>JAQQZR010000012.1:4338421-4367576 GCA_030068235.1 Notoglanidium macrostoma
CAGTCCAAAGACATGCAGATTAGGTCAACTGGCTACTCTAAATTGCCCATAGGTGTGAATGCGAGCGTGTGTGGCTGGTTGTCTGTGTTGGCCCTGTGGTGGACTGGCGACCTGCCCAGGTCTCGCCCGAAGATGCTGGGATTGGCTCCAGCTTCCCCGCGGCCCAGATGGATAAAGCGGTATAGATAATGGATGGATGGATGGATGGAGTTTACATGACATGCAAATCATCACATTCTGTTTTTATTTACATTTTACACAGCATCCCAACTCTTTTGGAATTGGAGCTGTACTTGATGTACTGAACTATATGTTTTGTTCTGTTGCTTGGACTTCTCAGGCATATTTCTATCCTATACATAAAAATCTATCTTAATAACCTTATAAAGGAGAATTGTATGCAGTGAATGCAACTAATTTTAAATGTAAATGGCACAGTCAGTGCTTTATAATTAATTCTGTTTTTTCTTTCTGTAGCCAGCAGTGAATGTGACAGCAAGCGTGCTTCAGAATTGTTCCTCAGTGTTGCACAGGGGGAAAGATGGTGATCTTCTCGCACAGGTTAATGCAGAGAGATGTACGTACAATCTCTGTGAGCTGAATGGGAATACAATATGAAAATACATTCTTTTCAGAAATTCAGTCAATACACTATAATTGCTTTTTATAGTTAATTCATTGCATTATCTTAAATTTTTCATGTCGTGATTTTCTGAGTGGGCTATCAATTGATAGATAGGGTGCGATTAAAGTTTTATAATGTGAGGCCAAGCTAAGAGAGACCTTTGCCATTAACTGGCCTTCTTTTCTCTAATAGCTTTGGTTCTTTTCCAAATTCTTTTTTTCCCCAAACACATTTATCACTATTAATTTGAGCCATCCTCTCCATCATGCTAAACCAGGGCACAGTTCCTTCTCTGTTTTTAATTAAGTCTCTGTAGTGGTTGCTTTTTTAACCTCCAGTCTTTTTCCTGTGTGTTTTTGGCTGTAGGTAGGCATATGTTTGCCTACACAGACTTGTCTGATCTGTCTGTGGGTCTAATTTTGCTGGCTGGATCTCTTGTGGTGCTCTGTTCCTGCCTCATCTTCATCGTCAAGGTCCTCAACTCAGTCCTAAAGGGTCAAGTGGCACGAGTCATTCAAATGGTCATCAACACAGGTCTGCATTATTTTTGCAAGAAACTTGTTGAAAAGGCAAAGTCCTTACTTTGATGAAACCATTTGGTTTCTTTTACTCCACCCCCAGTCATACAATATTGTATAACCTTCTGGTTTAAGTGTAAATGTGATGCCAGAAGTGAGGATTTTTAAGTGACAGCAGATCTGACAGTAGTTCTGGCCACAAGACAAATCACAGGTGTATATGAATGCACTTATTCTTTTTATAGTAACCGTTATAATATATAACTGCTATACATTACATAATTTGAGTTGATATGATGAAACCTTTTGTAAGAAGGCCTTTATTTAACTTTTTTTAATTTGGAGTTTTCTGCCAAATCTTCAGGAGAAGGATGCCTCTTTTTGCAGTTGCTTTCTGCATTTTATAAATTTGTCTTATTAACATTAAGAAAAAGCGAAGGATCAGCTTTTTATAGTTAAGCAATAACATGAACTAACTTCTTTCATGGCTATTCCACAACAAAAAATGTAACTATAAATGCATAAAACGTATGACATTGTTGCTTAATAAATAAAACTTCTAATTACTGGAAAATTGCTGTGGTATAGAAGAAATAAAACACTTCAACAAATTGGGGACCCAACATATATAAGTAATGCATATATGTAATGTTTTAATATGATTTGCATGCTAACAAAATCAAGATGAATGCTATCTAAGAAATTATTATTAATAAAAAAAAATGAGAAAAGGGAACTACAGTTTAAAGCATTTTCATGCCAATATACACTAAAAATATGTGGACACCTGACCATCACACCCATGTGACTTTTGAATATCCAATTCCACCCTTTACTGCTATAATAACCCTCATTTTCTAGGACAGTTTTCCACCAGATGTTGGAGCGTGGCTTTGAGGATTTGTGAGCATTCAGCTACAAGAGCATTAGTGAGATCAAGCACTGATGTCAGGTGAGGAGGCCTGGGGTGCAGTCAGAGTTCCAGTTCATCCCGAAAGTGTTCAGTGGGGTCGAGGTCAGGGTTCTGTGCAGGACACTCGAGTTCTTCCACTCCAATCATGGCAAACCATGTCTTCATGGAGCTGGCTTTGTGCACAGGGGCATTGTCATGCTGGAACAGGTTTAGGCTTCTTAGTTCCAGTGAAGGGAAACTGTAAGGCTACACCATACAAAGACATTTAAAAAAAAGTTTGGACAAGGCTCACATAGTGTGATAGACAGATGTCCACTTTTGGCCATATAGAGTATTATCAAGATAAATTACTATTTAACCCTCATCTACTGTATAGTAACCTGTTAACTTTTTGTTTATTATGCAGTTATTGATTTTAAAGCAAATTATAGAGTAACTACTATAAATAATTCAGTAAGTACAGCGAACTGGTTTTGTTCTTTCTTTTGTCCCAAAATTTTGAAATATTACAAAAGGGTTTTTTTTTTCAGTTGGAGGATTTCCAGGCAAGAGAAGATTTACGGAAGATAAACATTGGATATTTGGCAGATCATTTGTAAAATGCTGAGACAATGTAATGAATCAAAATTGGATCAATATGACATCCAGTGCTGTACAAAATAAAAAGGGTAAAATAATCGTGAACTGATTGTCTTTATATTTAGCTATTAATCTGCCAAATGCACTTTGTTTTTTGTTTGTTTGTTTGTTTGTTTAATGTGCAGATTTCCCAGACCCCTTTGGCTGGCTGTCAGGATACATAGCTATGATTGTCGGCGCAGGAATGACTTTCCTGGTGCAAAGTAGTTCAGTCTTCACCTCTGCTATGACACCACTCATTGGTGAGAGTTCTTCTTAAGTGTTAATTTGAATATGGATGGTTAAACTCAAAGGTAGCCATTAAAAAAATCAAATAAATGGTTTAGTACAGGATTCTATACTGCTCAACTGGTAAACTAATTAGAAGAAATGACTAAACTTTAGGCCTGAATTCTAATCAAGATGTTAAAACTATATAAAAAAATAAAAAACCTTGTTGCACTGCTTTCTCAGTCCATTGCTTAATTAAAATAAACCACATCATGGCATATAAATGTGCTTAATTTGTCACTTTTTTCAATTGTTCAAATCATAATGGTATTAGAACAAATAATTAAGGACCTAGATATAATAGTCATGTATGGATTATTGGTTAGGACATAATTATTATGTGCAACAACAAAAGAGCTTCAGAATCTTTTGCCTGGCCAAAAACCAGAGCTTCACCAACACATTTGCCTGAGGCTATGAGCAAAGAGTGAATATTTAATAATAAAAGTGATGAAAAAGCACAAATTAATGAACAGATCCATCAGCAATCCTTAGTTAAACTTTAATTTGCATCTAGGCTTTTGGAGTTTTCCAATGAAAGTGCACAAAGTCTAATTGTTAACAAGAAGATCTGCTGTGTCAAATGAATTGAACCCACCGACCTCACATTTCACAGCTTCATAAGAACAGAATCATTAAGTGGAACCACATGACTGGCACTGGACCAGGTGCAACCACAATTAGCATGAAAACAAATCTGTTGTTTTAGTCTTTAATGAGGGTGGAAATTAGAAGAAGTGTGGCAAAGAAAAGATGCAAAGATAATTAGTGTGCTTCTTATGAGTGTTCGAGTTAACAAGGGCTTTCAATCAAGTGCAACAGTGATTCATCCAGTTAAGTAGCTTTCCTACACTAGTCGCTGTCTTGTCTGTAACACTAGTCCTACCTTGTTGAAACCTTATTGCTTGTTGTCAGTTAATTTTCCATTTGACCTGTAACCTTTGACTGATAAAGGACTTGGAGTGATCAGTCTGGAGAGGGCATATCCTTTGACTCTGGGTTCCAACATTGGCACAACTACTACTGCTATCCTCGCAGCACTGGCAAGCCCCGGAGACAAGCTGTCTGCTGCCTGCCAGGTATGAGGTTGTAGGCATATGTGTGTGTTTGTATTGTGGGAAGAAGGAAGTGTTGGATCTATCTTTAGAAATGTCAGGCCTAGTATGTAATATATGTGCCAGCTATTTCCTTTTTTTTTTGAGTCAATAAAGGATTCCCATCGCAAAAGTCTCAAGAAGTATCAAGGTCATATGGAGGTGATTTGGAGTGATGCCAGATTTCTTTTTACGTAATTTATAGCTACATACAAAGCAGTGGAGTGACACGGTTCAAAGGTCAAGAAAGAAAAGGTTCCTTCATAGATAGAAACAGAAAAAAGTAGATACAGAGCCCGGAGTAATGGAATACAAGGCCGGCAGAAAAGAAAAGTGACCTCTGCTCAAAAAAAGAGGTGGAAAAAAGTGCTGCAAAAAAGTTGAAAGGCGCACAGTTCTATATGACTGTGAGATGGCAGAATGAAGAATAATGTGTGTATTTATTGTCTCTGAAGCATGTTTACTTGCAGTTGAGATAGAGGAGAGTGAGAGAATATACAAAATGAGTCATAATTTTTTTTTGTCTCTTTCCTTCCCGCAGAAACAATGTTAGGGATCGAGAAAATGGTCTTGTACTTGAAAACTTGCAACCATTTCAAGACGATATTTGTTTGAAAATCTAAAAATGTTAATGTTAGGGTTAGGGGCAGAGTTAGTGTTTGGACCCCTACCAAAAGTATGAACAAAATACAACCAACTTTAAGTCAAATTTGTACATAGTTTTAATGAGGTTCTCTTTTATTTATTTTCCTTTTTGCCCTCAGATTGCACTGTGCCATTTCTTCTTCAATGTGTTTGGAATTATTCTGTGGTACCCGCTGCCCTTCAGCCGTGTGCCCATCCGCATGGCGAGGGCACTGGGTGAGCGCACAGCTAAGTACCGGTGGTTCGCGGTGCTCTACCTCCTGCTCTGCTTCCTGCTACTCCCTGCGCTTGTCTTTGGTCTCTCTCTGGCCGGCTGGCATGCCATGCTAGGTGTGGGAGCACCATTTGCCGGGGTCGCTACCTTCATCATCCTGGTAAACCTGCTGCAATCACATAGCCCCACCCATTTGCCTCGATGCCTTCGGAACTGGGACTTCCTGCCTCTATGGATGCACTCACTCAAACCCCTGGACAAACTCATTACCAAAACCACAGCTTCTTGCTGCAAGTCCACCAAGTCCAACACTGCCAGTCTTGACCCTGAAGCTGCCACCATTCCCAATACTGCTAACATAAAACCAGAATCAGTGGCAACTCAGAGAAAGACTCAACTATCATATGACAACCCTGCACTTTCGTTTCAGGACGAGTCGCCTCCGCAGCCACGAGTGTTCAAGCTAAAGGGGCTAGAACGGTGCAACAGCACACCACTTTAGAAAAATATTACCCAATAAAATCCTACAGCCACTGTGTGTTTCTCAGGTTCAAAGTGACAGAACTCAACCATTCTGAACAAGTCTAATTTGTGCCTCTCTTATGTTACACAGTTTTTACAATTTCCAAGATTATTCAGTTTCTCAACCGATTATACTGCATCCCACCATGTTTAATTGTGCTTCATGAATGACATGCATGATTACCGCTATGGGATACTGATCACAAGGTTGTTAGTTCACTGCCAAGCTTCTACTTTGGATAAAAGTATTAATCAAATGAGCAAATGTAAATGTAAGTAACTATGTAGTGTTGAAGTGGCTTTATGGAGTCCTTAATCTCAATCAGAAAATGGCTGAACACCTTGAAGCAGGTGTCTATTTAGGCAGGGATTTTTTACTAGATAAATTATACATTAAGGGTTTGCTGCAGGTGGTGCAGTGGTTAGCACTGTTGCCTCACAGCAAGAAGGTTCTGGGTTTGAACCTACTTTCCGTCAGGGGCCTTTCTGTGCAGAGTTTGCATATTCTCACAGTGCCTGCGTGGATTTCCTCTAGATGATCTGCTTTCGACCCAAAGGCCAAAGACATCTGGAGTAGGCTAACTGAGCTCTGCTAACTGTAAATTTCCCATAGGTGTGAATGATAGTTCGTGTCTCTGTGTTAGCCCTGCGATATATTGATGACTTGCCCAGGGTGTACCCGGCCTCTCACCTGAAGTCAGTTGTGATTGGCTACAGCTCCCACGTGACCCTTAATGGATAAGCAGTATAGATAATTGATGGATGGGTTTGCAGCTCTAGCTACTCTCATATGAATGTGTTTAGTTTTATAAGTACCAGTTGAATTGCTCTGCTTTATAGGTAATGGCAGGGTGAGAGTAATTGTTCATCAATAAGATGGACCTGTGCTGTTCAAAGAAGCACAGCCTGGGGCTTTACGTGCCTAGTGTTTTAAACACACATGATTGAAAGCCCCAGATAATAGTCTTGCACATCCGACAGAACAGTTTTTGCCTCCCACAACAGCAGAAGCTCTCGAACACCAACAATTATGCCACAACAGGCGCAGAAAGATCAACAAAGAACAACAAAGCTTTCCTTTGTTAGTATTTAGTTGATTAGAAAAAAAAAAAAAAAAAAAGTTGTACTTTTTAATATTTAAAAATATTTCGCTTGTTATTCTAAAGAGACCATGTGCTGGGTTAGCATATGAGCTTCCTACAGAAGTCTGAACATTTTGTATGACATTTCCATGACATTTGTAATACAGAGCATTCGACAATCACTCTGAAAATTTCAAATGTTATCAGCACTACTTTTTAAAGGGTACCTTTTGTAAATATGCCTTTACTTTCTTTTTTTTTTCACCTCACTTTTTCTGACGAGATGCAGGATTGATTTCATGCTTTCATGCTGTATTTTCTTCATGAATACACTTCTTTCAGACTCCATGGATTGACTTGTCATCGATCCCTCTGTCCTGCACCAGCGTGTCACTACTGAACACACTTTAAAAAAAATTATTATTAGACAGCAAAGGTAGAATAATTATCTCTGATGCCATCAACTGGCATAACAGTTGAAAAATATTACATTATAGATAATATAAAATGTATAATATTTTCTTTTAATTTCTTAACATGTACTATAATAATTACATTCAATATATTTTTTTTAAACATTGAAATAGCATAGTTTGTTTGTTGCACACAAACAGGTTCTTTTGGATAATTTAAGCTATTTTTGTATTTACAATGTCTCCTATGCTTTTATAATGTGAACTATGAAGATTATCATTCCAAAGCATAATACCAGATGTACATACAAATGCCTGTCCGTCAAAAAATAAATATTAAAATGTAAAATACTAAAAGACTTTTGGAGAATACTGATCATCCTAAAGATATATGATGTTTCAGATAAATCACTCTTCAAGCTGTCATTATTCATTGAATATTGAGTGCTATACAGAATATCTTTTTCGCTCATGCTGTCTAAACTGCAGCCCTGCACACTGTGTGATCCTGGGTTCAGCGTGGCTACCACTAAACAGAATCGGTCTCAATATTTAACAAAACATTAGACAGCAGCAGTTACGTTAACGTTATATTCAGGTAAATGATTAGTCGGAGCTGCTAAGATGAGTGGGTTCTGGCAGGGAGTGATAAATTCTGTGATTTATTTAGCAAGAAAAAACAACTTCTTGTATGGGTCATTTATTATTCAAATGTAATTGTCAGTTTAGTGAGGTATGAAATAATATTGGTGTTATTCCAGTTTCACATTACAAAATCACTGAACATGTTACTCATGCAAATAAATTAGGTATTTAAAAATGATTACAAAAAGTGATATATATTTTGGTTTAATTAAAATACATCCATTTGTGTATATGTATGGTATGTGGTATATTTAGGGTATATTGTGTTTGACAAAAATATGAACAAAACACTGGAATTCAAAGAGATGGCAAACATCAATTTATTTGTACAACTTTCACAATATAAACACATTCTTATCTAATTTTCAGTTTTTCCTCAAATTATTTAAAAGATTTCTCAGAACAAATGAACATGATCTCAAAACACTTATTACAGCAATCACAACACAATATCCATGCTACAAACCTTACATCTTCAATGCAAATTTAAGCCCCGCTTACATTTACCACAGAGGTAAGTACCTCTTACTTTCATGATGCGTGGATTTTGCTCAAAACAGTGAAGCACAGTAACTAATGAGTAGTGAAATGGGTCACTCATTCCAACACAGAAATGCATTTCTTTTAAGAAATCATATTTAAGTTAATGTCGTGCATTATCATATGAAGTAACTATAACACTGCAAAATATGTAATCTAGAGGAGGGATTTATGTATCTGCAAATTCAGATTCACACAGATGAGTTTTTCCTCACTACGTGAAAGCAAATCATAAACATCTTCTATGGTCAGTAGACAAAGACAAAATTCAGACAACACAGTGCTGTACATTACAATGTTTTATTGGTCCAATCTGCGATCCCGGTCAGGCTAAAGAACTTCATGTACATCACAGTTGTAAATACAGATTGTCGGGAATGTCGAATCAAACCCTGACATGACTTTGCTGTTATGTCATCACATGTGCCTTCTTCATGGTATAAAAAAGTGCATCATGTACATATGAGTTACGATCATGCACTCCACACCTCCAGGCAGAAAAGAACGCAACGATATTTAGGGGAGTAAAGAGGAAGAAAAAGTACCCCATAATGTGGTTGGGCTTCAAACCAATCACGGACATGTGATGTATGGTGGAATTGTACATTGTCCCATATGGACCCCATCTGGTCCCTCTTAGTCTCCTGCTTGTCTGGGTAGGGGTATGTCTAAAAAAATGTAAGGAGATGTTCTGTATTATAGGGACCCTCCATAGCACCATAACATGCTACACCATGCCCTGTTATAGATGCACACATTGTGATACTTCCTCCCCTCTGTCCAGGGACAGTGTCCATGGCATGCTGATCAATGACATTCCTTCCTTGCCTTCTTTTTTTTTGTTGCACAAATTGAATACAGCTTCATCTACATAAACATAGTTGCATATTCTAGGGCTGCCATCAAATTCCATAATTCTCTGTAAATACAAAACAACATGTGTATAGGAATGTGGTTAACGTAGTGGTGTAACATTTTGAAACAGAATTAAATACACTCCTATTATAAAATTCAACAGAAATACGAACCTGTACAAACTGAAACCTTGTTTCTTTTACTTTGCTGAATTTCTTTCAAAAGGCACTCTATAAGCTTGCTTCATTTGAACTGAATTTCTCCTCAGTACCATCAGTGGTTGCCAAACAGCAAATTTGGATGTTTCTGAAAATGTGACCTCCTGAATTACCCACTGTTGAATTTCTTTGAAGTGTATGTTGTTGTTTTGGACAACAATGCTGAGAATTGCATTTACGTCTTCTGTAAACATTTGCTGTCTTCCCTCATGTTTCGGCTACATAGGTATCTTGTCTTTTTCTTGTACTTTCTACCCTCTTTCTGTAGCCCCACCCAACTTGTGCTACACTTGATTGCCAGATGAGGTGCTCCAGGCCAGGTCATTAAGAAGCCATTAAAAGCTGCAGCTTTTGGTTGTAGTGGGGTTTCTATCCTGGGGTCTGCTGATCATGGTTCCTTTTGGGCTGTGATTTGGGGTTGTGGCACTGTTGTTTTGTCTGTGTGTCACTAGCAGTGTTGAGAAATCCCATAGATGTGCTTGTTTTTAAGGGTCTTTTCATGGTTGGTTTGGGTCAAAGGTGTAGTGCTGTTCGCCCCATAGGGCCACTCAAGGGTGGGGCATAACAAATGGAGGCTTGTCCGGGATGGATTATCTATGAGGCAAATATGTAAATTTTGTGTATATTTAGAGGCTTTGTTTTGAGTAGTGGTCATCTGTTAGACCATTTCTGGTTGTTGCTTGATTTCAGCTGTTGACTGGATAGTTACTTTAATTACTTGGAGTTTGTTTTGCGCACACCCTAATTAGATAGCCACTGGGCAGGTTTAGAGACCTTGCCACTTTGTTTTGCTTTGTTGTTTTTGGTGGTATACCTGGGTGTGGCAGTAGATTTTGTTTTGGGTCTGCTGCCCTCTTACAGAGCTGAATGTTTAAAGAAGCCTCCTGGGGCACCACTGAAGACTAGTTAGGTAAGCCATCTTGTGAGGCAGTTAGGCATTGGGGTGCTTTTTCTACAATTTGTTTCCTATGTCACTGAACATTGTACAGCAACTTGTGGTGATCTTTTTGTGTGAGATGACCATCCTTTTGTATGGTCGATTAGTGTTACTGTGATGAATGCTTTTGGGTGCAGTAAATTGTGGTGTGACCTTTTTATGGTAACTGCACTCCATTTGTTGGGTCACTTGTTGGTTGCTGCTTATGTGTAAGTTGGTAACATTTGTGTGTAGTAGTTAACTACATGGTGACCATTTGTGTGGTGGTTGTTGCAGTTTACTTCTGGTTTGGTCAGTTTGTTACAGCATTTGTATACTTTTAATTACAGCTAATTAGTTGTTTTCACCTCTTTGTGTGGGTTGTAGTCACTCCACAGATCATTGGCTTTTAGTGGTGGGTGTGGCCTCCCAGTTTGTCAGGTCAGTGTCTGGCCCTGTTTCAGAAAGCAGGAGTTAAAACCAATACTCGGGGTTGAGTAAAGCTGTAAAAGTAAAAGCTGTCCAACTCGGAGTTTTCAGTTTCAGAACGGCTGATGACAATTAGTTCATTCAACTCAGAGTTGCTTTAACCCCAAGTTAAGCGCGTGCGCCAGGATACATAAAGCCCTGATTAGTGGAGCTTGGATTACACAATTCACCATGGAGACGGAGGGGAAGAAAGCGTGCTCAATATATTTTACATCGCTTGAAGCAGAAATTATAATGGCAGCACATGCCGATTACATACACATACACAAAAAATGTAATACAGCCTCGGCTGCAAAAGAAGGGGAACTTGCATGGCAAAAAATAGCCGACAGTCAATGCGTGAGTGTTAATTTAAACCTTGATCTAGGGTTTTCCACCCATTTAACACGATAATATAATATAATATAATGTGTGCGCAGGTGCAACCCGACAGGCCCCAAATGTATGTGGCAGCATGTTAAAATGAAATAAAAAATATACTCCAAACAGGTAAGGTGTAATTGTATTATAAGCCATAGTGCTTGGTCTGCTTGTCCCATGTACATTAATTGCATTTAAAGGCTACATTATTTATTTCTGTAAGCACTTATTGAAATTATCTGAGCAGATTACAAGTACATATTTGCTTACTCTGTATGGTCAAATATGACCTGTTACAGCCAACAGAAAAAAAAAGTGGAGGCCTGAAAAACAGGTGGGGGTCCTCCACCACCACTTGAGGCTGAGCAGTTGGCCCTCAGTGAAAACGGTGGGTGTCCTGTGGCTGAAGGCATCTCTGCAGGGACGTCCTCTGAACCACACCCCTCAAGACACAAGTGCCTACATAAGAGGTCAATTCAAAATAATACATGTGCATACATCCTTTCTTCAGTCACCTTAACAATGCCACTCATTTGATAAACTCTTTACCATGATTAATTATTTTGTAGTGAAGTCATTTTCCTAATGATTTTGCCTTCTCGCAGTCTTGGTTGTCTTTGAGAGCATGATGACAAGGAAGTGTAAGGTGACTGGTAATATGTTTGGTAATTGCCATTTGGACTCTTGTAAGTTATAATTGACCTGTATAAACCTCATATTCTACCAGGTGATGGTGTACTGCATCTGGTGCAGCCTCCTGTTGACCCAGACCAATATGCAGTTGAGTACTCGTACTCCACAGATTATTCATAATGGGTTTACAGTAGAACAGCAACTTTGTTAATTTCTTTATTACAGGAAAATAATGAAGAAACCTTGTCTGCCGTTACAGAGGAGGAAGCAAGAGACACTAATTGGTGTTTATGTATTACAATGGAAAATGAGCGGTAGCTCAGTGGTTAAGATATTGGTCTAGTAATCGGAAGGTCGTGAGTTCAAATCCCAGCACCGCCAAGCTCACCTTCACTGCTCATTTGTATAAAATAAGACGTATGTAAGTCACTCTGGATTAGGGTGTCTGCCAAATGACATAAATGTAAATGATGGAAATAAAGAGGAAGAGGGTCCTCAGTAAAATGTTCAGCACTGATTTATAACCAACTTTTTATTTATATAATGAGGAATGCACTATGAATATCAATGCTATTTTCTGTGTTTCAATAGCTCCCTGTCAACCGGCTTTACAAGATGTATTTGGACAAGAAAATCAGCAAATGTAACTTGGAAATGTACCACTTCAAGCTGCAGATCAAAAAGACAAAAACAGAAATTTTACTGCTGGAATATGAGTTAAGGGTGGGTGTCAGAGTTGTCAGAGATGGATGAATTATTGAAGTGTTTGAACAACATGATATTCTTTTTAATACTGTGTGTACAGGAAATACAGGTGACCAATAAAGACAGTTGAACAAAAAATTTGTTTTCTTATTTTAACATGGTGAGGTGATGGATCAAAGGAAATGATTTTGACATATGGTGTATCTGACTGCTCTTCCATCTCGTACATCAGTGGGAGGGTCAGGATGTTCATTGTTTGGATCATTACATGATGCAGAAGGACAGTGTTCTCCTCTAATTGTGGCAATGTTGTGAAGAATCACACATGCATTTTCTGGGGTGACCCTGAGTCTTTGAAGGCACTGGAACCAGGCCTTGAGCATTCCTATAGTCATTTCAACTCTGGCTCTTAATCTGGCTATATCAGGATATATCGCTGCTGTGGGCCCAGGTCAGGGTAAGGGATAAGAAAATAGAGTAAACACGGATACCCCCTATCACCAAGCAAGTAGCCAGCAAACTCTCCTAAAATGGAAGGATGCACTGTAGTTCAAATGTTCCTGTTGCAATAGGCCTTTATATATTTTTTAACTCGCCATGTACAAATTTCGTGCTCAGTGTACATTCACGAAAAAATTCGTGAGTCATGAATAGAGCCTGGCCACTTTGCTTCCACATTGGTGATAATGTTGGCAGCATCACATATGATCTTCACTGTGCAGGGAAAACAAATTAGCATCCGTTGCTATAATGAAATACTTTGTTAACTTGAAATGCTACAGGGAACTATGTACCTGTACATTAATGCTGTGGAAAGACTTCCTATTCATTTACAGAAGGAGCAATGATTGGAATGTGAGTGCCATCTATGCAGCCAATCATGCCTGGGAACGCTGAAATGTAAAATTTAAGTAGTAGTTCGAGTATCACCACATCATGAATTAAGTATTGTCCATCCTGATACCTGCAATTTTGTGGAATTCCTCTTTGATGAATCTTGTGGGTCTATGACCTGGGAACACCACTAATGAGTACAGTAGACGTTTCAGTGCAACTGTAACGTTCCTGACTGCCCGACAGACAGTAGCCTTGGAAACATGTTCAGCGTCACCATTAGTATATAGAAAGCTCCCGTTTGCAAAAAAAACGAAGTGCAACACAAATAATCTGTACAGAACTGAGAGAATGTCCGCGATGTGTCACATGAGCAATATAAGGGCTGAGGATGTTATTCAAATAAATTATAGATTGTGCAGAAAAACAGTAACATTCAAACAGAAAATCATCAGGAAATGATAAAATGTCCAAACGTGCCCTAATCACTCTCTCCCGGCGGAGAGCTCTGCGGAGGATTCGCATGCCATGTCTGACACTTCCTACAGTCAGGCTTCCGACAACGAGGCAGAGAAAGTCAGGGTTAGTTGAAGTAAACCTGCTGGGGGCAGGTTAGCTTCACGGAGTGTGTTGTTGTAGTAACTCACTCAGAATTAATCTAAACTCACTTTGTGAAACCGATAACCCAGAGTTTCCGTTAACTCAGCGTATACTTACTCTGAGTTTTCACTAAACCCGCTTTCTGAAACAGGGCCTATGTGTGTTGCTGGTTTACTACAATAAAGACCACATGGTGCCCATTTTGTGTTGTGGTAGTGGTAGTTCACTTTTGTTTGGTCTTTGTGTATTGCACTTGGTGTATGGCAGCAACTTTTGTGTTTTCTACTTGTTGTGACCCTTTTTGTGGCTGTTGAACTCCACTTTTGTTTTGGGCCATGTTTGTGTTTTTCTGTAGTCAAATGCAGTAACCTTTTGTTTTGGCTGTGTATTGCTAGCCTCATGGTGGTAGCCATTTTGGAAAAAGTGGGAGTGGCACCCACTGGTTTGGTGGTTCTGGTCATGAACAGTGCTGATCACTGACCTTGTTAGGCCCTTTTGTGTCTTTGAGATCTTGCTTGTCACAATTACACTTTGAGTCCCTCTGACCTACGTAACGCCTTTTTGTAAGAAACACTTTTGTGTGTGGCTTAGTAAGGCTTTTGATCTAGTGCAATGAATAAATGGTTTGATGATACTTTTGCTACAGTGAACTAGTTGTCTTAAAATTAAATGTGACCTTCTATTTATTCATTGTCTTAAGGGTGGGGGTGTTAGGGCCACTTAGGTAGCTTGTCTTTTTTTGTACTTTCTACCCTCTTTCTGTAGCCCCACCCAACTTGTGCTACACTTGATTGCCAGATGAGGTGCAGCTGGCCAGGTCATTAAGAAGCCGTTAAAAGCTGCAGCTTTTAGTTGTGGGGTTTCTATCCTGGGGACTGCTGATCATGGTTCCTTTTGGTCTGTGGTACTGGTTTATCTGTGTCACTAGCAGTGTTGAGAAATCCCATGGATTTCCTTGTTTTTAAGGGGGTGTTTTCATGGCTGGTTTGGGTCAGAGGTGTAGTGTTGTTCGCCCCATAGGGCCACCTTAGGGTGGGGCATAACACTTCTTAGGTGCAAATGTTCTACACTTCTTTTTGTAGTAAATAGTGAGCTGAAAATTAGGTGAACTAACTGGCAAACAGCCCTTTTTTTTTTTTTTACAACTTTATAATTAGCTAAATTATCTGTTGGCAGTCTCTAAAGAAAGGATTGTATGATTTCACATGTTGGAAAAAAAAGTCCGGTGCAATTGAGTTTTGCTCAATGATTAAAACTTTTCCAAGTGTTTTAGATTGCTGGTGTTTGTATTTTTGTTTATTGTATTAATTCAATAATAATTTACTATTGATTTAGTGCAACTTATTAGTTTAGACCACTGTGTTGTGTTCTGAGATGTATCTTTGTTCTAAAAAATCTTTTCAATAAGTTGAGAAACTGTAAATTATGTAAGATTGAATTGTATACAAATGCAAAACATATATTCAATGATTGTGTTCAAGAACAGCAGGGAGTAAATATAATTGGTGTAAATATGCCTGTCTACTTTAGGATTAGAAGGAAAGAACTGAAACGTGGTCAGCTAAGAACACTGTTAAGCCACTCCCCTCTTCCTCCACCTCCAACCCCTCATTATTATAATGCATTTGTCCCTTTAAGCTAATCTTTTCCTCATTGTCTTCAGTAATGAGACCTATGATAGAGTCCAACAGCAATCAGGTGCCATCTTTAACTCCTCAATCTTCAAGTCAAACAATCAGTGTCAATCAACCAATCATCATGTCAATGAATTGATTATTCAATCAACCAGCCAACCAAGAATGCATACAATGGGCTTGTGAGCATCATAAATGGACTATGGAAAAGTGGAAGAAGGTGGCCTAGTCTGCTGAATCATGTTGTCTGGGTGTGTCATTTAACCAGGAAAGAGATGGCACCAGGATGCACTTTGGAAAAAAAGTGAGCTGGCGAGGCAGTGTGATGCTCTGGACAATGTTCTACTGGAAAACCTTGGATCCTTGCATTCATGTGGATGTTATTTTGGCATGTACCTCCTACCTAAACATTGTTGCAGACCAATTACACCCCTTCATGGCATCGGTCTTCCATAATGGCACATGGGGGACCTGCACAATATTAGGCAGGTGGTTTTAAAGTTATGGCTGATTTGTGTATATTATCATGCTTTTTATAATACATCATTGTTTCTACTGTAACTTACACAAAAAGTTGCATGTTTAAACTGTGTACAAAAGATTTAATAATTTGACTATATAAAGAGGTTATAAGGAGTAAATATTTATTTAGGATTTTTTGAAGGAATCTCTGGAGTCAAGCTTAGCATAGTAAGAGGTAATGCTGTAACTAAGTTCTCTGATACAGGAGAAAGTCTTCAGGTCAGAGGGCTTTGTGGTTTCTTCATAACGTGACACACATTTTAGTAACATCAACAAAAATAAAAAAAAGAAAAGGCTGGTGAGGGAATGATTCTTTATGGGTGTTAAATCTTTAAATGATAACAGCAACTAACTTGTTTCACAGATGAGCCACATAATCAAACTTTAAACAGATAATAATGAAATAAATTGAGGAATAAAACACTTGTTGAATGGTAACTGTAACTTTGAGGCACATTCAGGGGCAATTTAACATTTGCCAATATACCTATTGGCATGTATGTAGGAAACTGGAGAACCTGTAGGACATTCATGCAAAGAAAGGGAGAACATGCACAGAAACTCCACATAGACCGTTACCTAAGCTCAGGATCAATATAAGAACCTTTATGATGTGAGGTGGCGATGCTACATAGTGTGCCATCCTCTTCATGTTTCTGGAGATCTGTCTACCATCATAATTTTTACATATTTATAGTGTTGTGTTAAGGAGACAAGTGGATTAGTGACTGACTGTTATTCAACATGCTTCTGGCTCAAGTAGTCTTGTCATTATGATCGCAAAATAACAGGATCAGTCACATCATAGACTTCACTATTAATTACTCTTTCAGGTAATGAAACTTCCCACTCTCTCCACATACAGCAGACACATGTTGGCTCCTGACAGTGGAGATCCCTATGGGCTCCAGCAGAAGCTCATTAATAGAGCTTGGAAGTTAATGAAAGAGTGCAAGCCTTCAGAGAGAGCATAATCAATGCTGACAGCAACCTGCTGCTTACTACAACACAATCAGCCTCTATCTGCCTGCGTGTCCACCTGTTTAACATCAATGACTCTTTAAGCTCCGCTCATACAGTACAGTGTAAATGTCTTAAGCACATACAAAAAATCCTATAAAACTAAGGTGACCTTAAAAATATTTTTTTTTAACTGTGTACATTTCATGGCCCAGGTGTCCTCTTTAATTTAAGCCATGAATGATTATTATGCCATGTGTAGAACCAGAGATATTCAAGGTTCATTAAAATGATCAAATATAGATGGAATTCATATTTCTGTATTATTACCGCACTGAGGGGTAAATATTTCTACATAAAAAAACTACATTGGGCAGTAAATAGTATAAATTAAACAAAGTCAATATTTGATGTGGCAGCACTTCTGTTTAAAAAATATTCTCAGATACAATTTGTGCAATTTTATAAGGAAATGAGCTGATATGATTTACTGAGCATCTTTCAGAACCAGCCACAGTCCTTCTGGAGACTTTGACTATCACGTTTGCTTCCTTTTGCTTGCAAAACCCTGCAAAGAACGAGTGAACCCAAATGCAAGACAGTGACACAGGGGATGAATGAACTAAAGAGTGTTTAATAATAGTTGCAGGTAAGGAAAAGGAGTGAGGATTGGGAAGCTGAAAGCAGAAAAGTGTGGCTGGAGCAGGGACTGAAACCGGGTCACTGCATTGAGAGCAGGTGTTGAACCAATGAACTAGCAAGAAGTGTGGTCAGGTGGCACAACGAGACAGAGCAGGTATGCAGATGGGGTGAGAGTGAGGTTGGAGAACCAGAAGCAGGAAGATGAACTAGAATGCAGGGTTAATATGACATCTGGTTTTATAAGTACATATTTTAAATTTATCAGCATTAGTTCAACACTATACAGCAAAGAATGCACAGAACTAACATCAACAACTTTACATACTTGTACCTTCCTACATCTAATTTACATAGCATACACTGACCATTCACATATAAACTCACTCTTTCACTTGCCATACTGCTTTATCTATTGCGGGTCACGGAGAAGCTGAAACCAATTCCAGCTGACTACAGCAAGAGGCAGGGTACACCCTGGACAGTTATTCAATCCATCGCAGGGCCAACACAGAGACAAACAACTATTCACACCTATGGGCAATTTAAAGGCAACATGTGTCAGCTGCATGTGGAGAGAGTGTGGAGTTTCATTACCTGAAAAAGTAATTAATAGTGAAGTTTATGGTGTGACTGATCCTGTTATTTTGGGACCATAATGAAAAGGCTACACAAGCTACAAGCATGTTGAATAACAGTCAGTCACTAAACCACATGTCTTTGGACTATGGGAAGAAACACAGGCAGGCACAGAAAGACACCCATGAAACTCCAAACAGAAAGGCACCCTGGTTGACCCAGTGATTGAACCCGGGACCTTCATGCTCTGGAAAAAAGTGCTAACCACTACACGACTGTACCACCCACATATAACCTCATAAAACACAAATAGTTCTAGAATCGTTTTAGCTGGTGGGAGAAAATCTGTGGGCTGAGCCAGTAAACATGAACAATGACTTATACAACACAACACATACATTCAGGGATGGGAGCACTGACTAGCTCTTCTAGAAAAATACATGCCATTGTCATTAGCTAGCTACCCCGGTGAGACTTAGCCTTACCATTGCAACTGTAAATGTGTTTTACACGTGACTAATCTGAAATACATGAGAGAAATGATGAGGCAGAGCAACAGTTATGTCTGCAGTTATGAGAAAACCCAAAACGGATGTAAAGAGATTCGCTATGTGACTTGGCCCCCTGCCAGTCTGGAGAAAGTATTACAAGTCCATTTTCTAAAGGAAAAATATTTGAAGCACATATATTTTCTCATGTCCCTTGGGCATATACACTATATGGACAAATGTAATTATTGAATTCAGGTGTTTCGATTAGACCCATTGCCAAAGGTGTGAAAAATCAAGCACCTAGCCATGCAGTCTCCATTTACAAACATTTGTGAAACAAAATGAGTCATTCTGAAGAACCCAGTGACTTCAAGCGTGGTACTGTGATAGGATGTCACCTTTGCAATAAGACGGTTTGTGAAATTTCATCCCTGCTGGATATTCCATGATCATCTGTAAGTGGTATTATTGGCAAGTGGAAGTGTTTAGGAACAACAGCAACTCAGCCACGAAGCGCAAGACCATGTAAAGTCACAGAGCATGGGCAATGACTACTACGGTCCATGGTGCCTAAAGGTCGCCAACATTCTGCTGATTCCAAAGCTGAAGAGTTTGAAACTTCCACTGGCATTAATGTAAGAACAAAAACTGTGTGGCAGGAGATTCTCTGTTTGGCAGTCAGATGGCGAGTCTGGGTTTGGCGAATGCCGGGAGAACATTACCTGCCTGACTGCATTGTGCCAACTGTGAGGTTTGGTGGAGGAGGGCTAATGGCTTGGTACTGTTTTTCAGGGTTTGGGCTAGGTACCTTGTCCTAAGGGAGCATGAGTGGGGATGAGATTAAGCTAAATCACTCACAATGATTACTGGAAAGAAGAAGTATGAATTCATTGCAGTGTGAGACACAGATCTGGAGTTTTCTATCAAACACCCTGATGTCCAGGCAGGTACTGAACGGCGCCAAAAGAAATATTGGCTTAGAAAGCCAGGTCTTCATCCAGAAAGTTGCCATCTGTGCTGGAATCCACTAATGCTAGCAAAGACAAGGACAGTAGATTATAAGGACAGGGCTGGGGGACTAAACAAAAGGTTTTTTGGCTCACCAGCATCTCCACTGCTATTGGTGAGCCCCTTTTTGGCCAAAGGGGACAGACGGAGATGGCCGGACTGACTGCAATATAAACAGTTCCTTGCTCTCATTCTTCTGTGCAGTATCTTAGCTGTTCCTAGAACTGCACATTTCTGGATAGAGACCTCAGTTGTTGTACCGGGAATCTGTCAGGAGCTAGTCTCCAGGTTGGCAAGTCACAGCCTTAATGACATTAATGGAACCCAATGCTCCGATTACCACTGGGACCACTTTGGATCTTCCACATCTGTTCCAGTTGTTTCTTCAGGCCTTGGTCTTTTCAATCTTTTCATGCTCCTTCTTGATGTTATTGTCAGCTGGGATTGCTACATCTATCACTACTGCTGTTTTCTGCTACTTATCAACCACCACAATGTCTGGTTGGTTGGCCACCAGATGGTTATCAATCTGGAACTTGATATCCTACAGGATCTTAGCTCTGCTCATCTTATCTTATCTCAACCACTTTCGGTGGTGTCTCCCATCGGGACTTGGGAACTTCAAACCCATACTTGGCACAGTTTCTGTACACTATCCCTGCCACTTGCCTTTATCCCTTCTTGTTATGCATTTCAGTGTATGCTGTCCCAGCTTGCATCTTGCACCCAACTACTATCTGCTACTATGGGGTCTCTATGCACCTGGGCATCTCTGGACAGCTTGCACCTTGGGTCCTGTCTACTGTGGTAGACCTGTGCCTCTACAGATCTGGTGTTTAAGGCCTGGTTTTGTGATGATCAGAGCCTCTGTGCTGTCCTTCAGGGCTGCTCTTTCTTTTTTTTCTGCTTTTTTCTTCTTCAGTGTTCGGATTTCTGGATGTTAGCCACTTGTTTCTGGATGTCAGACAGTGTTTTATATATAAGAAAGACAAAGAAAGAAAAAGCATATAGAAGAAACCATCTTTATGTTTAGACAGGTGTTTATATGGAGATATAAAGATGCCTTAAAGTAATGATGGAATGATGGACTTAATTTCTCTTTACGTAGTTGAGTGGTTCCTGACATATTTTGGACACATTAAGAAGGAATTCTTCACATTAAGAAGAATTGCACTAATTAACTATTGACAAGGCACACCTGTTAACTGAAAAGTACTCCTATTGACTACCTCATGAAGCTAGTTAAGGTAATGTCAATAGTGTGTAAAGCTGTCATCAAGGTAAACGGTGGCTACTTTGAAGAATCAGAAATATGAACACATCTATTTAAATACATTTTTTGTTTAAAAAAGTGACTTAAAAAGGAGGTTTTCAAGAATACTTTCAATATTATACCATGCATGGCAACATTTTAATGATTTGATAATGTTCATGCTCTGAATGCCAAATTACAGACATTCTTGTCAGAACTGAAAGAAAAATAAATGTACTTTTCACATAAAAACTCATGATAATAATAAGCTTTGAAAGGAAAATTCAACTATTCATAATAAAAACCTCAAAAATCTTGGATGACTTGAAAGTCATAATACTGTGCATTGCCAATTAGTCATTTCAAAACATCACTTTTCAT
The DNA here is from genome assembly GCA_030068235.1 of Notoglanidium macrostoma. Lineage (NCBI taxonomy): Eukaryota > Metazoa > Chordata > Actinopteri > Siluriformes > Auchenoglanididae > Notoglanidium > Notoglanidium macrostoma. The sequence goes on from JAQQZR010000012.1 coordinate 4,359,618, forward strand.
TTGAGTCTTTTTATTTGATGTCTGTAATAAACTAAATGATAGTAAAACACATGCAGTCTATATAAATATTATAAAGCTTGAGCTCTTCATCCTCTACATTCAGGGTAATTTAAATACGTGTAACATATCAAACACACACACAAACATTTTTTTCCCAACAGGGTCTGAAGCTTCTGCATTTGTTGTCATTTTTGCAGCAGACTCTGACATCAGCAGGAGACTGAGGATTGTGAGCGGTAGGTAATTGTGGGGTGTCACTCTTGAGTGGACTTTTTTTATTCTGGAAGTCTGTTGTGAATCAGTGGTAGGTGGATTTTTCAGGCCTGGACTAGTGACAGCTTTCAGTTGTTGATGATTAAGGTGGACATTTGGGAGGTAGACTGTTCTGAAATGTGTTTTGAGATGAGATATGCTACTAAGAGCACATATTGTTTCTTGTTCACTACACACATGCTTGCAGGTATTCGCTCCTACGGATGACTGAACAGACTGGTTTGGACTGACTGCTTTTTTTTTTTCTTTTTTTTTTTTTTTGCCCATGCTTTGCCTCAGAAGGTATTGTTTATCCCCTTTGGTTCCAGTGTAAGCATGTGTAACATGTAGATCACAAGCAACCTTTAATCTCTATGAATATTTTCTGTTTCCATTGCTCAGTTAATCCCTTCCCTTTGTAACAATAGCCTATTATCCCAAAAGGACTCATTAACCTTCGTGAAACTGATGCGGATGTGGATCTTTTCTTATTTTTATGCATTATGGTGTTTGGTAGAGTGGGCAGTTTGGATGGCGTTTGTGATATTGCAGGGTACCCTTTTAATCACTTGCACACTGGGCACTTTAATAGCACTAAATTCTGTGTTGCTCACCTTTTGCAGTGTGTGTGTGTGTGTGTGTGTGTGTGTGCGTGCGTGTGGGACCCAGGCATGTGTGGTGTGGTTCCAGTGGTTCCCACTACTAAGTCCTCCTAAAATCCTGTATTTTTCTTTCTCACAGAGGTTTTAATATTTTTTTTTCAATAAAATAGTCTAATGTAGAAGGAATTATACATCTGTTTTATTAACCAAACTGTGTTAAAGTGTACTGTAAGTGCATGTTCTTTCCCATGTTACCTATAACCTATTTTCTAAGGGGATAATTCTGTGATACACTAAATACATTAAAAACTCCAGAATACAACTGCATGCTTTTTGGTATTATAATTGTTTTCAAAAATCTTCTCTTTAATGCCACATCCTTTCATGGCTGGGAGTAAATGGCCCCAAATGGCCCCATGGGAAGGATGCCATTCTCCACTGCCATGCTGATCAGAGCAACACTAGCCTCTACAATTGGCATCTGTTGGTGCATGTAATTAGGAGTGGTCAGTTAGCACTTGCCCTGTGATGTTTCATGAGTAGGAGATACTACATATGTCTTTGAAGAGGCATTTATTAGCCTTCACCCTCCCCGGTTAGTAGCTGCTATGCAATGGGGAGAAGTTTGGTGAAATTGACACCTGGTGGAATTACAAATGTTCAAACAATGCAAGGATATTTGCTGGTTAATTGGGTCATACTGCACTGACATAGAGCTACTGAATATTCGAAGTTGAGGTACATGTATAGTGAGGATTTAATATTGAACTTGCACTCATCAATATTCAGACCTCAGCCACAACTATCCAGCCACCCATCGATCCATCGATCCATTCATCCATCCATCAATCCAGCAATCCATCCATCTATACCTATACCACTTATCTGCCAGGGTAGCAGGGAAGCTGGAGACAATCGCAGCTTACTTTGGGTGAGAGGCGGGGTACAAATTGGGCAGGTCACCAATCAATCACAGGGCTAACACAGCGATGAACAACCATTCACACCCATGGGCAATTTAGAGTAGCCAGTTGACCTAATCTGCATGTCTTTGGACTGTGGGTGGAAACCAGTGCACTCAGAAGAAACCCACGCCGGCACAGGGACAACATGCAAACTCCCCAAAGAAAGGCTCCCGTTGGCCGTTTGCATCAAACCCAGATACTTCCTGTTGTGAGAATAAAAGAAAAAAGAAAACAAACAAACATTATTTCTTATTTTTTAAACATTATTATTTCTTCAGTCAGCATTTTCTATCCTTGATGTTTTTGAGACCTAAAGGCAAGTGTTTAAAGGTGGTGGTCAAGTTGCTACTGAAAAATTTTCTATGTAAGAAAAGTCAGGCAACCTTTGGGGCATGAGTTATTTTCACAATCAATGTTGTTGAGCAGTGAGTGATTGGTTTCAGCCATCAACCATGATCAGAATTAAACAACTATTCAGATTTAACCTCAGTGACACCTATATTTATTACATACCAGAGGCAGTGAACAGTGGCAGAATGAGGCACAGTAGTTAGAATTGCTCCAGGGTTCAATCCTGACATGGGGTTACTGTCTATGTAAAGTTTTGCATGTTCTCCCTGCATTTGCATGGGTTTCCTGGTCCCCCCATCAAAAACATGCACGCATGCAGACAGCTTACACTACACGGCCCCTGAATGTAAATAAGTTTGTGAATGTGTGTGGGGCGGTTTGCCCTACAATTGCCTGGTGTCCTATCTGGGGTGGATTTTCCCAGCTCACACCCATGAGGCTCTGGAGTCATCACCTATCCAGGATAAAGTGATAAAGTTACTGAATATTAATGAATGAATGCATCAAGTGACTAGTGTCTACATTATAGACAGCAGCATTACATTATTGCCTGCAGCTTTCATTCTTGGTGAAAAATTTCTTTACAGTTTTGTTAACAAATTTTAACACTTTTTTCATGTATAAACAAAACTCAAACTCAGTTCACAAAAATGTATCTCAGTCTGGCAAAAGGTAACACTGACTGCATGTTGCTTTTCTCATGATGAAACTGCCTCCAAAACACACAAATTGATTAAATACCAAATATGGTAATGAACTGGTTGTCAAATATGGTAATGAATTGCACAACTTATTTCCATAAATCTGAATTTGTGATTTTGGGAAAAGGGAATAGAGTGCCAAGTAATACATTAGCACCAGCACCATGGGTCAAATACTAAAACACACACACACACACACACACACACACACACACACACACACACACACACACACACACACACACACACATCTTTGTGGGGACCTCCTATTAATTTGTATGGGCATAACCCTAACCCTAACCCTAACTATGACAACCCTAACCCTAACCCTTACCCAGCCCTAAACTTAACCACAAGTAACCAAGCAAAGTAAAACTCTTTTGGATATTTCAGTTTTTTTATTGTATTCTCAGATCTTAAATTTAGTTCAAATTAAATTAAATTTAATTAAAAATTTAGTTTTCCCTTAAATGGGAAATGTCCCCATAATGGAAAAAGTAACAGGTTTTTATCACATTGTGGGGACATTTGGTCCCACACACACGCGCGCACACACGCGCAGATTCACACACACACACACACGCGCGCGCGTGCACACGCACGCACGCACGCACACACACACGCACCAGACATAACTGCAGAAGGCATGGCATCTGTAACTATGTTGAGCAGAATGGCTGCTCTGAAAGTCAAGCCAAAATTTATTTGTCCTTTTCAGATAAGTCCTTAAGAGGGCGTCATTTACAGCTCTTTCTGTTGACATGGGGATTGTTCAGCCCAACATGTTAATTACACAATGCCACAATCCTGATTATGTTGTCAGTTACCTAAACACATTGCGTGAATGAGTGTCTCTTTTGCAATACCATGGTTTTTTTCTACACACAATTTCTACATACAACACTCTACCCAACACCCTACACACAAGTTTTCACATAATCCAGTGTGTGTGTGTGTGTGTGTGTGTGTGTGTTCCACATGCATGTTTATTTATTTGCACTTACACATACCACATATCATATCAATTATAAGGAATAAAACATTTGGAGGTGTTCTGTCATAGGAAAGTAATCAGTGACTGAGTGATGTGATCCAGACTGATGAGATCCCTATAATAGCAAATCTTGAAGTGTTTCATTCCTCTTATACCATAGCAATTTCTCAGTGTTGGCTGTTTTTTTCTAATTAAAGAACAACACATCCATTTATATTTATATTTATTTTTTGTGGAACGTCTGTAGAACAAATTAGTTCCTGTTATCATGTTGTAGCAGCTATAAACAGATGTTTCCTCATCAACATCTGTTTTTTCTCTCTTGAAGTTTTTTAAAAAAAAGACAATAATAAACAGCTTGTCAAATAAGTATGTGCAAAGCCCTCCATCCTGAAACCCTCCCATAGCGTAAACCTTTCTGTTACAAAGCATTAACACTGAAAACTTATTCCAAAAAATTTTTTTTTTTTTTTTTTTTTTTTTTTTTATAGTTTACACTACTAATCTGAACATGATGTACATTGCTTGTTCTTTAAATATCCTGAACATTGTCTGTATATTGTGTTCTGTTTACATTGTTAATAGCAGATATATTTATATAGTATACTGTGCATTATAGTTACTGCATATCACAGACAGTTTTTACATTCAAAGTATATTATAGGTATTCTTACTGTTGTTATTGTTATATAGGTACTCTGGATATATTGTATATATTGTAGGTATTGTATATTATATTTAAATTGTGTTGTATATAATATGTATTTCTGATAGAATATTTACTTATGCCTGTGTTGTACATTACATATACTCTTTCCCTGCCCCCCTTTTTTTTCTATATTGCTGGAGAGACACCAGCTGCTGGAACCAAATTTCTGGTGTGTGTCAACATACTTGGCCAATAAACATGATTCTGCTAAAGGTCTCTTTACAGAAAATTTCACCATATCCCTGATTAGACACTTTTAAAATCTGTTTTCTATTTGTCATACAAGTGCATATGTACGTTTTTACGAGAGAAATGATAACATTTCAGAATGAAGGCATTAATATGAACCTGTGGTTTGATTTTTCACCCAGGACTATTGTCAGAACTACTTTTATGGAAAATGAATCGACATCTTTTTTTTTGAGAATTCAACCGAGGTTGGAATATTCAGATTTTTATGAATTAAAAAAAAAAAAAAAAAAAAAAAAATTCTGATCTTTGTTTTTTTTTTTTCCCCTCAACACGCTTTGCATTATATTATTTATAGAAAATAACATTTTGACTTTATTTTTCTTATTCAAAAGAAAAAAGTAGAACTTGTCAATGTTTCACTGATTTCCAAAACGCATGTATTCTGCATGGGGGTTGATCAGGAGATTTGTGATTAGGGCTAGAGCACAGTGTGAAATGTTTAACAAAAAATCCTTTTTACGATATTGTTGTAATGAGAGTCAACTCAATCTGTTAAGCGTTTTGCGCCACTGGCTTTGGCAAAAGTCACCCAATTCTCAGTCAAGGAGAAATGTGTGACAGTTTGCATTGTGGAAGAAATTGTGAAGATGTGTATTTAACTAGCTGCCTGAACAGCTCTGAGGCTGCCAGGGGTTTGGCCCTTAAACCAGCTCTAAGCATGATCATGCTAAATATAGCATAGAAGCAATTAATACTGGATTGTGCAGTAGATTTAATTCATGGAATTGTGAGAATAATAATAATAAAAAAAAAACCCTCACTGCTTCCTGGTGAGGTGGTGTTGCTCAGTATCACTGGAGAACTGTTCTTCTCTGTGCTTGCCCCATGTTCAATAAATTCTTACCAGCAATACCTTTAAAGACCTCTGTCAAATCATATTGTAACTTTTTAATTTTTGAAACAGAAATGCTAAGCAGACTGAACAATGCTGAATATGATTTACTGAATTGCTTTATGCCTTACGCTGTATTTAATTGCAAGACAGAAATGTTTTATTTTTTAGCTTACATGCCTTTATGATTTAGTCTAATAATAAGTATTTTTCTCCCCTTTCAGAAGTATGTTATCATTTTCGCATGGAAAATAATCTCAGTGGGCACTTTGAGTTGTCATGGAAAACTAAAGAGATTAGGGGTCAGGTTGTGGTCTCATTTGTTCTTTGGCACTGCATTTTCTTCTCCTGCCACAGAAACACACATGTGGTCTCCAGGCAAATCTCTTGATTCCAGATGTTGTCACACCAGCCCACACCAGCGAAAAAAATTTTTTTCTTTTCCTTTCCGAAATGTAAGAAACAAACTCAAAAGATATGTTGTAAACAGCATGGCTCAAAATGATTTCCCAAGTAAAATAAACACTAACTCATGTTCAGATGTTTTATGCTAAGACATACTGTATTTTTACCATTCAGATTCTATTCATTTAAATGTTAAATAGACTTGAAGACAACATTCTTAAATTCACATAACACATACATGGCTGTACATAATTAACTACAGTAACCCTAATAAATTTTGGCCTGTGAATGTGTATTGTCATTAAGGGGCAATTCCAGAAGGTGGCAACACTGTTTATTAAGTTTTATTCATTCATTCATCTTCAGTAAGCACTTTAATGTGGTCATGGTTGGGGTTAATAATAAAATAGGTTAAAAATAATAATAGGTTAACAATAGAAAAAATCTTGTTGAAAAGTTAAAATTAACCCCAATTATATCCATTTCATACTTTCTGTGAATTAAACAGATGTTAAATATACTCCACTTCCGGCTGGGTGTGTGTGAGGAATGCCGGACTTGCCACATGCTCCGTTCAAGCTAAACGAATATAACGTTTATGTCATTGTGTAAGATTAGCACCATGGCTTTGCACCTGCTTCTGGCATGATTATAGCTTCTGCTCAAGTGCACATTCAAACACACAGATACATACCATTTGCGCTGAGTGCAGTGCTGTGTAAGCTGGCAGGTAGCAGAAGAAGTGTACAGCTTATGTAACAGCTTGATACAGGAAGAGAGAGAGAGAGAGAGAGAGAGAGAGAGAGAGAGAGAGAGAGAGAGAGAGAGAGAGAGAGTTGTAGATTATGACTAATTGACGCAGCACTTTCTCATTCATGCTGGAGGTACACATTGGCCAATAACATACACACACTCTGCAGATTTCAACATTCAGCCCTTGTGCACTTCCATCTGCAGTTAGCTTCTCACTGAAAAGGCATAAACATTGAATGTTAATTAGGCAGCTAATGGCCCAGTCAAGCCATGTGTTTGTGTATTTGTGTGTGTGTGTGTGTTTAGATCCAGCAACAATTTTGATTATGCCCATTATTTCTGCTTTTCACCTGCAACAATGGCTGTTTACAGGCATTTTTTGTCAATCCAGCCAAATTCATTCTGATAGCAATTTTCAACTGTTCAAATGTTCAAACTATTGAAAATCTGTTCACTTGTTCTGAATAATCATAACAGAGACCTTTTCAAAACCACGAGCAGATGATTATGAGCTAAAATCCAAAGCCAGGAAAAAAAACAGTATAGGGTTGAGCATGACTTATCCTACTTACCCTATGCGACAGACGACCATTAATTTTCTATGTACGTACAACACGGAGGCATGATTTCAGAGACAGCAGTAAGTGAGATTTCAATTGAGATTTCCTCAATTCCGTGCAAATATGAAGTGGCTAAGTGATAAAATCTAAACGGTTGGTTTGAATGAGTCCTTGGAGTAATCCTATGGTGCAGGTGGTCTGAAGTTTCTTCAGTTCCACACTCACAGCTTTTGCAATTAGTTCCCATTTACTGTTTGATGGGGGAAAAGGAAGAAAAACATATAATTGCGGTTTCATCTTAGCCAGTTGTAATGACCTCATATTAAATGTGTATAGGGACATTATGAAATAAAATAAAGCTTGGTAAGAAATAGCAGAGATCATTGGTGCCTCTAGTGAGTGTACATAACTTGCTTTGATAAGTGCCAGTGACTCTAGTACAAAACTGAGCACATATGGATAATATTTTCATAATACATTCATTACTTCATTTTAATTGTCCTTCAGGGGTGGCACGGTGGTGCAGTGGTTAGCACTGTCGCCTCACAGCAAGAAGGTCCTGGGTTCGATCCCCGGGTCACCC
>JAQQZR010000012.1:4390200-4411205 GCA_030068235.1 Notoglanidium macrostoma
TGTGTGTGTGTGTGTGTGTGTGTGTGTGTGTGTGTGTGTGTGTGTGTGTGTGTGTGTGTGTGTGTGTGTGTGACCTCCACATTAACTCAGGGGAAGACTGGAATGCTCGAAATGTTCACCAATATATTTTTTATGACAAGACTGAGATATAAGAGAAATACTGCGGTCAGTAAATTTTAGTAAATAAATCAGACAAGAAACAAGAAGTCAGGGAATTCTAGCTTTGAGTTATAGCCGTAACATACTGTTTAACACCTAATTAGCATGTCATAAAGGTAAAGCTATATAGATTCAGCCAGTCAATGGGACAGTTTTGTTTACACATAGAAGGGTGCTTGGGATTTTGATTTTATTTACGTTTTATTGTCTTTCCATTGGGACATGAAAAAAGGTAGGCATTAAAGACAGATGGAAGAGATTGCATTTTTTATTGCAAGATTAAAGCAGAAAAAAATATATTGACCAGTGGCCATTATCAATACTTAATAACTAATTATTTTTAATTTCTACTTGTCTTTAATTTTTATTATTGATTACACTGCTCAAAATGAAATTATAAATCTATTCAAAATTTATTTTTTCCTGTTTCTCTGGTGTATTTTGTTATGAGAACCCTTTGGGGAAATAGATCTCTCAGCATTTATTTCTAATTGCTGCACTTCTGTCTTTCATGGTTGAAATGTTTCTTTTAAAAACAAGCATAAAATGATTTGCTTTTAGGTTGGATTTTTGAAAATAAACATATGCATAAGGAATATTTAATCTCTGAGTCCCTACAGGCACGTTAGAAAACCATGATCATGGTGAGGCCTCTGGATACAAGTGACTTTGTGGGCCTTTCACAAGAATGAGTTATAAGGACACAGATGTTGCATTCCACAGGAAAAAAAAAGCTCATTTTAGGTGTATATACTGTAACTTCTATCCATCTATCTAAGGTATCCATTAAAGTTAGATGTCAATAACTTGCAAGTACCGATGTCTCTGTAATAATATAAACACAGTGATGATAAAAGCAAAGAAATCAAAAGGTAAGCTCTGAACAGTGTGATTACAGTACACAAGAAGTAACACGTAAGTTAGCATGCACTTTTAAAGTGCAACCCGAAACCTCTCTGCTATCACTTATATTTGAGATAATTGAAATGAGCATTTCTATTAAATGCCATTGTAAGTGCAGGCTTTGCCAGGTGGCCTACAACCATGATCCAAAGAATAAACAACAAATGAATAACAATATATAAAGACAAATCTGGTAGATGTCAATAAACAGTAAAAGGGTATGAATGACTAAATAAGACGTTATATTGCTTGTCTTAAGGTCAAACACTGAAGGAAGACACCAACACTACCCTGAACAAATCAAACCTGCTGTAGCAGAAAAAAACAAAACAATTCAGGCTCACTGTAATAACCTCTATGAAGACGGCCATGTTTTCAGTGTGGTTTGTCTATCTGTTTGTTAGTTTGTCTGACTCAAAGGAGTATTGCGCAAAACCTACCAAACCGATTTCCATGAAACTTAGTGGCAGGGTGTAGCATGGGCCAAAGAAGAACCCGTTATAATCTGGAGTGAATCGGAGTCAAGGAGGACAGCTCCATTAAATTAGTTTTTCTCACCCTAATGTTACAGCATTTGGCCTTGACGGAAGTCTACACTAAACAAACTTAAAATCCAGTAGATGGCAGTAAAGTACTTTTGTGACAAAACATAACCAATGTAGAAATATGATGACTCCATTGGAAATATATCCAAACATATAAAGAGGTAATGACCCACAGGTCACCGACCATTAAACCAAGAGATAAGACGTTTGAAGAAAATCATCATACATGTATGGAAGAGCATGACAGGGAGGATATGAACAGCTCCAGTGATGAGAAATAAGACCAGTGCAGACACTGATGAGACAGAGCAAAACAGAAGCCCTAGCAAAAGCACTGAGAGAGATTAGATTTTTTTTTCATCAAGATGACGGTGCCAGAGGACCACTGTTAATCAGATCATAGATGGCAATAGTGTAGCTAGCTTAGCCCCTCCTCCCCTCAAATCTGTGGTTTAAGACTGCCTAAAGAGGTATGCAATAAAATCTGTACTGGCTCCAGAACAATCCACTTACTTCTAAAACAGTTGCAAAGAAACAGTAAAATGATTTGTATTTACCATTTAGGGATTAGACAAACTGCAAGAATTTGTGTGAAAGATGATATCTACACATCCAAGAACACACAAACATAAAAATCCTTTAAGATCTCAATTATCACCTCAATCAAAAGGCATACACCTGAAGGACTGATTATTGAGCTTGCTAATCACGTGAAATAGTCTATCACTTGATAAGTCATTCTCAGTGTGTGTGTGGACAAGTTGGTACCAGTGTAAATTTTGGCAGGCTGTCATCTCCTACTTGCCCTGTGCATACTCCCGGTTTTGTGTTCTTTTGGGGATCAAAGCTGTGTCTCTCAGCATGCCTTAGAAAAAAACCCTTTTTGACATGTTACGGCATTCCAAAATGAATGTCTGGGAAGTAAATGGCTGCATCTCTCTGACATTACTGTGTGTTGATATGGGAGTAATAACCTCACAGTCATATTTTCATTCCTCTTTCTGAAACCATTCATGGGGAGACATTTTCTTTGAGCTATACAACAGAGGGATGAAGTATTTTCTATGATCATGCAACTAACCACAGTAAATTAGTGTGAAAAAAAGAAAAAAACAATACAACCCTGTTACACAAGACAATAGTTGAATAGTTAAGACTCCTTTCCTTCCTAAAGTCTTGCTGATAGGGAAACATTCTGGTTTATTGTTTGTTGGTCATGTCCCTTCTTTAGCTTGTCCCTCTGCAGGAAGCGCTAAAAGTTTCTAGGTTTCTAGAAGAACTCTTAAGAATTCTACACTTACCCTGCAGTTCCCCATGAAGCATCTCCATCTCCAACTGGAAAAGTTAATGGTACTTCAGTAGACTAAGGCATGCAGTGTACTGGGAGAGGATCTTTGCTGGGTCCCTGTTAGAAAACTTTTGAAAAGACTGTCAACTATATATTACTGAATTGTGGAGTTAGACAGTTAAACAGTTTTTCATCATTTTTGTGTTTCAGATTTTTACAAGGTGGAAAGGTTGAGAAAGAAAACATTGTTATTTATATGCTGAATTATAACCTCTGATAGCTCTTTAAAGGGTTTGTTTGCCTTTAATCCTGTGAAAAATTGGTTTCAGCTTTTTCTTTTTAAAGTGATGGCACACGGTGAATCAAGCAGTTATACAACATTCAGACTGAGATCATTCAAGCAGCAGCTTTTGTTCACTTTATCAGACCAGGGGAATTAAGTTTTGCCAAGATATGTACTTGGGCAACAAGTAGTCACACCATTTTACTGCTGTTATTCGTTGAAAAACACAATGAAGCAGGTGTAATGAAATTAAATAACACTGATGCATTATATTCAGTATTGACATTTCAATTCTTATCACTCACACTGTATATTTATTTAGATTTTCTCTTATTATACTCTTTCTAATTTACTGTTGGGTGCCAAATGAGATTCCTTTATAAACGATATCTTACTGGCCAATATAACCAATTCGTAGCAGTCTGTTGGCTCAAGAGCGTGCACTTCATGTATCAGTTTCTTGGGTGTCTCCAGAGTGTCTCATAAAGACTATGTGATGGAAATGCTGCTGGATTTTTATTTAAGTGCAACCAGAAGTGACTTGGGAAGTCACAGGATAATAGGCTATAGGCCAGGACACATTTTATAGTTCTCTGGAACCTTTCGATCAATCACTGAACATGGGGAACCATGATCCATTTCCCACTCAGCCCATTGTGAAGATAAATGCTAATTAAAACTTTGCTGAAGAGCTGTAATTTGCCAAACTGAACTTGTTGTATATTGACAAAACGTCTTGTTTCTTCTTGTTTCGTCACATTAGAACTTAGTTAAGGCTTGGGGAAATGAGTTAGACGTTTCATTCACTTTCAGTAACAATAATGACCTGGATTTCTATTTGGCTGCTTTGTGACAACAACAAATCCTTTATCAATAGATTTTAAATAAAATAAAATATGAAATGATCCTGCAACCTGCAATCCTCCAATACCTTTTCCATATTTTGGAGTGTTACAGCCTGGCCTGGAAGAGGTTCTCTTGGATATTTTGTCTTTGGTACACCATGCTACAATTGGTGCAAACTCGGTAGTGCTCATTTCCTACATAACATTATCCCACAGTGAATCATGGTGATGGTAGCATCATATGACACAATACCATTGACCCCTTGGTTACTTCTCTGACTAAATTTCTCCTTACCTGGTCACAGACTATTGGTGTATGGCCTCCTCTAAGCAGAGTCTTTGTTGTGCTATGTTCTTTCCCTTTTTTAAAATAATCAGTTTAATGGTACTCCACCAGCACTTCAAAGCTTGGGATATTGTTTTATAGCCAAACCCTGACTAATGACTAATGCTTTTCCATAGCATTGTTTTCGGGACTTTTTTGGATAGCTGTTTGCCTTCATGATGGTGTTTATTTAGGTGTGTTCTCTGAAGGCAAATACACCTGAGGATCATGTGTATTGAGTTCATATGACACTTTAATTTCACGCAAATAAACTCCATTCAACTAATTATGTGACTTGTGATAGCAACCGGTTGCAGAAGTTCACTTCAATGTGGTTGTATACTTATGCAATCACATCATTACGTATATTTTGCAAACTCTATTTCTCCACTCCACTCCACTTCAATATTATGCATTATTTCGCATTGATTCATATATAATCCCATTTCAGTTCCATGTTATAATACTACAAAATCTGGAACAGCTGAACACAATGTATAACAAAAACACTGTAGAACACATTTACTGTATAATGCATTTTTTAGAAATGCTTTTTTATGTTTTAATAAATCATCCTGACCTGGCTAAATCAGTTACCTAAATAACTGAGTTGACTTTTTTCTTGGTGTGATAAACATGAACATAAACAGTCTTCACTGTATACTTCTGTGTGATGGGCTTACTCGCTACATGATGGATTGATGCCATTTTCCCAATATTTCTCATAGTTTTTTTTTTCCTTTTTAGTTTTAAGTGGTAGTTCCCAATTAGTTGTGGTTGTTCAGTTATTTTTGTCAGGGCCTGGTAATATCCTTGCAAATGTTGAAACCCCACCAAACGAGGCTATTTTTGAGCTAAACCTCAAAATAAGATGAAAAATCTGGCACTCTCTATGAAGGAGGATTAGAGGATCTATCCACTCTGTGGCCCTGCAGAATGGAACGGAAATAATTTTTGCTTTTACGCTTTCTTGGGACTGCAGAGTGATCCACTGTGACAGGAAATTGAGCACGAGGTAGTGTCCTCATGGCCTCCTCAAGCCCAATAATGCAAATGAACCATGTGTCTTTCCGCTCACCTTATAATTCCATTACAGTCTCACGAGCATATCAACTCTCTGACTCATTCGTTTGGTCTATGATCTCCTTTGCCACAGGGAGTAGGGATTAACATACTGAGGACTGTGGTGTTTAACCGTGTTGAGCTCTTCCTGTCTGGGATCAGCTTCAGGTTCTTTTGCTCCACTCTGCCATCTGTCATGCGTCATTTCTTAGCCCTGCCCTAATCTGTACCTCCGCAGTCAGGCTAGATTAGATATGCCAAAGCACACGCTGTCATCTACAATCACATTATCGGTGATGAGCAAAGGCTTCCTCATTTCACTCCTGCACAATTATGCTTACATGAAAATTGATAGACCAGGAAATTGATGTAGATATTTGGCAGCTGTGAGCCTACGCTTGTTGTTTTTCTCAGATACACTGTCTCTTTTTGCCCAACATTTTGGGGAAACCTTTACTTTTTTGCCTTTGTTTTTGCAATATATGGGTGAATCCATGATCATGATGCCGTTTATGTCCCACTCGCGTTACATTTACAAATATATATAAAATTTAAAATCTTTTTAAGCATTGATGTATAGTTCTTCACAACAACCTATGTGCATATTTCAGATTAACAGCTTAAAGTATTAATAAAAACAACCTACAGCATTTTAGCCTTTATTTTGCTTGTCTCAGCTACTATAACTGGACTGTAGTGTACCTTGATCTACTATAATCATTAAATACATCAAAAGCATACTTTATTTATTTATTTATTTTAGAATTAACATGCAAATCCATTTAACATTGCATTCTCCAAACATTGTTTTTCATGAGTCATCCATTTGAAGTTATGAAAAAATAGCTATTTTTGTGTTCCATAACATTCACTCATCCTGTTACCAGTAAACACATACACCTCTATGAAGTATTTGGAATATTCCACAATTCACATGAAAACAACATGAAACTTTAGTTAAATCATAACGTCCTAAATGTACCAGTGCCATTAACTTGAATGCTAGATAACCACTTTTCATGTAAATTCAATAATTGATTCAATAATAATAATAATAATAATAATAATAATAATAATAATAATAATAATAATAATAATAAAACCATTTAAAAGCAAAGTTTAGCCTGTCAGCAAAGAAAACTTGTACAAATGAGATCATTGCCTAAGAAATGGTTAAATTAATCTTAGAGTCACTTTTGAAAAGAAAAGGTATGATTTTTAAGAGTTACATGGGCTGAATGGCCACAAAAGGAATCACAGATATCTTGTATTCTCACTGACCCTCATACACATTTTAAAATATAAACATATCAAGGTAACATATAAACATAAACATAAACAACATGAGTCAAGAAGCATCTGTATCTCATTTCATCAATACTCAACAAAACAGAACAGAACTGGACAATTTGCCTGAAAGGAACAGTGAAACAAATCAAAATCATCACTTCAATATTATAAGGTAAAAAAAAACCCCGAATGACAAATAGTTATACTACATCGGGTCAAATTTATTTATATCCTTATTTATATAGGACTATGTAATGAATTACGTCTAAGGGATTTCTTGTTAATAAGCTCCTAAGTATGTCGGGAAGGGAACTTTTCTAACACACAGTTCTTTTCAAAAGATATTTGGAGATGAAGATGAATGAAATGGCTGCCCACGAACCTGACCTAACTGCACCGATCGATCAAGTGTTGTATTGATGAGTTCAATAGAGGTGTCCAAACGGCTTTCTGCTTGACCTACAAGAGGAGGACCAGAGCATCTCTGAGGAATGCCTGAGGAACTATTTGTTGTAACTAATTTATTTTCATAATATTCTACATGATTTCACATGATATTGTTCTCCTCAGAACAACATGGTTCATCTTTAATATGTTAATTCATTGCAAAATGCTCATTTATAGGAAACAGACATTGCTTCATATTTGCTATGTTTTGATTTTTTTTCCATTTCATTTCATTTTATGAGGGCTTGTGCATGAAGAAGAAGCTATTTTAAGAAAAGCCACTCACCTGCTGAAGCACTGAAGTGCTATTCAAATGCAAAATCTTCACTCGTGCGTACTTTTTGGCCCTGGTTTCCCAACACCCTCCTTTTTCCCGCTGCAGCATCCAGGAAGTGATGACTCACTGCATGTTTTTATTTTTTTAAATATTTTTGGATTAGTTTTTAGCTATTTTTAGTAACTGAGAATTTCGACTTAATGGTGACTCTTCATTCTGCTCCATTTCTGTTATCGCTTACTGTTCTGAAGATTTTTTTTTTATTTGAAAAGGAGAAAAGGATTAAAGCCTTGTTGGATGAAGAATATATTTATAGCAAAGTGCAGAAGGGCAAGCTAACTTTTACAAATTTGTCTTCAACAAGTTTATACTAGGTGTAATCAGTGTTTGTTTTTCCATTTACTCCTTAAGGAAGGACTGATTGGTACAAGGTAAGTTCTTACTATAACTTCTATTTATCTTGGCTACGATCTTGGCTACGTGCATGTTTATCCATAACAAGCGGTTACAGGCACGACAACACAAACATTATTTGCTGCTGTTTCTATAGAAACTATGACGCGGTACTACATTATCCATTATCCTATAGCAAGGCCGATCTATCAGACATTGTTATAACCATGGAAATGGAGCTGAACCATGATCACCCACTTGTTTCGAAATTATATGTCTGTGTATGAAACGTTGCCTGTGACTGTGACACTACAGAGTGTCTTATGTTACATTTTAAAAGGAGTTTCCTTAGTTTGACTGCTTAACACAAAGTAGTAGTGAGTTGTGAAGTGTTAGGTCAACGTCACGTGTTCAGTAGTGTTGTTTCTACAGAAGACTTTGTCTACTGTGTGGCTGCAAACACAGGGAAGCACATGTACGTCACCTCTGTGTATCATGTGGCCAGATTCAGATAAACTGAGAAAATTCTTCTAGTCTCCGTGTGTATTTCAGCAGCATGGTATAATTATAGCTGTGTGTGTTGACATTCTTACAGTAAGACAATAGGAGTGTGATTGAGATGCCTCAGAATTGTACTCTCATCTTCCAGGATTGTTCTGCTGCCAGTGAGAAGCCATGTACGGTCACACAAACTCTCATGCATATTTTTCATAATTTACTTATTTGCAGAGGCAGTAGGGCTGCGTGATTACCAGCTGAGATATTACTTCCAGATGTGTTTTCCTCAATGAGAATCAGATAAGCATCAGATCACCAAGTCTGAGATTTGCACCAGGAGCACCACAGATGCTTTGTGTGAGTTACACTAAAGCAAACGCACATGGAGGACAAGCTTAGCTCTTGGATTTAAGGATTTATAAAATATATAGAAAAGAAGCGCATAATTAAGAGATTTCATTGGGATTCATTGGGATGGACTTAAAAGGGATGAAGAAGTAAAAGCAGAGGGAGTTGGCTCACTGCTTCAATACCTTAACGGTACAATGCTTAGATCATTAGAGGAGGATCTGTGTTCAGAGCCGCTACAGCAAGAATTATAACCCAGCTGATGAGGAACATGGCCTCTGTGCACCTAGTCAAAACAAACTACATTCACAAACACAGTGCAAAACTATTAATCATGGTTGTACATCGATGACTGTATCAACTGTATCAATGACATCAAAGGCAAAATCAATATCCTTTTTCTCTGCATGTGTGTTTGTATGTTTTTAGGGCCTGTGTTATTGCTTCATGTAAGCAGGATGCTGGATTAAATGGCCAGATAGCACTAGGCAGCCTTTTCATCTGGCCCCCTACCTCACCCGCTTCCATCCTTGTACACACTTTAATAGGAACACCTGTCATTATCTTTACCGCTTATCAGTGTCATGGGAGCCAGCTGGCTTTGGTGAGAGATGGGGTATAACCTAGGCAAGTCACCAAGCTATCACAGGGCTAACACAGAGACAAATAACCATTCACACTCATGTTCATACCTATGGGCAATTTACAGTAGCTAGCCCGAGCACAGAACGGAAACCCATGCACAGAAAGGCCCCAGTCAGCCGGCAGTTTTGGAACCAGAACCTTCTTTCTGTGACGTGAGTGCAAACCACTGCACCACTGTACTGTCCTACACATGAATTACATTCATGAAACTATCCAGTCAGCCAGTAAATGTTGCCAGGTGATGTTTTTTTTTTATTATTCTTTTGTGCTCACTGTTGCATTAAATTCCTGTTATGAGTATTGTAATCCACCCACCTCAGAATGCAACGTGTTGTGCATTTTGAAATTTCACCTAGGGTTAGGTGAAAGGGTTAGGCTTTTCTGTTCACCATGGTCTTAAAGAGTGGTTAAGTTACTGTTTTATTTGTCATTTTATTCACCATTTACATATACTAGAAATTTTCTTAGTGTTTGGTCACAACATGCTACATTTAACACACACATCGTAGACAACACAGCAAAATTACCATCCTACTATACAAATATTGCACCTTATATTCAAATATTACACTTGAGGGAGAAATGGTGGGCTCAGTTGCAATATACATTACAGTGGAAATAGCAGATATAGCAGCTGGATGCCATCCAGTGTGTATTAAATGGAGTGGAACAATCATGATATATAATACATGATAGCAATGATATACATTTATGTCAATACTAATAAATTACTGTATATTTTAATAAATAGTAACAAATAGTACTAGTGGTTACTATTAGTACAGTGTTCAGTATATAGTGTATTAGTATAGTACAGTTGTTAGCACTGTCGCCGCACAGCAAGTAGGTCCTGGGTTCGATCCCCGGGTCACCCAGGGTGCCTTTCTGTGTAGAGTTTGCATGATCTCCCCGTGCATGCGTGGGTTTCCTCCGGGTCCTCCGGGTGCTCCGGTTTCCTCCCACAGTCCAGAGACATGCAGATCAGGTCAACTGGCTACTCTAAATTGCCCATAGGTGTGAATGCGAGCGTGCGTGGTTGTTTGTCTGTGTTGGCCCTGTGGTGGACTGGCGACCTGCCCAGGGTGTACCCCGCCTCTCACCCCAAGATGCTGGGATTGGCTCCAGCTTCCCCGCGACCCAGACTGATAAAGCGATAGATAATGGATGGATGGATGGATGGATGGATATATACCTTGTAAAATATATTCTTAAAATAAGGATTTAAAATAATTAAAGGACTTTTAAAGGATTTAAATAAAAGGACTTAAAATTATTTTTATTTATTAGTATTATTATTAGTAATAATAATAATAATATTCAATTATCTAGTGCAGAATCCAGGAATACAAATGCTTGTAAAAAAAAAAACCATTTAATGCAAGATTGCTTGTTACAGGCAGGTCAGCATTGCAGTGATTACGGAATGCTGCCTAGCCAGCCTGGTTATTAACAGAAATTGCCAGTGGAAAGAAGCTATTTTGATGGCATGCAGTTTTTGTTATCAGGGAGCAGAATTGCTTTCCTGATTATAG
This sequence comes from Notoglanidium macrostoma, assembly GCA_030068235.1. Classification (NCBI taxonomy): domain Eukaryota; kingdom Metazoa; phylum Chordata; class Actinopteri; order Siluriformes; family Auchenoglanididae; genus Notoglanidium; species Notoglanidium macrostoma. The sequence continues at coordinate 4,401,041 of JAQQZR010000012.1, forward strand.
CTTTTGGAATAGGTAATTAGCAGAGTCAGTGGTGTCACTGATGATTTTTCCTGCTTGCGTCTTTGTTCAGGCAATGTACAGGTCTTCAAATGATGACAGATAGATCTCTTGACAGACTCCGATGATTTTCTCAGTGGTCTTTATAATGCGTTGCAGCTTCCTTTTCTCTCTGGAGAAGGAACCAAACCAGAGCGTGAGGATGCTTTCTATAGTGGCAATGTAGAATTGCACCAGTATAGCCTGGGGTAGATGGAACGTTGCCAACAGCTGTTAGAATACAAACTTTGCTGAGTTTTCTTGTTGATGGATGATGTATGCATCTCATGTATGCAGCTCAATTGCACCCTTCTGTTCAAACTCTTATTGTGTGTGAAAATCCCAGGAGGTCAAATACTCCAGCCAGTCTCTGGCCCTAACAATCATGCTATTGTCAAAGTCACTAAAATCACACTATTCTATTTATTATTATTATTATTATTATTATTATTATTATTATTATTATTATTATTACAATACTATTCTATGAATTCTTCTTCTTCTTCTACTTCTTCTTATTACTATTATTATTATAAGCAGGCGCCTCAGGTCAGAGTCGACCAATGAGCTCTGCATCACAGCAAGCATTAGCAGGCTGCACCCAATACTCCACTTCATCTGATTATTAATATCTGTAGCTAGTTTATCTGCCAATCAAGAACAGATTAAAAAGCACACGCTGTCTCACAGTCTTTGTGCAGCATTGCACTGTTCACAACTTTAAAGAAAGTTACATGTATAAGCTTTATATATGAATTTTTCATATATGGAGAATGTTTTATTTTTCACATTTCAATATCAATATTCAATATTTGCAATTTCATAGCATGTGAATGTAAAATGCAGCTTCCAATGTTTTTCACATATTACTCACATAATCAAGAACATATGATCACATGTGAAAATGTTATGCTTTCATATGCCTGTTCTATACCCCCAGAATCTCCTGCGTCTTTCCTGAGATTTTTCTAACTATTCCTGTCCTGTGTTAATGTCATTTAATTTCACCAAGAATCTTTATCTACCTTAATAATAGATTTCATAGTATTTCCTAGTTCAATTTTTGTTCACCACTTGATAGTGATTATTCTATTCTATTATCCTACTCTGGTTTTTTCTTTTGCTAATTCTGCTTAGTGTTAAACCTTTTCATATTCTCGCTCTCTTTCTGTCTCCATACCATTTTTTTTACATTTTTGAGCCTCTTTTTGTTACACCCAGTTTATGCTATGCATTTGAGATATTTAGGAACTAAATGGGAACACGATATGCTGCATTTTTCTTAAATTTACTCGATAACATAAAATGGTATTCCAACATCTGCAAACTTATTTGAACTTCTTGAGAAAGTGTTAAAAAAACACTGACACTTCGTGACTTTCTTTTTCCTCTTTTCACTGGTCACACAGTAAAAGCAGATAACCAGGTCCAGATGTTTCTAGCCCATAAATGTACCCTTGACCCTTCAGCGTGTTTTTCCACACACAACAACATCGTAAAGTGAGAGTTTGGCCAAAAGTGATCGGTCCACACATGTTTGTTCTGTAGTTTTGTATTGATTGAAGAATAATGTATGAACAATAAAATAAATGTACATTGTTTGTTTTTATAAAAATTAACAAAAGCACATCGTAGAGTTAAATGGACAGAGATGAAGGCAAGTCACATTCTTCCTTAGAACATTGTCTGGTATCCTTCAGGATGGAGGAGGAATTGTAGATTCTGGATTTAAAGGCGGAATCATAGAGTACACCAAAGAGGGGGCCAAATATTCTATACATTAGAAAATACATGGATGAGTTCCTGTTTATACATAAATGGTATTAAGCTGATTGGTATTAAATTGTTAGCTACATTAACCTCATAGCTCCAGCACAAAAGAAACCTTTGTACCAAATATGGGTGGTGGCCCAAGAAGACATTCACATGGTCAATATTTGAACATTTCCTACTATATACTAGTTCTGAGAATTTCTAGAATGAGTCTCTTTTGTGTTTATTTCTACCAGAAGTCCGAGCATTGTAACAACTGGGTAACCCCAAAGTCAAAAAGAATTTCTACTAATAAAAAGGGCCCATATACCTGAATATTTATTGTCTAAATACCCTAATTTACTTGTGGAGAAACAATCTTACTGCCAAATGAAAAAGAAGTGTACATTTGCAAGGGGAAATGAGTTTTCACTGATTATAAGCATCATCAGTCTCTGTCTTAGTAGCTAAGGTAAAAGCCACTCAAGCCTTTTAAACACAAGCCTCATCGCCGTCTCTTCAATCAGATGATCTCTGTTCACTGGGGGATGTCTGTTCTGTTCGGTTGGCTTAATTAGTTTTATTTATTATTCCATTTGTATTAGGTCATTTAGCATTTTAAAACATTGTCCGCTCTCATTTGTACAGTGTTGATGATGTTGTGACGGTGCGTAAGCATCACCGACATTTTGACAGCTGCTATCTGAATCGATGTCTGTTTCAATATCCAATGCCTTGATCAAATCATAGGAGCACACACAAAGCCAGCCAAGTTTTAGACATCTTTAGGCAGGTCTAATTTACCAGTGTGTTTATTATACCGACTTCTTAGTCAGCATAAATATTTGACAGTAGACAACGGAGGCAGGATTTAAAAAAAAAAAATAAAATACCCTAAATAAAAAAAAGAAGGTTTCCATTTTGTATTGGTTAAATAAAGGCAAGATTTCAAAATATATTACTGACATGAAAACTAACTTTTGGTTAAAACCAGATTTCTCATCATTGCTTTCCAGAATTTGATCATTGTGACAACCTGCGAGTTTTCCCAGGCCGTCTTACATAGTTCTTCAATGATCTGGGCTCAAGGGGAAATTATGGAAATTTCATTTTTGGCCAAACTATCTCTTAGAAATTGGGGGAGCTACATCTACAGCCAGTAGGAAGAAATGGTCATGTAATGGTTTATTTCTAAGCCACTGTGCTTTCTCAGGATCCTCACATAGTCACTGGGGCCAGATGGCTGTTTATGATGGCACTGACTTTAGGAATAGCAGTTATTTTTGTGAACAATAACAATGTTCAAATGCACATATGTACACAAGGGTTTTCTTGCACCCCTTCTCCTTTTTCAAGACCTCTGTACGGAGGCGTAGAGTAGCGAGTTCGGGACACTGAGGGCTCGATCTCTGTGGGTTTGTATCTCTGGATCAACTCTGGGTTTCACTTTGTGCTTGAGAGACATTCACTATGGTTCATATAGGGTTCCGAGATCATACAAGCTGATTAATAAGCTTATACTCTTAGTGTGATTTTCTAAGCAGCAAGGTGGCATGTGGAAGTTATAAAAAACTGTTAGATTAATTGTAAACCTGATATGTTGTCTTTTCTCTTCAGAGCAAACACTAAAATACATAACACAGTACAATGTTTGTTATAGTTCTTTTATAAATTGCTTTGTCTAATGTCTCTACAAGGCCATTTTTTTTCTGCTGAAACCGTTCAAATGCATCTGCCACAGGAGTGGAAACAAAAGCATTTTAAAGCAATTGCAATTATAATCACCATTAAAATTATTTGTAAAATGTTACATTTGTCATCTCATTGTAAGCCTGTTATGTACTATTTGACATGCTTATGTTATGCTAACTATATACATGTCTAATGTAGCTAAATTGAACATACATTGCTAGATATTATTCCACATTAAGCAACTCAAAACATTTTTCATTTATCTTGACAGAACATGATGAGACCGCTCTGCACAACGTTCATGCGGGACATTGAAGTTGAAACAAAAACACTGGGTGAAAGATTACTAATGTGATATAGGGGATGGGGACGGGGCTTCACCGGTGTCTCAGTCAATATCAGAGGGTACAAAACAACTATACAGCTCTCAATCATTCCAAATCATTCATGTCAGCTAACTCAGATGCCAATTTTATTTGGTGGGGGAAATTGCTCTTTTGGTGTAATTTTGAATGATACCTCATACTAGAGTACTTCAATTTGAAAATACTCCTATGCAAAACACGCATAAAGGTTGGCAGATCTGTTTATTCACCTCTCAGTATTGCATTATATTGCAATTCCATAAATCTTTGTTACCCTGAGAGCATGTCTTGCACAGTGAGAAATGGGCTTCGTCATGTTTATATACCATCTGGAACATGTGCCACATGGGTAACAGTCCTCAGCAGTGTAATTGGTCATGTTCTCATTAGAAGAGAGAACATTTTCTCCTATTTCAATAAAAGCAATTACAATATCTCTTCATCATCCGGTTTCTTGCTGCTCAGCTTCATGCTCAGTGTGAGGTGAGAAACATGCGGAGAATGAAAAATGATACTAGATGATAGGGAGATCATCTCGGAGAGCTTTACCAAACAATGAAATATGTAGTGCTTCAGTGTACACTTGACCTTGACTGCTTCCATAAAGACCGCGAGCTGAAAATCTTTATTCAATTTTGACTGCTTTAAGCGTATAATGAATGTGCTGTTGAAGAGTCGAACCAGGAGGTGACAATAGATCTTCCAAACTGTCCCTATCAGGCTCCGTTGGCACCTGGTGAATGTTCATAATATATTATTTGTGTCAAACTTTCTTTATTAATGTATTCTGACACCATTTGCATTAAGACCTACCACACCTCGAGTACACCAATGATGAGGCCAAATATTCTGACAGCGTTGTGCTTTTTTATAACTGAAGGGCAAGATGGCAACTTGAACACTGCATAATTTATGTCAAGGCCAAACTCTAGCATCATTACATATTCTGATCTTCTTGGTATTCTTTGGCGACGAAACAGAACAGCAGTTAATTTTACAAAAAACTGTTTTCCTGCTGTGGTCCTAGTGAAAACACCATCATTATGTTTGTGGGTGTTAAAAACAATTGTGCCTTTTTCATCAGTTGGTGCCACATCTGCTTTGATTGGACTTAATGAGCTGTTACTAACACCATAAACTCCATGTGTATGTTCCCCATGTACTTGAATGAGCCTGAGTGATATTAGGCAATTAAAGAATAACAAGAGATTGAGCATTAGTAATGAACATTTATATGATTTTGAAGAATTTGTTATGATTTTTAACTCCTTGTTGGCTCATTTTCATCCGTGAGCCCATCACCGGTCAAATAACTGTTTCATTTTGGCATGAAAAGCTCATGACAAGTGCAATTCATCAGTCGATCATGTCAAGCCATGCTGTCAAGCCACACTGCCTGCTTCACTACTGAACATGTTTTTTATGGTTATTTTTAATGGTTTATTTTCATAAGCATAATTTGCTAATACAGCTCTGAAGCCCTATTATTCTCTTAAAACAATTTTTCTGAGTACTTACTTAAGAATAGGCTTACAGATGGAAACTGGCATGCAAATTAGGTGAATTTGTCATGCTAATCAAACATTTGCAGCTACCTTAAGTGCTTAACTACCAAGCTAGCCAACTTGGTCATGAATAGAATTGTGGTTGTAATAGTGGTTTTTTGACAGATTTACTGCTGCAATATGAGTCACTGAAAATAATACAAATCAAGTCTCAGATACTGAAATGCCACTCGTAATAATCCGGGACAAATGGTAGCTGGATGACTAGATGTGCACTTATAGTAAAATACAATAATAAATACAGTTGAATATGAAGTTGCCAGATTTGTACATTAGCAGCAATCAGTAAATGACCATACTCATTTCATATACCAACTAGTGTCCAACCCGATTTGAAATGATAAAACCATGCAAACCTGATCCCACCACATTTAGGAAATTACCCAATACAACATTAGAATGTTCCAGTTTTGGTGAATCTGTGCAAACTGCAGCCACAGATTTCTGTTCTTGGCTGACAGGAGTGGGACCCAATGTGGTCTTCAGCCTCATGGTTTGACATGCTGTGCATTCTGAGATTTTCTGCTCATTGTGTTTGTAAAGAGAGGTTATTTGAATTACTATAGTCTTCCTGTTAGCGCAAACCAGTCTAGTCATAATACTCTGACCTTTCTTACAAGGCGTTTCTGCCCACAGAACTGCCTTTCACTGGGTGTTTTTTTCTTTTCTTTTGGCACTATTCTGTGTAAGCTCAATATTGTTGTTGGTGAAAATCCCAGGAGATTCTGAAATACTCGAAGAAGCATGTCTGAGTCCCCAAACCATTCCATGGTCAGAGTCACTGAAATCATACAGTATTTTACCCATTCTGATGTTAACTGAAGCTCTTAACCTTTCATCTGCATGATTTTACGCATTCAAAAATTGGCTAATTGATTCATGAAGTTGTGCAGCTGTCTGCCATAAAGTCGATGGCAAAGACTTAGAAATTCTGTCCTCATCCTGAATATTCCCCTTAGGAAATTGGTGTAGAACTAATTGAAAATAATTCCGCAATCCAGAAAGGTAAAGCGAGCTGCATTTTTATTCAACTCGCTAAATTCCATTTTATTTTTATTTTGACATTTCTTTCTATGCACTCACATTTTATGTGAGTAAAACAGTGAAACAATTTGGCAATGTTAAAATATAATTTCGTAAACCCACCAAATAATCTTTCCCATATTTTAGTCACATTATCCAACATCGCCTGACCTGAAACAATCTTTTTAAAAACACAATGCCGCACGCATGTAAGGTAATTTGTTCAACACAGACGTCAACAATTCCTTGATGTTTGCACTCTGAGTAAGCTTTACACACACCATTGCATTTCCTTTACCGCCCAACCTTTTGTAATAGCAAAGTTCGTTTTTTTTTGTTTTAGTTTTTGCATACGTAGTGTAACCAGATCTGTAGTAAAGTGTTGGGTCGGAATTGGAGAAGGCTGTAAGAAGACATATTGCTATATTCATAAATCTTTGCATTCTTAATAAAAGTAAAGGTGTTGAGATGTCCCCGGGTCATGCTAGTGGTTTCTACCAAACAATTCATTATTTGACTTGGCTCCTTGTGTAAAAACCTGCTCTAAGTTAACTGATCCTCATTGTCTGTATATGTACAGCGCCAGTCGAAGTTTGTACACAGCTACTCATTTGTAGGTTTTTCTTTATCTTGACTAGTTTCTAGATTGTAGAACAATACCAAAGATATCAAAACTACAAAATTACACATGGCACATATTGAATTATGTTATAAACACATAAGTGTTAAAAAAACCAAATATGTTTCATATTTTAGATTCTTCAAAGTAACCAGTGTTTACCTTGATGAAGCTTCACACACTACTGGCATTAGCTTAACCAGTTTCATGAGGTAGTCACATGGAATGCTTTTCAGTTAACACGTGTGCCTTGTCAAAGTTCATTAGTGGAATTTCATGCCTTATTAATGCACTTGAGACAATCAACTGTAATAAACATACAGTAAATAGCTCTCTTCGACAACAATAGTAATCCCTATTATGTCAAGAAACATTCAACTAAGTAAATAGAAATGACAGTCCATCATTACTTTAAGACATGAAGTGCCTTTTCAGTAACAAAAATAAAGAAAAAAGACATTAGGTGTCCAAACCTTTGACTGGTACTGTACAGTAGACTATTGTTCAAGGTAAATAAACTAAATGTTCGTCTTGTTCATGTTCAAAAGTGTATGTACCTTCAAAACAGGTTTTTCAAAGAAAGATTTCCATGTTTGTGTTCCATGCTCGTGTGTGTGTGCTTGCATGTACTTATCCATTATTTTAAACACTTCTAGAATGTCATAATGTGTTTTAGCCTTCTGCACTAATATTGACTTTCTGGCTTTGCTTTACATAAAGTATACAGGTGATTATTTATCCTCCTTTCCAGGTAGCTTATACAGTTCTCTCATGCTCCATGTACCTGACTGATGCCCGCAGCCTGGGACATACCACGCTGCTCTTGAATCTCAATCCGACCTGTGTTCTGCCATCTGTTTGTCTAATTACACTGTAAATGACTGGGAGGGAGCTGTGCTTTAATTAGACAAGTCGGTTCCTCCTTGACGTCGTCCCAGTGGTGTGTGTGCGCCAACATGTAGGAAATATTGTGTAGGCAGACACTGTCATCTCAGGTTTCATGGCTTGCAGATAGAACCTGACGAGCAAAGCTATTAGACGACTCACAGTGATAAACATGAACGTTGGGGGGTAAGTCAAGTCATCAGATATATGCAGTGTTAGGAACAGTTCCCTTTGTGCTACACTTAATATCTGAGACAACATCAGATAAGAAGATAAGTAGCGGAGTGATAATCAACACATTTAATAAATACATATAATAGACTGTACAATAAACTACAATGTACAACATTCTAACAAACTCACACATTACTACTTGCACAATAGTGACAATAATGGCCAAATATGTGAAGTGTGTGTAATATCTCTTGTTTAAACTGACTCTCATGAACGTAAGAGTGAGGATATCCAACACACAGAACATGAACAGTTATTCCAGCCTTTAAGTGATCAGAGTCTCTGAGGAGATTTGAGGAAATACTTCCCAACATCCTACAGAGAATGAGTCAGCCATGCTACATAGTAGTTATTTTAGTGTGAACAGATGACAGCCCATATTGTTGCCTTTAAAAGCACCTTGTGAAGTGATCGGGCCACTCATCACTACTGCTCAGCGCAAGGGGTTAAACAGATGTTACCCTCTCTTTCTGTATCCCATTGTGTTAAATGGTTGAGTCCCTTTGTTGCTCAGCATGCTGCTTTTAATTTCAGAAATAGACAGATCAAGCAGAGCATCCCAAGCAAATAAGCAAAATGCCTAAAGAGTTCTGTGTCTTTTTTTTTTTAGAAAAGCAAGAAATAGATTAAAAGTTATGTAATCCAAAATGGCCCAAATGTATCTTAAAGGAAAAATCTCCTTACAAACTGCACTGATGTTATGAACTGTGTTATATCAGTCTATTATACTGTTTTCCCTTTTGTAAGTATTACTGTATCACACATTGCTGTCACATTCACACATATCCTGCATATTGGTAGGAACCGACCACAGCTACAGTACATGATTAGAGCAGCTATGTCTGCCTGCTAGCTGGCATCCAGCTTGCTAGCTAGCTAAAAGTATTGTACGAAATCTTTTAAACACTTCTTAAATATTTGGTTTCAACAATATTTAACAACACATTAAATAGTAACAAATAAATCATAGAAAGAAATCTTTTAGGATCAGCTCTGTCAATGAAAAGGAAAACTAAAATGTGGTTTAGCATTTCAGATAACACACCATCATCAGGAATTAGATGATTTACTCTCAAACACTGAGATGTTAACTGAAACATTAATAAAGCCTTTAGGAAACAGAATTATTGCCTGCCACAATCCACTATAACTACATTTACTTTGGAATCTAATCAATAAACTACTTAAAAAAAACCTAATTATTTTTGCATTGTGTGAATCCATTTAACATATTGAAACATCTTTTTTCATGATACTGACTGACACTTTTAAAGTATAATCCAGTTAGAGATTGAAAGTAAATTACTGATTAAAAATAAAATAAAGTTAAATTAAAATGTTAATAATGTCCTCATGCCATCAGCATGAATGCTAAAAATCTTAACCTAAAAAACATTAGCCTCTCAGCCCAGGTATCAGCGTGCTCTTTGTTCTTTTCTTGTTTACTTTTCTAAAATATGGATTTGTCAGAATAATGAGACAGGCAGCACACATGCATTTCTCTTTAAATCAAGCTCTTATTGCCTGTTTTTTTTCTTTTCACTTTAGTTTGCCAACCACTCCGCCTTAGGTTTCAGCTCTCTCGGTTAACCAGCGCATGCTGTCACATGGATATTTTTAGCAAGTGCATTTTTGAAAGTTTCTCCTGCTTTATCCTGTTATTGTACTGCACATTGTCTGACAAAAACGATACATCTATGTGACTTGAAGAATCTCTCTATACTTCCATCTGGACCTTTTACCGTACACATACGTGGCTCATGGATCCTCTTGTGCTGGAAGAGTACCTACCCTGAAGTATGAGCTGAAAAACAGCGTTCCTAAAACCAGCATTGTAAGAATTATAATTAGTTAGTTAATTAATTAGCAGTGAGGACACACAAAAAAGAGGGTTCTTCCTCCAACAATTCTAGCAGTTCCATCCATCCATTATCTATAACGCTTTATCCATCTGGGTCGCGGGGAAGCTGGAGCCAATCCCAGCATCTTCGGGC
>JAQQZR010000012.1:4419285-4438134 GCA_030068235.1 Notoglanidium macrostoma
TTCTGTTGTGAATAAAATATTGGCTCATGTGATTTGAAAGTCTTTTAGTTTTCATTTTATTCAACTTTAAAGAATGTTCCAACTTTTCTGGAGTGGTGTGATTACTGAGATAATGTTACTGTTATTTATTTAAAGTTATGTTTAATATTGTAAATGCCAGTGAAACATGTTAGTTCCTGTTATCACTTATATTATAGCAGCAACGGTCATTCCGTCGCCAACCTCTCATTTTTTCACTGTCTTTTAAAGTTAAGAGAAAAAAAAATTCAACTTTTTTGCTGCAAACTGCAAAGCCCTCTCCTAATGCTAGTAATGTTAAGACTTTACTTCTATCTATTACAAAGGACTGAGAGTGCAGACTCATTCGAAAAATGCAATATAAAAGGATCCTTTTACCATATCAACATTTTTTCTTTTATCTAGAGCATCTGCTATACAAGTCACTTTGTAGCTTATTATTATAGAAATTATATTGCACTAGAATGATTGCATTAATGTTAACCTGTGATTTGAATTACAGACAGAACGACTGTCAGAGCTGCTTGTACAGTAAATTAATCAACACCTTCTGACCAATCAGCTTTGAGAAGCACTGTGGTATGAAGAAGTGCAACACATCTAGCACATCTGATTTGGAGTTCAGGGAGCTGGATCAGGTTGTGTTTGTGCAGATGTGAATTACGGACCTCACGTGTGCTGGAATCTGCAGAGGATATGCTTTCCAAGAAAATGTTTGTATATTGTTTATTTTCCCACTTCTAATAAATCCTGTGTAATGGACTTTATTGTGTCTATGGAACAATAGTTATCTAAATGCTGATGACTTCTTCAGCCTCCTCTTTAATGGCCATGCAGGATATGGTGCTATAACTTCCTGTTGAATGAAACTGTAACTGGTAATTGGTACAATTGGTACAATTGGCAATTGTATTGGTGCAAATAACAAAGGTCAGCGTTTACAGTGTTTTTCTAATTATGCATAATGATATCTCATCATCATATGTAGCATATCCCATCAACAGAAGGTATCATTGGAAGGTACTGAGAAGCAAAGCTGCCATAACCACATATATTATACTTCTGTAAATACAAACATTATATTCTCATAAGAAGAGGATACAGAGAGAAAGCTCCCTGCAAATATGCTGAAAATCAGGCGCATAGGTGTATTACTGCTCCATATTTATTCATTTATACAGTTTCTACAGTTTTTCTTTCCATGTCTTAGGTTCTGAGGCTTTTCTCCTTGCCTATTTTTATTTCATACACTCTCTCTTCTTTTGTCTTAGCCAAGCATAGTGAATTTCATTCTAGATGTATGATAAAAGCTTGGCAGGAGCTGGGTTGTGCCAATATTGTTCCAGGAAGGTGCTTTACACTGAGATTCCACATGATTCATTATTCTATTTCCTAACTGCCTAAACTGCTTAATAGAAGTAAAAAAAAAACAAGAACAGCATGTTGTGTTATGAAATGAGAGGAAACTGATATACAGAATATTAATGTGGATGATTTTGACCGAAATCAATTTTTTTTATCATTAATGGAAACTCTAAATGATTTGGAGGTTTATTTGCAAATATCTCACTGATCAGCCTTGGTACTCATTACTGAATCTCCATTATGTGCAAGAGGAAAAATGTTTTGCATTCAAGTCATTCTGTTCCATAAAGACTTGCTGTCAATGTGTTATTGGACCTGCGAGGAAAACATAAGCTCAAATTACAAACGAGCAGCTCTTCAAGTCATGTGTAATTGAAATTGGAGAATATGGAAGTGATTTTTTTTTACCCTTTCATCATGCTGAAGAAAAGGATAGTTTCAGCAATGGTAAGTAATCAGAAGTAGGATCAAAGTTACTGGCTTACAGCTGTAATATCTTGTGACATTTTGTTACCATATTAACAACGTTAGTCAAATACCAAAGCAGATTATTCTATCTTACTAACTAACTTAATAATTATATCTTTGCAAGTAATACATAGAAACATCTGAGAAGCATGTGAAAGCAGCCATTTTTTATATCTTTAAATTTAATAATTGTCTTCCCAACTCACATCTGGGTTTTTCTACATTTTCCCCCTTAGACCTAAGCCCTTGTCAAATAATGCTGAAAATTAAATTTCATGAAGCATAATGTCTTTCATGACTTGATATTTCTGAATCATTTTATTGATATTTTTCTAACTCTCAGCTCATATAAACTTCATTTCCAATAAGTAGTTTAAAGCAATTCTTAGGTGATATGAAGCCCATAACATATCAGCAATAACATTAAAACTACTGACAAGTTAAGTGAATAACACAATGGCACCTATCAAGGGGTGGGATATATTAGGCAACAGTCAGTTCTCGAAGTTGATGTGTTGGTAAGCATGAAAAATGGGCAAGCATAAGGATCTGAGCAACTTTCAAGCTGGCAGAGGCAGTGTGATGCTCTGGGCAATGTTCTGTTTGGAAAACTTGGGTCCTGGCATTCATGTGGTTGTTCCTTTGACACGTACCGCCTACCTAAACCTTGTTGCAGACCAATCATACCCGTTCATAGCAACGGTATGCCCTAATGGCATTGGCCTCTTTCATCAGGATAACGCACCCTGCTACACTGAAAAAAAATGGTTCAGGAATGTTTTGAGGAACATGACAAAGAGTTGAATGTGTTGACTAGCCCTCCAAATTCCACAGATCTCAGTACAATCGAATATCTGTGGGATGTGTTGGACAAACAAGTCAGGCTCATGGAGGCCTCACCAAACTGCTTACAAGACTTCTTAAAGGACCTTTTGATGTCTCAGTGCCAGATACCACAGCAACCTTCAGAGGTCTTGTAAGGTCCATGCCTCAACAGGTCAGAGCTGTTTTTGCTACACAAGTGGGGCCTACACGATATTAGGCAGGTGGATTTAATGCTATGGCTGATCTGTGTATAACTATTACATTTATCACAGAGGATTTGAAACAAGATTAAGATAATGAAAAGCATTAACGTATACCACAATTTTTGTTTGCATGTCATTAGATGTGGGCATCAATATGTATAATACTGTATGTATAAAAAGGTTTTGAAAAGTCTTTAGGGATTTCTTCAGGGATTTTTTTTTAATTTGTCAGAATGATGCTAAATAAATTCGCATCTTCAAGCTTACCCAGTAATCAGCCTAGGGATTTTATTATTATTATTTATTTATTTATTTTATTTTTTTTCATTTCTAAGACAAGAAAATCCTCCTAAATCATCTAATATACATTACAATAGATGTAGTGCCTGAAACAACTTGCATATTAATATTTCTAATTAACATGATTTTCAATGCATGCAGTGTTTATTTACTTTAGAATGATATTCTAAGTTTACTTTTGTATTAGTTTAAACTTCCCTCAACATATTGGTCTATGTTCACACTGGGTGTGAAACAGCTTTGCACATTACTTACAATGAAGTACAAACTACCAGCTGATAGTGGTACCAGTGGGATTTAGCCCTCACTTCATATCTACCTAAAGAGGCCAATGCAGCAGGGCTTTAGTCCTTTAGTTGTCCAACTCTCTCATGTTCTTATCTGTGCACTGGGCTCAAACTCAAAAGATCAGCTTCCAAAGTTCTGTTCGTCCATGGCATCATATTCGTGATTTTTATCATTATCTCTGTCATAGCTAACTATCCAAGCTGAGTATCTGTAACTTTGAGTCCAGTGTTTGATGTCTCCTACACTTCTGCATTAGATTTCACTTTAATATGACACTGAACATAGTTGGGTGAGACAATGAGTGTTTGCTCTTTTTTCTTAGGAGTTAACAGCAAAGCAGAAAAAACCATATTGCGTGAGATACTTATATATTTTTTCTACTATTAGACACCATTGTGTTCAATGTTCATTGAGTTCTTTTCCAAAAGTTGCTGTTTTGGTCATTAAATGTATCGGTCTTCACCTTAGACTTGCTGCATTTTAGTGCTGGAATCTCTGAATCTGAACCTGAATCTCTTTATGTATGTTTGAGATTAGATGTCAGGACCAGCACCATTTAAGTAAAAAATGTTCTCTAAAACATCCACCGTAATCACTGATTGGGTTGATTCGGGATTTCTAATTTGACTATATTAACTCATAGTGTTTTTATTATCAGCCATGAAATGTGGAATTAAATAAATGGTAGGCTAGTTTAGCAAAAATATACATTATTACATGGTATTTTCTTCTCAGCTGTCATAATATTAAAGTGGCCAGTGCTAGAAATGGTCTAGTAAACTACAGATCCGTAAAAGCTTTTGGCTGTAAGTAATACATACAATAATAAAACAGTACAGATCTGTAAGTACCACATCCTCCCCCTTGACTCTGGTGAACAACTGAAATTACTCTTGTCATTGGTGCTTTGTTCAACATGACATGAAGCAATTTCGTGGCTTGTTGCCAGTAAATACTCATGAAGCCCAAACAAAGCTCCATGACATCAAATCCATATTCTGTAGAATCAAGCACTCAATGTAACATATGCATTGAACTGCTTTATATTTACTTTATATTTACCGGGTCATGGCCTTTCAGCAATGCTGTATATGTGAGACTAGTCCATGGGGGATGGAGAATTATACAAGAAAGAATACAATTACTGTTTTCAGTGGATTTACATGGTGATGCACCCTTTTTCTGGGGTGACTGGAATAACTGGGAGAAAAGAACATAAACACAGTACACTCCATCAGTAAATGGACAGAGAGACATTTTTCCTTTCTTTGGTTTTATACTCTGACACAATGAGTATCAGGTTAAAGTGCAGACTGTCAGCTTTAATTCGATGGTATATATGACCTACCACTTTGGAGGACTAAAAAGAACTGGTATAATTAAAGCTCATTCATTTCTCAGCCAGCTGCGTGTTTTTGCGTCATTAGTTTACGCACAGAAGCGCTAAGAAAGGATCTTGGGTTTATTTTAGATGTGACACGGGGGTCTGAAATCAAGTGTCAATTACACTTTAACACTTCAATGGAGATTTTTCATACCCATTAGTCTGTTTGACAAATTCAATTCCAGTTTGGTTCATTTTTCCATCGGTCAATTTTTTGTCAGTAATGCTGGAAAACATTACACCTAAATGAGAATAGAACAATTAGTGGTGTAGTGAAATTATCGAAGGTGTTAAAATGAACTGTTTGGCACCTTTGTTAAGAAGCAGGAGTACACTGGTGAGCGTTGTAATAGTAAACATTTAAACAGAGCACAAAAGCCCAGAGGAGAAGTTGACCATAGATTACAAATGATGAATGAATACAGAAAAGGGAAAATCAAAATCATGCTCAACTGTGTGGCAATGGATTTCCCAAAGACCTCCACAAAGAGAAGAAAACATTAGCATGACCTCATCAGCTGGTTTGTTTTAAATTAGAACGCAAAAATGGTTTTATTCTGGCAAATCCTACCTCTATGTTGATATTAAAAGCTACAAAAGGTTTAAGTTAGAGTAGATTGGGGCATGATTAGAACTTTTTTTGTATTAAATTCAAGAAAAACATCTCAAGCCTCAAAGTCTCAGGAACCAAAAGACCAGGTTATAGTTGCTTAAAAAAAAAAAAAACATCAACAACAACAAAAAAAATCACAATCATTTTAGAGTTCTCTGCCACTTTTGCATAAGCAGTGCATTTGTTTGGAGTGAACCAACGCAGCCTGTACAAAACCACTTAGTGTGTTTTGATTGCTGTGAGGCAGAAAGTCACCAGTGAGTATAAAACATTTGAAAGTAGTGCTTGCAATTTCCACATGTCTATCATCAATTGGTTTCTGGTCTGTTTAACCCTGACACACCTGCCATCCAGCCAGTGGTATGAAATTCCACATCATCCTTAGAGCACTCAGTTCTTCGCATGACAGCAATGCATTTTTAGTGTTTCTAGACATATTGAGCTGAATAACAAACTCTCAGTTTGACAATGTGCACAATTTCTATCAATTTGTAGGAAGAATTGTTTTGTTTTTTTAGATGCATTGGGTCACATTTCTCTTTAGTAACGTAGTAAAGATAGTAAAGTTGTGTTCAAATGTTTTCGCAGGCCGAACCAAACATAAAAATTCCTGCCACATTTGCAGAAATGTCAAAAAGGCTGCTTTCCTTTGTACTCACATGCATACGCTACATACTGTAGATAAATGACGATTAGCTGTAAATTACCAAGCTCGTTCACAGCACAGCTGATTTGCATTTAATGACGACCATAAAACCATAAAAGGCAAAGCTCACAGACAGATGAGAATGACAAAATGATGACTAAACAGTGAATGAGCACCCCTAATCATAATGGTCAACTAAACCTTGAATTTCTGACCTCTGGCAAAGCAAAGAAAAACATCCCTTTAACTCAGAGTGTTGGGAAAGTCTCAGTTCAGCAACTAATGTCAAATCTCACGGCATCAGCTATAAACAAAGTAGAATTTATTTCTTGATAAATGAGTTATTTGTATGTACAAGTGTTTTTTTTAGATCAATCGTTATACAGACACATGCTTGTTAAATCTATAACACTGACTATACAGTTCACTGTTTTGAGGAGGTGAATATAAATCACTTATCACATTTAGCTGGCTAGATTGTTAATAACAAAGACATGTTATTAACATTAGGCATCTATGTTATTTTCCCACTTTGTAGCTCAAATGCACAGACGTGTGTGAGTCCGAATCCTGACTTCCCACAAGCTAACTCAAACACAGCAGCAATCTCAGAGTAATGCAGCTCAGCCATCACATAGCATCATTCAACATAAACACACACTAAGGGCATACTCACACTAGGCACCTTTGCCTTGCACCATGCCCGAATACGATTGCCCCTTTCCCATTCCCCCACTGGCCTGCACTCACAATGTTCTGGGCCCGAGTACGCTTACATCATCACAATGCAACTTTTTGTCTTGATGAAAAGTGCTCTGGTATAGCATGATGAAGACTGTTTTTAATTTGTGCCTTATTTGAAGTCATTTTGAGCATGGCGACACACGGACGTCCCACATGCCATACAGTTATATCAGTTATACAACGCATTGATTTTCAGTAAATTGTGCTTCACATAGGAGAAGGTTTTTATGGAAACATATGATATTGAGGGAGGAATTTTAAGCTTTACTTGCTGACTACAATTCATGTTCAACAATAAGGTGAAAATCTGTTATTAACCCATATTTTTCTAAAATGTATTCGAGCTCCGGGCTTGGGTATGGTTAGTGTATTTTGGGAGTGCGATACGGTACAAATCACCTAGTACACGCTAACTCTTCCTGCTTTTATACAGCGGCATTTCTTTTGAACTAATTAAATAGCTAGTCTTATTTTTCTTAATGTATGGATTACAGATAGCTTTCTTTCTAGTCATTAACAGGACAAAACAAACACCTGTTTATAAATTTGCAGTAACTCTTTGCCAATTGAGCTGATCAACTGACATTCCATTAGAGTGTCTCTTTACAATTAACTGTACATGATGTCAGAAGCTTTCATAGGATACAAATTTCTGAAGTATCTGTATTTTCATGAGAATGACATGAGTTTTCATGAGTTTTTCTGGCTCTGGGAGGATCAACTTTTAGAAGTCTTATGTCTTTTGACTGACAGGAAATACTTTTTTTATGGTCTGTTTTGGACCATAAATAATATATTCTCTCCACAAGTTACACAGGTGCTAAACATACATCTGAAAGAGAAAAGTAAATGTGTGTAGTATGAAACTGACTAATAGAAAAGGAACTGAATTTGATAGTCAAATGGACTAATAAGTGAGAACAAGCTGTGTCAAAGTCTAATAGACAGATGAAATGAAGATGGAACCTGTGACTTTTATAAAGATGTAGAGTTTTATTCACAGCATATATTACCTCTTATATGAAGCATAGTTTAAACTGGAATGAAAAAAGAACAGCAGGATGAATTCTGAAGTCTCCAGAAACACAGTAACTAAGAAAATCCAAAGACATGTCTCAGAAACTCATGACCGTTTCACCTTGCAGGAGGACAGTGAGTTTTTCAGTGGCATGGCATGACTTGTATACAAGTCAGAGTGCATTTCAAGACAAGATTGAAGGCAAAAAGCCTGTAAACAAGAAGAAAGGCCTGGGAGGGCATCACCAAAGAGAATACTTAGCCTTGTGCTGATGTCTGTGGATCATAAATTGCAAAGGATTTGCAGCCAAGTGCTAAACATGACAGGTTTATTAAGGAGCATGTCAGTCAGGGAGCAAAATATAAAAGGAAAGTGATTCTTAGTATATGGATCGCCAGGCATAGATCTAAATACCTTTTTTCATATTAAATATTAAATATTAAAGTAGAGATTCTGCTCTTCAAGAATCACAGTCATTGTGCTGGAATACAGGAGACAAAAGAACGGAAAATGTCTCACTGTCTAAACACTTAAGGAGTGCTTTGTAGGACAAATGTCAAACTTCAGTCCAACATAGTTTGGTGTTCTCCCTGGTTTAACACTTACGTGTTAAGTAATTAGCAAGCCCTTCATGAGTTGTTTCAGATTTGTTATGGCAGGGAGTGCTAGCACTGGATTGTAAAATTTCTGGTTAGTTTAAAAGAAGAAATATTATCTGTGCACCTTAGGGGGCCTTGGAGCTGAGAACCCACTCAGGCCCTGGTCCATGTAGCAAAAATGATAATCTGAGTAACGGAATATAACTGGATTCACTGTAAATTACAACTGATCATTTTTCAGTCTTATATGTATACGCTAAAGGATATATGAATAATGATGAACATTAGGTTCTGGAATATGGCATATTCACAATCCAGTTGTTAATAAACCCAAAATTGAATTAATCCAGTTATCTTAATATGAATCAAAACTGCAATGTCATGTGTCAGGTTTGGTTTGACTCCAATCTTTCTTAATAGAACAACTTTTTGTGTAACACAGCAAAATGTCACAACGCTGCAGAAATAACTTTGAATTGACAGCTACAATCACAAATTACCTTGTGTTTAATAAACTAATTAGCATTCTAATTAAAAAGTGTTTATATATGTCCATCTAGACACAAAGGAACACTTTAAGGGTCAATTCAACACCCTTGATGGCAATTTAATACATTGCACAAACCGAGACATTTTCCAAAATTCATTTAGATTCACCAATACTGAAAATTTAAGGCAAATGTGACTTTTAAAAGTGAAACTAATATTTTTTAACACACTGAAAGAATTAGCAGATTCATGATTTATAGAACATTATGCTGACGCCTGATTTCAGACATTTTGTTGAAACACGTCATTACAAAGACAAAGGGACATACGTGACACATTTATAGCTTATTTTAATCATTAATTTTTTTTTTTTTTACATTATAAACATTTCAAATAGGCTATGTACAAATATAATGAATAAACATAATTTCTCTAAAATAATTTTGCAGGATTTACAAGGTTTACCTCTTAATTTTAATCACATTGTGCTGTGGAAACATAGGATTTGGGTTATTTTAGATTATGATTATTATTATGATTATTATTAGCCCATTTTTAATTATTATTATTATTATTATTATTATTATTATTATGCGCTATAAAGAGTTACCCTGTTCTGGTGAACCTTGAAATTTCAACAATGTTTGTCATTAATTTGGCAAAATCATATTTTGGTCTAATTTATAGTTTTAAACCGTGATGTGAACTGCAATACACAAAAAAATCTAGAAACCCCGCTTTTAAATGAACTCGGCCATGAAGTCCAGAGGTCAAAGTTTCCAGCCAAACTCCTGATCAGACGCGCTGAGTTGCAGACGCGCACATGATTTTCTTAAATGCCTTCCGGAAGTCCCGGTTAAATATTGTATAAATGATGGGGTTAACGGAGCTGTTGCAGTAACCGATCCAGAAGAAGAGCTTGAAAAGGCCCTCTGGTGCGCGGCACCGATCCCCACACACCGCCTGCAGGCTGTAGGTGAAGAAAAACGGGAACCAGCAAAGCACGAACACTCCCATCACGACCGCGAGGACGAAGGTGAAGCGCCTCTCGCGCATCTGCGCCGCTCTGGTTTTCCGCGCGCTCGGCCTCGCGACTTTCAACGGCCTGGAGGCGCGCGGCACGGTGCGGGTTTGTCTGGAGGCCCACGGGGTGGTGCGGCAGCAGGTCCGCTCCGTGCGACTTTCCACTTTTCTGCGCTTGGCGAAGCGCGCGCTGGCGCTTTTTTTGGGCTGACCGTCCCACGCGCAGCTCTCCTCCAGATCGATGTCGTCGAGCTCCTCTTCATCGTCGTCGTCGTCCTCGTTTCTTCTCCGTTCCTGCTGCTGCCGGTTGCTCCCGGAGCTCAGGCTGCTCGGGCTCTCCGCTTCAGGTTTGGCGTCGCGCGCCAGGCACGTGTCGGAAGGTGTCGGAAGGTGAGGCGGCCGTGGGCCACCGTTTTTAGCTGCGAAGACGGCTGACGCGCGCTGCTTGGCCACGCGGTAGATCTTGCGGTAGACGGCGATCATGATGAGCGCGGGCGCAAAGAAGGACACGATCGCCGATGACAGGATGTACCACGGCTCCTCGTTAATGGTGCATACCCGCTCGTTGTGCTCGGTCATGACCAGCGGCGGGAAGGAGATGACCGCGGATATCGCCCACACCACCGCGATCGTGGATTTAACGCGCGCCGGCGTGCGCTTTGCGTTGTAGCTCACTGCCTCGGTTACTGACCAGTAACGGTCCAGGCTGATTGCGCACAGGTGCACGATGGACGACGTGCAGAAGAGCACGTCCAGCGCCAGGTAGAGCGCACACCACGCGCTGCCGAAGCGCCAGTACCCCATCACCTCGTTGGCGAGTGAGAACGGGATGACAAGAGCCGCCACCAGGATGTCCGCCGAGGCCAGAGACACCAGAAAGAGGTTTTGGGGCGCGCGCAACGCATGGCTCGTCAGCACGGCTACGATGACTAGTGCGTTCCCAACAATGGTAACCAGGATGAGAAGCGACGCCACGAGGATGATGAAGGCCGCCGCAGCCTCCGTGTGCGGCCACGCTGCGGCTACAGTCGTGTTGTGCTCCGGCGTGCTGTTGTACCCGCTCGAGTCCATGTTGCGCGCATCCTCTCCGTTCGGCGCCTGAATGTGGACAGCTTAAAAAACGCGCTGGTGTCTTACATCAGCACGCCATATAAACGGTGCCATGAGCTCCTTCGCTTTCCACCGCGCTTCACAAGTGCGCACTTGACTTATGACAGACGTCAAAGCGCGCGCAGCCACTTCAGAGATGTTATCGAGACATTTTGGTGTTGGGCATGGAGTTTAGAGTGATAATCCAGACATGACACCCCCCAGTGCACTCTGAGTCGCGCGTCTTTCCGAAGTGCGCGCAATCCACTCCACTCTACACTGAGCGCAGCAACGTGCCTCTGGAGGGAGGGAAGCGGATGACATCACTTAGATCAACCCATTTCTCAACACACACACACAAACAGACAGAGAGAGAGGGAGAGAGACTTTTTACGTCGTTGTATTTATAAGAACTTGCATTTCCTGTTTGTTTTCACTGTACTACGTGAAGGCATTAAACCTATGTAAGCCCTTCCTGACAAATGATATAAAACTACACTGATAAAAAGCTTAGCTGTCTTATTAGGCATTTTTTTCCTCTTTCAAATTTGATGTAAACACCTACGTCAGCAGAAAGCCTTATCTGACGTAAGGATGCATTATGATACTTCATAGGCTGGCTTAATTACACTTTAGTTAATGACCAGAGATGTACCACAACTATATATCCATAGTATACTAAAATTAAATTATACAACAGTTCTGGTTCACTAGTTTGATTGGTTGAGTGGTGTGCCATGATTGCTGATATTTCATGATAATGGCACCGGGATGCTTTACTGTGTGTATCACTCCACTCGTTCACTTAAAAAAAAATTCCACTTCCTACATCAAAACAGTTACTGAAGTAGTGTTAGCGACATCATCAGCAGACTTGGGAAATGATACTTTTCAGGAATATAACTTTTGACTTAAAATATGAAAGCTCTTTAGATGAAAATGAAATGGAAGAAAGGCTGCTCACTTTTACAGGAAGCACCTTTAACAGGAATGTACAAATCAATGTGAGCTAGCTAGCCACTAGCTGATGAGCTATAAAGTGAACATGGATTCGTCAGGATCTGTTTCTGCTCTTGGGCATAAAAAAAACCTACAGAATATTTCACCATATTGTGTCCACTTGTTTTTACTTGATATTAATTTCTTGTTTATAGAACTTTTGTATAAAAGCAATATCACTCGAGGCCATGCTGTTGTGCTGAATATTAGCCTATGGCCCCGTGCCTAGGGCCAAATCACAGCTGTGCTGATATACAAGTACAACAGCACAACCTCAAGTATGATATAAAACTAAATTTACTTGACAGCCAGAAAAAAATATGATGTACATAATTCTCCACAGATATTCATAAAAATCTAATTTTACTTAGTCATAGCTAGTCTTCCAGGAGTTCCTGCTTGCACTCAGCACATAATATACACTGCTCTTAACCATTACATGATAATGAGCATAACAATTTGTGTTTCTCTCTCTCTGTCTCTCTCTCTCTAACTCTGTGCATGTCTTTTACCATGGGGCTACACATGCAGAACACATGCTACTCCTGAGATACCAATGATCCTGACCCCGTCTGCTGTTCAGACATGCCTTATCTATCCTGATACCTTTCTTTGGTTGGAGTTACCTTCACTTGGAAACCATTCTCTCCTGCTGCAGATGGCCCCATATGAACAGCCTAAGATACACTTAAAAACAGTGAAGATGGCTTTGGACTGCAGTTGATGCAGTGTTGCTAGGATAGATTAGGCCTACATGATAACTTGAGGACTTCGACTACTATTAACAATTCTCCATCATGCATTCTCCATCCGTGAACAGGTGATAACTTCAGCAGAATAGACTTCATGTTAAAACTATAATAAATTTTTTATGATAATGAGTAATTGTACTTTTGACCACGGAACACACAGTTATAGAAGGGAGGTATTTGTGATTGCACTATCCCATGCTGCCCAAATAAGGATTGTGTTTTTGAGACTGGTTTCTCTCAAGGTTTCTTCCTCATGTTATCTCATGGAGATTTTCCTTGCCACCATTGCCACAGGCTTGCTCATTAAGGATACATTTTTAAATGAACTTTTTAAAATCTCTAACTGGAATTTATATATTACTGTAAAGCTGCTTTGTGACAATGTCCACTGTTAAAAGCACTATACAAATAAAATTGCATTGAATTGAAATTAGGGGCTTGATAAACTCTCCACTTCTGTTGTCAAGGTTATGTTGTCATAACATTTCACCACAACATATTTGTAAATAACTAGATGAAATGCACTTCACTCTGTCATACTTAATTATAATTCGCACTTAATTAAATTATTATTATGAAATATTTGTACTTTAACTATTTTTTTTATTATAGTCATACCTTTCAAAAATGAATAATTTATAAGCTGTTTAATTTGGGATTGGGGATGAAATTTATTTGGGGTGTGTAATAATATATAATCTATATATAAATATATGTTGCTATAACAATTTTATTTCATTTGAACTCTTTAACTTGGCCATTGGTAATGTTTAGTGGAGAAATGGAATGTTTTTGTCATCTTTAAGTTATCAAGGCACATGTATGTAATGTTTGAAGCACAGGAGAGTTTGTTTAAACTCACATCAGATAAGATCAGTCTTTTTTCTCAAGATTAATTCTCTACCAGTTAAGTATGTGGATTTGACATTAGATTTTTTTTTTTTTTTACTCCTTGAGCCCACTCTCTCATTGCCACCCATGTTTATAATTCTCCACCCACAGGATCCACAGTAGCGTGTAGAGTAGAGTGTCTATAAAATATCTGACAGGAGGTACATCCAAAGACGGGGAACCATTATAGATTTCCAAACATGTTTTTCAGCCACTTAGTACACGTAAGGCCATGCTGAGGCCATAGTTTCAACTTTTATAATTTATCATGTTTTACATATCTTCTAGGATATTTGTACATAAAAAACATGACTATCACACCTTTTATACATATAAACATTTGTTGATATGCAATATTCTGTGAAATTCACACGTGACCAATGACATCTATCCACTCTATCTGTACTTGAAGATGCTTTAATCATACTGTTGTGGTCTCCAAAGACAGAACGTTTGATTATTTCATTACAAAAGCATCTCCTTTTCCTTTTCTACTTTCCTCATGTATGTTTTTCCCTTTGTCCACCTTCTTCTTGTATGAGCTTTGCTAAAGTTTACATAGTAATGGTTACTATGAATCATGCGTTCTCATGTAGTAAGCATGTGTATGTATCCCAGTAACATGTACTTGCATGTTAATAGAAAGCATTTTTTTCCAAGGTTACATGCTATGCTGTTGGAATTAATGTGTGCTGTGTTGAAACCTCTAATGGAAATCCATAATGGGAAGCAGCCCATAACCTTTAGCCTATAGCCTATAATGGTTGCAAAATGTTTACCTTAATAACAGGCTTTTTGTGAATAAATAAACTAGGGGAACAGATACTACTATTACTTCCATATAAAGGTGCTATTTTTAGTGATTTAGTACATTTCTAATATGAAAGTGCTTAGGATTATGATTTATGATTATAAAATATATTTCAAAATATATTTCACTCTATGTATATGTGCATCATATGTATATTAAATTACATATACTGTAGTCTATTTACTGCCGACCAAATTATAAATAAATTTATTTAAACACAGGGTTTAGTGCTAACTCTGTGCAATTAAAATATATTAAATACACGAGTCAAATGAACTGCTAACTGTTAGTTATTGCTATTTGTCAGGGCTTAACAATTATTTCTATGTGCCTTTGTTTTGCTCCTGTCTCTTCCCCTGTATTGTCATTTGTTTGTTAAATAATGTGTGCTCCTGTTCTGAGTTTAGCTTTAATTAATTAATTCTCCTCTTCCTTTTGTTGCAAAGTCTTGTTGATGGTTTCTTACATCTGCATTTTGTGTCTAGACCCTCATGGGCACTGCTGTTTACAGTTGTGGATATTTCTTTGTTTACTCCGCCTGCCTGTGACTTGACCTATGCTGTAGATTATAACTATGATTCTTGAATTGCCTTAATAAAGAAAATGCTGCATTGATGCACTTGCATGTTGACCACCTCTCCCATACACTACACAAACTCGGCATTAAAAAAATTGCACACTGAAGCCTTATGAACCTAAAAATGTGTAACCATGGTATTCCATAAGGTTCTATTTTTAGGCCCCCTTGATTTCTCTTTAGATAGTTAGTACATGTACAATATTTTGCAAACATAGCAATCATTTAAAACATTTTCAATAAACTAAAATGATAAAAATGATCAATATTAAAATAGATAAATAATAGAGGATAGAGATATGGAAAATAGAAAAAATATTAAAGGATGTTTCTTGTCAGTGAAGCAGCAGCACAACTGCACAAAACAGAAGACCATTGTAATGCTTGGATGTTTAGAAATGGATTTCTGTAAGTCTGCCTCATGACCATGTCTGTTGTTAATGACACAATAAAAATTCAATTGAACAGGCTAAAATAGAAAGTGTATTAATCATTAGTGTGGCTGAAAGTGTGCATAATCAAGTACTTTAGTGCACTATTTTCCCCACTAGGTTTATCAACTGATGGCTGTTGGAACAAAACTTGTGTGTATTGTAGTTTTGTGAATACTAAGATTATTAGGTGTTACAAACACACATCCATAGTGTTAAAAGAGAAGAATGATTGGGAGGTTATCCTAAAGGCCTAAGGTCATGACATGCCAAACCACACACAGAGCTGACTCTAAACGATTGTTAATTTTCATTTGTTTGCTTAACTTTGTTGTGCATGAGGCTGAGAGCCATGTGTGGAGAATTCCTCAGCTCTAAGTCAACTTCCTGATCATTTAAATGACATTGTGTTTGTTTAATCTCCATTAGAGCCCCTTGACATCCTGCAATATTTATAGAACTCATTGCTAATGATGCATGTTAATGCTGTGTGTGTGTGTGTGTGTGTGTGTGTGTGTGTGTGTGTGTGCGCACTTTAGAGAGAGGGAGAGAGAGAGGTGTTTGGGGGTTATTTGCTCATTTCTATTACTTTATAAGCATTGACTTTTTTTTAATCGCATTCCATTAGAAATCAACTTGCGACAGAGATGATAAAAACCAGTGCAAACAAAGAGGGTGATTTGTTCGTCACTGCTAAAATCCTGCCTCGCTTATCTGCAGTAGTGCACGGTCCTCAGGTGTTCAGAAGTAAATTATTACACAGAGAACAGTGTCTGGTATTCAAAGCACAACGCATTGAATTTGAACAATGAGTGTCAAAACCGTTGTCTTGCTGTGTTTTGGCTCCACAATACTACTGCCAAAAACCTAGAATGCTCGAAAGACTTTTCCTCTTCAAGATCTTTTCCTCTACAAGTTCCTTTGTTGTGAATTTGCCTGCACGTATTTTTGTGTCTGTGCTCCTCCATAACAAAATATTATGTTAAAATCTTCCTGCAGTACAACAATTCGGCGGCGACGAATCTAGTGTAGTTCATGTCTTTTGGGTCAAACTTAGGTTTGACCCATTGTTCATGCTCAAAATTCTAATAGCAAAGGAGCAGAGCTGATTAAAAACTAGTTATGAGGTAAAGATATGAAAGTGTAGTTTACAGTGACTACAATAATGGATACATTAATTATTAATCAATAATGAATTTCTTAACAGAAGTGATATGCATTCCCAAAGTACACATGAGACTTTGCTTACAAATGAATGACTTTTAATTAATGAATGAATTTTTCAACATCAGCTTTAAAGACTTTTTGTCAGCTTTCATTTGATTTGAACTGAAGAGAAGACTGCTTTATATACAATACAAAGCCAGAGAAAAAAAGTTACATAGAGGTAGATCAGTCTTTTCAACCTAATTTGTGTGTGCTTATAAAAAAACAAAAGAACTAAAATCTAGTTATTCAAAAGCCATGTATAATAGAACTGTGTACAAATAAGGATTAAAGTACAATAAGATGAGCATGTAAGAAAATGATCAACAATGATACTGCCCAAGTTGATTATTCCTATAACTGTATGCTATGAAGTGTTTTTTTCCTCTTATACCCCTGCCATTTTGCCAGGTTTTATTTATTAAAAAAGGACTCATACTTTTGTAATCCATTAATAGTTGCATTTAATGTTGTGGAACATCTGTGAAACGAGTTTCTGTTATCGCTTGCATTATAGCAGCTATTAACAGCTATTACCTCATCTGACTCGGGGCAGAGCCAGGTCACAGGGCAGCTCTAAAAAAGTAGTTTCACATTTGCTAACGTTGTGAGATTCCACATTTGGGCTTGGTAGAAGTCTGAGCTCAACAATGCCTTACATCTTAAAATCCAGTTTATGGCAATAAAATTCAATAGTGACAAAACATAGCCAGTGTAGAAATACGATGCTCCACTGGACATCTATGTAGACATATTAAGTGGTTGTGGTTGCAGCTTTGCATATCATAGAAGGGTCGGCTGTTGTCCTTGGCGGAGGTTTGCGCTGTGCATGGTCCCTTCTAGTGCGTTATTTTCTTTTTCTTAAAGTTGATAAGCAATGAGAATGTTAGCATAATACTAGCTATATGGATAATCAACTTAAACTAGTTAGTAAATGTTAGCTAGCTAGGCTAACTAGTCTCCTTCCAGGTCTCCTCTAAAGCTTCACAACTAATTTTACTCTGCTTTTCTGATATTGTTGAAGCTGTGTTGTTTTGTGTATAGATGGAGGGAAGTGACAATGGAAAGGTAAATGAAAAAAAGGAAGCCAGAACAGATCCATAGCTGTGTGGCTTTTTTTTTTTTTTTTTACAGTAAATTTAATTATGCTGTTTTTTCTTGTTTACTGTGTTATTACAATAAAGTCACAGCAGTGTTAGTGTACAGTAGGTATAAAATATGTTTCTTTGATGCAGTATAATCTGCCAGTACAGTAAATATTAGTACTGTAAATATTTTCCAGAACACCAGTCAGGATGCTGTATTTACCTGTAAAACACATTTAAAGTATGTACTGGTTAAACACAACATTTTATGGTAAAAAGTACAGAAATTCTTTACAGTGCAGGAAACCAGCTATGAGACTTACGAGTAAAGAAATCCCCCACTGCTGATCTTCTAGCTCTGATCACACAGTAGTACACAGATAATAAATAATCTGAAAGCTGAATTGAATGCATATCCATCATCAGAAGAACTTCATTGATCCTATGGTATCTTTCATCTTAAAGAACCTCTGTACATTTTTCTCTTTTGCTTTCAAAAATTCCATTTTATTTGTCAGACATTGCCTCATCTCTAATCCCAGAGTCAACGGTGGTGAGGAAAAATTCCCTGGAAGAAACCATGAGAGGAACCAGACTCAAAAAGGGAATCCATCCTCTTCTGAGTGACGCTGGATAGTGTGATTATTAATCAGTAGTATTTTGATACTATAAAGGTGAACAATACTAGGTGTGTTGAAAAGGATATGTTGATTATTAGCATATTGTGTTACATCTGATCTACAGATGAGCTCTGAGAGGGTTTCATGTTATACACCATCTTAATCCACCATCTTAATTGTATTGTAAGATGAAGTGAGACAGACAGACATTTATGGAGGCATTACAGCCCTGACAATAGTCTTGTCGTTTGTGTACACATTGACCTGAAGTGCCACTAAAATATATATCTAATCAAGATTTTGTTACAAGAAATGGGTCATTTTAATAAAACAGCTTTTGTAATAATGTTTCAGTGCAAAACGAAACTGACAAAAAGTATTCTAATATTCACAGCTTGGTAAAGC
>JAQQZR010000012.1:4444074-4458382 GCA_030068235.1 Notoglanidium macrostoma
TAACTATTGCTTCGCAGTTAGCATGTGTGCGAATGAGTGTATATATTGTCTGTGAGGAGGGTGTGGTGTTAATTGGCGGCAGCTGCAGCCAATTAGAACTCCGGGGAATGGGACCTTGTGCCTGAGTGTTCATGGGAGCCTGAGTTCTCCTCTGAGGCAGGCCTGACATATGTAAAAAGAGACATCGAAATAACATCAGGTTATTCCAACCTGTGTGAGCAGACGTGTATAAATATTCCATCATATCCTGATTTTTTTCCCAAAATCACCAATACAAATGATTTGTTTAACTCACTTGCAGTTGAATATCATGTAATGTTACTGTAAAGTAACACAGTAGACTGATTTATTATGATTCTTACCCAATATGGCATTATCCAGGGTCTGAGCAACCTCTATGGTTATGTTTAATGCACTCCCTGTATTTCTTTTTCGCATAGTTTATGTGCTCATGGCATTAAATTCATTCAATTCAACTGACAAACCAAATATGCTAATAACTATAAAAACACAATGATAAACAGATTAACTTTGATAAATGTGGGATGTGATTTCCACTACTGTAACTACATTTAAAAAAAAAATCACAGCTTTCCTGGCTATGGTTCATGGAACCATGGAGGTCCCTGAGCCTCACTTTGAGAACCACTCATCTATCACATGAATCTAAAGGTCTTTTTCTAGCCCCTTATTTCCTAGTAATAGTTTATCTATCCCAAGGGTTCTCAATTATTTTTGCAGTCAGGGCCCCTTTTAATTGTAAAATAAATTCCATGGAATCTTCAGAACAGATTATTTTATGAACATCATCCAACTGTTCAAATATTAGCCTTAAATGTATTTTGGGCTGTGTTCTGGCACCATAGAGCTTTCATTCCAGATCCAAGCAGACATTATTTATAGTCTACTTATTTTTATTTTATTGAGATTTGAATTAATCCCATTTAATTCAAGTGATGAGTCAAACAATCTAATCACTATAAGAACTCAATAATAATAGATATAATAAGAAAATAATAACCTTTGATGATGGCTGGTTTGTAATTTCCTCAGCTGTCACAATATAAAGTAATCACAGACCCTCTGACTCAGCTTCATGGATCCCCGAGGGTTCCTTTAATTTACACTGGTAATCCTTCTCGTCCATCCATCCACTATCTATACAGCTTATGCGTTAAGGGTCGTGGGTAAGCTGGAGCCTCTTCTGAGGAGAAGCAGGTACACCCTGGACAGGTCGGCAATTTATCACAGGGCTGTTCTTCTCATATAATATTCAATATAAAAAAAAAATCTCCTTCTCACTTATAAAGCTCTAAAAGGCTGTGCTCTTAATTACTGAATTGAACTATTATTTCTACATACCCCACTCCCTCCTGTTTGCTTCCATTTGGTGGTCCCTAGATTAAAACATTCCTTCATGGATGGATAGTCTTTCATTTGTTTCCTCTTTCAGTCTTTTCTCGCAGAGCTTTCACTCTCTCATTTGTCACTAAAGAGTTCTGATCACAGATAGAAGAAATCTAGATGTCGCTTCAAGCTAAGACTGATACAGCAAAGGCGACAAACTTTTTTTGTGCCATTTTTGTTTTTTTGAAAATCCCAGGTCACTTTGGAGCCTTTGGATATAAGATTCATAATGAATAACTTTCTTTTGTATGAGAAACCTCTAAGAATATGCATGTTTTATATTTTATGAGAGATTTTATACAGGAGTTATGACAGGCTGGTAAGGTAAGTTTGCAATTTGTTTGCAACACCAGAGGTGTTCAGTAATTGTAGTATAGACAGTGAAGTACCAACTGCAAGAGAAAATTCCAGGTTTAATTTAATATGATTGTTCTAATAGGTTATTGTTTATATAGTAACAGCTCATTCACAGGAACTTTTATGGTGAACAATCTACATCATCTATGGCCTCTAATGCATCTACGCTGTTACCTTTCTTTGTTTGTGCCACTCCTCAATTACTCCTCAATTTCTGCCACTCCTCAAAGGTATTTATTTATTTTTTTTCGTTATGATTGTAATTTGTTTTATAGGATGTCATATTAGGGCCATTGTAGGTTTAAAAAAAAACAGAGCTGGGATAGGGAGGTAATTTTCTGAGAAAAAAATTTAGATTTTTCCAAAATTAAAGTCATAAATTTCCAAGAAACATTATAATATTCTCTGAGATTGTAAAGTCATAAATTTATGAGGAAAAAAGTCACAAATTGCAACAAACAAAAATAGTGGTGTTGTTTTTTTTTGTCAACGACCCACAACAACTACAACAACTCATTTACTATAACTTTTGGCTCTGCCATATCAAAGTAACAGAGGTTTGGGCAGTAGAGGAGAATTCCTGCACTGAAAATGATGTTTTCTTGTACATTTATGACTTTACAATCTCAGAGAATGTCAGAAATGTTTCTTATAAATTTATGACTTTAAATCCTGATTTTTGTCACAGAACATTACTATCCTCCCCCAGCTCCATATTTATCTATTTGCTTGTTTGTTTGTTTATATTTACCTTCAATTGCCTTAATATGCCATCATAATTGCCAAACCTTGAAATTAAAAATAACACCCTATAAATAAAAGCAATTGTATTGTGTATTTTATATTGTATTATTATTGTGTATCATAGTTATTGGCCGGACAATCAAAGAACTGAAAAATGTGAAGAAAAAAACGTAAATATTAATATGTTAAGTTAATATCAGATATTTTTATTTTTAGAAATGATCAGATCAGTTATCAGTAATTATCAGTTAATATCAGATATTTTATTTTTATGTAGCATAGTCTTCACTGTCCTCAGGAGTTACAGGCTTTTTATATTTAAAACCATATATTTGTTTCTGTCAGAAAGGCAGTATTCCTTGTTTGTCATTTTTTATCATTAAAATCATATCAGTATATCTTTAGAAACAAATTAGAAAATTAGAAACAAATCTGCCTTACGCCTTATTACCGCCTTATTACTTTACTGTTTTCTCACATTTTTGTGTTTGCTGCAATATCTTCTGCAAAGCTGTGGAACCTCCCAAAACTTACAGGAATTGTAGACTGTATAGCTCTGTGTGTGAGTCATAAACGTTCAACTTGATATAAAGCTTATGACTTTTATTAAATTACATTAAAGAATTAAACCGAATTACATTAAACAGAAATTGAGCTGTCTGATTAAGGTTCCTCAGATCTGTATTATCTTGCAATGTTCAGTCTGCCTTATAGCAGCTGTATAAATCAGTTATCGAAATATCATTTATTTCCACGAGAAAATTTTCAAAGCACATTCAACACCAGTCCATTACTGATTTAACCCAACATCCGAGACTCCTTCAGCTGTCTCAAATGCAAAGTGGTAGGAATTCCCTACACCGCAATTTATTCTTAACACATTTATTCTCACTTGTAAAAACTACCACTAGCCTCCTGTCTTTCAGATTAAAAATCCTTACTTGTATTACTGCACTTCAAAACTTGCACTTTTGGTACATCATCCTGGATTAGAGCATCTTACAAATGACGAAATATAAAATCATATGAGTGAAAAAAGCCATACATTTTCATTCCTTTTATTCTGATTTCATTTGCATGAAACACTGTGAAGTCTCTCACGCTCATTAGAATTCTTATATGCTAGAATTATATCTCTTATTCACAAACAACATAATTAATTTTCGTATAAGATGACTAAAACCACTTAAGTCATGAATAAATAAGCATTCCATTCTATAAAATCCGTATCCTGGGCCTTACAGTCCTACCCAGTAGGACGACCCATGGGCGGAGCAGCAGCGATGCAGTGTATAGACATTTCTAGTTTCTGCGCCACAGTTCAGCTTCCCAGGATCCCTCTGTCATGAGCCCTTCTTTGTTCCGGACGCAATGCACTGGGATCCGTGCGCCACAGTGTCTCAGTGACACTTAGCTACAGGTTCCACAGAGCCTCCGTTTCCCAGTAATCCTCACGGCATGACTGACACAAGACTCCAGTTCCCGGGACCTGTTCCCAACTCTCTCTCTCTCTCTCAGGCTCATGTTAAGCGAACCACACCAAGGACTTTAAATTGACTCTCTGAACACACACAGTTTGTGAAGCAATAGGCTCCAAGCTGCTCAAGTCTGTTTGTAGATTCCATGTTGCTATCCTTGCCTGATTGGTTTATTTGCATTATTGTCCTGGTTTTGGTTTTGTGGCTAGTTTTCTATTTCATTTATGTTGGAAATGCCCGCATGCCTTAGTAAAGAGCTAAAGACTGCACATGCCTCCTCTGTGTGTGACATCTGACATAATAGATTAAAAAGTATTTTTCTTTAATTAATAGAAAACAAAATGTAACTGTTGGCAAATTGTTGTATATAAGAGGATTAAAACGTTCAGGTCATGCTGTTATAGTAAAATAATCAACTTGAGGATGGTAATAATAACTCTGGTTCACATCACATCACATCACAGATTGGTCGATTATTTTCCTACTAAAAACACACCCACAAGCATTTTATTCTATACTTATTCTAGATTAAAACATATTCTTTAAAAATAATAGGAATGCTATATAGCTATGAGAGTTGAGAGTAAGAGAGCTTGGTCTGTTTGGTCGAAACATAAAACTAAGCCAGTTGAATAATATAATACTTAATTCATAATCTATATAAATGTTTATTCAATTTCAAATATATTTCATTTTATTATTATTATTTAAAACAACATATATCATTATATTTCTCTATATCCATATTATTATGTTATAAGTCCAGGCAGTTGGTTAACGCTCATTAGCACCATTGAGTTGCTTAGCTGTCATCGTGTGATATTCTCTGAGCTTACTGTAATGGCCAGCGGTGTTGGAAGTTTGAGATTCAGCACTGTGCCTGACCTCTGACTCTCTCTTCTGCCAATTACCTGATGTTCAAATAAGAGCCTAGTTTTAAAATTCAGTTTTGATCTTTTTTAAATCAATCTCTTTGTCTTTTTCTCTGTCTCTTGCATTTGGTTTAGCAGTGGTTTCCTGTCAAAGCCAGACATCTGAAAATAAATGTTTAAGCTCTCAAGTTGGTGTTGAATGTCTTTGTTCAAGGTCAATCCAAGCAGAGGGAGAAACAGAGTAAGTAGGCGAAAGAAACAGATAAGGAGAGTAATTTATGGATGATAAAATGATAGTGAGAGTGAAGATAATTATGTGCATATATTTCTGTGCATGGATATGAGTGAATGCATTTACATGGGCTTGTGGCCGTAGATGTGTGTCTCTGGGTGTGTATATTTATATACATATACATACATACATATGTCTGTGTGTGTGTTTCCCTCTAATTTAGCACATGAGTATGAAAATATCACATCTTTCCCTCCTATAAAAGTCTGTTTCTTCTTCCGATCTCAGGTTATAAAACTCTTAATAAATTACCAATGAGCACTGTAGCTGTCTTACTGATTCATGGAGCTCAGTGTGACCCTAATTACATTAATGCTAATAGTGGCCTTGATCCGGTAATAAAGATGCCACCATAATGGCATTGATTATGACCATATTGCAGTATTTTTATTTGGATCGAAGAAATAGTCTAAGCATTGTGTATGAGTGTGTGAGAGAAAGAAGGCAGTGAGGGGAACAGGAAATCAGACAGCGTAATGTAATTTAGAGGGATTTAGTAATGCATCCAGTGTTTAATGGTGATTGAAGAGAATGTTTTCGGTCATGACCATCAGAGAAAGAAACATGAAGGTTGTTAGTTTGTAACTTGTTATTGATGGATGGATGGATGGATGGATGAAAGGAGGGAGGGGTCAGATAGATAGATTGATTGATTGATTGAGTGATTGATAGGTTGATTGATATGGATATTGGGATCAGTGATTATGACATCAGCAACCCTTTGATAAAATGTAACATAATGCTGTACATAATGCAGATCCATAGGAAAACAGGCAGACAGACAGACATATAGATATTTTCTAAAATTTATTCACATACATTACTAATGACAAAAGAAAGAGAGAGAGGACAAATCCATCTGAGAGCTGAGTGTCCATGTCTCGCATAGAGGAATAAGCTAGTGTAGACTACACACCTTGTAGGCCATTAATGGCCTTTTATTGAACCTCTCTGTCACCTAGCATCTGAATAGGTTTCACTATAACCCCGAATCATTGCATGACAGGTGTGGAGGTGGACTAACATATTTTCAAGAAATGTCTTACCTGAATCATATATTTTAGTCCAACAAAAAATCAATCTGTACACAGACAGATGTCCTGTATTGTTCCACAAGGGGAAATTTTGAGTTCTACTGTACCCAAGCTTTGAATAATACATAATAAATACCTGATGCAATACTACAAAATATATACCTGATTACAAATCATGCACATATTCACACATAGTGAAAAAACATCAATGCAGAAGCAAGAAAAATTGCCTGTCACATTTACATCAGTGTATGTGTGTGGGATGTGAGCTGGTGGGAATGAAACAGTCACGTGTATTGTTGTTGTTTTGTTTTGGGTTTTTTTTAATATCCAAGTATAAAAGTGCTATAAAACAGCCTGTAATTATTAGTGAAATGACTATACATCTATAAAAGTTACTACAAATCATAAAAAATATAATAAATAAGTTAAATATATACTGCAACACTCATGCTGTAGTGTGTTATTATAGTCCATCACAGTGAGCAATAAATGACAAGGTGTTATTGCTCGAGTCTGACTGGACTTAAATTGGTCCATAAAAAGACGAAATTATTGGTCCATTTTAAGTTGGAACCAGTCCACCTTGAAGTGGTCCCTAAATACACATCTGTAGTTCATATGAGACATAATCTCTTATACCTGACCACAGCATTTGTGTTTTGTACATCCTCATATTATTATAAGAAAAAAAGAGAAAAAAAAAATGGATTGCAATGTTCAATCTAGCTGAAATCTAGACACTCCATTATATTTTTTTTCTCCCTAATTTGGTCACCTGACACTTCCAGTCAGCTCTCCCAATCATACAACATCTACCAAGCCAGGAACGTGAAGGCTAATGTGTGCTCCCTCTGAGACCTATGAAGACAAGCAACAATATTCTTTCAAAATGCTGCTCATGCAGCTGCATATGGCTGAGTAACACTCAGAACCTGAAAGCGTTATCTGCCCTCTTCTACATACAAGAGCTCACGGATGCTGTGATTGGCTAACGCCACTGTGAAAGACAGAGGACGGAGAGCATGCCCATCCCAACCGGACATTATGACTCCCTTTTGCTCCCTTTTCACTGTGGAGGCAATCTAGGGTCTCTACATCACAGAAAATGCACAGAAAATGCATTGAAGTATGATAGCTTTACAAATTCAAAATCAATATCATAGTTAGTTAAGGCTTAAAAAAATAAAGCTAGCTAAGCTACAAGGTAAAAGGAGATGCAAACTACAGGATTCTTTATTCAAAATGAAAAAGCATGATTGCTGAGATATGGGACAAAACTAGTCTATAATAAGACGATGATAGTGGCAATAAGATTGAAACAGAAACTGTCTTTGCATCTGCTGGGCATGTGTGTGTCAGGTGGCATTCTATAGAGAAGCCTGAGGCTCTATGTGAATTTACTTCTCTATCAAAAGTTAAATAGATGCCAGATGCTTGTCTGTAGATTTTCCAGATGAGAGAGAGAGAGAGAAAGAGATTTCCTCCTTCAGTTTCATGTCATTAATCAAATGAACCATTACCTATAGCCTATATGACATTATGCTAACACTTACCTACTAGCTTTCATGATTATTGACATTTTTGCTTGAATTATTCTTTTCTTTTCCCCACCAAGTGCTATAAATCTTCAGACTCTGGTCATCTCACTAACATGTTATCCAGCCACTCTGGTCACACTTGCTTGTTAAAGGCACCACAGTTA
Source organism: Notoglanidium macrostoma (assembly GCA_030068235.1). Taxonomy (NCBI): domain Eukaryota; kingdom Metazoa; phylum Chordata; class Actinopteri; order Siluriformes; family Auchenoglanididae; genus Notoglanidium; species Notoglanidium macrostoma. The sequence goes on from JAQQZR010000012.1 coordinate 4,451,964, forward strand.
TAAATTAGTCCTTGCTGTGTGAGCAGAAGCCACAGGCCGGGGCATTTCTCCGAAGAGTGTAAGCTGAGGCACGGCTGTGTTTCATGAAGATTTACACACAGCAAGCTCATCCCTCAGTCCTGACCTAATCACAGCAGCAGCTTCAACCCATTCACATTCTCTCGTGTTCTAGTTTTAGTGTGTACTAATTTTTATTCTGCATATTTAGCCAAGAGATTACAACATTCATGTGAGGATCTGTCTTGCCTCTTTGTCAATCTCTGCTTAATTGACAGTGTCTGCTCTTGGAAAAACGCAAATTCAGAGGTTGGATGTTGTAGTTTAACGTTGCTGATTTGTTCTTGTCCTCTGTGTATTGCAGTAATGCTAACAAAATTAGATAGCAGTATTTACTCAGGAAGACTTCAACAGCACACATAATGACATCAAAAAGCTCACCCGGCCTGCTCACGTCTGTTCCCATCAGGAGTATTTATAAAGATGGGTTTTCAGTTTGTTGTACTGAAACTCAACAACATGATTTTTAAATGGATCATTTTGGGTGGCTGGTTCTAATTAAATAAATTGGGTCAAATTTGTTAACACAATGCTAAAGTCATGTTTAAGCATTTCAAATATACTGCCAAACACGTATGTTAAAAAATACTGCATGGTCAAGTATGCAGCTTGCTAACTGAACTAATGCTAGTGATTAATTAAATTGTAGATATTAACAAGTTTGGGTGTTAACTAAATTGCTTAGTGTATGACAATGCTAACTGAGAGACTGATACTAAAATCCCATTCAGGTCAAATGAAAGCTAGTTTATAAACTGATAAACAGCTATTTGTGCTAGCCTTACCTACAGCAGCACAATTAGCAGCAGTATCAGTAGCAGAATGTTTTTATATGTCAATTAATCCATCTGATTCTGTCTGTTTTACACAAACAGGGTTTCCAAGATGTCCTCCTGCCTATTTTGCAATACTTCAATAAGCCATAAGTTAAGGTTCACCAACCAGAAAAATAGAAAAATCCCTATGCATTACTGACTTTAGTGGAACAAACCCATTCATTTGGCAAGCATGTTTAAACTTAACACAGTGCTGTAATAGTAACTATAGCACATGCCGCTGCCTTACGTACATCAGTGAGGAATGATTTGCAGAATGTTTTTATTACTCTGATTAAATAACACACAGACATGACAGAAGATCTTTTCAGAATCAGGAAAACGCAGGTATGCAGAAACTAGAAATTCTACCAGACAGTTGCCACATGCTGTTACTCATGGTTAAACATATTGAGAGAAAATAAAGATGCTATTCAGACTCAAATGTCTTTTACGTGTAATGAGAGAACAGAACACTATATCTCACAGACAAAACATAGTGGTAACATTTGTTATGATATTCATCATATACTCACCTTAACCTGTATTATACACTCAACTAGCTAACTAGCTCGCCATACGTTATTGTTTGCATTATTGATTACTACATAAAGTTGTGTACACAAAATGCTAGTCTGGTACCCATCTCGAGAACACCATTACTAGGCAACAACAACATAGATACCTATTATTGTAGCTCCTAGAAGCCACTGAGGCTAATGTTAACAATTTAGCAAGCTAGCAAGCGGGTAATGTAATGTAGGAAGTGCAAAGGAATAAAGAAAAGATGAGGAATTTTCCTCAGACATATAAAAAAATGACAAAGAAGACTCTGTATGACTACAATTACAATATATTAACCTACCATCCACTGAAAAATGTATTTCCATGGCCCCCACCATTTCTGAAAATGTCAGAACTTGTGAACTCTGAGCTTTTCCACTTGTGGAAGTCATGAATACCACAGAAGGGGTGTTCATATGGACTCTTCTAGTGAACAGGACAAGCACAACCCCATTTAAAGACACCATGTATTACCACATTTTAACCTCATCAGTTTGCTAACAAATAAATGTGTGATGCATTGTATTTGCTTGGGTATTACAAATAAATCTATTATATTTAATAGCTGAAGATTCCACATACTTAGCATTAAAATTACATATATTTGCACATTCTACAGGGACAAAAGGAAGAAGAAAGCTTTTGAATGACTTATTGTTTTTATAGTGTGCTATTTATATTTCATTTTGACTCTCTCTATCTCTCCCCCTCTCTCACTCACTCACAGACACACACACACACACACACACACAATTAATTCATTCTGTATCATACCATCTCTTCATCTTGTTCCTCCTCTATTCCACTGACTCTTATTTCTTATCTCTTCTTCATTCCCTTTAGGCCAGAAAATACAAAAGCCAGTTTTGCCCTGGTGTAACAACTTAGCAGGGACTTTTGTACCTTGTACCAGGAAAGATATTCAAGGGCAGAGGCTCATGTTAGGCAAATATGTTGTAGAGTGTATTTAGTATTCAGCAAAGCAGAGCATGTCACTGATAGTATATTTCTATGTTACTGTTTATGCCAAACCTTATTTCTTTTTTTATTATGGTTCCATGATGCTGGAAATAAGGGTGTTTCCTGACATCCTTCAAGACACGCCAGAAGACTCGACTCTTCTCAGAGCACTCGAATGTCATTGTTGATTGAAAGCCTCCAGCACTCCTGCCTATGATTGATGTCCAGCTAGGTGTCCAGTTTCAGCCAGGCTCTTACCTTTAGAAGTGATTAACTGACCTCGTTCCTAGCCTTTTAATTTATTAGCCTTTTGTTTATAGTTATTTATAGTTTGCCTTTTTAATTTGTGTTTGTAGAACTGCTAGGCACTCACACATACTCCAACCATTGTGGATTTTTCTGTCTCTGAGTGAGTGTGTATTTTTAGTTCAGTTATTTTTGTTCATTCTGCAACAGATCTTATAGGCTACATATGTTTCCTCACTTGGTTGACATTTAGATTGTATCACTGTTGTTTTCTTTAAAATAGGTTCTGCCTCAATTATCAGTCCCTTTCATTAAAACTGAGTCACAGGAATAAATGGAAATGTATTAGTGAGTAGTTTTAGGCAAGATGACTATGAGATCACATTACATTATGCCACATTACAATTTTCTGGGAGTATGATAGGTACTTAAAGGGGAAAAAATCCACCTTGACCCATTTGATTATGAATATTTTTAATTAACGTGTTTTCTTCAGTGTTCACAGAAATTCTGAATTGACTTTTTGAATTAAACTTCTTTCATCATCATGTTTTCTCATCTATTTTCACTGTTTCATTGTACATTTCCCACAATGCTGTTCGGCTGCCTGCTGATAGTGGTACCAGTGGGAATTCATTTATACCTAAAAGGACAGCAGCAGCAGCACTTAAATCCTTTAATCTTTAATCAACTCTCTCACCTCCTCATCTGTACACAGTCTGCTCAAATAGATCAGGTTCCAAAGCTTCTGCATGCATGCTAATACCACCGTCAACACCATCACGCTTGCCATCTCGTACATCGCTGACTAGCTGAGCCGAGTGTTGTATAGCTTCTGGGACTTTAAGTCCTATGTTTGCTGTCTCCACTACTTCTATATACACTGTTATCTTTTAAGTTTAAGATTTTTGAAAATTTTCTCCTATTACATGCCACTGTAACTGTGCTAGCAATGGTTTCATGTGACATTAGAGCCTGCAGATAACCACTAAGTTCTCATAGGAATAATGAAAATGTTGTCTCCTTCAGCTATTGGTGAGATCAGACACTGACTGACTAAAGTAGGTCTGACTTAAGGAGGTCTGGGGTGCAGTCTGTGTTCTAGTTCATCCCAAAGGTGTTCAGTGGGGTTGAGGTCAGGGCTCTGTGCAAAGCATCAAGGTCTTCCACTCCAACCTTGGCAAACCATGTCTTCCCTGAGCTCGCTTTTTGCACAGGGGCATTGTCATGCTGGAACAGGTTTCCAGTGAAGGGAAACTGTAATGCTGCAGCAAACAAAGACATCATATACAGTTGTGTGCTTCTAACTTTGTACCAACAGTTTGGGGAAGAACCATATACGGGTGTGATGGTCAGGCGTCCGCATATTTTTGGTCATGTAGAGGTTTCAAGGTGGAGATTTTCTTTATTTGACTTGATTGTTTGTCACAGTAACTACTAGCTTATGTGGTGTTAAAATACACAATGTATTAGATACACAACTGTTACAGAAGTTACTACGTGAGTACACCTAATAAACAGACCAATCAATTTTTAGACATAGAGATTAAACTATTTTCTGCAGACACGTTGTTATAAAATATCATGATACTTATTTGTTTACATTATTTACATTGTTTACATAAAGATTACAACTTTTATTTTTTTTAATTAGGTATGCATGTTTTTTTTAATGCATCCCTATTTTTTAGATTTATACATTGAAATATATGGGTTTTTTTTCCAGACATGTCCATCTCACTGTCCGTCTCTTTCTATTCTGCTTTCAAGCCCGACCCACGCTTCACATTCAGAGTGCAACAGTGTGCCAGCGTGGCCAGATCTCAGATGGCATCATGCCTGCCTTATGGCCCCCAATACTTAATGACTCCAATCTTCCATGCTCTCCTTAGAGCCAGGACCAGTTTAGCAGCACACACTCCTGCGAACACCCGCTTCTTCTCATTTTATACTGACACTGCTCATATTGTTCTGTGTAGTTACCGGTACGGTCCAGTAGGTTTATTGCATTTCACTGGAACTGTAAACTCTACTTGGACATTGCTTGTGTCTCATCATGTTGTACCATGTTGCAGTCTATCCTGTGTACTCATGAGTTGTTGTATATATTGCACTGTTATCCTGGGGGCTCGATATTTCATACCTCTGTATACATTCGGCTTGACATAACACATCATACGCATTTAAACTTTCAACTAACTAAGGAATGAATCAAATGCTTTCCACAGGAATAGTTTGACCACAAAATAAAAATTGAATCAGCCAGGATATACTCAGTGTCCTGATTAGATTTTCACCAGGAGCTATGATGCTAAAATTTAAGCAGTCCTATATCTGAATATTTTTTACCCAATATTAGTTCTTATAAAATTTCTTTACAACATGATTTTCTGTTGATTCACCAAAACAGTTGCTCACACTCAATCATGTATGCTGAGTTCCCAGTTTAGTAGACACCTTCTTTGTAGTTACACTACACTCCTCTTTTAGTCCTCCTCTATCATGTTCTTCAATGGAAAGAGATCACCTCTGACCAAATATTATTTGGATGCGTGATTAATTTCCAGCACATAGGTGACACTGACATGTCAGGCTATCAGTGAATCATGCAGTGCAGTGTTGTTGGGATTTTAAACACTGTGTTTACTTACTGGGTACATTCTTAAATGCAGTCCATATTGATTCACTTTGTGGGTGTACATTGACCTACAGACTACAGGTCATTTGTCTTCATGAGCAATTTGTGCTTGATGTTATTTAACCTTCCCCTGAATCCATTTCTAACCCCAGTGCTACTTCTAGCTGAAGTTTACAAACCACTCATTCAACTGCCATGTTTTGTGAGGTGGAAGGAAACCACAGAACCCAGAGGAAACCCACTCAGAAATACAGAGAACATGTTCCCAAGCAGTGGTTGTCATTCTCACATAACATTCACATGATGTCACATGGGTTTACTTGAGTTAATGTTGAGTTACACACGTTAAAATGCACAGTTATGTTTTTTTTATTATTATTAAATCTCAAGTATGTCACATAATCAAATGTGAAACCATATTATCATATGTGAAATGTATTTGGTATCTCAACTACAAGGAAGATATACCTAATAAACAAGCATCTCAGTGTATATTTGTTTGGCATGCTCATTTCACAGAACAGCAGGTGAAGAGATTCCTTTATCATGACAAAAAAATTAAACCAGACTTTCTGAGTCATAGTTAATTTGGCAACTTAATTTTTTTTTAAAGCTTTAATAGATCAGAGGATCTCTGATCAGTCAAAGCTTTATGAGTTCAGGCAGAATGGCACACACACCAGGTGGTTGGATAGATTCTTTCTAGAATTTGAGCTTCTTTTGCTCAAAGTCAATGAGGAGGGAGAATGATTCATAGCTATATGTTAATAACACAATATAGTGTGGTCCAAAAGTTCGAGAGCATGAGTGAAACGAGTGAAAATGCTTGTACTTCACATTCGTTTCTAATTTAATATCATTTTTATTACAAGTTATATTATTGACATCAACTTGAGTGAAAAGTAGGACCTTTGAAATATTTACTTGAGTTTCTTAATATTCATTAGGTCCCCACAGACTCCACAACTTATGCTTATGATCCCTTGTAGATCAAATCCATCTGAGTGTCATCTGAAAAAGAGATGGGCACTGGAGTTTCTGACTCAAGTCCAAGTCACAAGTCATGTAAAAACAGACTTAAGACTTGACTTGTACTTTATGACTCCAGACTTAACTCGGACTCCTCAATAGTAATTGAT
>JAQQZR010000012.1:4472079-4491569 GCA_030068235.1 Notoglanidium macrostoma
TCCTCCTCCTCTCTCTCACTTTCTCTCTCACACACACACACTCTCTCTCTCTCTCACACACACACACACACAAGAAAAAAGGTTTTATTTTGAAAGTTAATGACCACTATGGTACTTCCTGTTTTGTAGTTGTATATTATTGCTTGCTTCACACTTCTTTATCCGCGCAGAAAAGCCGGTCCGCGTTGGGGCCTGTCTCAAATAGCATTACTAGCTCTTTAAATAGTGTGCTAAAATGAAAGCTACGGTTGCAACTACTCGTGGCGCACTGTTTTGGGCACACTATTTATTCTGGACAGAATCAGTTTAGGGCACAGAATATAGCAGAGTCCTGAACGTTTCCTATTCCCAATACGTGCACTACCTCTGGAAAGAAAGATGGACCATACTCCCGATGTAGTTGACTATATTTCTGAGAGGACGTGGTTTGGGATACAGCATGGTTTCTATACCGGAAGTCTTACTCCTCCTGAGCAGCCATGGCTGATGTCCACGTCCGAATATGTGAGCAGGAGATTATTAAGTATGATCTGGAAATTAAAGCTCTGATACAGGTATTGTAGTGTTTTCTGATTTTGTGTGTTTTTATTTGATGTGACACTGCAGTCTGCCCGCCCACACACACACACACACACACACACACACACACACACACACACACACACACACACACACACACACACTCATTTGACCTAAGCTGCTTAATGGGAATCAAATCTCTTTATTTCTTTATGTGTGTGAATGCAAATGACTATAGAATTATAATTATAACTCATGCCGAAGTGAGTGAAATATGTTTGATAACGTATAACAACAAAATCAACAATAACAAATGTAAGAAAAAATAGTTACATCAATTAAATTAATAAATTAAATATATCTGGTTACACAGAGGAATTGGTATAAAAATATGAACAAATTTAATAATAATAATAATAACGTGTATTGTTGTTGTTACTGTTATTATTGTTGTTGTGTTCACCTATATGAAAAATTTGATCCTTTATTTTAAAAAAAATTATCCTAAAAGGAAACATATACATTAAATTGACTTACAAAAACTATTAATGAACTCATTTCAAGAAAATAAGAAACCCAGCCGCAAGGGGGAGCACAATCCACTGTATTTCTGCGTTCCGGTTCCAAGCCCGGATAAATGGGGAGGGTTGTGTCAGGAAGGGCATCCGGCGTAAAACTTTGCCAAATCAAACATGCGGACAATAATGATTATTACAACAAAATGAGTACAAATGTCAAAAAATGCATCTTTTAGAAGTAATAATAATAATAACAATAATAATTTGGGGAACAATTGATTTTCTTATTTATTCACATCAGTGGTGTGTTTTCTGCTTTCTGTAGGATATCAGTGAATGCACTGGGCCACACACTAAACTAACAGAGTTCAACAGTACAGTAAAGGAGAAATTCGGCCGTCTACGCCAGCGGATCCAGGTGACGTAGTAAGCCGTCTTTATGGAGAATGGCAGTGTTTTTGTGTTCCTATACTAACTTTCACAACTCACATCACAGGATCTGGAGCAAATGGGGAAGGAGCAGGATAAAGAATCTGACAAGCTGGCTTTACTGCAACAGGTGGCGGGCCATCGCAAGCAGATGCTCAGGTCAGGAGTATGAACAGGATTGTGCATGCCTTATTTTTTTAGCTGTGTGTGTTAAGGACATTTTCCTCACTATCCTGAATATTCAAAGGTTTATATTATACTTTATTGTGCAGGTTCTCTGGTCATATGTACTGGGTGTGGCTGTACTGCTCAAAGAAATGTTCAGGGCTGTGAATAATTTCTCTCTGTCACTCTTGCAGTAACCAGACAGCCTGGAGGAAATCCAATCTGGCCTGTAATCTGGCGATTGATAAATTGGAGAAAGAAGATTTGCTGAGTGTGGGTGACACTGCCACAAGACAGAGGTGATTATGTTTAGAGATACATCATAGCCACTGACCTCTCAGTTTTTGGCTCTAATACAGTTCATGATCAGGATATGATTTGGGGTGTGTGTATGTTCATAATTTCGGTTCTAGGTTTCTATTAACTCGAGTGCTGTTGGAGAAGGTTTTTTGTTTAGTTGTTTTTATTTACTTATTTACTCATTTATTGATTTTGATGTCATTTTCACTTCTCTTTGGAATGTTAGCATTATTTTTATTTTAATAGTTCATTTTATTTTTATAGGTGACAATTTTTAAAAGTAAAACAAATGAATTCATCCGCTTTTTATTTCTTTATTTGTTAGATTCTTTGTTTGTTTACTATAACTTTTTGTATCTACTTTTGTATGCTGAATTATTTTGGTTGATGGCCAGGTTTTCACTGACCGTCAGTGTGATGTGGGTCTGGACTGACTTTACTCGGGGTTATGGGAAAAGCATAAGGGTTGTTGGAATGGTCATTTAATAACCTTAAATAGCTTTAAATGTCAACATTTTCAACTAAATCTAGTCTTCTGTTCTGATCATTGTAACTGTAATTCTATCTTTAGTCACTAGATGGCGGTCATTGCTAATTCACATTGGCATTGCTCATGTTTAATCACCCTTTTTAAAATCTAGCAAGTACTTATAGAGTTAGGACTTAACATTGTTGAATTTAAAACCAGTTTCTTGGCTGCTTAGGAAAACTAGCTAAAATGCCTTCTCACTCACCCGTCACCTTATTACAGCCATTTTCATTGGCTGTTTTATCACAGATAAACATACAATGTGTGTACCTGATAAAATGGCAGCTTGATGTATATCAGTTGTTAACATTTGCTCTCTTAAAACACTGATAATAAAACAAAAGTAAACAGCCTGCATTGTATTTACATTTAGGCTCATTTGTTTTGTAGACATTTTTATTCAAGTGTAATTTAATTTCATATTTAAGAAACAAAAAAAAATGGTGTGATCCAGTCAAAACCTGGTGATGGTAACTTCCCAGCCTCATGATACCAGCTACGAATCAGTGGAGAATGGATTTTTGTTTGTTTGTTTTTGTTTGCTTGCTTTCATTTAGCCAATTTCTTCCGTTCCTCCGATCAGAAAGCTGACGAAGGAGAGCCTGGTTCAGACCTCTAGCGACATCACCGAGAGCCTGATGAGCATCAGCAGAATGATGTCGCAGCAGGTGAAGCAGAGCGAGGAGACCATAAGCACTCTGGGTAAGGACTGTTTTCATCTCTCATGTCCTTTCCTTCCCAGGCAAGCTTTATCATACCCAAAAATCTTCTCTTTTTTGAGATCTGCACTAAAGCCTCCAAATAAGCCTTAATATATAAAACCTAACATAAGTTTGGACACGCCTTCTAATTCAGTGGTTTTTCTTTATTTTTATTTCTTAAAATACTCTTCATGTCTTAAAGTAATGATGGACTGTCATTTCTCTTTACTTAGTTGAGTGGTTCGTCATGTAATATAGATTACTACTGTTGTGGAATAGGGCTATTTACTGTATACCAACACTACCTCAACACAACACAACTGATGATCTCAAACACCTTAAGAAGGCTTAACACTAAGACAGGGCTCACCTGTTGACTCAAAAGCATGCCAGGTGACTACCTCATGAAGCTGGTTAAGATAATGCCAGTAGCATTATAGTAGCAAAGCTGCCGTCAAGGTGAACGTTGGATATCCTGAAGAATCTAAATTAAGAAACATTTTTTTGTTTGTTACAGTTTTTCACTTCTTTTGATACCACATGATCTGATTTCTTTAATAAGAATAATAATAATTTTTCTAATAATCTATAGCCACATCATCAAGAACGGTTCAAGAAACCAATGAAGAGTTTAAGGCTATGACAGGGACCATCCAGCTGGGACGAAAACTCATCACGAAATATAACAGACGTGAACTGACAGACAAACTGCTCATCTTCTTGGCTTTGGCACTCTTTCTGGCCACTGTCCTGTATATCCTGAAGAAAAGACTCTTCCCTTTCCTTTGATCTGGAGCATTTGGTGTAATCTGTCAAGGATTCATGGAATCACTTTACACGGGACACTTTTCTGATTATAGAGTTAAGGTCTGTCTGTGGCGATTTGCAATTGTATTACAGTAAATTATATATTTATTCCAACACTCGCCTTAATCTGTAGTAGGGAAAGCATCAGTGTGGTTTTCAGGAAGAAAATACACTTTTAACTTTTATAAAGTGTGCAGTAGCCGATGACCAGCTTGTGCTGGCAATGTTAATGTAATGCACCTGAAGTCTGCTATCATGGTTGCCTAATTAGTTTTTTTTTTTGTTTTTTGTTTTTTTCATTCCTGAAGTAATGACTGTTAATTGTCACATGTCTTTATTTCGTTCTGTATTAGTGCTGTATAATGAACTGTTGCAAATTCAATACCAAGTCTTACTAACTATCAACCAGTACTGAACGGTTACTTTACATTAAAAATCAAACTCATGAGAAGTCCGAAATGTATTTCTGTGCAGTTATTGCTGAAGAATGTTGTTTTAATATGAGAATTTGATTTTAGTTCTCTTTTTACCTTCACCTCCAATTTTAGTTTCTGATATGTAATCAAAATCTTTGTTAAATACTGACATCAACAATATATCTAAAATAAATATTACAATCCAGAGTCTCATGTAAACCTGATGTATTTGCAGATTTTCTTAAAATGTCCCATCCATTAGTTGAGACAGAACCCTGTGGCCTGGTTCTTTTGAGGACTGCAAAGAGCTTTTAAACAAAGTCTATACAGTGGGTAGCGTTACCACCTCACAGCTCTTCCTCCAGTGGCATTGTGGAGTTTCTGATTTTATATCTCTAACCATTAATATGTTTTATATCTTTTGGGGCCAAGCCTTGTGAGGACATTTGTCTGGTCCCGATTAGGAAAACTGGCCTATTTTTCTTCTTCTTAACAGCTGAAAGGTTACCTTTTGGTTACTAATGTTACAGTTATGTATAGGTGTAGGCATAGTATAAAGTAGCTGCATTATTAGTTCTGCCAAAGGAAGGAGCTAATAAAAATTGTAACATGTGTGTGGGAGAGAGAGAGAGAGTGTGTATGTGTGAGTAAAGAGTAAATCTGAGTTACTAAAGGAGGTAATCTGTGCCTTCTTTAATAAAATGGCGTACCCAGGCACTCGAGCTGTTCTACGAGGAAAAATATGGATATACAGTTGTAAACCTTTAAGAGGCAGGAGTGGACACAGGTTGTGGACACAGGCACTTTCTTTTATGTAGCCCATACTGATATAAGCTCTAATTGGTAAATGTTGCACAAGTTATATAAATTCCAATTAACAGTCAATAAAAGTGTAGGTTTATCAAGGGGTCTTGCATGCTGCAACTATAACTTCTACCTGGAAAAGCAAAACTGCAAAAACAGTGGCATGACATTTTATGTTCTGAACAAACATGATTCTTCATGGCATGGGAGGCATCACAGACGTTTTAAAGTTACAAAAAGCATTATGAAAAGCTATGCATTACACACAGGCAGTGTAGGGGTATTTGGTGTATAAAAACCTCACCAAGCAAGGAAATAAATGGAATTGTAGATTGCAGGTGCAATTTTTTTAATTTATTTATTTTTTTTAAAAACGACCTGTGAATTTAGTCTGAGTTACGTTTGAACCTCTCCTGATCTCCGGGAAACTCATGACCTCTCAGTTTTGCACTTCTGGTTATTTCCAGGCCCTGGAGGCTGCATGCTGTCAGATGAACAGCTCCAGTCTGACACACAACTTTGACTGAATTAAACTCCATCCTGTGTAGTGTGGCACTGGCAGTTCTGCTGAAGCACAGGAGAAGAAAAGCTCAAAAAAACCCAGGATACAATCTTAACGGTGCAGATAAAGAGGCATGCAGCTCTGTCCTTTCTCTGATAAGAGTCGGAAGAGCTGATTATTAACCCCCACCTCCACCACCCACATGCTCTTTCACCCTCTTGCTCCCCTCTCTCTCTCTCTCTCTCTTTCTGTCTGTCTGTCTCTCTCTCTCTCTCTCTTACTCGCTCCCTCCTTCTTTTCTTTCTTTATTTCCTCCCTCTATTTTCTTACTCTTTCCATTGGAAGAACAAGACAAGGCCTGTTATTTTTAGGTTCATGCATCCATGTTATCTGCTTTGTTCTTTTCAACGCCTAGGAGAGCTGGTGGCCCGTTGTTGCCCGTGTGACCTTCCTGTCGCCCTTCCTCTCTCGTTCCCTCAAAATACTCCCATTTGGTCAGGGCCCAGGAACCAGCCGCCATTTTGTAGCCCACATTCGGAGTAGTCATTCAGATTTACATGCAAGCCTTCTTTTGTTTATGTGTACAGAGTTCTGGAAAAGACACACATGAGTGTCTCCTGACGTGTGTGGAGAGACTAGAGAGATGTACAAGGACCATCGCTTACTCATGTGAAGTGGCTGCTATTCTGTCTGTCCTTTTGTCTGGCCCTACACATCACCTCACTGTCTCCTTTGACTCTGTGTTAAGCAAATTGAGCCATTTTTAACACTAAGCACAACACTTTTGGGCTGTCAGTCAACCCTGAAGATGTGTACACCATGATCAGGTATAGTCCACACATTTTCAGCTCTGGTCTTGCACGCTTACTCCAGGACCAGGGTTGGGAATCTGTGAAGAAGTTCATTATCCAAGACCTAGGGTGTGTCATGCAGTGGATGTTTATTAATAATAATAACAAATCCAAAGTTATCAGGTGAGGTGTTCTAACTCATACTGTGTTGAATGCAAATGGAGGATAAACTGTAATGTATTGCCATTACTTCCAGCAATCAGTGAAACGATAACACTCTAGTGAGTGAAGCTGTGCTGTGGGTCAGGAGGCTTTAACAGGAAGGGCTGTCACATCAGCTTTACCCGATCCACCAAACATGCTAATGCTCTCTGACTTTCAAATAAATATTTGCAGGTCGCTGATTTATGTCCTTTTAGGCGCTTTTCAGGTTCCAGGGTTGGTTTGTTTTTTTCGTTTCCGTTTAAGAAACCGAGGGCTTTAAAAGTGGGTCTGATTTCTAAAGAATCTATAAAACTGTCATTACCACCCACAGATTACTGAATGAAAGTCTGTAATGACCTCTCGAAAAGATTGAAGGCTGACTATAAACACAGTGGATAAGTCTGTCCGAAAGTGTACTGTTCTTTTCTCATCTTTATTAATGGAGAGCTGTTTATAACCGTTCAACCCAGACATGCATTTCAGAAGGTTATTATTATTATTATTATTATTATTATTACATTCGGTGTTCTTAATAATAATAATAATAATAATAATAACGCAAATTAAATAAATGGTACATCTAAAATAAAGGTAGAAAACAGAAATTAACGGCGGCGGCGACGAAGAAGACGCGAACTAAAGTTTCAAAGTCACGCACGGCTTTCACTACTTTTGTCATTAATATTACTACATGTATTACTAATACTGCTAATACCACTGATGATGGTGATGATGATGATGATGATCCTACAGATAATAATAATAATAATAATAATAATAATAATAATAATGTCTTGACACCAAATCATTACATTTTCCCATGGAGTTTATTTTAGATTACATGATTACAGATCATACCTACAGTAATGAACTGAAAGCCGACTGTATCAACAACTATTGTGTACTTTTATCACTTTTCAAGTGTGCGACCGCTTTCAGTGGTCACCCAAATTAAATTCATTACGAGAACAAAAATATAATATGAAAAAACAAGCATAAAGTCACATTGTTACAGTATATGGGTTTGGATGTCCAGGCTCGGTGTTTTCACTCCGTTTGACTTGAAGAGTACGTTTTTATCTTTCAGAAACTGAATTCGTTAAGAAATAATAATAATAATAATAATAATAATAATAATAATAATAATAATAATAATAATAACGCCGCATTTATAGACATTGACTTTTAAACCAAGCGTAAGAATTACGTTATATTTCTTACATTTAAAAAAAAAAAAAAAGCAAACCACATTTAACCCAAAAAAGCAGAATTCACAGCAAAAGTACAAATGCCACTATAGTGTGATGTGTGAAAAGGATTCGTGCAGTTCTGTTCATGTTAAAGCTCTCTGAGGCAACATTACCAGCCAGTTTTCTCATTCTAGATTAACAGCATCCGCTCATTTCCTTAAAATGTATATAAATACAATGACAATAAAATGATTGATTAATCCTTTATGCTATAGTTCTTAATAAGTTACAGTCTAAACCTTGGAATAGTTAACTGACGTTAGTTAAATTTAGCACCTATGACTTTAGCCTTAATGAGTAAATATCAAAAGTATTATTTCTTCTTTTAATAACTATATCTACCTGATCCCCTTCATAAAATGACATCTCTACCCTGTCTCATTAACAGGCCTTTAACCAGAGAGTGCTCGTTTTTTATTTTAAGTTTGTAGACTATCTTCAGTTCTTGTGTTCATTAAGAAAAATATTATTTCCGAAAAAAAGGAAAACATTACATATGCCTAGACGGTTTTATCCATGCGTTAACTTCATTCTTCTGTAAACCTTCCAGGGTGTCGTGTTTCTAAGTGAAATATATAGATGTTTAATAATACGCAAAAGTGAACATGAACACAGATGTATGGCGCTAATGACAAGAAAATTAAGTTTATCATGTTATCTAGACAACATACTGGAAACCCCAATATGTAGGGGTTTTCTTTCTTTGTTTTTCTCCTTGTTTTTATTGCCCTTTAAAAAACCTAGGCCTGGGTTACTGGTCAATGGTATAGAGGTTTAAAAAAAGTTTGAAGAATTGCCATACATTTTGCATGTGAATATCATGTGACAATGTGAATATCATCTACTATTGACTACTCACTTGTGTCTTTTTTACGCAGAAAATATGGTACTTTGGGAGGGGGATAGTAGCGGGGAGCGTTCATTGGAGAATTAAAGGTTCTTAGTGTCCAGCAAATGGTTCGACTTGATACCATTTTCTGTTAGGAAGACACTGTTGTTAAGATCTGCACTCCCAGAAATGAAGGCACCAAACTTTACCATTAAGGGGACGAGTTTTTCTTCAATCTTCAATATGCATCATTTTCCTAGAAACTTTTAAATTTTAATAATTTAAGTTTTATAAATGAGGACCACTGATGGACCTTCAAATCTTTATTCGAATAGCTAATTAAAGCACATGCAACTTCCCATGAAAAAAAATACACAGCTTATTATGTGCAAAACATATCCCCTGTGGAAGAGTACAGTTTGGTACCTTTATTGGTGAGAGTGTACAATCTGCAGCAGAGGCACAACCGTTCTGAATTTTCTAAGAGTGTATAGACAAAATACTGGGCAAGAACTATATACACTCCAATCGAAAAGTCTATCCATTAGGCCTACATAACAACAAAAACAATAATTTAAAACCTATAAGGCCTGTGTTTATGCTAACTGTATTTTTTCCCCAGTTAACATTAATGAACTGAACTAAATTGGCTTAACGTCCCTCAGTATCTAACAGATTAATTTGAAAGTTCACATATTCAGAACTGCATTTACCCAAAAGCTTACACTAATTTTTCAGATTCTCCTGAAGCGGTAATAATACTGTGTGTATGTGAAGTTCAAGCTGGCAGTGTTGCCTCAAAACAAATCCCTTATGCATCATGTCCGTGAGAGTCAGTTTCACCAGGCCCGAATGCCGTGTAACGAGGAAACTCCGCCGCTGGCCTGAAACGGCGCCTGCACGTTATTCAGATCCCCGACTCCAAAATTCACATAATTACCGCTGGACGGTGACGTTTGCACCGGAGGCACGTTTGCGCTCGCCGAGTAGTTGCAGGTGTAGTTCGTGTTTCCGGCGCTCGGGAAGTTCACGTTCCCGAAACTGTGGTAGGCATTGTAAGGGAAGTGGTTGATCCCCATGTTGTATGACGCGCTGTACGCGGACGCGGCGTCTGCCAGGCAGCGCTTGCCGTCGCGCACGAGCACGGGCACGGACACGCGCCTCGGAGGGCCCGCGCCCACCATCTCGAGGGTCTGGTCCTGGCGCTGCCGCTTGCACTTGTAACGCCTGTTCTGAAACCAGATTTTCACCTGCGTGGACGTCAGCTTGAGCACGTGCGCCAGGTGATCCCGCTCGGGCGCCGACAGGTATTTCTGCTGCTTGAAACGCCGCTCGAGCTCGTACACCTGCGCCTGAGAGAACAGCACGCGAGGCTTCCGCCGCTTCCGCTGTCCGGTCCGCTCAGCCTCATCCGGTTTCTGCCGCTCCTCCGGTGAACGCACCTTCTCTGAAATGATACATGCGCTTTATTTATTTATTTTTTTATTTATTATTATTTTTTTTTATTTATGGATGGTAGATTTACATGCTAGTGTTCTACGTTGGCAGAGAAAGGATCCCTTAAATCCAAAACTGCCCAAACCAGAATCATTGATTAGATTAAAGAGACAATAAATACATTAAATACACATTTTTGTGTATTTTATCTATTTTATAACTTAAAATCTATAACATAAAATATCCAAAGTAATCAGAGGCGATTATTATTGTATCATCCTGAACTTTAGCGTATTTTGTTATTGTTCAATAACAGCAAAATCCTTAAAGTTGTATTAACACATGCCATATAGTAACTGTTATAAAGATAAATTAATATCCAGTGTTGTATTCCATATTATATTCACTAACACCAATAGAATTAGGAATATATTACATCATAACGTTGAAATAACGACGCAAATACAGAGTAGGGCTGTGCTTACATTCTTAAGGAAGAAAATGAGGTTTTTTTAACCGTTCTGTGATTAATTAAGAGTTTATTAATTCACCATAGCAGGTATTAATTCACCACATAAGAGGTATTGCAACGCTGCAATTTTGCAAGGAATACCACCTTCAGCATATTTTATGTTAAAAAAAAAGACCACCCTGCGCCCTAATCAACATTTTCGGTGTTATTTCAGCATAAAGGCAATATATACTATTAGAGTTCATTCAGTGGTTCATTCAAAAAACATAAAAACAAATAAACAAACAAAAAAACAAAAAACAAAACAAATCCAGTACTAATTCATTGGCTGTATGTGTTGCTTCAGAAACAGCAGTGTTAATTCAACGGTGACAAGTGTTACTGTGTGAAACTGGGCAGTCTGGGTGCAGTAATGCTGACACTGCGAAATCAGCCTTCTGGGTCATTTGTCAAATTGTTTGGATGAGTTTTCTGAGAAAGATTATAAATCGCGCACAAATGTTCACTTGTAGTAATCATAACAGTGTAACTCTCTGTCATGAAATAATTATTACAGACATAAACACATTTCCATGGAGCAGATAAAATCCAGCGTCTGAGATTACCAAGTTCACTTTTTATAAACGCCATCATCTTGACAACCAGCATTTAAAGACATGCGAACAAAATAATAATAATAATAATAATAATAATAATAATAATAATAATAATAATAATAATAATAATAATAATAATAAATAAATAAACGAGGGGAAGAAACATTGTAGAAACCCGCTTGCAGTAAATGACTGTTAATGATGAAAAAGAAAATGCGTGGATAGGTTTGTGTTTGGAAAGATCTTATATACAAATAAAAATGCCTTGAGTATAATAATAATAATAATAATAATAATAATAATAATAATAATAATAATAATAATATTTTTTCTTTTGAGTAAATTACGTTATGTTAACCTTAAATAATTCCATCAAAATTTCTACAGCTGCCCGACACAGAATATTTGGGAGATTCAAAATATTTTAATTAGCATTTACTTAGCATGACCTATTAAGCTTGTCATTCACATATAATATTAATTCCCACAGCATAATATCACCTTTTCTTTCTTTAGTGTCAAGCGTGTCGTCCGACTTTGCGTCTTTGGCTAGATCCATTTCTAAGAAACTCTTCCCATAAAAGGCAGGACTAAAGTCCAGAGATGTGCTCCTGTCACCTTTAGCGTCCTGCTCGTCTCCAGGAGCGAAGAGCGCAGCTGCGTTCACCGCGTCCACGAACGGCTCCGGCTTGAACATCATACATGATGAAGTCGGGAGCGACATTTCCAGTGAGACCAGGTCTTCGTGGTTCTGTTCCAGGTTTAAAATATCCCGGACTGAGAAGGGAGTGGAAGACATTTGGCTCGAAAACATCGCCATGTGGCACCAAGTCCTATTCAACCTCGAGCGAGTGTCTCTGCTGTCATTTATCAGGATGACGCGTTGCGTTTTTAGCGCGTGGAGACCCAGCGATATTTCACTAGGTTGAATTTCACCAGCGTGCGAATCGCTCAAATCGACCCCGAAACATCTGTTTCGCGGGTTCTATAGTGCAGAGGAGTGAGTGCTGTGTGTAAGCAAGGAGGGGCTTGCGCGTAATAAGGTTCCCGGAATCTGACTGGCTAATACAGATCCCGTGAAGCAGTCAATTACAAATGCGCTGTCGTAGCAAATGTATGCGCACGAACTGACCAATCAGTTTACTCCTGTCGGCGACATTATTGGTTTCTTTCTTTCTTTCTTTCTTTCTTTCTTGTGACCCCAAAATTTTATCTGCGAAAAATGTAGATTACATTTATTTTTTAATCAATGTATAGTATATAGTATAGTACCAAAGTAGTACAGCCGCATGCTTTAATTAAAACAGCATACAATTACTCTCGTAGTAATTGTCACTTCGTCCAGGTTCACACAGGAACCGTGAATGATATCAGACATCTCAAAGCCAGCACACCATGACTAGCAGCATTGGCAAAAACGTTTCAAACACTTCAAACACAATTATAAACAGGAAAGTGATAATCAACTTGTACTTTAAACAGATCATAACACAATATGCTAAAACCTATAGCTGCTAAGCATGTGGAGGAAGTATTCAAATGAACAAATGCCTGATTGGACGAAGAGATGCCATAGTATAGTATAGTATAGTATAGTATAGTATAGTATAGTATAGTATAGTATAGTATAGTATAGTATAGTATAGTATGATATGATATGGTATGGTATGGTATGGTATAGTATGATATAGTACAGTATAGTATAGTATGGTATGATATGATATGATATGATATGACATGGTATGGTATAGTACAGTACAGTGCAGTATAGTACAGTATAGTATAGCATATCATAGCATAACACAGCATAGCGCAGCGCAGGGAAGTAGAGTAGTGTAGAGTATTTAAGGATTGTTTTGCACTCAAGGTTTTGTGTCCTTTCCAAAACTGGGCCTAACGTATAGAATAGTGTTGGACACTACAGTGTAGTATATTGTAGTACTTAAGGAATATTTTGCGTTCAAGGATAAGTACTGGCAAAGTATGGCTAAAGGTACAGTACAGTACAGTACAGTACAGTACAGTATAGTATAGTATAGTATAGTATAGTATAGTATAGTAAAGTAAAGTAAAGTATAATATAGTATACTTTTAAGTACTGTTTTGCACAGAGTCCTTATAATACAAAATCAAGGCTAAAGCTACGGCATAGTATAGTGCAGTAAAGTTTTTAAATAGTTTACTGTTTTCCACTGAAAGCAGTTTAAGTACGCCTTCTGTGTTGGACAACTCCAACAAAACCGTTAACTTCAAAAGTTATTCGGATTTAAAGTTTAACTGTTGGTTTAATTTGTTTTAATACATTTATTTCAAGGAAACTGACGGTTGAGAAGATTCCTCAGAGAGTGAGTGCGCCATAATACCATTGTGCCGGAACCTGAAACCTTCACTGACAAACCCAACCGTCTTTCACCGACAGATCGCCGTGTCACCGACTGTTATCGGGATGTGATAACAGATGACAACAAACCAGCAGCCACCCACATCCACCCAACAGCAGCCGAGTTACAAAGGTCAGGCCAATTATACCCCAAACAAGCAGTGGATCGAAGCAGCCTACATTTAAGCAAGCGAGATGTTGCCTTACAAGTTAAATGGACATTAACAAATAGGCTAATATTAATAGCTAAAGTGGTTTTGAATATAGACCCCAGTACCCACACCAAGCCCAAATTATTAAAGGCTTAATAGTTAGCTGCTCATTTGAATCAGATGTGGCGCAGTAAGAAGACTTGAAACATGGATCCCGGGTCTGAATGTAGAACCCCTGCTTCAGACCTTAACCCCTTTATCCGGAACAAGAAACATCTCGCCCCAAATGATATTAAAGCACATTTACATAGTCCCTGTTTATTTTTATTCTGATATCAAACATGAGCTTGTTTTAAATTGACGAATATCGTTAGATCTAAAAGCCTAGAAATTACACAAGTCGAATTCTCTAAAATTCTAATGGAAAATTTTATAAACAAATCCGACGCTAAATTTATGTCCAGTCTGTTACTCTGGGCTAAACACAGTCTCCGGCAGTTTTGGCCCGGGTGTGAAAGCAAGAAGCTTGGCACGCTCCGGCCTCTCCTAGAAATAGAGAAATAGAAAGAGCTGTAATTCCTCACTGCAGACAGACAGCATTATCGTTTGTTTTTATCTCCCCCGGTTGGCGCTGTACGCCAGTGTAAATGGTCCCGCCGTGTCTCCGGCTCCGGCTGCGTGTTTATAGTGTTTTTAGGGGAAGATCTGCCCGTGTCTGATGAATGAACGCCAGCACTTTTGGGCGCAGTACAGAGTGAGCAGTCCTGCAGGCCACCGCAGCAATAATTGGTGAAATAATGTAAACTCGTGTAAGCTTATGGAAAGCTGTTTTTTCTCAGGATGATTTATGAACAGACTCTTGCAGACCGCCTCTTCCAGTTTTTTTTTTTTTTTGGTGGGGTAGACAATGCTTATGAGTAAAGAATCAGGAGTAAAAAAAAACCTTAGAAGAATAAGAAGAAGAAACAGAGTTTTGTACTTTGAAATGAGTAAAGTTAATGTCATGAACGTAGTAGGTTTCATAGCTGGAGCTCTTAAAGGATTTGGCCCAGTGGTTTGCTTGCTTGCTTTCTATATTTAATATTAGCTTGGTTTATAAAATTATAAGCCAGTAATGGTGGACTTTGGATGCAGTGGATACGACATGTGTCTCCGGGTATGTCTTTCAACGACGCGCGCTTCCAGCCGATAGCCTAAAATAAGAGGATAAGAGTTCTTGAATACTTCCTCCTTGGTGACCTGCAGAGGATATTCTCGGGCTGAGGGCTGAAATGGCCCGATGGGTCTTATCTAAATTGGTCTGTCTTACTGAAACCAGGACTGCCGTGTTTCCGCCTCTCCACCTATCCGCTGTTATCCTGCAACTTGTAGACTCAACGGCATCCACACTGTTATCACTATATTCACTATAGATATTTACTCCTTGAGAACCCAGATATGACCTTGCTATAGACCTAGCCTAGTCCATGTTGGTGCAGTTTTGAAAACAAATAACACACAGTTTAAGTTTCAATGATGCTTAATTGAATAGCTATTTTATCTTATCCAATTTATAAATCTCCCCAGGTTCACCCTGACCCTTAGCCATTGTCTATCCCAGGGACTAATATTCGCTTTTTTATATTTTCCCCTAAAGTATCTAATTTCTCAGAGTGACCAAAAACTCGCAGCCACTTTAAGAAGTCTCGTCTTTCTCTCGTTTCCAGTGTTACCGAAACTTTTCAAGGGAAAGTAGTTAATGTATGTTCGTCACGGACTCATTTGCATAATCATTTAATGGTCATGATCATTTGCATGTCCAAATAATTTCCCATATATGAAAATAATCAGTGCCAGGGTGATGTGATATCACTGCAATACTGAATTCTAGAATTAGAAGATGATGTTATTATTAACATATTAACGTATTTTGTATAACAGCAGCTCTGACAATAGTTCCGGCTGTAACATAAATGATAGGTTTATATTAACGGCTTTATCCTAATATGTTATAACTTCTATAGTTACAGTTCATGCACACCCTGAAGTGTCTTATCTACTTATGCCACAGCTACATGCAAACAGTTAATTTTGAAAATGTATTATTTTATTAATCACACTTTTTAGCTGTTTTATAGCTAATGCTTTAAAACATCCACGAGGAAAGCTAGCTACTGTTCTCACTTACATTATAGCAGCTATAAACAGTCATTTGCTCACTAGTCTCTCTTTTTCGGTCTTTCCTGAAATTAATAAGACAACGGAAATCACAAAGTCCTCTGTCCTGAAGATGCTCCGTGTTAACTTACTGACTGTCACAAAGTGCTGAACCTGGAGATGTCTACCATAAATGTTACACAAACATCTCCTAAAAGAAACCGTCACTTTGTCAGTGATTGTACATTTTTCTTTTTTTAAATATCATTTTCCTAATCTGTTTATTATTAGGCTTAGATTATGGTTGACTGTCCACCATACAAGTACCTGTGAATAACCTCTTACTATAGAAATGATCACATACTGCATTAGAACGAAAGCATTAATAAAAAGCTGTTATTTATGTTCCAGCTGGAACTATTGTCAGAGCTACCGTTATAGAAAATTAATTCAATAATGCTGTGGCATAAAAGACTATAACTTCTTTCTTATAGATAGATGAAGTCTTTGTTCATACATAACATATCTTTGTTCGTACCTCTAACTTTTTATACATTTTACCAAATACCATAATTTCTCTACAAAAATATGAAAGGAATCAGTGGTAGTAGCTCTGGAAACTCATGAATGAATATAGGCAAAGGAAAGATTTCATTCCTTGTAAATGTAACCAAGAAGAGACTTTGCAATGAAGAATTAAGAAATGGGTGGGTGGAAAAACTAGTGATCAGTGATTGATTCAGGTATGGTGAACAGTGATGGGTTGTTGGAGACAAAGGCTAATGCAAGTGCAGCACAGTCATGCTGTACACACTGGTGTTGAGTTGAGTGAACCTGTTCTCTCAAGTCATATAACCAGCAGCTGTAAGGTGAGCTGAAAAGCCATAGAAAGTGTAAGACAATCACCAACATCTGTCCACAAACATGCTAGCTCTGTCACTAGGCTTGTTTTTTAAATAAAGTTGCTTAAGAAGTCTAAAAAGTCAAAGAAATACAGCTACTAAAGCTAATATACTGTGCATTGTGGGCCTAATGTTTACCTCTGTGACCTGACAGCTTGGTCCCCAGTGTAAAGGCCTTATAAATAATTAGTTCTCTATACCCTCACTATAACTATTTATGAGTAATTTTACTATTGAGATTGTCTTTTATATATAAAAAAATAATTTACATCATAAGATTAGACTGGACAACAGATACCCCAGCTCTATTATATTTAAATTTCAATTGTTGTTTTTTATATGTAGTATTATTATGTAAGTGAGAATGGTTGTCTGTCGTTGTGTTAGTCTTGCGATAGATTGGCGACGTGTCCAGGGTGTACCCCGCTTCTCGTTCAAAGTCAGCTGGGTTTGGCTTCATCTTCCTCATGAACCTGACGGATAAGTGGAATAGATAATGATGGATGGACTTCACAATAACTTCAGTAACGATCCTCCCAAAGTCTTTCACATGCTGAGAATCTCACCAGGAGTCAAGGACAGTCTTAAGTGTCCCATCTGTCTCACTGTGTGTTTCTCACATCTCACGTATGACATTCATTTCATATTAAACAATTATTTTTAGACAGCTACAGCTTACAGTGGCCTTGACCTGGAGTCAAGGTACTGTATTACATTTAGCAACAATCATGGCTTTAAATACTGTACTCTGGGCTTGCAGTGATTGTTTACCTAAAATACAATAAATAATAAAGGATAATAAAGAATAATAAAATAATAAAAAAATAATAAAAAATAAATAATCCAATAGGATACATCAAAATTTATTCTGCAATAATTATTATTGTCAACACTGTCTTTTCAGTGTTACTTTCTCACACTAACATTTATTGGTGCTCTTAGCAGTGTTTTTAACCAAGACTTGTCTTTTTAAAATAATAAAAGCTACAAGGTAGAAAAGAATTCACAAAATGTATAACAAAACACATGCCATTAAAGTACCATTAAAAATGAAAAATAATCAGAGCAAATTCAAACCCAAGTCTTTTATCATCGTACAATTTGTTCTCCATTTGTCTCTGGATCATTGGTTCATGTTCAGATGTTTGGCAGTAGATTAGACAGTCTATTAGTGCTCAGAGAGTAGCATGGTGGCTCCCACAGGGAGTTAGATGACCTGTCCTCTGTTAGATGTCAGAAAATAGTTTTGACTACTTGCTTAGATTCAACTGATGTTCAGGTTCTTGCATTTCAAAACATCAGAAAAGACCTTGCACATAGAGTCTATTCGTCACAATTAAGTGATAATTTTCCTACTGGGGATTTTCCGTTAAGGCATCTGAAACTGCAGATGTCGTTTTCTTGACTTTTTTTTTAACTTTGTGATTCTTGCAGACTGTTCTCTGAGAGTGTTTAAATAAATTCAGTAGTTGTGCCCTGAAAATGGCACCATGGTACTTAACACATTCTGAACTTTAAGCCTAAATTAAGAATTGGTTATTCTTGCTGCTTTTCCCCAAAAGTTGTACCCTGTCACGACATTGGATACCAAAGCACTATGGAGTGGCAAAACCTTGAAGACTATATCCATTGGAGTGTAACCAAATAATGACTCCATGATTTGATTCATTGGATGAAACAGTTAATGTGTTCTAAACAGATACAAATATACGAAGATATAAAGGTTCTAATAGGAAGTTTTTCCAAGTGAGCAGCCTTCCTCGGAAGACTTGCTTAATGTATTTTTCTTATTTACCTGTCATTTTGTACCTTTTTATAGTACTTATAGCAATTAAACTAATTAAAAAAATAAATAAGAGAAACTGACAGAGTTCAAATACTTTGGCTGGCATTGAAATTGTTTAAAACGTACAGTAGAATAGCCAGTGATCACCAAACTATACACAGTTTCTACTGAAACTCTTTATAAATGTCATGGAGTCATGACACGACTACAAGGCTCAACTTGGAACTTATAAGAGTGCAAAGAAATGATAGTCTGAATAAAAAAGTGAGAGAAAACTATAGTCTGAAGACTCCAAAATACAACATTATGCCACATAAATTGACCCATATACTGGATTGTTTGGAGTTTCAGTTATAGCTGTATACAGCAGATCAAACATCAGCTAACATACTTCCCCTCCTATCCCATGTAACTGCACTGTGTTGGAGTGGATGTGTGAGGAACATCAGCATGCTGTCCATCATCTCCCTGTGTGTTTGGTTTTTGTCTCCCCTTGCTGGAGCCTTTTCTGCCTCTTTTTTTTTTTTTTAATAATCTCACTGAGCCATAAACCATGTCTGATGCCTAGAGTTAGAGCTAGATCCATTTTGGTGAATTAAATTTTTTGTTCATTTGTGTCTGTTTCTGTTAGTATATGTCTTTTTGTGTTACTTTGTGTTTCTTTGAGTCACTTGTGTCCTTTTCTCCCTGTGTTCTTTTTCCTTCATGTGATTCCTGTGGGTTCTCCAATTTCGTTCAATGTCCCAGACAATCCAGTAGATGGATTGGCTATGTTGAATTGTTCTTAGATGTCTGTCTGTGTGTGTGTGTGTGTGTGTGTGTGTGTGTGTGTGTGTGTGTGTGTGTGTGTGTGTGTGTGTGTGTG
>JAQQZR010000012.1:4493983-4506608 GCA_030068235.1 Notoglanidium macrostoma
ATATTTTCACTCTCTGTGTGTGTGTGTTTGTGTGTGTGTGTATGTGTGTGTGTGTGTGTGTGTGTGTGTGTGTGTGTGTGTTGCCCTGCTGTGTGCACCTTATGTCCAGCGTTTCCTAGACTCCACATTCACCATGACCCAGACCAGGCTAAAACACTTGCTGAAATGAATGAATGCACTTGTCTCCTCTGAGATGATTTGGCTTGTGTATTAGGACGTTTTGGCTTAAACGTGTAGCCGCTAAATCATCCCTGCTTCCACAGTATTTTAGAAATGATTAATTGTTGATTATTGATTGACAGCTCAGCATTTTATACACATAGGGAGCAACAAGTGAGTTCGGATCTGGTCTGAGTTGTATGTTCAGTTTAAGAACTATAACTGGAAATTCTGAAACCTGTACAAGGCATTTTCCCAGCAATGGGCATGATAGTTTGCATGACAATCTTTTATGGGTCCACATATGAGTGGAACAACAGTCAAAACGTTTGCCTTTTTTGTCTAGAGATTGTGAGTTGTGAGAAGTGGCTGGCTTCAGGCATCTTGGAAAAAGCACGTGTATGCCTTTTACTGCAGTCATGTAAGAAAAAACGTAATCCCCACCTTCTGGTAGGGACAAGTAGGAAGTTTTCCCATTCTCCAAAATTCTTCGACATGGCGTGAATTTACACCATTCTCTCTTCTTTTGAAGCATGTTTACATTATCCTGTTCTCTAGAAAGAGCTTGGATCTGTTTAAAGTGCAGGAAGCATGATTATAGTTTGTGTCCAGCCTGCAGACAAACAATGCTGTACTTCATATTTACTGTATGTCCTAATGGTTGTATTATGCTCAGCAGTACTGAGCTTTATAGCCCTGTGGTTTATATATGCTGTTGTTGTAGGCAAACACGTAGTCTATTAGGCAATTCCTTTTATAAACAGATATAATATAAGCAAAGCACTGGGTTACTGAGCAGTTCCTAGGTTACCTAGTAAATCCTGCACATTTTAGGGCTTTCACCCACTTGAAATCAGCTGTTAATTAGCTGATAAGCTGAATCAGGATTGTTAGAGTAGGGACTCCAGGACCAGGGCTGAGAACCTCTGGGTTATATATATATATATATATTATGAAACTGTACATTGAACTTTCTCAGCTACTGAAAACCAAAACATTTCAGATGCTCCATTAGCTGTTACAAAACAGGGTTTATTTGTATGAAGCCTTGTTCTCTTTGGAAAGACAGCAATGGAACAATATAAACTCAATGAACCTCAGTGAGAAATCGAAAATATGCAGATGAAAATTATTTTCATCTGGTTCAAAATGAGAAATAAATGACCTCAAGGGGGCAGTAATGCATCATTGTTCTTTAGAAGAGGCCACTCTTTTTTTAAGAGATCATTGATACCAGTGAGGAGGAAGAAGAAGTAACCTTTATTTGTCACATACATATTATAACACGGTGAGATTCTTTCCTTTGCATATATCCGAACTTGTTAGGAAGCTGGGGTCAGAGAGCAAGGTTAGCCATGATACTGCACTCCTGGAGCAGAGAGGGTTAAGGGCCTTGCTCAAGGGCCCAAGAGTGGCAGCTTGGCAGTGCTGGAGCTTGAACCCTTGACCTTCTGATCAGTAACCCAGAGCCACTACAGTCCAGTGTCTTTTAAGGTCAGTCTTGAGGCATCCAGTATGTATCTGGCTGTCACCTTTATCCTATCCAAAGCATCTTACAAGTGAACTCAAAACTATCTGATCCTTACTTGTTGAAAGTTAAAGGTCTTGTTTTCGGTTGATTGAGGACAAGTGCTAGGTTACGAATTTGAATGTTGTAAATTCAAATCCCAGCACTGACAAGCTGGTACTGTTGTGGCCATGACCAAGACCCTGGCTCTTTATCTGTTCAGTTCAAACTTCTCCCAAATTAGTAATTCTAAATATAGATAAAACAATAGTTATAGATAACTATTGATGTATTATATCATCAGCATCCTAATTTCCATTCTAGTGTCTGTAGGTAATGTTTGATATCAAAATTTGTCTGAGAGTAACTTCTTGTCTCTAGTTCACATCCCAGCTTGCCTTAAATGTGAACCACAATACTGATGCTGAAGACACACTTGATGTAATTCAAATATAAATGTCTCGTCTGTCTCAACTTTCAAGTTATTCTGCATGTGTCTCACCCTGCCAGAATGTGACACGTTATCATGACTACTTGTAGGAAACTGGACAGAGTGTTCAGCATGACATCTTAGTAATAAGAGACTGTAGTGTGGTTACAATATGACATATGAGTGTTTATACTAACCTGCTCCAGAATATACGTTCCCAGGCCTACTGGAAGGCTGACTATGTGTCTTTAACTATTCACACCAGATCCCCTAGACCTCCAGCCCTGTAAATTCAGGAGTTTTCAGAAAGACCACTTTGTTGCGGCACTGGGCAGTCATGTTTCAGGTGCAGCCGTGCCCGTCGGGGCCTTGTAAAGCCTGTTTATAGATCTCCAGCCCAGTGACAGCGTACCCTGGGCCAAAACATAGGCGAGCTTATTTATGGTGAGACACATAGACATAGAGAGAGAGAGAGAGAGAGAGAGAGAGAGATTTTCCCAGACAGGCCTGTTGGATTCTGCAACAGCATGAGGTACGTGCTTGCTGCCATGGCATGGCTTGGTGCCAAGGCCATGCCACACATCCTGACAGCTTTATGTGCCAGTTTCGTGGAGCGCTCTTCAGATTATTGCTGCTGGATCGGAGCAGCTTTAAGGCTTGCTGTTTTTCCCATTAGAGAGAGCAGATTCTTAGAATCAGTGCCTGCTTAGACCCCACAGCAGCATGATTAATGCCTGTGTACTCTCTGGTGTCAAATAATCACAGCTTGTGTGTTAATCCAGACACAGTGTCAAGCGCTATTGGCCATACGTTTACTGTGTAATTGTAATGTAATATATGAACAATGTAAATTCAGAAAATTTACTAGAATGTGCAGTTGGGGGATATATAATAAGTATTTTAAATGTATACTGCTTTATGAAGAGTATTGATATACTGACACTAAATACTGATATGTTATTAAAATAATAGTAATGAGATATGACGTAAGTAAGTAATTTGTCACAATATTTCCATTCAAAAAATGGCCAAAATTTCAGACATACAGTAACATATGGCCATTTTAACATTATCCATAATCTATAATAGTTTGAAATATTTAATTGCAAATCATTAAAATACTTTTCATAACGAGAATGCATGCATAACTAAAAATACATCACATATTTAAATTTACACAAATTTAAATTTAAGTCTTAATCTGTCTTATCTTTAATCTTCTTGTACATTCATGCCTCTGAAATAAAATGTAAATTAAAAGCATCAACATTTAACAGCTAACATTTTTTTTTTTTTTTTTACCAAGAATGTCCACAGTTATCAATAGAGGCTTGTAAATTGATTTGGTCTGGAAATCTTATTTCTGTATGCAGTACTGTAGGCAAATGATGATAGATTGTGCCAAAAAATTTCGATATTATGCAATTAAATGGTTAAATGATGCACTGTTTTTGTCTCTGTGCTCCTTCTACAGTCAGGGCTGAAATTAATTCTCCCATGGCAGTAGCAAAGATCTTATTTTCAGCTGTAGTATCGATGATAGCTTTTGCTTCTTGTGTAGACTTAACCTAGTTATTAGGTCTTAGGCCAATTTATTATGGCTCCAACTACTGCCTCTTTTCAGTGGAGAGAGTGAGGACTGCTATTTTTTTCTACTTGGAAGCGGTAGAGTTGTCTGAAGGGTTGGCTAGAACACAAGCAGCCTGGCTTTCCATGACACACACTCTGAGCTGCTGCTGTTTTTGTGTCAGACTAATGTGTTTGGGGTAAATCCCAAATAGTGCATAAGTGACACACAAATGAGATAATCATAGACACTTCATCATTCTGGGACTGGTGAGTGACTGCATTTTCTTTATGTTAGCAACCACAGTGCTTGCGTGCACGTGTGTGTGTGTGCGTGTGTGTGTGTGTGTGTGTGTGTGTGTGTGTGTGCGCGCATGTGTGTGTTTGTACGTGATCTATTAAGAGATGTGTGATTTCAAGCATCCTATGCTTTAACTCAAATTAAAATATTCATAGAAGAATATTTAGGCTTTTTATGTTGCTTTAAAAAAACAATAAATAAGCTCTTCCTATTGTATGTGCCACACGTGGACTTTACTGTACACTTTATATTTAATCAACAAGTATTCCAAATTACAATACACGTAAAATTTCAACCTTTAAAAAACAAAAGAAATATGTTACATATCTACAGTTTGATTGTAGTAGGTGAAATAATGTAACTAATACAACAAGCATTTATTTATTATGTATACTATATTACATATAGTATATCTGTACTGCATACAATGGCTATATTTATACAGGTTTGTGTAATTGTAGATATACATGTATTTATATGTACATTTTATATTTAAACATTGCATAAAGAATAAAATAAATAACTTACTGGGGGGTATGCGTATGAAATAGAAATGCTATGTTAGAATCATGTGACAAAAGAACCTAGAACAAAAGAACCTATGATCTGCAGTATCAAAATGAGCTACATCACAAATACCCTGCAAAAGTAAACAAACAGTCTGGGAGATCTGGAATGACCGCTGGAGGGAAAAAGGACAAGAGGAGAGCTTCACTGGGCCTATTACTTAGTCTGTGCTTGAGGGCTCTTCACCTCCGGATGTCGGTATTCTCAGGGTCCTCCTGCTCAGACATTGTGGAATCGAGGTTTGCGCGACGTGCACCCTGGCCACGACTTCTTGGATGGGTGCTTGATCCCCCTTTGCCAGGCTTTTCTTTGTCTGCTTGACGCGGACTTTTAGGGTGCTCGTGGTGGCTTGCATGGCGCTCCTGGTTTGCAAGTGGGGGTGGCGATGAACAGAAGCTCAGGCTGTGGCAGAGGGCACCCCAGTTTTGCTCACATTGTATCCGTACACTTCTACTAATGGCCTCCTTCACTTCTTCACCACAGGCTAGTAAGATGTTCACCAGTTCCACATAAGGCCTAAGAAAGAGAGAAAAAACATTGTGCCTTTAGGACCATGCTGCAAAAGACAACACCAAATAGTGCATATTTTGGACCACGTGGAATTCTGGGACTTCTGGCCAAAGGCCAGAACTCTAGCTCACTATGCCAGTAAAAATTAAATGAGAGAAGCAAGCCACTGCACTGGAAGGTTATGTCACTGTACCGATGACAGCATGGACCTTCCACGAGACTCTACAAAGACCCATTTAACACACTTCTGACTTAAGCCCTCCCATTATGCAAGCCTGTGCACAAACAGGGGGTTGAAAAACAGATTTGCCCCTCCCCAAAAAATTACATTTTGCCTCTGTTCAGTGATATTTAGATGCTGATTTTGAAACAAAAAATATTGTTCCAAACATAAAGCAAACGTACGTTTGAACACTCAACAGTTTTTTTCTTATGCAAATGTAAGTGCACAGAAATGCGGCATTTAATAGAAAGTGGCTTTGTTGGTGTGCTTGGCAGGTTCACTAAGCAGCACTCCATGTAAAGGAAGGAACATGCAGGGAACTGGGTGAAAGAGTGGCCTGTAAATGTGTGCGAGCACTCACCCTTTTGGGAGCAAGTCCTGGAAGTGGATCATCTCCACAATGACATTAACATTGTCCTTAGCCGCAGCACACAAGTTGTGCTTTGTGTAGCATTCACGCTGGAGCTGGAACACCATGTCCTTTATGGCCAGGCACTTTCGACTGATGCAGCTGAATTTGTGCCTCAAGCCATGGGCCATGCATTTCAGTGCATCTTTGATAAAAGATTTGCCCTGCAAACACACAAGTTTAGATTTTCTCCTGTTGCTTTAAGTGTACAGTCCCAGACTCTTGCACAACATACAATCTTGTCACACCTGCCAACATTGCAATACACACAGTACTCTCAAGCAGAGGGCCCCATTCATTTGCTGAGATAAAATGAACCAGTGTAATTCCTGCAATGCAAGTTGAGCTCATTTATCTTTCAGCACAAAGTTTAAGGCCCCTCTGTGATGCAGAGCAATCAGTCTCTTGAGGCTGTGTTTCAGGTTAAAAGTTTTCTGCTCCGTATCCACCTGCAGCTCGTGAAACTGGAGCTGAAGCTAAGACCACCTGCCATAAGAGGATGTGACCTCTGTGAGAGAGCATAGTAGCACTCAGGAACCAAGAGGCATTTCATTACCTGGGAGTCGAACTTCCCGGCATTGTGCAAGAAGGTCAGGCAGATTTCCTGCAGTCCCCGGATTTCACACGAGTTGTTCTCGAAGCACTCGAACACGCCACAGCCCACATCTCCAGCGTTCACCAGACAGTGTTGGATCTCAGCTGAGACAGCAGAGAGAGTGAGAATGTGATTTCTCACTTTAGTAAAAGGCAGATATTAGATCCTAATCTTAAGATTCCTTTGAGCTTATACTTTGAATGCACATTCAGACAATTTTTTTATTCCAACTTTTCTTTTTGTACAAGATTGCCACTTGCTAAAGGGCCTGCTGAGTTTGGAGAGAAATAAAGCTAAATGGCACATGCATTTATAAAGACAGAACCTTTCACCTTATATGCTTGGAAGAAGATCACTTTGTGTCTATTTTAGGCTTTGTTTCTTGACTGAAAATGCAAGAACTGTACTTAGAGGCCAGATTTAGCACAGAGAGAGAGTGTGCAGCTGAGGTAATTAAAGTTTGCTATTAAAGTCAAACTGGGAGGCATCTGGCAGTGAGTGCCTGAGCCGTGGAAAAGCAAGGTTAACTGTATGGGGGGACAGAATTAAATTATGTTTATTGAACTTTAGAGAAAGGCTGTAAAACTGCAGAAAAAATTCTATGACGTAGGAAGCTATAGCGGAAGACCGGGTAGCTTGGTTGTGAAAGCGTGATGGTGACTGATATAGTCTGGTGGTGCAACTTAACTGCCTATCTACTCATTTTGATTACAAGCTTTAGGGAAGCTTGCATATCACATAGGACCCTAATAGTTGCCAATGATTTTGGGTCTCTGATGTATGGACATAGATGAGCTCACATGATCTTATTGTGATGGTCAAGATGAAATAATTCACCCAGCAGACAAGTGGCTGACAAGCAGGCTGTTACTGATTTCACTTGCAAAATTCTTGTTTAAAAGTCTACACCTATTGAAGAAGTAAGGTTCCACTTAGCACCCTGGGAAGAATGTGTAAAGGTCCTGGAAAGTTAAATCCTACAGACTGTTTTTCTGTCAGAATGGTTGTATGAAGAACCACTTTAAAATCCTACAACTTTTAATCAATAATGGAAACTTTGAGGACCTCTTGAGGAGTGTAGCGGTCTTCAGTTAACAATTTATCTAATGTGAAGCATAAGAAATGCAGATGAGTAGTCTTAATAGACATCATTCAAATTACATGCTTATATATACATTCAGAAAAAAGTATTTAAATAAAGTTTAAGATATAAATGCTTGTCAGATGGGTGATACCCTCAAGGACATATCTTTTGTAAGTTTAGTGGATAACAATTATTTATGTTTATTAGACCTTAAGGACTGTGGTTAGAAAAACGTTGAGGGGGAAAATACACTTTTTGGGAAAAACATGATATGTGACATCCTAAAAGGTTCTTCACTTTGCCCCTATGTGGGAACTCTTAAGGTATTCACCCGAAAATGATTAGAACATGAATTATTAGAACAGCTGAGTTAAGAAACTGTTAAGTCTGTAAAAGTGTATAAAAGTGTGACATTAATGGGCTTAAAATTGACTTTATACAGTCCAGTGCATCTAAAAATAATTTGGTGGTGGATAGAGGAGTTCTCTATGACTGAGGCATTTCTTCTTTAAAATCCGAAGTGTGCATGATGCATTCTTTTGCACTGATAAGGCCTTAATAACTCGTTATTAGCGCGTTATGAGCTTGCGCCTTCGGGGGACAGCACCTCTCTGTCCGTGGTGAAGATCGGCGCGCGCCTTGGAAAAGTGAGACTCCCGGTCGCTCCGCGCTGCTTGTGTTGGCGCGCGCGGGGAATGCGCTCAGAGCGCGCAAGTCTGCCGCAGCTTTGCATCGGGTTACAAGAGGCGATCTAGGGACTCTGCACCTACCTATCTACCTATATACACACATACTGTACACAGCTGCTGTAAATCAGATCCTGCCTCCTACATTTCCATCCATAGCTACCCTGCTGATCGAATTGAAGTCCAACGAAATGATTTCAGGATTCAGTGTTTCTTGCTACAGGAGGTGTCGCGTCGCGTTCTCTAAAAGTCATGCAAATCAGTCTGGCTGACATGAAAAAAGACTTAACGCGTGTAATGCGAGGGGTCTTTGCATCACTCATGCTGCCAGCATACTGCTCTAGCAAAGTTGCAGTGATGGATTTGACTTCCGAGACGCGCGACGTTGAGTTTCGCTTGACATCTAAGGCTTAGTAATTCCTAGAATGCGGTTGCCTTGGGCATTTCTTATGCAGAATACAACCACACTAGTACGTGGAAAATGAAAGGCACACTCCAATAAACACTCTTAAAAAGCAACCGTATACATTACCTCTCATACGCCTACCTTGCGCCGCGCTATTAATAGTTTACGAAGCTATTGGATTTCCGTATCTCCGTGTATTTACAACGTGATAGTCTTTCCTCGAGATCAGAAAACGCAGCGTGGCCATTTTCCGATCAATTAACCTATTTTGTTCCGATATGGCACGCCACGGAACGGGACGGTTTCCCTGTAGCTCACTTACGGCTACAAGGAACGCAGGCTCCTTCCACTTTTACGCAAAAACAAAAGAATCCAGAAAATCATGCATGTCACAGATTTAACAGTGATTAGTTGGACTCCTGTTCGGTTGTTTGTGTCTCATCGTGTCTTACCTGTATTGTGTAAGGAGAGTCGCCCCTTTTGGTTTGGGTTTGTCGTTTTTTCCGGGTGACTTTCATGAGCGTCGGTAGCGTCTGTTCCCTCCGTCAGCGCGATCACCGAGAAAACGAGCAGCGCCACAGCGAATCTGGCCAACATTTTTTTTCCCCGAGACACCTTGGATAGTCGAGTTTCTCAGAGACACTGAGTGCTCGTGTAAGCTGGCGTGTCTCTGACGGGAATGAGCGCGCTCAAGCGGGATGGATGCTGCCTATATCTCCCGCGGCCCGGCCTGTCAGTGGTGATGAATCGGTCGAGCAGGTGTTGTCACGTCGCCGCGGTGCAGCGACCAATCAGAAACGCCGGGGGGTTGGGAGGTGGGGGTGTAGGGTGTATGTATGTGTGTGTGCGTGAGTGCGGATGTGTGCATGTGTGAGTGTGTTGGGGGTGGGTGGTGGGTGCTAGGGGGTGTGTCCCTGGCGAAAGTTGCCCCAACGCGCCATAACAAAATAAAGTCGACTCGTGAAGTGTGTGCGCGAGCGGGTGCATGTTTATCTCCCTTGAGGAATGTGCCTAAAGTTAACATTTACCATTTTACGATTTTATTATACTATTTGATTTAGAGCTAATGATTGTGTCCAGAATATTGCAGGATAGTGACGCCTTTCAGTACACCAGTAATCGGCTACATGTGACTTGGAGAGCTAGTTTATATGTATCCTTTTCATAACAACATTTAGCCTATGGATGATCATTTTAAAAATATATACACGTTTCACCCACTTTTGTGGCTTGAAATCATAGCATGTGTGGCATAACCTAATTTGACAGACCACAACGCATCATTTACAGTGTTCACTCGGTCCATCTGAACTCATATTACACCAAGTGCTAATTCAGAGCCAAGGCTTTTAAACGTGTTGTTGTGGTTGTTTTATATAGGACCTAGCCTATTGCACAATCGTAAGCCTGTGCATGTATAAAACCCACACCCATAAAATCGTTCACAGTACGCTGAAAAGACCAAGCAAATTCGTATAAGCTACTCAAAAGCTACTTAATCCTAATAAATATAGGCTATACATAAAAACGCATAGGCAGAGGGAAGGTGTCATTTCTATTTTGTATGTTGGATCACACACGTGAAGTGTCTTGGCTGCCAGGAAGATTAAGTGCACGCACATGGAAATGAACAGAAGGTGACATTTTACACTGCGTCGCCATGAAAAAGTCACTAATCAACAGACTTAATCATCTTCTGCCTCTATTGTGTCACTGTAACCAGTGTGTGCCAAGTTCACACAGTGGAGAAAAAGAGGGCAACTTTGCTAATGGCTGGCAGGGATTGCATCATTCAGAGCCACCCCCACCCCCAAGGCAGCTGCTCCATTCACACACACATACACAAAAGCCATGTGAACGTGCAGCACTAGCTGACTGACTCACACACGCACACACACGAACACGCACACACGCACGCACGTCAAATAGTCTGATGAGTTCTGCCAACAAATATGGCACACCACCTAAAAGCCTCCACGACGATGTGGTTTTGATATCACTATTTCAAACTGCCTGGATGTGATTAAGCTATAAATATCCCGCACTGTGGCCGACTGTAATCAAATCGGTTTTTAAGAAGGTATGGCATGCTTGATAAATCTGTCTTAAATTATATTCATATTGTATTGATCTGCCATAGAATGGAATAATGTTTGATTTAATTATCTATTCTACATACATACTGAAGGCTACATATCAAGCTATAGGCCTACTGTACTGTACTTATTCTTGTCTTGTTGTGGTACCATCAAGTGTACATCTTTTGTACCTTGAGTATGTATCTTGTACCTGTAAAGGTAACTATAGTAGGCTATATATTCAAAATAATTCAAGGTACATGACTCGACCTTAAAGACCGCTGATGTACCATTTAAAGCTTTTCTCTATAAGCTAATTACATGCAGGCCTAAACCTCATGCACATTTCCAGGTAAAAGATACAGGTATAAAAGACTCTTGATGGTACCACCTCAGCAACAAGGAAAGGTACAGTTTGGTACCCTTTATTTCTGAGACTGTATAAGCTTATATGTAGAATGGAATACTTTACACTATTTTATACAGAACAGAGTACTTTACTGTTCTATATCATTTTTATATTATAACCTATTCAATGATATGGATTAGATTGGAAATTAAACCTGTATTCTATGTGTCGATGTGCTTTGTTTGGGCGCCATGTTTTTCTCTCTCGCTTGAAAGAAAAAAAAAAACTGGAAATAGAATCACCCACATTAATATGTAATTAAAAAACGTTAGCAAAAATCATTAGCATCTCTGAAAGCTACGCTCTTGGTAGGTTACTTCACCCAAAACGCATAATCACAATAGGCTATAAAATGCTTGTGAAATCCCAATATCACCTCCCTGTTAACTATAAAATGTATGTGTGGGGTGTACAAGCTTACTTGTACACTATAATTATGTTATATCTATAAGAAGGGTTACAACCCTAAAAATAAAATAAAATAAATCTTAAAGCAAAAACGTTAGGTCATTATTTGAACAACCTTAATTAGCATACACAT
This sequence comes from Notoglanidium macrostoma, assembly GCA_030068235.1. NCBI lineage: Eukaryota > Metazoa > Chordata > Actinopteri > Siluriformes > Auchenoglanididae > Notoglanidium > Notoglanidium macrostoma. The sequence goes on from JAQQZR010000012.1 coordinate 4,505,455, forward strand.
CAAGACCTTCGAGAAATTGAAAATTCTACATTTAGATTTTTTTGCTTATTTGGTTGACTCGTTAAAAGAAGCGACAACTGAGACAGGATACACCCGAGCAGATGAAGGTTTAGGGATCAAACCGTGGCAGAATGGCGGAGGATTAAACTCAGCCTGCTAATATCAGTAGCTTTAAAAAATCTTTAAAAAATCTCAACCGGTGAACCACCACCTCGCCTTCTCTCTCTCTCTCTCTCTCTCTCTCTCTCTCTCTCTCTCTCTCTCTATGTATATATATAGACTACACACACACTATATATATATATATATATATATATATATAGTGTGTGTGTAGATAGAGAGAGAGAGAATCATTCAAACGTGGCACATCACTCACTGAGATTTGAGCCACTAACCTATTGGACATTACGCATTTGAGACCGCAGCCTTTTCATTTTAGGAGAAAACCTAGCCGGTATTTAAAAAAAAGCCTGAATGACCGTCCCTTGAAAGAGAGGCTTAGCTGTGCCCACTGCTTTCCAGGAAACGTTTCATGAGAGAATTTCACAGCTTGAACAGGCATGGGCTGCCCGACTCTGCAGTCCGAATTGGATCGTTTAAGCAGTAAAATCCGCAGTGTTGCATTAACTCTGGCAGTGTTTATTTAAGTCCAGCTGGGCTCTCATCACTAACAGAAGTGTTCGATTGTGTCTTGCGCTGGTCGGTGATTTTGAAATGCTGATGCCGGTTATTACAGGATGAGGATTTCACAGAGACAATATAAGAAAGTGGAGTACTATGCCTAATTTTGCACACTATGTAGTATACTGGTATGTCATTTGGGATGTAGCTCTCGTCATTTCAGAGTTTTCCTGGCAATCTCCATCTTTCTTTCTCTATTCCGGCGCAGACTGTGCTGTATAGCTGAATAACCGCGTGTCACAAGCTCCGCCCACTTCCAGGGACACACCCTCGGCCTCGACCAATCAGAGACGGTCGTTCAGACCCCAGCCCTATAATGCCTTACCACCACAGACTGCACCCCCCCACACATAAACACACATAAACACACACACACACACACACACCCTCCCACACGTACACACACACACACACACACACACACACACACACACACACACACACACACACACACACACGTACACACACACACA
>JAQQZR010000012.1:4514261-4543359 GCA_030068235.1 Notoglanidium macrostoma
GCATCACTGTCACAAGCAGGTGTAGTTGTCCTGTAGTCAGTGATGGCCTGGATGCCCTGCCACATGCGCCGTGTGTCACGGCTGTCCTGGAAGTGGCTGTGGATTCTCTGGCCGTGTGCGCGCTTTGCTGCTCTGATGGCCCGAGACAGTTTCTTAGGACAGTTTCTTTCTCGCTGTTCTTAGGGCCACCTTGTCACCTGCTCTGAAGGCGGAATCACGGGTCCTCAGCAGCTCACGCTCCTCTGCAGTCATCCATGGCTTCCAATTTGTGTGATGATGATCTTGGAGGCAGTCACTTCATCTACGCACTTGCTGAGGTAAGTAGTCACTGATGATGTGTACTCCTCCAAGTTGGTGTTGTCACCTTCAGTTGCAGCCTCCCTGAACATATGCCAGTCAGTGTGCTCAAAACAATCCTGAAGAGCAGAGATGTTTGGTGCGTCTGACGAGCGGCCTGTATGCTGGCATTAGCATAACAGTAATGTGGTCTGAGTAGCCAAGGTGGGGGCGGGGCTCCGCACGGTACGCGCCTGGAGTGTTTGTGTAAACAAGATCCAGCGCGTTTGCCCCTCTCATTGCAAAGTCCACATACTGATGGAATTTCGGGAGCACTGACTTCAGATTTGCATGGTTGAAATCTCCGGCGACAATAAACAGTAATAATAAATAATAATAAATAATAAAAGCATGCCCAGTCATGATATATTTCTCACTTAATACTTAAAAAAGTAATTGAGCAAAATTAAAAGAATGGCTACTAGGTACTGTTAAATAAAAGTGCGGGTATCTGATGACTACTACATAATGCTGTATAATTCATATAATTCGTATTTCCCATAGTTTGCAGTTCAGCTTATATGTGACCCATCATATCGGGTCAAGTGTTAAGTTGCACTGGTTAGTTTTGCGCTACGGCCAATAAGGTGCTGCTGCAAAGACACGACACACACACACATACACACTAAGTGTGCTGGAGGCAACAGGCTTGGGTGAGGATATGTGGAATATAAGCTGGATGTGTAGAGACTTGGGCAGTTTGAGGGAGACAGAGGAGGGGTTAATGGTACACTTGACTTTGAAAGGGCAAATGTACCAGGGTGAGTTTCTTAGACTGGGCATTGAGGGCATATTATTTCTATCTGAGACAGACTTTCTGTTTCTGCTGGTAGTTAGGAGCCAGGGGCCTGTGATGGTCTTCCAGATGTCAGTTGTGGTCAGCTGAACATAGGAGGGCCACCCAACTATCCTTTCACACTTTTCAGCACTGACAAAGATGGTCTTGGATAGAACGCATGGCAATGTCATCTTTGTGGGCCACAAAGAGATTTGGGGCTGGTACCCTAAGGTGGCCTTGAAAGGGGACATGATAGGAGCAGAGCTAATGAGGGAATTGGTGGCATTCTCTATCCAAGCTACGTGTGTGCTCGTAAGGTTATTGGCAACAACATAGCATAGGGCAGCCTCCAGATCTTGGATGGCCCACTCTGTATGACCATTGGTCTTGGGATAGAAGCCAGAAGAGAAGCTAACAAAAGGTCCTAGGCCTGGCAGAAGGACTTCCACACCTGTGAGATGACCTGGGCCCTGGTCTGAAGAGATGCCATGAAGGTGCAAATAGGGGTTGGGTAAGCAGGTCAGTGTTTTTCTTGGCTCAGAGAAGCTTGGGAAGGGCTATGAAATGTGCCACCTTGGAGAAATGGTCATTTACAGTAAGGGTAGTTGTGTGATACTGGGAAGAAGGTAGCCTGGTCACGAAGTCAAGAGCAAGATCCCTGACTTGGAGGTGAAAGTTCACCCCTTATCATTACTTCCTGCTGACAGTTTACACTGGCATTCCTGCCCCCAACCAGAATAGCCTGAGGATATATGTAGGTGGATGTACGTATGTAGCTCAACAATGCACTGATTGATAGCCTAAATTGTACATTTCCAATTCATACATCAGTGTTAAATGTTATTCAATTTACTAAACCTTCTGGTGAGCCAGCTATACCTAGTGTATATGAAGAATCAGCAATTGTGAAAGATTGTCAATATTATTATAAATAATAATCAGTATTATAAATTATGGATATGAATTTTAATACTATATAATAAGTAATAATTCTAATAGACTAGCATGGCTTTAAGTCTGTAGCCTTAGCTAGAAAGAGGATTCCCTACTGTTTTTTTTTTTTATGTCTGGGTATATAGGTTGGAATCTTTGGCATTGTTGTAGGGGCAATATTAGCGACATGTCCAACAATGATATGTGATAATTATTGTCTTCAGGTTATGGTCTGTCTGCTCCGCCATTCCAGTGAAGGGTATGAAGCTCACACATTCTTATTGTTGTATAAAGCAGGTGAATTCCGAATGAAGAAGGGTGTGTGGGGTTTGTTGCATTGTGACATTAAAAAGCATTAGGAAAGCTGTGTGCGTGGTTATTTTAGGAGGGATTATGACTGTTGCACTGCAGCATGTTAAGGTCTCTCTCTTTCCATCTCTCTGACATGGAAGATCTCCATCACTGCTCTTTCGTATTGTTTCCTTTTTTGGAATCATTTACGTTTTTAGAACTGCAACTGTTTTTCCTTCCTGCTGGGACTCCTGGCCTATTTATATATGTGGCCTATGAAGGATTTGCCCAGTCAATGAGGACACATAAAACTTGAGGGAGTATCTGTCTTGAAAGTCCATTTTGGTTCCAAACAGTTAGATATGTTTACATTTCAGACAATTCAAGTGAGTGAGGGAATGTCTATGGCTTTGTATTGTTCAAACATACTAACATAAGTAATGTTACGGATTATCATAAAAATGAACTACATAGTATGCAATGGCATTCACTGGCTTTATTTTTATAATCCTGCATGTCCCTGAAGCAATCACTCTCTCAAACTGCTACATTTATTATTACATACACTAGCAGATCAAAATCAGTGTTTATCTGTTTCATGCTTGTACACATGCCTGCGCAAATGGTCAAGTAAGGCTTTTGGAGTACATGACACTGTCAGTTATTTATTTCACAGCTAAATGAAACAGAATGTATCTAAAATAAGTTGGTCATTGGTCTGAGAGTCTCCCCTGAGGTTATTATGTGGCCATAGCAGAGTAAGCTAATGAGTTTTATTACTGCTGTAATAGTGGCTGGGATTTATTTAGGGATTATTGTAATCATAGTATCTAATACTAAATTTCTCATCTTACATTCAACATACATATGAATTCTCCCTTGGAATCTCACATGTTCAACCTCTGACTTTTTTTTTAACATGGAAAACATTCAATGATGGTTTTTTACTGATTCCTTGAACATCAGTAGACGATCAACTACATCAATATGTGCCAGGTTTAAAATCCATGCATTTATCAACAAAAGATTTTTAGTGTACCATAATTTACAGACTTTTTTATATTCATTTATTCATTCTTTCTTTCTTTAGATAATCATAAGTAACACTTTTTTTCTGGTCAGTAAGGGTGTAGGCAATTATAAGCAATGATTCAATCATCATAAACAATGATGCAATGAATTCAATGTGTATTTTTTGTCTGTATAAAACTAAATAAAATAAAAATTTCTATCATTATAAGTTTATTATAAACAAAATGTACTACAGATTCACCATATGATGAAAAATATAAACAAATTGCTAAATTATTCCAAAACATTTTATTGAATAAACAAAGCCCTTGACTTGAGGAAAATGGTCAGTTGAGTCATAATGAGCTAGACAGCAACACCTGAGGAAATAACGCTCCAAAGACAGATAAAATGTCCGGTTTCTGCATCACGGGACTGGTGTCATTTAAAAACTATTGAAGAGCTCTTTTTAAGGGTTTAATAACATGGTTGTGTAGCCATATAACCTATAATATGTGTTGGTCATTGTGATTTGTAGCAGGTGGTCACTTTACAACTGCAGATGATTCCCAGTAATGATGCTCATGTGTCCAGTGTGCTTTTAATGTAGTTTTACTTTTTGAGTTGCAGAGATTGGGACCTCTGGAGTTCAAACAGTGCAATTGCATTAGATGCATAATTAATATAATGCTGATTTCCATGATGTGACTCATATTTCCATGATGCACATTTTTGCATCGCAATGACACTTACTGGTCAAGGTAGCAGTTGATCTGGAGCCTATCCCAGAAGCACTGGACAATAGGCAGGAATTCACTCCAGATGGGATATCGGTATGTTGCAGAGCACCATGCACACACATTCACAGAGATATTCCCATCATATCCACCATACTATGTTTTTGGGAGATAGGAGGAATCCAGAGAGCCTGGAGGAAACCCAAGCAGCCACTGGGAGGACACGTGAAACTCCACACAGACAGTAATGTAAGCTCAAGGTTTGTACCTGTAATTCTGGAATTGTGAGGCAGCAATGATACACTCTGTGTCATCGGTCTGTCTTACGATCTTTGTGCTAAAGATTTTGTAATTTGATACAGAGTTGTCACAACTGTCTAAATATTTTCCATATGGTGTCTATGCTTTCATGCTACCAGACTGGTAGCTATGGTGTGAAGGAAGAAACCTTGGTGGTTGGTCGGAATTCTAAATGACTGAAAATAAATGAAAATAAACCTGGGTGAGCATTCTGGTGCAATGTTCTAGTTTTAATTTTATAATACTCCTAAACTTTTGGAATAACAACACACTCTAACAATTTCCAACAAATTGTTAATTTTAGTTTGTACACAGTAAACGAGCACCATTTAAATCTGATCTATCACTAGACATTGGTCTGTTATTTTTACTTGCTTAGAAAAGTGTAGATTAGGTGATTCTTTACACCTAACCTGCACATTCAGCTGACATGGCTGGAAACGTCACCAGTGAGAATGATAACTGCAATATGATCATGCTAAAGTAATTAATTTATATATGTTTGTATACAGTCTGCTATATCCAGTTCTTTAATCAACAGGTCAAGAATTCTTGCTTTTAAAATCACTTTGTTTAGTTTGGATAGGGGAAATTTAGTGATTCCCCTATGGTATTGTATGACAAGCTAACAGCCTGCAGTTGTGGCTTTTCAAGTTATGCAAGACCCGTGGGATTCTGAATAATATTTTATAGACCAATAAAACATTAGCGTAAACAGAGGCTTCACTCAGCTACATGTGCAGCAGCTCCAGACCAATAAACCAAAGACCCACACTGTGCTAAGCTGTGTGTATGAATGTGTAGACTTTTACGTGGTGTGTGAGTGTATGTCCTAGGTCTTGTGTTTACTTTTTTTTTCTCAGCCAGAATTGCATGAGTCATGAACTTGAGTGTCATTGCACCCCTCACTCTGTTTTAAAAAAGGCCCATTAAGCGAGGGAGTCAGATTTGGTTACCTCAGGAATGTTTGGGAGTCTCTCAAAGCACCACTCACAGAGGCTGCCATGAATGTCTGAATAATTTGGAGGCAATGAAGAGGCATGAGCTCACGTTCCTTACCTGAGCTGTCTCTGTGCTGGGAAGATCAAGATGAGGAATCAACATTCCAACATTCCTATAGCTCTCACTCCATATCGTTAAATAACTTAGGCCATGTGTTTAATGCTCTCAATGGGAAAGATCTTTTGTTAGAGACAACCTGAAATTAAAACTTTTTTATTATTATTATTATTATTTATTTATTTTTTTTAATTATGCATGATTTATTAAAATCATTATTAAAAAAACCATTATTAAAACTTTAAAGACAGAATTCTTGTTTTCTTCAGAATACTTTTAAGTTGCAATGACTTTTGCATGCATCTAAATGTCATTAGATTTTTTTGATTGTCACTATGTACATGTTGGAAAACTTAACATTAACCCTATGGGGGTTAATACTGCATACAATATTTAAAGCATACATATATAAAGGTGTAATAAGCCATACAATTATCTCATTTAAAAGTATAGATGTGGTACTTTATTTACTGTTTATGTTGAGAATAGCCATGTTGAACTCTGGGCTGTGAACATTTACTTTGGATTTTCCTGGCCAGGGGTTGGAAATTCCTGGAATTCCTGGAAGGTTACTATATTTAGTTGAATCCAGCATTAGATTTTCCTAGCAGATGTTCATGCAAGTTATAGCCCATCATCCCTAGCTAATGGTATTTTGTGAGTGATTACTAGCATAGCCAGCTAGTTTAGTCCAATGCTTATGGTAAGTCTGTCAGAGTTTGGGACTGACAACCATACACACTAATCATGGTAGCCCAGTGGTACAGAAGGTAGCTTTGCCACCTCACTGCTCCAGGGTCCTGGGTTTGACCTTGAGGTCAGGTTACTCTCTGTGTGGATTTTTTTCTCTGCATGTTCTCCCTGTGTCCACATGGGTTCCCCATGTTGGTTCCCTGGTTTCCTCCCAAATCCCCCAAACAAGCTAGTAGGTGGATTGGCTAAGATAAATTGACCCTAGGTGTGAATGTGTATGTGCATAGTGCTCAGCAATGGACTGGCATCCCATCCAGTGATCCCAGTATGGGCTCTAGATCCACCATGACCCAGATGAGGATAAAGCATAAATTGTGTCACAAAGCTATATTATAGATGATAATAATAAGGGCAAATAAATCAAGCCAGTGATAGCCTTGAATATGCCCGTAACCACAGTCACAATCTCAAAAAACCTTTTACATGTTGTCTTGGATTGTTTGTTGTTGTTGGGGTTTTTTGTGTGTGTGAGTGTGTACTGTATCTACCCAAATAAATTTAAATTCTATATTTTTGGTTATATTAATTAACTGTGTTTCATTCTCTGTGAGGAAAAACATCACTGTTTCTTTTTGTCCTATTCAGGTTTTCTGTAGTTTTTCTTCTGTCCAAGTATGATGAAGAAAAAAAACATTCTACTTTCTGAAAGATCTAATTTCCTAAATACAAACCTCCTCCAAATAACCAGTTTCTTTGCATTTGCTTGGTCACTCAGATAAGGTGGCTTCTTTGAGGGTTTTGAGATGGAGCTGAACTCAGGAGGAAGGTGAATTTCAAGGAAGAGGTATAGTCATCACTGCCCTAGAAAAGAGAAGTTTAAGAAAGCTTTTATTCTACCAAAAGCTTTATTAAGAGTGAAGATAGTCTCCAGCTATTCTCCTGCTATTTACTCATAGCAATAGAGGGTCAAACTCTGTATCACTTGCTGCGAAACCATCTGGAAAGTGACTCACAATGCATTCACATCTACCCCTCATCTCAAGACCATTCTACAAAATTGAACTATAAAGTCCCCACACAAGATAAAATGAAAGAAAAAAGGAGGACGAGACAGAGCTGTTTTGCGTAAATGGAAATAAATACATGAAGTGCCTGAGGTTTTTTAAGTGGCCAGATTTTATGAGTGATTGATTAATTCCTCATATTTGGACACCTTCGCTTTACCGCAGCAACATTTTTCCTGGCTCGGCAGCTGGTACCAATTTCTGTACCCCAGCCGTATCGGGTCCAAGTGCATGTACAGCCCATAGCTTATCTCAGCAGCAATGCCCTCCCCTCCTCTCATGCTTGAGTTATTATTAGCTCTTTTTTTCTCCTTGTATTTTTAGTCACACTCGCGTCTCTGGGTCGTTGAAGTCATGCGTGGGGCCGTGTGTGTGTGTGTGAGTCACAGCTGCTAACCATCAGCCAAGTCATGACACACTCCTGACCATCATTTTGCACATCTCTCTTCATTTACTTGTTCAAAGACCTGCTCTTATTCTGTGAATGAGATCCATCACCGCAAATCCAAAATTGAACTGCAGAAGAATGCTTCTTCTTTTTTTGGCAATAACTGAAATATGTGTGGTGCTCATTTTTAAGACATTCCCGGAAGACTAATCCAGGATATAAAGAAAAATGAATGCAAAATGAAAACACAAACATAAATAATCTCGGAGTGGTCAATAATTCTTTACTGAACTGGCTCATAACTGTCGTGCCTATTGCATTCTTAGAGCATTTTCCAAGCCATCGCCTGGCTTTTCCAGATTAAGGTTAACCACACAGCTTATGAACACTGCTGTTGTTTTCTTTACCTGTTAAAGCAGCCAGAACTTAAATTCCACTCTGTACTTTACACTACAAATTAGTGTAATTTGTACACTAATTACCCCCCCTTGCCTGTCCGTAGCAGGAACAGGAACACAGTTGACTTTTATCAAGTTGGGTATTTACCATAGAATAATACTATGTATTTTGCCCATTTATAGTCCACTTCATGGTGCCACTTGTTGATCTTGCATTAAAAGTAATTTCTATTCATTGATATTAAACTTGAATTTCAGGTCTAGGCAGTCAGTACACTATGTGTCGTTGAGAAAAGAATTTTCAACTGAATAGATCACAGTGTGGACATCATAAAATACACACATCCACAGAGGACACTGGCTTTTAAAAACCGCACATGAACAGCCACTAATGAAAACAATTCAACACAACCACAGCCAGTCAGATTGCTGGACTGATTCCTACTGCTGAAGCACGCTAGCTAAAACCCATGATAAGTGACCAACCACCAAAGGAGCTGTGTAGTGCTGAGGACATGCTTACTAAAAGGGTTCTTGGGAATCTTAACGATTCTTTAGCTTCTTAGTAGGGTTTCAGGGAAACCTATTAGGCCAGGGGATTCAACTAAAACTTAGAATGGTTGAGCAACTTTAAATTTCTTGCTTACAAAGGTCTGGATAAGTAACTTTCATGACTGGCGGTGACAGCTTTTGCCTTTTAATGCTTAATCATTAATGATAAGTTCATGGCTATAAATAAGACAAATCAAAGTGATTTTATTTTGTTTCATAGTGCCACTTCACATGACCATTTTAGCCAGAACCATGAACTGTTTGTTTAATTCCAGTCAAGCCCACTCCCATAGAACATTTGACCAATCCCACCCACTCCCACTATTATTATTTTTTATACTTTCCCACGATATTTTCCGGCACAGTTGGTTCTGTTTCTCAGAATATTAACAAATTATTCAAACCTCTATTACACTGACCACTACACTGATAAGGTTACTGAAGATGAATAAATGAATCTTGTAAATGCATCTTGGGGAGCGACATGAGCAAGCTGTACACTCCCATGTTAATGAACATGGCCTTTTTTGTCCAGCATATCTGACTGCCTATATTAAAGTAAAAACTGCCTTCTCCTGTAACTTTTTTTCCTAATGCACACCTCTACTGAGACACAGCTGTTTTGAATTTGAAGCGGGTGGAATACTCATATGCCTTTGTCCATTCATTTTCAAACATTCTGTGTCTGTTGAAATGTCACTTTCTGACCTTTCTAGCTCTCTTTGGCCTGGTTTGCTGCCTTTAGCTATATAAATTACACAAATGTATATAATTAGAGAAACAGCAAAAGAGAATCTGCTACTGAAGCCAGGCTGGTTAATGTTTAAAAATGAGAATCTCTGAACTACAGCCATGTTTTTTTCATAGGCTACATTGATCTGCTCCTTTACTGTAGCAGTTTTTCGAGTGAAATACTGGGTCCGCATCCAGAGCCCAGTCCCCCAGTTTACAACCTCTTCTTTAAGGGTTTCCAAGGAGGGACAAACCAAAAATCAGTTTCATTTTGTTAAATTAAATGTTATACCATTTTATTTGTCTAAAAAACAGTTTTTAAGTGGCCGCACCATAAATAAGAGACACCAACACTGGACTCATTCGTTCTGCTGCTTATCTACTGAAACACAGACAGAAAGCCTGCTGCCACAAGAAAATAGTGCTGGGGTGACAACAGAACAACAAATAAAATACTATTAGCTAAAGATTGCAAATCACCTACTCCAGTCCAAACAGAACTAAAGGAAATAGAAAGTATACTCCTCCTTCCTGCCTAACCAAAAACAGAAGAAGATGGCAAGATCCCAAAATAAATGGCACTCAGCCCCAATGTTTCCAGGCAGTCACAGTGATTACAATTATCGGGTGATTACAGATCACAAATATACAATATCTGACATCTAGGAAATTATACAAGCTGACCAAACACTAAAAGAGTATAAATCCTAAGTATACAAAAAGCATGAAGTCATGGAGAGAGCAAGAGAGAGAGCAAGAGAGAGAGAGAGAGAGAGAGAGAGAGAGAGAAATAAACACTAACTCAACCCTAACTCAAAATACATCAACATACATAACAAAAAGGTAACTAGGTGATGAATTATTGCTAACAGCAATGCTGATTTGCCATTCCTAAACTGGATAAGATCAGATTTGTTGGTACGTCAATCATATTTCATATTACCCAATATTTAAAAAAAAACATTTTTTTCATACTTGTGCCTCTGAGTTAGTTTATATTAAATTAACTAATATAAACCTTAACTTGATCAAATTTGAATAATATAATTTGCCTAGATTGCTGCACTTTTATACAAATGGATTATACTGTTGAGTTTAAATAGCTTACTTGTATTATGTTTCCAGCATTTAGCAGACAGCATTATCCAAATTCTCTATCAAAAACACATCCTCATGATAGTTCAGTAAGTAAGTGACTAAGAGTGCCACTGTGAACATTTTGTAACACCCAGTCCTTTTATATTATTGGCATTAATTAAAGAATATAAAAAATAAAGAAAGTTACCAAACACAAGCCCATAAATTTGAAAAATAAAACTAGTCATTCAATTATGAACAAAATAAATTCTGGCATGTAAACAGAGGACAGGCCAGTCTGTCATAATAGCCATAATCCCTCAGCTGACCGAAGATTAACGTCACACTTTTGAGGTAAAGGATTTTTAAAGACATGTTTTTTTTTTGTTTGTTTTCGGGAGGGGAAAAGGTGGCTTATAAATCAGTGTGCAACACTTCCAGCACATCAGCTGAGACACATTAACTAATTTAAAATTAGCAGTTTCCCTGTGTGACATGCTTGGTGTCAGGTCATCATCAATAGTGATGAAGAACTACACTACCCATCAGTCCCAGCACATTACATGGCCCTGTAACATCACTTGCACCTGTTACACATAATCAGCATCAATCAGTGTTTCCAGCCATCTTTGTACTTGACCTTTTAAGGGGTTTTGTGAGCATTTTACAAATCATTTTACACTTTGCACTTTACATGTGATCAACATCCATACACAAGTACAAAAAAATCAGCTTTCCTAAAATCTTTAGTAAATCTGGTGAAATATTGTAGTTTGGTTTGGCTTACACAAACATTTACACTCAACTAAAAGACTGATAAATGTGCCCCATTAAATGTAAAAAAAATCTGAAAAATGTAAAAAAAAAAAAAAAAAAAAATTGAAGCTGAAAACTTAACATGCACTTAATGATAAAAAGAAACAAAATGCCACTTGTAATCTATATATTACCATACCATGTGCATCAGCACTGACTCTTGTGTCTGGCAATGCCTTTATTTGTTTGGTGCAGACCAGGGAGATCTGTAGTAGCTCAGAGATTTGTTTTCCAAGTAGACAACAAAGCACTTTTGTAAGTTGCTCTTGATAAGCATGTTGCCAAATGCTACAAAATCTAAACCTAAATGTAAGTCTCTGTCAAAAGCCTACAGCTCCTTCCGAAGCTTAGAGGATGAGCCTGCAGGTCAGTGAAAGTGGTTAAAACCCCAGGAGTGACAATGGAGAGGGATCAAACCCAAATCCCTGTGGACTTCCTTGGTTTTTCCTGTCAAAAATGGTTTTGCATGAATGGTGTGTAAGTATGTTGAGGCATAATCCTTCTGCAGCTGCGCTCACTTCCCATCAGGGTTTAACGTATATGGACAGCCTGCATTCCTTACTTTAAATTGAAACCAAAGTTGATATTAATGGTTGTGTTTTGCTGACTGCAGGACCAGCCCCTGGCTCCAGAGCTCAGCTCGTGTGGTGAAATGGCTGGCTGGAAGCTGCTTTACAGCTCTGTGCCCAAAAAGATAGTGGCTGATTCCAACCCAGCCTGTGTGCTGCGTATAAACACAGGCCAAGTGTGGATTTGACTGAGTAGATAATGGCAGTGCAAAGGGAGAAGAGAGCTTTTTGCTGGACAGAAATCAGAATTTACTACCCTATGTCAATGCACATGATTAGAGAGCATGCATATGAGCAAATGAGGGAGGAGAGAAAGTGCAGATATGTTAGTCTATACTTGTAAAGTAAGCACTTTCAAACCAAAGCAGTAAAATAAAAAAAAAAAAGCAGTATTCTTCCAACCTCACATTCCTTTGTGTTATATGATGTAATTCAGTAATGTTGTACCAGTGAAGGATGTTAAATTGTTTGGAAAACTTCAGAGCTGAAAAAATTTAAATTTATCAAGAGAATAAAAGGGGCTCATAACCTAGTTGCCAATACAAACTAAAAAAACATAACAGAAAGTTTTTGCTTTCAGATAACATGATATCATGATGTCAACTACGGTCAATTCACTACACCATGTTATCACTATTCATAGCACTCTAATAGTATTACTAATTATTATTATTCTCAGTGCAATATATCACTCTTATGATTTGTACACATTATGTGTTGATTATTAATGATTCTGTATCTAGTAGTGCGAGGAATGTATGTACAGTGTATATTGTGTAGTATGTTTAGACTGGTTTCTTCTGTGAGCCCTTTCACTCCTACAAATAGCTTCTTCTCTCAGAGCACTTAATAAATTCTTCATATCAACCCACTCAACTCATTTAAGCAGCTTTTATTTTTCATTAGAAATTCAAAGTAGTGAAGGGCATTGCTAATGATTCAGCTGAAGGGAAGATGGGAAAACAGTGGCTGGAACAGAGGAGTCCTGCAGAGAGCCAGACCCCTCTGGCTTATGCAGATCAGTGTTCTCATTAAAAATATGAGAATAAAGTTTGCCTTGTCTGGAACAAATCTGTCAGACTTACTGAGAAACTTAGTTTTCTATGATTTCTTTATTCCCTTTAAACCCACTGGCATGTAAAGTTACCACAGTTTATACCCCTTATTTATCTTTTTGAAAATCTAGTAAATTGTTATATAAGTTTAGCATGATTCACAGTTTTTCCTCCAAATAAATTTTTTCATATTATATTTTTACTATACATTTTCTTTAGACATCTTAATATTTGTTCAATTGTAAATATGTATAGAAAAACTACACAAAAAGATATTGTATGTTTCTCTCTTTTTTGGATTTCCACTGAGGACATATTAAGAGGTAAATTATGCACATTTCATGGGAAATAAATGCAGAAACTGCTTACATTAGTATTAAAAGCTCAGATATAAGCAGACTTAAGAACTTATCCAATGTGATATCAGCTAGAGCGAGCAGCAGTATGAACACAATATGACCACAATATAACATGCTGAAATTTATGTTTGGATGTTGTTAATATACTCAAATTACTTTAGAATGTTATTCGAAAACAATATTGAGCACATAAGTATTACACCAATAATGAATCAATGAATTTAAATTAAGGGGCCGTTCTAATTAAACAATTAAATGATTGAGTAAGTAATTAAGTACATAAGTGATTATATAGTTACCTGATTAAGTAATGAATTTATATCACCTCCTTAAGGTTAACTAAAAAGTTTTTTGTTTTTTTTTGCACAGAGGACACCAGAGAAGACATCTTATTCGGAGATTAGGAGTGAACTTACTTTAAGTGAGTCATAAGCAAAAGCATATAAGCATCTATCAAACCATTAGCATGTTTCATTCACTGGAGGGCACATTGGATTATAACAAAAACATTGTTACAAAAATGTTGGCATTATTTTATCAATAAAATAAATCAAAATATCCAATTAAATGTGCAATAAAATTGCCTACATTCCATGCACACATTATGATTTCATAACCTGGAATTAGTATATTGTGTCATCATTATGTGAAAGTCACTGTAAGCACCTTATATAAAAGTTTCACAACAATATCTTGTGTTGGATCAAGTGCTGTTTTAGAAGCTCCCAGATCAGGAAAGTGGAAGCCATATTGTTATACTAAACCAAATTAGCTTTGATTAAAGTGAAAATTACTACTAGGACTATATGTTATATATTAATATAGCAATATATTAGCAATATAGTAGATTTAGATGAGATGATTATTTCAGTGCTTGCCACCTTCTCATATAGATATCATCATATATGTCTTTAGTACTTATTAATTTGACATTTTTTGCTATTATGTTACCTCATGTTGCATTTCACAGCAGAAACAAAATAGAGATGGGTACCTAGGTTTCACTGAATAAGAGTAACTTCCCCTGCATACATTATAACATCATAAAATTTTTATATGGTCCTAAATTATTTAAACAACAACAAAAGCAGATACACGTTGGGCCACTGTTAATAGTAATTTATTTCAAAGGTCAAAGTTTTTGAGAGAATTTGAGTTTTTGTCAGTTAAAAAATTTGGTTGTCATGATGAGGCAAAAGCAGGTTGAATGTAGATGCAGAGTCATTTATTAAAAGAACACACAGGCAAAAGGTACAGAAATGTCAGGCTGAGTTTTAATTCAAGAACATGCATTGTGTCACTCAAGGCACAAACAGAATATCAGAGGCAGGGTAAAACTCACAAAACAAGAATAGTCAAATAATCATCAAAGCAAACACATGTAACAAACGACCTGGCAGAAAGTAGACACAAACATGGGCAAACTATTGCTTCACTGAATTGCTTCATTGCTACATGTGTGCTGAGGAGCTGATGGCTTGCCTCGGGGGTGTCCTCAGGGTCAGAGGCCAGGTTGATCAGGGTGACTGAAGTGAAACTTTTGGATGATCAGAAGGTCAAGGATGCTGTGGGCTGGAATCCAGCATTGTTCCTCAGGTCCATACCCCTCCCAGTTCACCAGGTGCTGCAGATGGACTCTTTGTCTGTGAGAATGTAGTATTTCCTTAACAGTGTAAGCAGGCTGGCCATCAATTTCAAGGGGCTCTTTGGGCATGGAAGAAGGAGACGCTGAGTCTAGAGGACCTTAGGTGACTGGTTTCACCTGTGACACATGGAAAGCGGAGATGATGCGACAATGCGTCAAGGGAGGTTAAGCTTAAAGGAGATAGGGTTAACCTGGCTTAACATTTTAAATGGTTCAATGAACCAAGCATTAAGTTTTCTGCATCCTGGTAAGCCTCAGATGTCCCATGTGTAGAGCCACACTCTCCAGGGTGGTACTGGGAAGCATCACTTCTCTGGTGGTCCGCAAAGCACTTCTTGTTCTCTGCCACTTGCTCGAGTCTCTAATGGGTACTTCTCCTAGACCTATTTAGAACCACTCATCAACAGCTGTTGATGCTGTGGGGCTGGTGTTCCAAGGGAAAAGAGGACTGGTATCCCAGGACACATTTCAACGGAATGAGTTGGACAGCAGTATGCCTGAGGGAGTTCTGCACATATTCAGCCCACGGCAGGAATCTGGACCAGTATCCTTGATTCTTGGCACAGAAAGTTACAGTGTTGATGGCAGACTTGGGCAGGACAGTGACAAAATTTACTGTGATATAGGTTTAGGTGTGGGTAAAGCCATGAGTTTTCCTGCAGAAAGTGTGTGGAGCTTTCACTTGGGCACAAGCATAACAGGTAAATGCGTATGCATTCATTTCAGGCCACCAATATTTTTCTCTCAAGAGTTCGAAGGTTCGGCAGGTACCTGCATGTTCAGTGACTGGCAAGGTATGAGCTGAGGTGATCAGCTTTACTCTTAATTGTGGGGGAACATAGGTGCCATTTGGTAGGCATCCGGCTGGAATATGGTAAGGTAGGGTGGCTTCCAGTTCTCTGTCACACTCACATGTGATGGTGTTAACCACAAACGAAGCTGGTAAAATTGGCTCAGGTTAATTCTTTTCTTCTTTCCTGGGGTGCATACAAAATAATATATCTGCCTTAGTATGCGTAAACCCAGGATTGTATGACAGAGCAAAGTTGAATCAGTTGAAGAATAAAGCCCACCTTGCTTGCATTGGGTTCAGATGTTTGGCTGTGCAAATATATTCCAAGTTTTTATGATCAGTGAGGACCACAAATGGATGAGATTCTCCCTCAAGCTAATGCCTACATTCTTTGAGAGCTAATTTAATGGCTAGCAGTTCCCCATTACCCACATCATAATTTATTTTGGCAGGTGATAGTTTTCTTGAAAAGAAAGTTACAGGATGCATTTTGGGCTCATCCCAAAAGCATTGTGACAGAAGAGCCCCCATTCCTGTCTCTGATGCATCCACTTCCATAATGAATGGTCATTCGGGGTCAAGATGGTGCAAAATAGGGGATGTAGTGAAGGCTTCCTTGAGCATGTTGAATGCCACTTCAGCGGACTCATTCTGAGAAAGCTTCTTTGGGCCTTCTTCAACAGTGCCATCAGGGGTGCTGCCACCATGCTGAAGTCCCTTATGAAACTCCTGTAGAAGTTTGCAAAGCCCAGGAACCTTTGCAGGTCACTAATGGTCTGAGGAGTGGACCACTCTGTCACCTCTTTCACTTTGGTTTTGTCCATGGAGATACCATAATGGTCAATCATGTAGCCGAGGAAAGAAACTGTGGTCACATGAAATTCATACTTTTCTCCTTTCACAAAGAGCTGATGGCCTCTCAGTTTTGACAGGACCATTTTCACAGGACTTTCAAAATGTTGTGTATATAGGCAATAACAAATTTTCACAAAAAGTCTCTCAGAAAAAGTCTCTCGTTTCTAAAACACTTGAACACTGATGGTGTGCAGGACAGACCATATGGCATTACTCGGTAATGGTAGTGTCCCGAGAGGCACTAAAAGCAGGTTTCCACTCATTTCCCTCACGGATATAAATAAGGTTTTATGCACTGCACAGGTTGAGATTGGTGAATATAGAGACAGATTGAAGCTGTTCTAGGGCCAAAGAAACCAACGAGAGTGGGTAAGGATACTTCACAGTGATTTGATTGTAATCAATGCATGGTCTCAGACCTCCCTTCTTCTCCACAAAGAAAAAATCTACTTAGTCTGGTCAGGTGAATGGAATAATATACCCCTGTTGTAGCACTTCCTGAACTTAGTTCTCCATAGCTTGTTGCTCAGCCTGTGATAATGGGTAAATCCCATGGTGTGGTGCCTGGTAGCAGATTGATAGCACAGTTGTAGGGATGATGTGGAGGTATGTTAAGCCTTAGCTTTACTGAACACATCGATGAAATCCTGATATTCACTGGGAATGTGCACTGGTGCATATATTTCCAGACTTTCTATAGTAGTCAATGAAACAGGTCCGTGGGGGTGTTGCATACAGTTCTCTGTGCAGTTTTTGGACCAGCCTCAGCTCTCTTTCTGGTACCAGAAGATGTGGGGATTGTGCTGGTGTAGCCATGGTATGCCCAGAATGATGGTGTGTTTGGGGAATCCATGATGATAAGCAAGATTTACTGTTTACTGATGGAGACAACTGAGCTGCATGCAAAGAGGTTGAGTATGTTGGCAGATAAGTCCAAATGCCCATGGGTCCCCTGTTAATGGTGCTGCTACAAATGGTGTTAATCAGATCAATGAGTGGAAGGTGAAGCTTGAGAGCAGTGGATTGGTGCATGAAGTTACTGGGCGATCCAGTATAAATCATGGCTGGAATGACAAAGGCATGGTCTGAGTGTACAATCTTGGCACGGAGAAGAAGTGGTGTTATTGAAATTAATGGATTCTTCACCTCTCTCCCATACTGCAGTAGCCCACATAAGAGCTTTGCCTGTAAGCAGGCTGAGCATAAGCATTATCTTACTGTAATCTGGGAGTCTGTCTAGAGCATAGATGAATAACTGGCACTGGAGTAGGAATCCACGGCATCATGATGGATTTCTGTTGTCAGGCTTGGCGAGCAGAGGAGGGTGCCTATGAGGTGAGATGGCAGATGCAGAAAGTTGTTCTGTGACTTGGGAGAACCTGTCAGAGAGCTATTGAATTTGGGATGCCATTTCTTTCAGGCGCTTTTCTTGGTCACCCAGGTAGTGTCTTTTGGCAGCAAAAGAACCTTAGAGACTCTCTGACTCTGCTGCATTCATGTTGTGGCAAAGAAATCTGTCACAACAAGGCAGAAGCAGGCTGAATGCAGATGCAGATTCATTTATTAAAAGAACACAGGCAAAGGTATAGAGACATCAGGCTGAGGCTTAATCCAAGAACAGGGTCAATCAAAACACAGTCAAATTATCAGGAAACCAAATACAGATAACAAATGGCTTGGCAGATAGTAGACACAAATGTGGGCAAACTATTTCTTAACAAAGTCCTTGTGACTGAGACTACATATATATGTGTGTGCATGCTGGGTGTGGCATTAACTGGATGCACCTTCATCCAATCAGAAGTCCAGGGATTGAGAGCACGAGAGTGAGTCGGCAATGTTGGTAGTGAGTGGGTATTCATGGGAAGTGTAGGCCATGGGAGTGTGTGCGTAAATCAGGTGCACTGGTAGCAGGAGTGGACATGACTTTGGTGTTCATTTAGATAAGTTTCACTGACATGATAAATGTCCCAGTTGAAAATAATTTTCCTTCTATGAATGTACAATTACCAATTAATATATGGAAACAGTTAATAACTATACAGCCGCCTCACAGTTCCTCCATTTGATTCTCAGCTCATCTGTGTTGTCCTGAGTCCAATTGGGTTTATTTGGGTTCTCTTGTTTCCTTTCACTTCCCAAAAACATGCCAATAGTTTGATTAGTTGTGCTAAATTGCCCGTAGGTGTCAGTGTGTATGTGAGTGATGTATTAGATAGATCATATCCCATCCAGGGTGTATTCCTTCCACATCCAGTGTTGCAGAGATAGGTTCTGGCTCTCCTGTGTCCCTGACCAGGATAAAGCACTTACTGAATATGAATGAATGAATAAATGAATAACAATTGTGCATCCTGAATGACACATTTGCCAGTGGTTGGCATTAAATCATTGGCAACTCAATTTGACTCTTCATTAAACTGAGGCTCAAACATATATGGATGACTTTCCCTCATTTCTACTCTCCCTAAATGTAAATGCTGGAATTTGCATATTGGCAACTAAACAGGTCAAACATTCAAATCCATTTTTCATTAAACACTAACATTTGACAAATATAAACAGTAACCTCCTTTTAGATTCACTGGTATGTAATAGCAATATTCCTCCTCCTCCTCCTCTTCCTACTACTAACTCTGGAACTACTACTACTACTAATAATAACAATAATAATAACCAAATGCATGCAAATTTGTAAATGATTGCTTAAATGATTTTAGATTTGTGTTGTCTGTGGCAGGTTTGAAGATCAGTGGTGAATCTGTGTGAATCTGCCTCAAGTTACAGGTGAAATGCTGTTATTCTTTATTCTAATAATTATCACACTGATATTAATAAGTCAAAATTCCTAACCAATTAAAATGTATTCATACTATACATTAAACATCTTGGCTGTTAATTTAATCTGTTATCAGTCCTACAGTCTGCCAATGAGGAGGTTTTTTGGAAACCAGTTCAAATAATACTTTTATATTTCTAATCTATGCAGCAGGTAGGAGGAAGCTGTTCGTCTATCAGTCCTAATTCCACTGTGAGTTAGTCGGTTAATCAGGCTGCTAGCTCCTGCAGAAGTGGGAATGGCAGCTGCTAATGATCCATAAACACAGTGGAACAAATGGAGCACAGTGTAAAACCTAATTTGGGCTCCTAAATCATCAGTGCTCTGTGTGACAGGCCCGTTGACTGTTAGCCAACACACTCGAAAAGCGCGAGTGTACTGCCAGGGCCGAAAGCATTCGACGCATCTGGCCAAGCCCAACACTGGCATGATGCCAGCCCCGTTTGGAGCGCTGGCATGCAGCGGCACCCAGGGCAGCCTGGGTATTCAGGAGTCGGGACCTGTGGGCACACTGAGAAAAGACACAGGTACGTCACAAGCATGACCTGATGATTGCACATTCAGTGCTAGTCACAGACAAGCAAACTTGTGAATACTTAAATGGGTATAGTGGGACAGGTTTAGAGGTCTCGTCTTTTTAGGGAGAAATCTAATGGAATCTTCTTCAGTTATTTAAGTGAGGATTATACAGCTCATATAACAAACTGATTATCCAGTATCATGGGTATACAAGTTTGAAGAGTAGAGTACAAGTCAGGGCATCCAGACAGTACATATTGCACAGTTTGTTTACGAAATTGTGAGACATTCATGGATTGGAATTCTTTGATATCAAATTAAGATGTATTGGTCACACTCTTTGAAATGTAGGCATTCAGATAGAGCATAGATCACGGCTGCTATGTTAAATGAGTGAGTCTGTCATCACCAAGCTAAACTTAGTATGACATAAAGCACTATCCAACCCCTTCCCCAGTGTATATACACACTTGCATGTTAGTGTTTGTGTGTATGCATTGCTATATTCATATATTCAGGTCAGTTCAGGTTCTAGGCCAAACACATTCAAGGTCCAGATCGTAAAGGAAAATTAATGTCTTTATTTGTTTTATATTGAAATATTATTGATGTGTTTAGCGATTCAGGTGCTTATTTTTTGGTGAGAAATTCCTGTTCCCTTCCTGTGAGAAATTAGTGGATGTGTGCAGTCCTGACGTCACAGGGGAAAACTGCTAGAGCAGTAACAGTGTTGATTTCACATCTGGGATAACAGTCAGGTTTTGCTGTTGGCTCCTAAAACAAACAAGCAAGAGTTTCTTTTCTTACTCTATATTTTCCAGTGACATTCAATAATCATTTAAGAATCCATTGCAGTTTTGAACAAAATAGAAGTGATTTAAAAAAAACAAATGGACAAAGCCCAATTGCAAATTTTCTGTTTCCACTGAGGGATGTTTCGAGATTAAAGCTGGGTTTTCTCGTGTTAGTCATTCCAAGACTTGATAAGTGTTGGCAGAGTGAGTCCAAGATTTTCAAGACCTGATAAATGTCGGTTCAGTGAATTCAATTGCATTGATATTTTCAATTCCAAAATATCAAGTCATCTGACAAACCACCACATGTGAGTATATAAACTTTGTTGCGATATTTGAGAGTTATTTTAGAAATTCACATGTTTTCATTACTCGTTTTTTAGTTCACAATTTCAAAATGCACATTAAGCAGGTTAATTGAAACCCACCTAATGCTGTTTTAATGGGAACTCCATCTCCATGTTGGACACAAAGTACCAGAATGCAATGTAGTTATATGATGCAGATGAACAGAGTCTTAGCGATCAACTAGTTAGCAATCTATGATATGATAAGCACAATTAAATTACTGGTGAATTGCTCTCTTTAGGTAAAGATGAATTCTCACTGATGCCATTATCAGCAGGCAGAAGGACAAATCTAGGAAACCATTAACCAATAACAATAAACAAACTTGTCAGGGAAAGAAGTTTACACCAAAAAAGTACATTCAGAATTTAATCATAATATAAATCTTTTGCAAAATTCAAGATCACATATTGATTATAAATATTAACTTGCAAGTCACACACGGTCTTTTCAGTTAATCACAGGCCAAAAAGTGATCTCTCTCTCACATATACATTGCTCTTTTTTTCATGCCCCTTCTCCATACTTCACCATAAACCCCAGTGTTTAAATGTATAGCAAAATACTCAATGCTTCGTTGGTTGTGGGTTGTGTGTTGGCATATTTTAGGACAGATATACAGGGAGGCTTTTCAGCATGACCTGAGACAGCTCTATCATGACAGACAAGGTCGTAGGACTGGGAACAAGATGAATGGCGACAACATCAGCCAGTTTTTTTTAAGGATCAAGCTGCTGATTTATTAAGAAGGGCAGTTCATATGGAATGTAGTGTTTGGGAATGAATAAACGCCATGCACACATCTCCCAGCTCAGCAAATCTTTCAGACTCTTATTCATTAAGGGCTGCATCCTGATGAATGATCCAGGGAGCCTATGTCTGGCAGAAACTTGAAACTGAAACATGAAAACAGACTCCCACATCAGGTCTTTGAAAACCATAATTGTCAGTTACATTTTTCAGCCTTGTTTATTTCACAGTCTGGGGTTACAATTAAGGGAATTTGCCTTGCAATTTGTGTGTTAAAAATAATAAAACAGTTTACTTAAAATACATGCACTTTGTGCAATGATTTAAACTAGCAAATTGAAATTACAATGTTTGGTCATGTTGGAGGAGATCTGTTAAAGCGTTTGAGTGATGGAGCTGCATTTTCATGGATCTGGAATAAATTGGAAAAACAACCCAAACCTATTGGATCAGAGTTATATTCCATCAATCCAGAATCAGAATGTGTTGCTTTTAGATTTGCAGTGGTATGAAGGCCGGTACAAACCATGAGTCAACCATTCTCTCATATGCAACTGTGAAGAAGAACAAGGTGATGATGATGATGATGATGATGATGCTGAAAACAATGATGCTAAATCAACAGTTGAAAATGAAAAAAAACAAGAGAAAAGGTGAGCAGAATGTTATATCCTGTTTACTGCTTTCTACTTCCTGGGTATGCCCAGTATGCAAAAAAACAGTCTACTTGGGCTATATTCAGAGGTCAGCATCAAGTCATGACCAGATTGGCTGTTCGGATAGAATGAGGTGCTTTATCTGGCCAATTTTTGAAAGCAGCATACATGTATCCTTTTCTGTCCTTCATAGTGCATAATCCTGTGTGGAGAATATTTGCTTTCTTTTCCCTAACGATACTTTATTCCATCTCACCTAACAAATTTTAGCATCAGTGATTGTTACACCAACCTCTCTTTTTGTATTTATGATAATGGATTTACCTGTGATGACATTTCCCTGTGTTTTCAGAATGTTGATCATGATTCATAGTTACGCCTAAATAAAGCAGATGTCTGTCTTACACATAGGAAGATGTTGAAGAAGAAAACCATTTCTTCCAATTGTTTTTACAGTTTTACAACATTGACCCCATTTTAGAAGCCGTCCTTGTTCTTGTTTATTCACTTGTGAGGAAATTGTGTACATATGCTGTTGTTGCCTTTCAGATAGACGCAGGCATCTATTGCCTTAGATGAGTCTCAGATGCTGAGGCCAATTAGTATCTGATAGGCTTAAAATAGTTCCTGTGATAAAAATAAATTACTTACTTAGATGAGTTGAGATGCCACAGCACGATGTTAAACTTGTGCTATAAGCCCCTGACTGTCTGGACAAAGCAAACAGCCTGTTCATCTGCGTGGTGCTTTAATTGTCCTCGTCTGGATTGTAACTCGGCAGAATCTGTTCCTTCTTTTTCCCCTTGAACGTAACACATGTGCTTGGGGAAGGCGAGAGCAGACCACAAAGAATGGCTCATCGTCCCACGCAACCCGGCCTGTCGTGCAGAGAAGCTCACGGAAAGCTCACTCACATCAGAAATCTGCAGCTCAAAATTGCTGAAGGAAAATAGATGTGATTTATTGAACCCAGAGTAATGTCATTAAGCATGGACTCAAAGCAACTGGTCCACATGTTGAACATTTTGTACAGTGCACTTGACTGCACTATGTGTAGTCATTTTTATATTAGTCTGTGTGTTGCTTTGTATGTTGCAGCATATGCAACAAATATAACTGCAATATTACATCCCACTGTATACAGTATATGTTTATAGAAGGGATGACAACAAAAATTGACTTTAGCCTTGCGACAAGCACAGCAGGTCCTCATTTTGAAATGGCTGGAATTCAGCAAGCAGCACAGCTCAGGGAAGCATACCAGCGCTTTGGGCCTCCCGCTGAGCGCACTGCGGTTCTGAATGCGTTTACTAAACCCGCAGCTCGTGGAATGACAACTAAGATGTGCAGTGGGCTGACTGTGCTGCTTTTTCTCTCGCCGCCATTCCCCAAGCTCACTTTCTCGGCGTTCTTCTTCCAGCCCTGAATTGCTGTAATAAGGCTTGATTTCCCACATGCATGCGGTTAGGGAATGTGGAGTCCAAATTCCAGCATATATATAACCACCACTAAAAATAGTAGGTCAACTGTAAAATGAAGAGATAAAGATAAGTGAACTGAAATGAGCACACTGGGCACCCCCTAGCTCAGGTACTTAACACATTTCAGGATTGTAAAACATGCCAGTTTTAATGTCATAATTTATGCACCTAAGTCTAATGGAGGGATTCACATCTTTGCTTACTGGGGAATGGGCCTCTGTGTGTGTTTAAGTGACTGGTGTGGAGCACGGCTATTTAGTTTGCTATGTACCTATCTGATCATCGACGTCAACAGGTGAATTATGAAATCGAATCCTGAAGCCAAGTATATAGTTACAGTGTCATTAATACAATGTGTCTTTTGTTAGAAAGGCAACAAGTAACAGAGTGTTCAGTCCTGATTTGGGGCTTGCTAATAACTATGTTCTTGCCACTGCACTGCTCTGCAATCACAGAGCAATTACAGAAGTAGACACTTCTGTCAATGCCATAATGGTAACATATTGAGATTGGCATCAGATGTGCAGCTTTTGGAGAGTAAAGATGGAGAGCAGAAGGAAAAATGTGAAAGCTGTAACATCTGACCACCTGTCTTATTTTATAAGTGCTTCTCTATTGCCAATAGCAGAGAAAATAATATTGATGTAGGTAATAGAATCTCAACATGTGCATGTGTGTGGATAATTATAGTAACATTTTACACCGTGCTCTAATTGAAAACCCGTGCTTTAGGAGGATTACTGCAGTGGGAATGATGCTCAGGGGTGGACAAAACACTAGCCTGGGCACTTCGGACAAGCAGATTTTATGCCTGGGTTATTTTTTTTATTCATAAATGCCCAGTGGACAAGTTCAAATAAATGTCAAATAAAAGAGATATGAGGAAAATGCAGGTGTGTGAAAACATTGATGAAACCAAGCAAAATAAAGTTCAGTATAAACTTGTTATATAGCATTTCTGTAAGCAGAACACACATTCACATTAAACTTGTCAAGACAAAACAAAAAATGTTAGCCACACTGTAGTAATATACTTTTAATTGTGATATAAGGAGATACCACAGTTTTTAGGCAAAATGTTGGCCAATGCCTTGGTGGCTTCTTGTCAAGGTGGTAAAGAGAATGTACTACACTGAAATATTTTTCAAGAGCAGATAATGATATGGCTACACAATCAACTACTATCCTGGAATTTATATACTTGTTTATTTCCTTCAGTCTGTATTAATGAACTTAAGTAGCTCGCCATAATACAGTATGTTAGTGACCACTTTTAAGACCTGTCAGTAAATAATAATAATTATGATAATAATTATAATCCTCCAAAAGCTGTCAGGATGTACCTCCAGTGGCGTAGCTGCTCACAGTCCCACTGAAACGAACACAAAGGGACAAAATCAGGAAAACATCAAAAGAGAAAAGAAAAGTCAAGTCAAGTAAAGTCTCTGGTGAGAAGCGGCAGCCAAGGCATGCACAGTGTACTCGCAACTGGAAACAGAACAATGATGATGTTTCCCAATGGAACTGGGCAAACACATCAGTTTCCACTTGCCTTTTGGCTGGCTAAAAAATGTAACATTTGTCAACCCCTATAATGCATTTGCTTGATTATGTGATATACTTTATGGATAAATAATCATGATTGGCAGGTATCTCTTGCTCCTTTTCCTAGAAACTTGGGCATTATTTTTGATTCCCTGTTAAACTTTTCAGTGCATATCAAGAAACCTGTTCAGTCTTGTTTTTTTTTTAAAGTTAATAAATAAAATCATATATGCTTTGTTCTTTCAGAGAGGATTATTCATAAATTTGTGTCATCTCACTTGAACTATTGTAATGCTTTATTTGCTTGGTCAAGGAACTTTGGCTCAGTTTCGATTAGGTAAAAATATAGATGCTCATCTACTTACAAAGATTACACTTAAGGATCACATTAGTCAAGTGCTTGCCTCTCTCCAGTGACTGCCAGTGAAATTTAGAATTGATTTTTAATTACTGTTGCTTACGTATCAGGTGAAGCTCCTGAATATATTTTTGAAATGTTGTACATAAGTGGCAGGACTTTGATGTCTTGACTGTTCTAATAACAAGATTGAAGCAAAGGGGGGATTGTGTTTTTGCTTAACATGCCCCTAAACTTTGGAACAGTCTTCTGTTTGATATTAGACTCTCTGATTTTACAGCCTCTTTAAAGAGACAGCAAAAGACCCATTTTTATAGTTTAGCTTTTATCAATCAGGGTCACAGGTAGTGTTCTTGTGTGTTTTGTTGTGTACATTTCTTGGTGTTTAATTGTTTCTGTCTGTTGTTGGAAGTCTTGTATGTCATGTTATTTTATTGTGTTATTGTGTTTATTTGGTTTCTTTTCGTTTTGGTTATTATATATTATTGCGAATCTTCCACTTAAACTCTTGCTATATAAATATAGTTTTACTTACTTTTTTACTTACTATTAAAGGTATAGTGATTCATTTTGTCAAAAGTTAGCTGAAGCTAGCTGCCTTCAAACTCAATTTAAGCTCATGCTTCAGTTTTTCCCCAAAAAAACATATTGCATATGGAATGCTTACCAAATTGACATCATGATTCACAGGAAAGTAGTGATGCCTTCTTGTTTCATGAATTTATTCATATTGATAGTTTGCACGGGGCTACTTTTCAACAAACAAACACAATGTTCTCAGTGCTTTTTTGGAATGACCTTGATTGAGAAAAAAACAGACGATATGTTTAGGAATCCCTTTTAATGTAAGCACACTGAGATCAACACTGTCATACTGGAAAGATGAATCATTGCATTTTTTTTTTAGAGCTGGCTCGAATTCTGTTTTTGAATCTAGGGAAAACCTCATCAATCATTAAGATATGGATTGTTATTCAAATGACAAATGGCTTAACAATATACAGTATAACAGCTGCAAATATCTGGACCTAAAAGAAACTACTGTATATGTGTAACAGTGCTTATCTAGTGTAAAACAGTGACAAAAGGTGGTAGTGGTAGCTCAACAGTTAAACATTTGGGCTATGTAAAGTTGTGAGTACTTCTGTTTATTTCTTTTTGTCTTTTTTGTTTATATAGACGAAGAAAACAACCTCATCACAATTACCACTGTTGGTTGAATCCAGTATTTAAAAATTTTTTTACTTTGTTTTCTCCAGGTTCCCTTCACTAACTAGATCCTGCTTATTGCACAACAGTTACCATCCGCGGAGGGTATAAGACATGTTTCATCCGAGACACATGCAGCCTTGTCACAACAATCGTTGCTCATGCAAATATCGCTAATCGACAGGGGAGAAAGAGAAATACTGACTTTCCTTTATAGAGATCAGGGCTAATTATGATCAGGAGAAATGATATGCACAGGTACAAAATAAAAAAGAAATATACAAGAAAAATCTGAGATTAAATACTAACACATCTACACTTCAAGACTAAAATATTAACATGTGTATAAATGATTTATAAGAAACTTTACATATGATGCACATGTGGTTCACTTAGTCATGCACATGTGCTTCACTTATGATCAAACCCATAGTTCCAGGTACACAGCTACTGTAACCAACTCTAGCTTTGAGCCCCACTCTACCTTTGACCATACCTATGGGTCACAAGGGTGGCCTAAGTTATGAGTCTCAATCATATAGTAGATATAACTTTGTGCTCTTTAGTAGATATAACATAGCCGTAGCATATACGTCTCTGACCCAAAACAGCTAAAGTTTTCTTAAAAGCTTAAAAAGTTTTCATAATGTGCATGCTAATGCCGGCCTTACACCAAATGATTTTCAAGCAATTATCTACGATTTTTGCAAAGACTGGGGATCTTGCAGAGTTACTATGTTCATGAGCATGAGACTAAAGATCATATTAAACTCAGTTGATTTTTATCAGATCATCAAGACAAGAAATGATTGCGGTGACAGGAGCATGCCCCAACTCCAGCAAAACTCTCATGATTGTATTCCAACTCTGGAAATTTGACAGCTGATATTTACAACATAAGGAGAGTAAATTGCATAAAAGTGAGTCCGATGTATAAGATTATTAGCTGCAGTAGTTCATATAAATTGTTGTTTGATTATACAAGTTAGGTCTTGTACTCCTTTCAGGGTCTCTTTCATTCAAATACAATAAATGTAATCACTATATTTTGGGGGGAAATGATCAATAATGCACTTTTGGAGTCTGGCTATGGCATCACTTTGATTCTAATAGTGATGTAAATCAAAGATTAGTTGAGATGTTTAGTAAAAATGTTTAGTTACATTTTTTTTGACCGGAATAGACTTATAAATGATGCAAAACATAGACAAATTGGACAGATACATATAAATGTAGATTATACACAGCATCAAGAGTGGCAAGAGGTGTGCATGGAACCTTCGCCAGTTAGTAGTACAGTTACCTCAGAAGTTTGTAATCTTCTGTTGCAATCTGTGTTCAAAATGACTGTAGCCTGAACCTGTGCTGACAATCACATCTGCCGGTCAATTTCGGTCAGTTTAAAAGGCTTAGGAAAGCAGGAAGTCTTATCATTTCACAGGTTTCCATGTGACCCTGTAATTCCAATTCCATTTTCCAATAGCACATTAAAGTATCTTTTTCACTGTGCCGTGAAAGAAGAGGTGACCTCATGGCTGATAAAAATCAGTACACAATGCACTACACATCAGCTACACTACATAGCCATGACAGCAGATGCTAGGCTTTACTACTTCTAGCCTTCCTTCTTTTCACCCAAAGCACGCACATGCACTCAAACACATGTAAACACACACACATGTGAAACTGGGAACAAATTGAAGCTAGCATTCCTACAATCCCCAATACTTGACACCAAGGCCATACTAGTCTTCTTCTTCTCTTCTTAACAGAAACAGGGACTCAGCATTACAGAGTATATAAAAAAAAAAATTTAGTGGTTCAGTAAATATGACAAACTAAAAATCTGTGATTTTCACAGATTTTTAAGAGAGAAAAAGAAAAAGAAAGAAAAATATTTGAATTGCTTTAAGTAATGCTTTCACATAAATTAATTCATGTAAATAAACAGTCATAACAGGGCAGCACAGTGGTGCAGTGGTTAGCACTGTCGCCTCACATCCCCGGGACACCCAGGGTGCCATTCTGTGTGGAGTTTGCATGTTCTCCTCATGTATGTGTGCGTTTCCTCTGGGTGCTCTGGTTTCCTCCCACAGTCCAATGACATGCAGATTAGGTCAACTGGCTACTCTAAATTGCCCATAGGTGTGAATGCGAG
>JAQQZR010000012.1:4557079-4576759 GCA_030068235.1 Notoglanidium macrostoma
TTTGTGAAGCTGCTTTGAGACAATGTCTGTTGTTAAAAGCGCTATACAAATAAAATTGAATTGAATTGAATTGAAGTGATTTCTCTCAGTTGTTGAGAAAGATTGTTATTGTAGTACACCTCCCCTTGACATTTATAAATCTCACCTCCCTAAATGGCGGGGTGGTATATGTGTGTATGTATCTTCCTCAACCTCAGGCCCTCTATGCAGTACTTTATCTGTTCCTAGAACTGCACGTTTCTGAAAAGAGTCCTCAGTTATTGTACCTGGAATCTGTTGGAGCCACCCTCCAAGTTTGGGAATACTCCTATTACCACAGGGACCACTTTGGACCTTTCACATCTTTTCCAGTTGTTCCTTCAGGTATTGGTACTTTTCAATCTTCTCATTCTCCTTTTTCCTGATGTTACTGTCAGCTGGAATTGCCACATATATCGCTACTACTGTTTCCTGCTTCTTATCAACCACCACTGTCTAGTTGGTCGGCCAGCAACTGCTTGTCTGTCTGGAACTTAAAGTCCCTCAGCTCTGTTGTTCTCAGCTACTTTTGGTGGTGTCTCCCATTGGGACTTGGGAGCTTCTAGCCCATATTTGGCACAGATGTTTCTGTGATATTTCTTGTTTCATTCTGGATAGTGGCTCTGACACTCACTAATCCTGACCCTCTGGAGATTTTTGGCTGTGGCTGATCACCTTGCAACCTCATCCTGATTCCCACTGGCCTGTAGGATTCTAAGGTCTCTAAGATTCTAATCTCTCTCTTGGCCACCATGCATCTGCATTTATCCAGTCTGAATGACATGCCAATGTCCTTGCTCTAGATTCTGGTGAAGTGGATCAGTGAGTTGATGTCTCGTTCACTCTTAACATACAGCTTGATGTCATCTATGTACAGGAGGTGGCTAATGGTTATTCCACTTCTGAACCTGTATCCATATGTGGCTGAGGGGGTTCAGGCCTATGCAGAACAGCAGCAGGGACTTTTCTAATGGCCTTGGAATTGGCTTCCAGTTTTGTCTTCTACAGCTGCATTGAGTTCTTTATGAAGCTTAGCAGTGCCTTGTTAGACTTGTATAGCATTCCAGTATGCATGTGTGGGGCATCAAATCATAGGCATTCTTGTAGTAAATCCAGGCTGTGCTCAGGTTGGTCTGCCTAGTCTTATAGTCTCATGTCATTGCTATATCTGCCTCTAGCTGGTGCTTTGTCCCTCTGGCCAAGTCAAGTCAAGTGGCTTTTATTGTCATTTCAATCATATATGGGTGACACAGTACATAGTAAAATGAGACGTTATTCCAAGACAATGGTGGTATGTTGCATGTGTGCGACATAAAACAATACAGGATTCCATGAAGTGCACTTGTATAAAACATGTGCAAACATTGGTTGCAATTTCTTTCTGAGCTTCGCTCATGTACTGACTCATGTGCCTACCTAGCTTATTTGCTCTGATGCCTGAGAGAAATGAGAAAATGCTGTCCATTTCTTCATGGCTGAGACTTGTTGTTGGATATCAGTTTTGGTGATGGTGATTGGTCCTTGTTCTGGGAGATCACTGTGGTCTGCTCTTAGGTCTTCCATCTACTTGGTATTGGGGTTGTTTGATGTCTCTTTCTCCCAAATGTGCTTCCAGTATTTCTGTCTCAGCTCTGCATGGATCTAATCATTTTCTGCAGTTATTCCATTGCAGCTGTAAATACACCCTTTGAAGAGGTACAAGGTTCTTTGGAGAACAGACCATTTTTTCTTTTCGCCTCTGCTTTCCTGGTGTATCTCTTCAGTCTTGTCACCAGAGCTGTGAGTCTTTGTTCAGCAGTCTCCAGAGCCTCACTTATGGACATCTTGTTGTACCTCTTCACCCAGGACCAGTCTCTCATGGCTCATGTTACGTGAAAGTTGTTTTGCTGTGTGTGTTTCTCTTTCTTTTTCTTCTATGTCTTGCTGTTTCTGCTTTCGGGAGGTACATCGTGGTGTTCGTCTACATTCTGTCTACCAATGATGGCGCTGGAGAGGCGGGATATACGGTATGACGCTGATCCCGGAAGTAGAAAAGGCGAGACGGTGTAGACGGAAGAAAAAAGGGGAAGGGGACTATCGACCACGGCGTTTGGTCGCCGCGGGAATCTTTGTTTTCCATTATTCCAACTCATGCGAACCAGACTGTTTCGACTTTTATTATTATGAGTGCGTGTATGTGAGTACGTATCTCGGTGTATCTGAGATCACGGTTTTCTCGTAGCTTGGTGGTCAAGTTTTGCTAGCCTTATGTGCTAATTCAGTACTGTTATGTTGAGCTATGGGGCTATCATGTTTATCTGTCTGATTGAGCTATGCTTGTGTATGTATTTTGTTTGTATTACTCACTCTGGGTGAACCATAGGCTAGTTGGTACGCACCTACATTTCCATCACGTAGATTGTTGTCTGTCTAGCTCACCAGGTAAGTGGACAAGTGCCAACATATGCATTTTGGTTAGGTTAGGGAATATGTTAGGTAGGAAAGTTCCTTTTGTTTATTTCTTTTATTTGGCACTGTCCGTGGTAATCACTACAGAGTGTGTCCTTGTTTATGTTTTGTGTTTGGGTGTAAATAACCGTTGTTATCTTTTGTTGCTCACTTGAGTAAAACACCGAAAAATGCGTAAAACCCTTTCTTTGGTCGTTATTCATTCCTTCATCACCAACGTGCAAATTTATTCCATCTAGTTACCCGAGGCACTTAGTGCTGGAGTGTAACAGCTCATGACTCCCTTCTGAACTTCTATGAGCCAGCTAATGTTTCTTCAGGCTTCCCTGATCTTGGCTTTCAACCTGCTTCTCCATAGGGGGCACTACACATTGTTGATCTTGACCTTGTACCCAAGCATCTCTAGGATTACTGTTGCAGTGGTGTATATGAGGTCTTCGGATTCAGTGATGATGATGGTGGTAATATCGCGCAATGCACTGTTAACTTCTGTGAGCATCTCTTCAAAAGGAAAAAGATGCATCTCTAGGATTACTACTGCAGTGGTGTATACAAGCTCATTGGTTTCAGTGATGGTGATAGTGAGAATATTGAGCAGTGCACTGTTAACTTCTGTGAGTTTCTCTTGCAAAGGAACTTTGTCAATTAACAGAGGGAGTTGCACCTGAGGGGTTACTGTATGTAGTTAGGCCTTAATCTTCATCCTCAGCTCAGTGGATGCTGTTGTCATGACTGGTGTCAGAGTGTCCTGCAGTTCTTCTATGCTCGACTGTGCTGTGCTGTGCTGGGGACTGTGCATCTATTCTGTGGTTGTAGTCTTTCAAGTTCCACCTTCCATATATTTATGTTAGAACATTAAGCCAAGGGCTCTTAGCCAGTGTGGATGTTGGTCTTCTGGTCATCCATAGTTGCATGTAGCATGATATAGTAGCATTCCATAGATTACCAGGTTTTAAGAACTAGCCCAGGTCTGTCTTGTTCCAGTTGCACAATTTTTGCCCAACTTACATCAGTAAGTCCTGGTCCCTCAACAACTGACATGGACCTTGTTGAACAAAACAAAATGAACAAGAACTCAGTGACTTCAAGCATTATACTGTGATAGGATGCCACCTTTGCAATAAGATGTGTGTGAAAACACAATAAGTGCATGAAATTTCATCCCTGCTGGATATTTCATGGTCAACTGTAAGTGGAATTATTGGCAAGTGGAAGCATTTAGGAACAACAGCAACTCAGCCATGAAGCGGAAGACCATGTAAAGTCACAGAGGTGGGGTCAATGACTAGTAAGGTCTATAGTGTGTGTCACCAACATCCATGTTCTATGGAGTGACGAATCACACATCTCTGGAAGTCAGATGGGTGAGTCTGGGTTTGGCGAATGCTACGAGAAAGTTACCTGCCTAATTGCTTTATGCCAACTGTGAAGTCTGGTGGAGGCAGGATATATTTTTACCCTGTTTTTCAGGGTTTGGGCCCCTTACTTTCAGTGAAGGGCAATCTTAATGCCTCCACATGCCAAGCCATTTTGGACAAAGCTATGCTACCAACTTTGTGGACGCAGTTTGGGGAAGGCCCTTTTTTAATCCAGCATGACTGTGCCCCAGTGCACAAAACAAGGTCCATAAAGACATGGTTGGATGAGTTTGGTGTGGAGGAAATTAACTAGCCCACACAGAGCCCTGACCTCAACCCCATTAAACACCTTTGAGATGAACTGGAACAGAGATTGCGAGCCAGGCCTTCTTGTCTAACATCAGTGTCTGACTAAAAACCCATTGTATTATAACGTGTGTCCAATGGTTTGACTGTTACTGTATATATGAAAATAAATTAATTATATCAATGGATTAATTTCATTAAAAAAAATTAATTAATGGAGCATTTATCTACTCCACTATGCAATGCTAATTGTAGCAAGTCTGGTATTTCTACCAACATTGGGAATAAAAAAAAATTATTTTTTTTTGTCTAGATCAATCAGCATTTAGAATGGCTAATTTAGATTTGTCCTCAGCATATACACCTGAATATAGTTCAAGTTCAAGTTAAAGTGGCTTTTATTGTCATTTCAACCATATACAGTACATGTAACACAGTGTACGGTGAAACGAGACAGCGTTTCTCCAGGACCAAGGTGCTACATACAAGACAACAGCTTTAGCGCTGGGGGAAATGTGCACTCCGATAATGAATACAGCAGTGAATTCCCGTGGTAAATAAAAAGGTCTGCATCCAACTGTCACAAACTCAACAAGCGGTGAGCAGTAGCTAAATACTATCACAGAGTTCTTGCACCATTCCGTGTTAATATAAACACACAAGCCACCACCGCGAGTCTTACCTCACAGAGCTACTTTCCTGTCAGCACGAAACGCAGTTAGCCCGGCTAGCTAAATAGCGGCGTCCGGAACTTGTGCTGGGTAGTCCGCTGGAGTCAGGTACAGTCCAATCCATTGTCCAGAGAACAGACGTTGGAAAGTATTATGGTTGTTGGGGGACGAGTATTATGGTTGTTAGGGGCCGGCTTGCCACGATTCCGCTTCCTCGCACACCGCTCTCGGCGAACCCTCCCCCGGCCGCCGGCATCAGGCGACGCCGAGGCCTGGAGGCCTGGTCTCCGTAGCAACCTGAGGACGCGAAGCGTTTCCAAGGGGTCTTCCTGCAGGTCAGTTTTTTAACTATTTCTTTATTTCCAGTAATGTTTCTCGTGGGTAGACATGAACACCGTTTGTTTGGTGTCCATATGCCGTCGGAGTCACGCCAAGAAAAACTAAATAAAACAAAATAAAACAAGAAAGCACGATTTTCGGATCCGGAGTGGCCGCTGTGAGCTGCGGTAGCGCCGCCATTATGTCATTACACGTCATTATATTTATTGCATTCTAATTCCTGTATAGTAAAATGTAATACTTGAGAGATTATGGTTGTATGTACAGAGAAAGACATTTCCTCTCTCATGATATTTTCTACAGGCCATGTTAAAGCACAATCAAACTTTGGTTGAAAAGGCCAACCAAGTGGTAAGAGAAGGAGCAGGATTTTTCACTCAAAGCTCAGATGAGCACACCATGTGACCCATGTGAGGATGGCGTCACCCACAGAGCCAGAACTTCAGACAGGAAACTGCAGAGGAACTTGCTGTTCTCCACATAGATAGGTTTCTGTGGTTAACAATGTCCCCACTGCCCTGCACGACAGCCATGGACTCAGAAAAGAGACGTGCACAAAACCCAGTTCTCCTTCCAGGCCCCCTTTTGTCTCCCTATGAATAATCTCCAGTCCCGTGAGGTAATCAAGCCTCTTAGACGAAGCACTCTCACAAAGCTTGTCATTTATCCCTATTAGCAATGCTGTTACCTCATTTCTTGGTTAACTCAAATTGCATGGAAAAGGAACAAGTCAGCATGGTCGAAGGCTTGCCAGCAGACTGAATTAGCTGTACAGCGGCACATTATGACTGTGGCAATTACGGTCAGTTAAGCTGCATAGATGCACATTGTATGCCTCCCTCGTGGTCTGGCAAGCAGTGGGAAAGCCAAATAGTGGACGATGAGGTCATGATTATGCAAACGCACATTTATGGGATATGACACAAACTGCAAACCCATGCACCATAACTTGCACACACAATTACGCTGGCACACGCACAAACATACACACACACACCACACACACAGTCAATCAATGTAAGTACCAGTTTTGAAGACTGAAGTGTTCCCTGTCTCCGTGTTTGCTCAGTGTAAACAGGACATGGTGGGAGCCAATGAGTGTTTATACTGCTATTAATCTGCTATAGTATCAGAGTTCCGATGTTTTAAATAGAAGGTTTATGAAGAATCAAAGTTTGTTTGAGTGAACGGGATGCTCTGCCAGGCAATTTAATAGTAAGAAGGATTAAAGCACTAGCTTGACCAAAACTGAAATGTGTTAAACTTTTCGCTACAAACCAAAGGGAAACTATATTGTCATTATACTCCTAACAAACAATTCTTCCATCACACCTGGAGACATGCCTCCTATACAAAACTGACTCTGGAAATCTAACTGTGCTGAGGAAGAAAGCTTCTGGATTCAAGATGGTAGCTACTACTCTAGTTAGCGCTACCACAAACTTTTAAGGTAAGAACTTGATTATTTTTACATGCAGTTTACAAAAGGTTAAAAAGGAAGCTAATAATCAGAAAGCATTACATATTAGAAACACTAAAGAACTTCAAGCCAATTAACTACATTTGTGCTTAATTTGGAATATCTGACTGTTCACTCCAACTATAAAATGAATAATGGAACAACAAAAAATGTGGTCAACATAGGACATACTACATTATCTCATGAAATCACACCAGCATTACCTTTGAAATTGGGAAATCTAGCCACCTTTCATGTAATGGGCTTTTTGTCTTGTCCAATCCAAAAGGTGAATTACACTGTTCTATTTGCTGTAAATTTATTGTATTTCTTTTACAGCAAAATACCATTTTATTACTTTACAGGAATGCACTGTAAGCAAATGGGCATTGGAATGCACAGTATAATATATAATGTTTTACTTTTAAGTGTGAGAATGGTTCTCTCTGATTCTCATTTTGCTGACATCTGAAGTTTAGTGGATGGTTTTGTGCCCTTTTAACACAAACCGTCTTTGATGTAAATTTATATTCTAGTAAATACACCAGTTTAGTAAAGCACTGAAATTGAGTTAATTCAACAGCAGAGGTAGCTGAATCAGTACTAGATAGTTGAGGGAAGTGATAGTTGTTAAGACTTTGAGTGGAAGGTTATGAGTTCAGATCCCAATGCTGCAATGGTTGGATATTTGTACAAGCCCTGTAACCTTCAATTGTGCAGCTGTACCCTGCCATTGTCGTTAAGTGTAACTAGATAAAAAAAAAAGCATCAGGCAAATGAAAATGCAGGTGTTCAGACCCAGGGGGCAAATGTTGCCCATCCACAGATGTTAACTGGCCTGCGGCTTCTCTCTTAGAAAATATGACAGGTGACCCGCCTGCCAAGATGTTGCCATATTTTCTTTCACCTGTGATAACACTGTGATAACACGGCTAGCTAAATTTTCTCTGACCACACCTGCAGATTAATTTATTGAATTATATTTAGTCATGGAGGAAACAAGAATACTTTTTTCATTAAGAACCATAACAAATGTCTGCATCGATTGTCAAGAGACTGTTGCGGTTATTAAAGTATTAATATCATGAGATATTTTGAAATTTTGAAATTATGGGCAATGCAAAAATATTCAGAGGATCAGAGGGCTGAGAAACTAAAGCCGCTGGAAGCTATCCTATGGGCATGTTACTTTGTCAGTTTTCTGGGCCTTTAAATAAGGGGACGAATGTGAAATGTGCTGTAATGACGAAATGTGCTGTAATTCTTACATTGTTCATTTGATTTGAATGGAAGTATTCTTATATCAAGTCTAAAAGTCTGAATTTTGCCTTCCTAACTGTTTTTCACTCCAGTATACTCTCGCAGAAGTATTTATTGATATGACTATTTATATGTGTATATTTTGTATATTATATAATTCATACTTTTATATTTTGAGGACTGGCTCTCAGGTATTTTGCTGTGGTCTAACTTGGCATCCTTTGAAACACCCCTGATTTATCATGTCTAGTTTAGCTTCTGATTAGCAAAGAGAAAGGTTCCTTCTGTAGTTTTTCATTGGAGTAGCAGACAAGAAAGGTAAGTTTATAGTCTTGTGGTGTACAGTTTAGTCTTGTGCAAAACCTATGCCTAAATCATCACACATTTGCCTCAAATAGGTTTGCTTATGTTGCTTCTGTATATATATATATATATATAATTTATTTTTTTATTATTTTTTTTTTTTTTCCCACAAAACAGCATCTTTTAATAAAGTATGTGAGAATATTTAGGCATGTAGTGTTCCACAATGTTAAACTGGTGTGTTTACCTTACATGACAACCATTTTACCTTGTGGGTAAGGGTAACTTTGAATGCATTTTATTTCTGGACAATATATTCTAAAGTCTGCAATATTTGACATAGCCCGGATACAAGGGTTTATCTCAAGAAGAGGAAAGATTGTATCATTGCACATTTTTACTCATTAAAAATTACAAGTTTACCACTAGAGGGAGTTATACTACATGATTCTGACATTTCCACATAGGAGTGAGAGGAAGCCCTGGAGTGAAAGACCTCTTAATGCCTCAAATATTTTGTTCAACCATAGTCTTGCTGAAAATGAATCCACTGAATATTAAGGCTCTGATATTAAGCTTAAGATATGATTCAAGAACAGGGAGTCCATAATTTTCGTTCATTTATTCATTTTCAGTAAGCTCTTACTCCAGGTTATGGCCACAATAGATCCAAAGCCTATCCTGGGAACAGTAAGGGTAAGACAGAAATACACCCTGGATGAGACGTCAGGGCATCGCAGGGTTCCACACACACATTCACACACCCAATCACATGCTTAAGTAAATTAAAGTTTTTATATTTTTGTACTTTCTACATTATGTATTCAAGTATTTGAGAAAAGAATTTAGGTACCTTTACTATATAGTGTATAGGTATACCTAATAAACTGTCAACTCAGTATCTTTTACTGCATGTGTTTAGTATCTGTTGTCCATTCTTTTGGCATGTCTCACTGCAAATGGCCATCTAAGAACATAAAGTGTCCTGGAAATTTTAATAATATGCACAGTGGGCAACCTGACATATTAGAAATACAAAATTAAGTCTGAAATCTCAGAAATTGTTTTAGTGTCTCTCCTAGCATGAAGAGAAATGGCATTTGACATTTTGTGAGGCCTGCCAACCAAAGAGCATGGTAAAGTAGGGCATTTTTAATGTTGCCTATGCAACAGCTGACTCTCTCAGCTGAGTTTCTCATCTGTCTCATCTCATCATCATGCAGGAAAAGCTTGATTAATATTTTATGCAGCTTCTGTAAGCAGAATCAGTCAGAATCTGGCATAACAGACAGAATTATTCACACTCATATTATGAGAATCATATTTCTATGTGACCATACACATTTTGCTATGAACAATACTTTCATATTACATCTCATCTATTCACAAAGATTAGTTGACTGAAATTATACAAATAATAATGATAATTATAATAACAACAATAATAATCATACTGAGTCAAATCTATTACAAGCAGCATCCAATAAGCCCTGCCTGTTGTGTTCAGTACTTAACAATGAATCTTTGTGTTTACCAAGGCCATATACCACACACTTGTCTGGAAACATTTCAGACTATATACAGGTCTGATAAGTACAGGCATTCCTGAATCAAATATGTCTCATATTTGCATGTATCTTGACCACAAGGAAAGTTGTTTTAAAATATGCTTACATTTTAAAATATGCTTATACCCTAAACGCAAAAGGGGAGGAAATTGCGGCATTTAAACATGCAGCATTTAAAAAGCCTCATCATTGTCTTTTCAATAGACTGATCTCTGTTAACAATACCATCGGAGGAGAAATAATCACTTATTAATTTAATTAGTTCTGGTCTGTTGGCTAAACTTCTTGTTATTAATGTCTTTTTTATTTGGTCATTTAGACATTTTTTAAAGTTAGTATGCTGTCATTTGTATACAGTGTATAAGCATACTTCCCTGTTTTGATGCTGATGATTATGTGAGATTTCATTATGGCATGTTGTTATCCAACAACTTGATAAGAGCATGAAATTCGCACTGTGAGAAAAGCACACTTAGTTAGCAAGATTTTAGAGATGTTCAGGCTGATTATTTTATTTGCTGGGTTTGTTAAAGGGGCTTTTTACAAAACATGATCTTTGCTGGCAGACAGAAAACATTTCCACATATGTACTGAGTCAGTTGAACAGTATTCTTGTGCTGGTGGGAGTCATCATGGAAAGCCTAAAATATTAATTAGCCATCAGAGATCAGATTGGATTTGATTATATTTGACATTTGTAGGTCACTATTGACTGACACAACAACTTCAGTCAGTACTTGAATACTCCTTGAATGTGTACTGACTTGCTATACATAGTCATCAATATGACACTCCTGCGAAAGCAGTAAACAACTGAGTTACAAATTGTTCTTAAAAATATTTCTTTCAGAGAGGTCGCTAAATCCCTAAAAACCCAGAATGTCAAATTACCTTCTCAATTATTAGCAATATTAAACTGAATTTATGTCAAGGCACTGTCATGCCTTCCCTAGTGTTTACTCTTGTCATGCTGTTGTACTGTTGATTATTTTCCTGTTTTTTTCTCTCTGTTGTCTGTGTTTTGTATTATGAATTTGCCTTTACCTAGTAC
Source organism: Notoglanidium macrostoma (assembly GCA_030068235.1). Taxonomy (NCBI): domain Eukaryota; kingdom Metazoa; phylum Chordata; class Actinopteri; order Siluriformes; family Auchenoglanididae; genus Notoglanidium; species Notoglanidium macrostoma. The sequence goes on from JAQQZR010000012.1 coordinate 4,567,861, forward strand.
ACTCTGTTTACTGGTTGCCTTAACTTTTGCCTGACTCTGACCTTGACTTTTGCCTGCTGATTCTGATATCTCTTCTGGATTATTTTAATAAACTGAGTAATTTCACATGTGTTCTTCCTGGCCTGGTTTTCCTGACAGAATGCTTCACCAAAACTTGGATGCCGCAGACTCAGCCACCCTTTGAGACTCTCTGCTCAAGTCTGCTTTGTCAGAGATCAAGACAGGAGACTACAGGAGAAGGCCTCCCAGGTTCAACAACTCACTACCAACCTAGCTGAGTTAACCAGACAACTTAATGCACCTGCTGCTCCACAGGGGTCTGTGAAACCCCTGCTCACTAGGAAACACTCGTTTGATGCCAGCTGAGCATACTTGGAAAAAGAAAGAGGGGATGTGTTGACCACACCAGACCAGACCACACCAGACCAGGCCAGAAGAACAAAGGTGCTCTCTCCTCATTCAAAACCCGCATGATGAGTATTTCATCTTATGTCTTATGTCCTACCTCCACTTGTTGTACCAGTTCAGATCATACATTAAGACAAGGTTTCATCTCTTGCAGCCATGATGGTCAACGGATCCTCCAGTAACATCCTCGGCCACACCCCCACCCACAAGCTTCATCTGCTGCTGCTCAACCTCAACAATCCACCTCACATCCATACCATCAATGGCAGCCTCATAGGAGAGGGTCCCATTCATCTATGTACTGCACCTATCACCCTGCAAATCAGCTGACTCCATAAGGAATCCATCTCCTTTTTGATCACTGATACCCCCCAACATTCCATCATTCTCAAAATACCATGGCTACACCTCCACAACCTTCAAATATCCTGGTCCCAGTGTCCCCTGAGCTCTGCTCGAGCTTTTACCTGGCAGCAGTCCCCCTAGGGGATGCCTCTACTCCCTTTCCATACCAGAGACTCATGCTATGGAAGAATATATTTCTGAGGCCCTTGCTCAGGGCCTGATCAAACCCTCCACATCTCCTGCTGCTGCTCCCTTCTTCATCGGAGGGAAGAAGGATGGCTCACTCCATCCCTGTATCGACTACAGAAAATTAAATCAAATCACCATCAAGAACAAGTACCTGTTACCGCTGATGGACTCCACTTTTAATCGTCTCTCCGGCACTACCATCTTCACGAAACTTGACCTTCACAATGCCTACCATCTGGTCCATATCCGTGAGGGCGTTCGACACCCTCAAGGCTCGCTTTATCACCGCTCCCATCCTTACTCATCCAGATCCCACGAGACCTTTCATCGTGAAGGTGGACGCCTCGTGCAGTGCAGTTGGAGCCATTCTGTCTCAAACGTCCGCCATGGATTACAAAATCCATCCCTGCGCATATTTCTCCCGGAAACTCAGCCCCACGGAACAGAGATACGATGTAGGGTATCATGAACTACTAGCCGTCAAATTGGCCTTGGAAGAATGGCGCCACTGGTTGGAAGGGGCCGACCACCCATTTCTCATTTGGACGGACCATAAGAACCTCGAGTATCTCCGTGAAGCCCGACGTCTCAACCCTCGTCAAGCCAGATGGGCATTTATTTTTCACTAGGTTTAGGTTCACCATTTCTTATTGGCTGGGATCCAAGAATGGTAAACTCCCCCATCTACTATCTTAGATAAGCAGTGTGTAGTTGGTCAGGTCCGATGGTCCCTCTTGGAGGATATTCATCGAGCCCATGACTCCGAACCACCTCCGGGCGATGCACTACCCAACACTACATTTGTGCCTACATCTCTCCACCCCGTGCCCTTCAATGGGGTCATGATGAGAGGCTGTCCAGCTACCCAGGGCACCTACGCACCCTAGAACTGCTTCAACGCCACTTTTGGTGGCCCTCCATCAAGGAGGACGTGCGAGTCTATGTCCAAGCCTGCCCTGTCTGCACCCTTAACAAACCTGAGAACTGACACCCTCAGGGTCTCCTCCACCCTCCCCCTATTCCTCGACGCTCTTGGTCTCACATCTACCTTGATTTTATATCAGAACTTCCCCACTCCCTGGGACACACCATCATCTTGGTGGTAGTTGATTGATTTACCAAGACCGCTCGTTTCGTCGACCTCTCAGCGTATCCCACAGCTCAGCAGATGGCTGACTTGATCGTCAGAGAGGTGGTAAGATATTAACCAACCAAGGGCCCCAGTTCATCGCCCGCTTCTGGCGGCAATTCTGGAGACAGTTAGGAGTGGGCGTTAGTCTCACATCCGGTTACCACCCTCAATCCAATGGACAAACAGAACGGATCAATCAGGAGCCTGTCAAATATCTCAGGTGTTACTGCTCCTCTCATCCCTCCACGTGGTCCAAGCATCTCCTCTTGGCAGAACTGACCCACAACCAGCTGTTCACTTCTTCTACCGGCATGTCACCATTTGAGGCTGTCACTGGTGTTGCTCCTTTCTGGTTTCCCGACGATGGGGTCTCCAAGCCCATCTACTTCGTCAACACCGCCATCAAGCGTCGTGCCAATCGCCGCTGCTGGGTTGCATTGGTTTATCACCCTGGAGACCGAGTATACGTATCCGCTAAGGGGTTCCCGGGGACGAGAGCCAATTGCAAGCTGGGCTCTCGCTATGTGAGCCCTTTCAAGGTGGTCCGTCGTATTAACCCTGTCTCGTACCAGCTGGCCATTCCACGAACCCTTTGCACCAGCCCAGTGTTTCATGTCTCTCTCCTTCATAATGCTTTCTCCTCCCCATTGTCCATGCCCGCCACTGAACCCCCGCCTCCTCGAAACATTGTCAGGGAGCCAGCCTACATGGTTAGTAAGCTGCTAGATGTCCACAGTCGTGGCAGGGGTTACAAGTTCCTCATAGATTGGGAGAGCTACAGCCCTGAGGAACAGTCCTGGGTCCCTCACCGTGATATTCTGGATCCTGCCCTCATTCAGGAATTTTACAACTCCAGGCCTGTTTTGGCTGGGCTGTCAGAAGCCGGCCCTTCAAGGGGGGACTCTGTCGCACTTCCCGCTGGAGGATCCTTCTCCATCCTTTTGTCATACTAATGGATCACAAGGAACTGGAGTATCTCCGACATGGTAATTCTTATCATTACAGACTGATTCTCCAAGGTGTTAAGGCTAATCCCCCTCCCAGCACTGCCCACAACATTTGAACTAGCAGAGTTGCTAGTTCCTAAGGACATACTGTTCAAGTTCAAGTTCAAGTAGCTTTATTGTCATTTCAACCATATACATGTGTGTCGCGCTTCCCGCTGTCACCACTATAACAACTACACTAGCAGACGCGCGTCCCGTTACCATAGCAATGCGATCGGACGCGCCTACAACAACATCCGGGGTCAAAGCCCCACTTCCGGGTCACAGGTTATAAACACGGAAGTTCCGGACTTCTCGTTGCTTGTTCATGAACTCAGTTGGGGTTTATGCTATGAGCCTCCCGCTTTTCCATAAGCATTTCCTTCCTGGATTATTGTTATCAGTCATTCCAGTAAGGTTTGTTTAAGCATTCACTCCAACGTTCGGTTTTATTTCCGTCTTTTGTGTATGCCTTTCTTTTCCGTGTTTGAACTCCGGCTGGGTCTTCAGTATCACACTACACCCCTCGCGCATTGTCTGCGCGTGCCGCGGCACGCATCTGCGACTCCATTCCCGCAAGTGACAGACTGCTCCCACTCAATGCCTGCTATGCTTCTATTCCACCTCCAACCCAACCCGTTCCACCTCCAACCCAAGGTACTCAGCAGAACAAATCCTGTCACCTGTAAACTGGACCTGCCTTGGTCACTGCCATATTGCTCCCTCTTTCCATGTATCACAGCTCAAAGCAGTGACTTCTAGCCCCATGGCTGAGGAAACCCCACCTGATAACCCACCTGAGCCATTTGACATCAACGGCCTGGGAAGATGGATTCTGTCATGCCCACACCTGCTCCTGCACCTTCACCAGAGAACTCTGACTACACTTCCCAAGAAAATTTGCACTCAGAAAACATGGTTGACACCAACATGTGATCAGACACAGAAATGGACTATATTTACCATGAGCAAACACCTACAAACAATATGGTTGTCTCCTGTGTTTAGAGTAACCTGACTTGATTGGAAACAGGTGCTTACAATTATATACACATACCCAATAACTTTTTTAAAACTCACAGTTTGTTGTTTGCTTTGCAAAATATTAGTTGAGCTCTCTAGTATGTCTACTCTTCGCCAAGCTGTTGTATTGTTGATTGCTTTCCTGGTTTTTGACTCTGTTCTCTGTGTTTTGGATTTTGACCGTACCTTTACCTAATACACTCTGTTTGCTGATCACCTGAACTTTTGCCTGACACTGACCTTGATTTTTGCCTTCTGATTCTGATACCTCTGCTGGATTATTTTAATAAACTAAGTAACTGTACATGCATACTGCCTGGCCTGTTTTTCCTGACAGCCCCCAAAAACCCTTCAAATTTTGTCTGTGCATGCATGTGTAAATAAGAGAAATAATAGTATTTAAAAAAAATTTTATTAACAAATATTCTAATTTTTAAACCCTTTTGATTTCACCAAATTACTCTGTCAAATGCACCTGAACATAATGTGTGACTTAAATCTGATTTTAAATATATTTGTTTACTGTGATGTGCATCTCACATTGTACCACCAATTTCCCCATAAAGATGAATGATTAAATAAATAAATATTTTAAGGTATTTTTCTCTTTCAATAAAAATAGTATAATTTGTAAATATGTAATTTGTGTAACTGATCAGAAATGAAGTCTAAATGTCTAAATTTTCTAAATTCCTGATAGAGATTTGAAGAGTCAATTATCACTTCCGCTCTTGGCACTCTTATGGCTAGTGTGAGGTGGTGTGTGTGTGTTTGATGATCAGGCCTCACTCGTTTATGCTCTTATGCTCTCACTCCAAGCAGTCGTCATGGGCTCGGCTGTCTGCTTACCTTTCCAGATAAGATAAAGCTCTGCTGCTGTGATGTCCTGTAGTGACAGTTTGACTGCTCCTAGCACAGTTTCTAAATATATTTATTGATGTACAGTTTGTTTTTATATTTATTGATTTTGCAGTGTATCTTAAGACTGAATAATAGTGTCATAACATGGGGAAATGACAGCACTGGAGTAGGTCTCTATATTTGGAATAGCATGGATTCTTTTGGTAGGCCTGACATGATAAACTATTTTTAAAGAGATAGATGAAACCAGATGAAAATCAGGCAAATTGCATTTCTGTCTCATTTTTAATATATTACTCAAGATGTAAGTGTAATTCTTTTAAAAGTTTGTTCTGTGTTTTTGTAGAGTGGAACATTTTTTGTAATATATACAGATTTTTCACCACACATTCCAAGAGCTTTAATTAAGTCAGTCACACCAGATTTGAATAAAGTCCACATGGTAAAAAAGCCCAATAACTAAAATGGAGTAGGATGTGCTACACAAAAAGAACATTAGCTTCTGGTAGTGGTGGTTAATTTTACATACTATTCCAATTTCACTTCAAGCAGAGTTATCTAGATGAACATTAACCTAGTGAATGTGGCAGTCTTGGAAGAATGGGCCAGCAGAAAACAAGAGTTTAGGGCTGGGGTTATGTTTTCCTGAAGACATGGTGGAACTGCTTATTATTGCCATTTCAGGCCACTCAGCTTCATTCAATAGCAGCATGTACATACAAATATATTTTTAGCAGTTGGGTAGGGGGAGCTAACAGTTTAACATAAACTAGCTAAGGGAACTTGATAATATTATTCTACTTTGACAAACAGAAGCTAGTGACACTTAGCTGTTTGCTAGTTAACATAATGTCTCTTATCATTCACAAACAACAGGCTATGGTAAGCAGTTCAACTTTACCTCCAGATTTTGTTTTAGAGAAGAAACTCTAATGTCCCAAACTCTGTTAACTGGAGAAAGAAAAGATTTAGTTAGACCTCCAACATCCAAATGGGCTAATACATCATCTTTACTTCAATTTAATTCAATTTAATTTGTATATAGCTTTTAACAACAGACATTGTCACAAAGCAGTTTCACAAAAGTATATAAATTCTGAATATAAACTTATGAATCTATACATTTATCTATATATACCTAATGAGCAAGCCTGTGGCGACGGCGGCAAGGAAAAACTCCCTGAGATGGCAGAAGGAAGAAACAAGGGCAAGGACTTTAAAGGGTCGCAACTTTAAGCTGGGTTTCAACTTCAAAATGGCAAAACCATTTCTGTAGCATAAGGCTGAGGAGCAAAACAGATATCTTTGTCTCAGCGAGAACAGTGTTTATATGCTTAATGTCAGAAAAACACTAAAAGATGGCAAAACTGGATAAAAATTTATTAAGTACAGAATAAATGTGTTTTGATTAACTGAACTGAAACTTGCACAGAGTCTGGCAAGACTTGAAATGACGTACTGTTTAAGTTCATACTTTGGTGTGAATGTATATGTTGTTAATAACACCCATATTCATTTATATGCTAATGATACAATCTTGTATGCCACTGGTCCATCTCCTGATGAAGTGATAAAACCACTTCGGGATAGTTTTCTAGAAATGCATCAGGACTTTACTAACCTTGATTTATTAAACACTGTCGAGAATAATGTTATGTGGTTCGGTTGGAAAGGCACTGTGTCTTCCTATCAATAGAGATGGAACCATCCTAGTGCAGGTTATGGTTTATAAATACCTCAGAATCTGGCTAGAAAGTACATCATCCTTTTCTCACCATGTCATCATGCTGCAGTCAATGGTCAAGGCAAAGTCTTGGTTTTCTATGAAGAAATCATTCTTCTTTTACATATTCTGCCAAATACATGATTGTTCAAATGACCAAACGTCCTTTGTTTGATTACAGGGATACACTTTATAGATTGGCTTATAAAGGAGCATATCAAAAGCTCCTTTATAAAAAAATACAATTTATGATTCTGCTATTCAATTTGCTACAAATGCCCCCTGCAAAACACCCAGCTGCCTTTTGTATTTTCTGGCATACTTATCATAACATCCATTGGTTTAAACTTATTTATAAGCGTATAATTGGATACTCATCCATCTTTTTAAGTTAGTTCTTGTAACCAATGTTTGTGAACAGGTACAATACATAATTAGCCATTCTTAGCCATTCAGTCTTGAGATTTTTTTTTAAACCTCCCATCCCTCCTCCTTACAAGTGTCTTATGGCACTTGCCAGACTGTCACTGTAAACATGAAATTGTTGTTAATGTCTTGCCAATTAAAATAGAAGTTATATTCTGTGTTATGCACTGTGCAAAAGACTTGATCCACCCTATTTTTTTAGTAAAATAAAGATAACTTCAAAAATAATGGCATTAAATCTTTCTACTTAAAAGAAAAATACTACGACATGCAGTAAACAATAATAAAGTAAAAAAAAAAAACCACAACATTTGTTGTGAACACTCTTTGCTTTTTTTCTTAAATAGCCATCCTATTTACAATATGTACAGTTTTATAAGGAAATGAGCTGGTAAGTTTTACTGAGCATCTACAAAATTTGTTCTAAAAAAATAGAGTGGCTCAAGACTTTTGCACATTACTGTATATAGATCAGTCTAGACATTTAGTAAATATGACATGGAATTTGGTTAAATATGATTCACACCTTGTGACCAGTTTTTCCAAGTTGCAATTTGCATTTTGATCCTTAGTGAACTGTCTTTTAGTTTCATTTGGTAGCATTGGTGGCTTGTTTAAGGCATGATCTCAGTCACCGACTCATACATTTAAAAGAACAGGAGACATGTCAGCATGTTTTCTTTAAGGGCCAACACTTGCAAAATATGTTGAAAGTTTTGCATATGTGGCCTGAGGCAAAGTCAGATGAGCTTTAACCACTGAGAATCAGACAACATGCTTATATTCAGAAACAATGATGAGATATCAACATGGATTCTCTTACAACATAATATTGACAAATGGATTACAAAAGTTTTTTGTTTTTTTTTTAGAATGCTTTGGTCAAATTTCATTATCAGTGTGTAAGATAATAAAGTTAAAATACTTCTGCCACATTTTATTTTGTAAGACTATACCTTTATTAGCCTCAGAGATCCCTTTGATATGAAATAAAGTATAGAATGTAATGTAGGATAAAATATAAAGCATAAAAGGTGACTTAAAATGCTCTCCTATGCAGAACACAGACTGCTCTTGAAGAAATGAATGCAATGAGAATTTTAGTGAAACCTGCAGCACAGCTCTGTAAGTTCTGTAAATAATGTATTTTTTTTCCTAGAGAGGAGAACGAAAGCTGTCAACACTGTGATACTGGCACTGCATGATTAACCAGTCCCAATACATGATGAGGAACTTTAAATGAGATAGGCGTTGAAACCCATGTCTCTCAGCCAGGTGTAATCTACAGACTGGATAGCAGAGCAGTGTTTCCGCTGAACTATTTCTGTCCCACACATACCTCCCACCTGATAACACACATGCTACCAGCTGGCCAGGCACTCGCTTGAGCTATCTCTTATCCACAGACACTTTCTCTGGGTCTCAGTATGTCAGTGTGTAGCTGTCGTGACCATGGTCTCTTATTTTAAACATTTAAACACACATTGTTTTATTTATAGTTTTCATAATGGCTATTGAAAATGAATGTACTATAATGTATTAAAGGTGCAGTGTGTAATGAATGTCTTCCTAGACCTCTAATAATTGTATAATAATTTCAAACATAGCCACAAATATACTGTTCTTATCAGTTTGTTTGTTTTTGGCTTATAAGTACAGTATTCCGTGCTGAAAATTAGTTCCTTACCCAACTGCAACAGAACTGCTCACCACTACCCCATTCCATCCATCCATCCATCCATCCATCCATTATCTATACTGCTTTATCCGTCTGGGTCGCGGGGAAGCTGGAGCCAATCCCAGCAT
>JAQQZR010000012.1:4595802-4619482 GCA_030068235.1 Notoglanidium macrostoma
ATATATATATAAAATCATTCGAGGACCTACAAAAAAGCTATTGAAAACCTTGCATCTTAGGTCAACAAGGTATGTTGTAGTTTATCTGGGCCCTGGTTTTCATATCCTGAACTCCACCTGTATAGGCCTCATTTGGATGAACATCTCCTGTCACTTTGTCTTTTTTTTTTTTTTTTTACCTTTTTGTATAAAATGAATTTAAATTGCATTCCTCTGATGGCTTCTTTCTTTACCACACTACTGAATGCAGACAGCTGTCATAGTGCATATCCCTAAGTGCAGAGGTGCCGGAGTATAAAAATGAACAGAAAAGGGGGATCTCGATCTCTAATGATTACTAACCGTTCTTTCTGGGCTCTCAGCAGGAACGCAGTCGGTCATTTGATGGCTTCAGCATGCATTCTCTGGAGAACTCACTGATTGATATTATGAGAGCTGAACAGGATTCTTTGAAAGGTATGTAATATAATCTAAATAACTATCACTCGCCCAATAACTGATGCATGTGAAACAAATACTGAGGAAGTAAAACTACACTACTTCTAAATTCTTGGTGCTCAGTTTTGGAAAAATACCTGCTCAGTGACCCAGACTCAATAATTGGGTGAAAAAAAAAAAAAACAGATGTGGAACACCAATGTGCAACCAGTCAGAGCAAGGAAGTGTCTTTACATGCCTATCAGTCATTTTACCTGTCTATTTGTGTATATATACACCTATGCCTTTCCTAGATATTTTCCTTGCACTAGCACTTTGGGGAACACTAGAGGAAGGGGCATAACAATTTATTTAAAAATATGAAAATATATAAGCTGCTTGTGGACACTTTCTCTTTAGATGAGAGTACATTAAAAAAATTCGTAATAGCAATTACATAACTGCTTTTTAGTAACTTATATTTAGTATTATGTCATGGAAATGATTTTCTCAGACTACACATTTCAGTATTTCAAATCTAATCTTGCTTACAGTCTGTAGACAATCTCTGTTTATATTCAAATTATTTGTTATCCGATCCAAATGTGTATATAATTGAAGTGAGTTGTAAAAATGTTAATACTAATAGTAGTCTGGCCAGCGTGTTGAATGTTTTAATCACACTGCTTGTGTTTAATAGGTTATAAACTATTACCATCTAAGTAAAACTTCATCCAGGTGTGATTATTAAACAGATAGCATGAAGAGGAGTTTGTGAGTGCAGTAAAGTTGCTCAGCGTTTCTTGTTTCCCTGATGGTAAGGAACTCCTTCGGTATCCATTGGTAAACCTTTCAAAAGCCATAACTCATGTTCTAATCTCACCAACATTAAAAGTCCTTGTTTGGGAATTACACAAGAAATATAGGTTCCATAGGAAGTTTTTACTTCATTATAGTCAATTCATATCCGGCATCTTCCTCAGAAAGGTTAGTTTGATGCCCACACCACCTCACAATTATTTAAAATAGATTAAAACTTGTAAAACAAAATGTTTTATGTTAGGAGCCATTTTACTCCAATTAAGAGATCAGTCAGGTTATTAGTGGGTTGTTAGGCTACATGTGACCATAGCCAGTGAGTACGTCTGCTTTTGAGTAGGTTTGAGCTTACCGACTTGTCATGGTAGTAAGTCTGACAACAGGTTCGAAGTTAACTCGGTAATCACATGTAAAACGAGTATGTGTTTCATTTAAAATATATCCAGTAAAGGCAACTATGTATTAATGGTACATTTTGTACTAACAGTACAAAAATAATTTTTGCAACTTTAGCAGAGGAAGTGTGTGTGTTTGGATGCTGAGTTAAAATATCAAACTTTCTCCAGAATCTGGAGAATTTGGAGCCCAGGTCAACACCTTGAACCTCTTTGTCATGTTCCTTAAAGCATTCCTTAACAATTATTTTGCCGTGTGGCAGGGTGCATTATACTGCTGAAATGGGCCACTGCCACTACCATTGCCATGAAGAGGTGTATTTCGTCTGCAACTTTGTTTAGGTACATGGTACCTGTCAAGGTATCATCCACCTGGATGCCAGGACCCTATGTGTGTGTATATGTATGTGTGTGTATATGTATGTGTATGTGTGTGTGTGTGTGTAATTAATTTAATTGCAGAAAATAAATCCTAATAAATCAATATAGCTAGTGTTTTCAGACCTTGAATAATGTATGGAAAACAAGCTCATATTCAAGTTTAAACAACACAATACTAATGTTTGAACTTAGAAAGTGTTCAGAAATCAGTATTTGGTAGACATTTACAACTTTCGTGTGTCTTGGCATGCTCTCCATCAGTCTTTCGCATTGCTCTTGGGTGACTTTATGCCACTCCTGGTGCAGAAATTCAATCAGCTCAGCTTTGTTTGATGGATTGTGACCCTCCATCTTCTTGTTGCTCACATTCAATGGGGTTCTGGTGTGTAGTTTAGGCTGGCCATGACAGGGTCTTGATCTTGTGGTCCTCCACCCACACCTTGATTGATCTGGCTGTGTGGTGTGGAGCATTGTTCTGCTGGACAACCCAATCCTCAGAGTTAGAGAACACTGTCAGAGCAGAAGGAAACAAGTTTTCTTCCAGGATAACCTTGTACGTGGTTTGATTCATGCATCCTACACAAACAAAAATCTGCCCCATTCCAGCCTTGCTGAAGCACCCCCAGATCATCACCAATCCCCCACCAACCTTGCGCCAGTCCGCTACAGTCCAATCCTTAATGTCTTTAGCAAACCTCAGCCTGGCTCTTCTTTGCTTCTGATTGATGATCTGATATAGCTTTGCCTGACTTCAACGCAACCCTGAGGAGCCTGTTTTGGCCCATTCTTGCCATGCATTTAACCCTAGCTGCCATTCGCCATTCTTTTTGTAGTTCACTTGATGCCATCCTATAGTTGTTGAGTGACCGTCGAAGGAGTTGACAATCATACTGGTCAGTGTGGAGTCATTTTCGCCCTCTGCCAGTCTGTAACTTTGTTGTCCCTAATGACCTTGTTATTATGAACTGCTTGTTCTTATCGATCCTGAGGTATGGGCTCACTGGCTCATTAAGATCCATAAAGACAACTTCAGTCCCACTCAAAATATTTGCCTCTGTAGTGGGTGTTTCTGGACAGGTGATTTCAATGTGATGGCTGAGGAACAGAGAAGACTCCACAAAGGAGCTGTACCTTCACTGTTTGAAACAATTCTACCATACCTGCACCAGTACTTGATGATTGGGTATGTTGGACAAGATGCCCTTTCCCTGATTTAGCAGAGTCTGACTCGGACTCCAAGATGGAAATGCAAATAGTGCCCAATCATGATTACTGTGTTACTCCGACAACCTTAGTAATTGCAGAGTTGGCAGATGAGACACAAATACAAGAGCTACAAAACAAGTCCCATTTTGGGCTGCAATGCCTTGAAGTATAAGATGAAGGCATTTGCTTTTACACAAGGTTGATCCATGTTGTTTGAAATGGTATTAAATTATCCTGTCTCGCTCTCTATCCAATTAGATAGCAAAGTTAGCTGGTTAGTTAGATGGCCTATCCTGCTGTTTGTTAGGCAACTACTAAGCTAATAAGTTAACTTCTCTTTTAATAATCAATTTAACTGGAGACATTTATCTTGCATATTCTTGGTGCTGATGTCGCAGCTTGAATGATACGGTCAACATTAATTATCTCAAATATATCACGTGTAGAAAGTCATTTTGTCATCTACAAACTCACCTGTGTTCGTAATGCTCCTGCTCACTGTCCTCAAACTGGAAATCATCCAACGTCATTTTGGATGTTAGCAGCTAGCCAATTTCAACATACAGTGCATTACATGCAGTCGAGAAACCGTTATTTCTTTGCCTATGTGGTAAACTTATACACAAAACTAGAAAGGTAAAAACAAGTCTTTTGAATACAAAACGAATACCAAGGTAATGATGAAATATACAAGTATTCAAATTATTCAGGCCTGCCCTAGAATATATTGTAAATGTTAGCATATCCGCTTTACTCATATAAGCAGTGAAAGTATGGATGTAATTCAGACTTGATTGTCATATATCTGTCACAGTGTTCATTCATTTGATATAAAAGCAAATATTTGGCTTGCACTGAATCTGGTTCGACTTTGAAACATGACAGGTGGCAGGATTACGAAAATTCCCCCATGACAAGCTTTTGTGACAAGGGTTTTAATCTGAGCAAAGCTCAGCCCTACATTAACAATAACATAATCTCACACAAAATGGACAATTTTCTCACTTCATTATCAGGACATAATGATAGTTGCATTTTCCAACCAGGGTATCTGTGTTAGACCTAGAGGCCACAGCTGTGGCATGTTGTGAGATATGAAATCCTGATGCCTTTCAGCATTAAACCACTTTACCTTAATCTGCATAACCATTCAAAACTTGTCAATCAATGAAGGTTTTTTGTTAGTTTGTTCTATCTTTATTCACAGGCAAACCCAGTATGTGCTTATAGTGCGTAGGAAGCATTAAGCATGTTTTAATCGGATTTTACCCTCCAGCAAACATTGGACATCCTAAATAAATAGTATAGAGGCATGTTAAGTCAATTTGATTTATATAAATGTAAAATGTTTACATAAACTTCAGATGTAGGCTAATCCAGTTCAGAAAACTGAATAGACAGCCGATTCGGATGAAACTGCTCCTTTGTTTGAAACGTCATTTCAATGCTATATTTTCTCAGAGTTGTAGCAAATTGTATATTAAAGCAATGATGAAGCATGAAGGACATGATTACCTAAAAGCAAAATAATCATGATCCCAACATGAAGCTTATTACATACCTACATGACTTGAAATACTTTTACTACTGGTTACAAATGTCCATCAAGAAAATATTACAACAGACCTACATAGCAAATACACTTGTAAACCAGCCTGTTTGTGTAAATATTAAACCGAACTTTCCATTTAAATTCCGTATGGTTTTATTTGTTTAGTGCTTTTAACAACGGAAATGGTCACAAAGCAGCTTTACAGAAATCTTGATGCAGATTTAGATTGCAAATGAGCATCCCAGAGTTGTCAAAGTGGAAACATTCTGATATGACATGAGGAAGAAACCTTGACAAGGACCCCAGACTCTTTTTCGGGGTGATCATGGATAGTAGGATTATACAGAGATCAGCTAATATGTGAACACCACTTGCATATGAAAATAATAACATTGATTATCTGGTTACAATGGCACCTGTCAAAGGGTGGGATATATTTGGCAGCAGGTGAACAGTCAGTTCTTGGAGTTGATGTGTTGGAAGCAGTAAAAATGGACAAGCACAAGGATGAGCAACTTTGACAATGACCAAATTGTGGTGGCTAGACAACTGGGTAAGAGCATCTCCAAAATGGTCTTCTTGGGGTTTTCCAGGTATGCAGTGGTTAGTACATACAATAACTATAATAAACCATGGACAGCATATTGTCTCTAAATAGTGAAGCCGCCACAGGTTTAGCTCCCCTGCTGGCTGGCTGCAGTATAATGTGTAGCCCTGCCTATTCCCATGTGTTTCAATAACAAAATTTTCTGTCTCATCTAAAATGTCTTTCCTTATACAGTGTCTGATTTGTTAGTTAAAACAGTTAGTTTTGCCTATACTGATATCTACTCTTTTTTTTTTTTTTTTTTAAACTTCCCCTAGAAATTAGTTTTTAAAACATTATTCTACCAGAGGAAGGTGTGGATACACTTGAGAATTAAGTGATTGACAGCGTTGGCTGGATGTGACCGGCTGCAGCACCTGCATCACGTCCTGTCCGTTCATTACATGGAGTAGCTGAGTTTGTAAGGGCAATCTAGTTTAACCTTCCATTTTTTTTTTTTTTTTTTTAAATAATTCCTTATAATTGTTAGATTAAAATTTTTGACAGTCACGTCATGTTGTGCTGTTGGTTGTATTAACAGGCCCTCTGTTCCAAATGGTTTGCGCTGTTTTCAGTAAGTCTAATGTTAAAGAATAAAATGCCCAATGTGGCCAAATTAGTTATTAGGGTACATTCAGCCCAACCGTGGAGCGAGCATCAACATTTGCCCTGGCTGCCTTGCTGCTGACACTGTCAGAGTTTGTGGATGCTCTGTGATGCAGATGAAATGGGCAGTTACAAGTTCGTTCTTGCAAACTTTATTTAAAGAGGCAGCAAAACAAACATACTTTCAACCGGTTTGTGCCAAGTCTGCTGTCCATAAGTTTGGGTATAACCTCATGAAATCTTTCAAAGGTGAAATTGATCAATAAAGTAAAACGGTGAAAAATAGATAATATGTTTGATAAGAAAATAAATGAAGTCAACTAATCAAAGGCGTTTGTGTGTGTGTGACTTTTGGGTTGATGCCAAGTCAAATTTCAATGTTTTGTTTATAGGACACATTTACTAGCCTTGGTATTTAATTAACATTAAAATTACTTTGTGTTTTGCCCGAATTAAAGAAAAATGTGGTCCTGGTCAAAGTTTAGTGGCTAATTACTGTAAATGGTCAAATCGATGTGGTTTTGAGACAATGAATTGCATTCCCCTTGAAAAATAAGCATGCTAGTGAAGATGTTGCCTAATAAATAGTGTTGTGCTTCTTTTAAAAATTTTTATGTCACCATGGATCGTTGAAAATTATAAAGTTTCAAAAACAATTATTAACCGCAATTATTTATTTTTCCTCCATCTTAGGCCACCTGGGAACTGTTTGAACAGAACCAAAGTTTACACGGTTGTTTCTCTAATGTTCTCGACAGTGTAGCACTTGTAAGTTCTGACTGGCTGCTGCTCATTACCATAAAGTTGCCCAGACCGCAAATTTCTTCTGACTCCTCTACTGCTCAAGATGCGCTACCAATGTTCATGCCATGGCTCATCACCAAGAGACACTAGTTCACATAAAAAATGAATGACTTCTGGTCATTTTGATGCTCTCGCCACATTTGATCTGTACGTACCATTAGCCAGCTAACTTCACCACAGAATTTACCATCATATACTTTTCCGGATGCATGCTCTAATACAAACTGTTAGTCATTTTTATTAAGTCATTTTAAAACATCAAGAGGTTTAATAGGAAAAGGCTAGTTTAATTGCCTAGCCGTATACCGTACAGCTACCTAGCCATACCATATAGCCACCTTGATACCTATATTATTTCAGTATTAATGACATCCAGCCAGCCAGCTATTGAAATTTTCACAAAAGCCATTTATCAGTGAATACATATTCTACAAATAACATGAGAATGGATTTCAGAAGTAGGCTAGTTAGTTTACAGTGCATCAAGGAAGACCTTCTGCAACACACTGGACCTTGGTATTGGGACAAGGAGATGGGCCTACCAAATGAGTAGGTGTACCTGACTTTGACACATGTCTCTACTGCGCAGACTGTGGGCGCCCAAGGCTCTTCGATGCAAGTGGAGCGTGAAGGCTAGCCCGTCTGGTCTGATCCCACTGAAGAGCTACCGTAGCACAAATTGCTGAGAATGCTGATTATGAAAGATATTTGCCGTAACACACAGTGCATCACAGCTTGCTGTGTACGTGACTGCACAGCCAAAGATTGGTCAGAGTGCCATGCTGAGCCCTGTCCACCGCCAAAAGCCCCTACAATGTGTATGTGAGCATCAGAACTGGACCATGAAGCAATTGCAGAAAGTGATTTGATCTGATTTGTGTTTATATCATGTGGAAAGCCAGGTATACATGTTCTACCTGGGGAAGAGATGGTACCAGGATGCACTATGGGAAGACGGCAAGCCAGCAGAGGCAATGTTGACTTGGTTTCCAAATTCCCCAATTCTCAATCTGATCGAACAAGTCAGATTCATGAAGTACTTGCAGCTGTGGAAAGCTCCAGATGAAAAGGCAGGAATAGAGTATCAAGATGAATCAGGGAGGTCCAGTGTGTTAGAGAAGCCACAAGAGGAAAAGTGTGGCAAATACCCAAAGATCAATTATTGATTCAGTGATCTGGGGTTTAGAGGTGACAGGTTTCCAAATGCCTCAATTGAACAATCAGTATTAAGTGTACTGGACAAACGCATCTTTAGCAGACAGGTGTTGGACTAATTGTACGTGCTACCTGATGGGATGCTTACTGTCTGCGTTCGGCTTTGCTGTAGGTCGCTTTGGCTTTTCCCATCCACCTGAGGAAGGCTCTCTCTCTGGGAATGGTATGTCATATTTTATAGTTTTCCTTCTGTGCCCTTTGCACACATGTGCACATTATTAGACTTCCCTAAGTGATATCTATTCTGAAATCTATTTTGTCCTGCTTTGCATGCAGCAAGGAATTATGGAAGACGACGAGGTAAATGCTGTATGATGTATTTGTTTTAGTTTGGCTTCAGTTTATTGACCATATGTGAATGCTCAGGTTGAAATGTTACCCATTATACATCCCAGTTGTCTTTTGTCTTTTACCATTTAACCACTGAAGGATGATAAACGCTTGTGCATATGTGTGCTAGGTCCTTCATCCCTGTTCCCCATGGAGGATGAGCGCAGTTTTGGGGATGAGGAGAGGTCTGAGCAGAGTCTTGGTGGTCTGGGTTCCCCACACTGCTTTCCCCATCAGAATGGCGAGCGTATTGAGCGCTACTCTCGCAAAGTGTTTGTCGGTGGACTACCTCCTGACATAGATGAAGGTAATCTGAAAACGTAACCAGTAGCTTTAACTATCGCCCATTGTGCTTCAGCATCTGCACACAGGCTTATTGCCACTTTCACAATTTGTGCTAATTTGATATGGATGGTATATTCTTCTATTCTGTTACTTTTTAATATGCTTGTTTCCACCAAGGTTCCAAAAACTCTCCTGAAAGAGAACTACAGTTCATGGATGAGTTCCTGTTTTCTGTTTCCGTTGCACTGCAATAACAATAATTGTTAGCATTACAGAAATTATGCAACTGTTAACAGAATGATGCAAAACTGCAGCAGAAAAGTGGACATTGAAGTGCTTGAAATTGAATTGGTTTTGTTTTACTTTGTTTTTGACTCTTTAGTAAAAGAAAGACAAAAGCATTGCCGGGTCATTTTGTGCTGTTTGATATAAAATTAACTCTAGTAATTTCATTTTTTTTTTATTTGTGGGTAAGAGGGTTTGATCATTCCAAGCTCTAACTGAATGATTACATTCCGGAGAAAAGTACTTAATTTGCTCAGGATTTAAAATGTTTCCCTGATGCACAGCTGTGGAACTAAAATTATCCCTAGATTCTCCAGTGGAAAGATTCTGAAGCTCCTGGAAAAAAAAAAAAAAGTATTGTGATGCAAATGTGCCTAATATGCAAACAAGTATTTGTTGGTAATGGTGTTAATGCATCTTGTTTTAGATGAAATCACTGCTAGTTTCCGTCGGTTTGGTCACTTGTTTGTTGATTGGCCTCACAAAGCAGAGAGCAAGTCCTACTTTCCACCCAAAGGTAATTCTTCTACAGTTGTACATGTTCTGTCCTGATGCATATGACTTATTTCACATATTGATTATTAAATTATCAATTCCTCATAAGATGAGCAATTTTTATAGTAAATCATAGTGTCTACCTTACACATGTACATCTCTTAACTCTTTATTGCAACATCAATCTTGATTTCCTTTCTAAGCCTGTTTTTTCTAATGTCCTAATTTCACAGACTTTCTCTAAATTAATTGGTGAACAGTGAATCACATCTGTCTATCCCTGGAAAAAGGTTGCAGCCAACACACGCTATAATAAATAAGTTAATGGTCAGATGCTAGTTGTAACTTAAACAGGACATTAAACCTATTGCTATTGGCAGTTATTTACATATAGCTATTAACGATTGTAGTTCTTAAGTCTATAATGTTCACATAGAAACTCATTAAGGTAAATGCTGTAATTAAAAAGCGTACTGTCATGGGTCACTGGGTCCAAGCATTGTAAGTAATTATTGTAAGTAGTTAACTGGAGTTATGTGTTTAGTCTGTTATACAGACATTATCACCACGGATATTTTAATACAGAAATATCAAAAATATTTTTGTGAAAAAGGTATACAAATTGCTACATCTCTACTCTGAATAAACGTACAAACATGTCCTATTTTTCCAGGTTATGCATTTCTGCTGTTTCAAGAGGAGAGCTCAGTCCAGGCACTGATAGATGCCTGCATGGAGGAGGAAGGGAAGCTCTACCTGTGTGTGTCAAGCCCCACTATCAAAGACAAGCCTGTAAGAGCCAACAGTATATCCCCTCCATCTCTCGGAGTATTTTTAATCTTCTACCCGATTTATGAAAACAGGTAGTGGCCACTTTGCAACAGTGCTCTCAAAGTAGGTGCAGTTAAATATAAACCCACAGAACAACTCTGGACTTCTGCACACACAGTGCTCCATTTGCACAGCATATGGGTCAGTGGAGCTGTGCTGCAGTTCCAAAACTCACAACGTTAGGGTCTGTGCAGTTTTCTTTTTCTTTTTTATTTATTTATTTATTTATTTTTATCTTAAGGTTAGGAAATCAAGTGTGATAATGAAATGCATTATGCCACCTTTTATAGGCCATGTTTTAGTTTTTCTTAGGCAAAGTAAACATATAAACGTTTCGGTCCAGACTTTACAGTACTTTATTTGTCCAAAATCAAAAATTCACATTACTTTTGTGAAAGTGTCAAAATGCCTTATAATTAAGGATGCATCAAAACCCTTTTGTTGGACCAATTACAAGAACAAGTGCATGTTTTTTGTTAATATTAAGCAGTTGGGGCATCTGGCACATCAGTGGACATATTATTTAGCTCTGTTTGTTTCTTGAGTTTATTTTGTGGCCATGAATAGCACATATGTGCACATTTATGCACATGATCCCAGGCTCATGTCTTATAATGTTAGCTAATTGCATCCCTATTTGTAATACAATAAATATTGGCCATGTACAGCTGAGGTCAAGTATATTGCTGTTTATTATTAGGTGCAAATTCGTCCATGGAATCTGAACGACAGTGATTTTGTGATGGATGGCTCTCAGCCTCTGGATCCCAGGAAAACCATCTTTGTTGGAGGAGTGCCACGACCTCTTCGAGCAGGTATGGAGTTGGTGGTTCGAAGACCCCAACTAAATATAGCCTGCTGAATGATTTAAATTAGGGTGCATTTCATTTCATTTCAAAATGCACTATTTAGCCAAAAGTTTGTGAACACAAACCATTGGCCATATAGTATATGAGAATAAATTATGTGCATGATGTGAATAAGCGACTAGTGGGCAGGAGTTTGCATCCACACACATGAAGCTGATTTATCAACTACTCATGGCTCGTTTTGATGTCATATGACCGAAGCATGACTATGTACATTATTCTGCATGATCAAAATGAGGCTTTATCTATGCAACTTAGATGAATGTGTGTTTGGTAAGTCAGCATATGGTGTATGTTTACTCCATACACAGGCAAACAGCTGAATAATTATCACCCTAATTAAAGGAATATGCCTTAAAGGAATATTCAAGGTGAAAAAAAACATGGTCTTGTTTATATAACGTTAGAACTACCAGATGGCGTTTACACAAGCTCGGCTACTTTATTGACTTTAACATTTGGGGTTAATTAATCTTTTCACACAAATTTCAACTGTCTCCAGGTAGAATACTTTTCAAATGTATACTTGCATTTCAACAGGCCTGACTTGTCAATTGTTTATACTGCACATTTAGGCTATGAGCCGTCTTTCCCTTTCCAGATCACATAAAAAAGGTTTCCTTTTTCCAGTAGTTAAATTGGGTTTTGCAATGGGGGAAGCCCATTTTTACATATTACTGTCAATGGCCAAATGGTCAAAGCGTCTTTATTTATCATATTAGTCATTTCATTTTAATTCATGAGCTTCCAAATAGGAATGAGAGTAAATTTCTCCTGCCTTTCCTGTCTCCCTATACAAGCTCCACGGTCTACTGACATCCTGGTCATGACCCACATTTTTTATGAACGCAAAGCAACCTCAATTTACCAAAAAAAATAAAAATTACAAAGCTTCTAGAGTCCTCTTCATTGTCAATTCACATCTATGTGTTCATGAAGCCTTTGAATAAATGAACAAATTAGCTTATTTAACCTAAAAGCTATCCGTTATCAATTCCGATATCTTCCTCTTATCCCACTGGTACCTTAAGTACTATCTCTCTACCTATCCCGCTGCATAGTAGATGATTTGGTGTGTTTGTTACCACCGTTAGGCATTATGTGCACTATTTCTAAAGTTAGCATAATTTTAGCTCATTTACAGTTTCTAGTATGATGTTTGCCTGAGAAGCTAAAAACAGCCATTTACAGTCTTAAATGTCTACAGCCACTTATATGTCTAGTTCACCAAGGCAACACACAACTAATCCTGCTTAACAGACAGCTTAATAAATACACATAAAATGTTAACTAACTCAGAAATGAACTTTTGAAAACTTACCGTAGAGAAAAATGATTTGACAGAATGTTCGTGCTATTTGCACCATTAGAGACCGTGTGCTTGTGCATTTGATGACAATTGATCCCAGTAATCTACGAAGCTTGCTGACACTGATATGGATGTAGAATTTGCCTCAAATATCTCTCTTTGTAGTGAAGAGGATTACTCATGAAGACCCATATGCTAAAAATTAAAAACAAATTAAATTTAAAAAATAAAAATAAAAAATTTTAATTTAAAAAATAAAAGTGTGATATGACTGAGCTCGGCTCCAGCAGGGTGCAATTTGGACATGAGGAGGGCCCCGGCCCAACCCTTTCCTCTTCCTTATGTTTCAGGTTATCCATCTGTCCAAGATTCTCTTTAGCATGATATCTCAGGAAAGACTGGTTGAATATTTGTAGGATTTTTAGGAATGTTGCGTACACTCATCATAAATGAATGTCATGGCAATATTGGGCTTTCATTTATTTTTTTTTTAAATGTTCTTTTACTGTGACAGTATTAAACATACAATATCTTTAATAGAAACGAAAAAAATTATTTGGTACACAAGTTTTAATTTATTTTGGGTTTACTGAAATCAACACAGGGTTGAAATTATACATACAGGGTCAAAAATATACATGCAGCACACCTATTATTTGGTTAAATGTCCCTTTGCCAAGTATCACCTTGACCAGATGCTTTTGGTAGCCATCAACAAGCTTACGGCAGCATTCTGGTTCGATATTTTACCATTCTTGGCATAATGGGTCAAGATCGATTAAATTTGTTTCCTGGCATAGTCCACATATTTTCAATAGCGTTGTTGTCAGGACTTGTTTTAAGCTTAATGTTGGCCTGCTTTATCCAATCCATAACCAGCTTTAATGTGTTTGGGGTTATTGCCACCTTTGTAACACGCAATTGTATCCAAGTTTCAACCATGTAGCTGATAGTTCGAGGTTATTCTGAAGAATTCTGATGTTCTTTATTATTTTATCCATTTTGTGCAATGAATCTGTTCCACTGGCTGCAAAACAGCCCAACCTGTATGTTGCTACCACCACCATCACATAACAGTTAGTACAGTGCTGCTCTGTTCCTCTTATCATTGTAGCTAAACAACTCCATTTTTGTCTCATCTGACCATAAAAGTTTCCTCAAGAAAGCATTTTCTTTGTCCATGTGGTCAGCTGCAAACTTCAGTCAAGCTTGAAGGTGTTGATTTTGGAACAGGGGCTTCCTTCTTTCTTGGATGGTAGCACCTCAGTTCATGGTAGGCCTGAACCTTGATGGTTCCTGGGTTGTTCCTGACCACCCAAACCAATTTCCTCTCAGCTGAGGGTGACCGTCGTTTTCCAGCAAAGTGGATACACTTCCCAATAACTTGTATTTATGTACAATTGTTTGCACAGATAATCTTGGAATCTGTAGCTGTTTATAAATGACACAAAGAGACATTCCTGACTTGTGTAAATCTGTGGTCCTCTTTGTCAGATCTGCACTGAGCTTCTGGGACTTGCCTATTATACTGTGTGTTGATCAATCCAAAGAGTGCTGTCAAACAAACCAATTTTATGTTGGTACAAAGAAGCTATCAGCTGTAGTAAGTCATGACCACTAACAGGAAGTTAAGGGACCTTGGCAAGTTAAGACATTTTAGAACTATCAGCACAACTGAATTAATAATCTAAGTGGGTGTATGTATATTTTTGACCCTATATGTATAACTGTGACCTTTTTTTTTTTCTATTGAAGATGCATGTTCTACAACCATTCTGTCACAGAAAAAGAACAGTTCAAAGAAGCCATTTAAAGTCCAGTATTGCCATGATGACATTCATGTTTGTGTATGTAAACTTCTGACCATGACTGTATATGGAATTCTTTGTAACTAGTAGATTAACTGATTGGATTTTGAAATTCATCCAAACTGTGTCAAGGTCACAGGAATGTCAGATGCTTGAAAAAGTTTTTCTTCAATCGCTTCCTTCCTGTTTGTCATACAGAGATGTTACTTGCATCTTCATAATTAGGAACTCAAGTTCCATTTTCTGCCTGGCTGTGATTTTTTTTTATTTTTTTTTATTTATTTATTTTTTTCCTCCTTTTCTTTTTTTTTTTGCCATCGTTCCATCTGTGTCTAAGGAAGTGTCCATTTGAAATAGTTTCCTTCCTGTTTGAAGTAAATTTTCAGGGTGTTTTAAGCATGCGAATTATTAACAGAGATGTAGCTTTACTGGCCACCACTGAGGTCTTATAAATAATTGCTTGAAGTCAGCAGTGATTGGCTCCAGCTTCCATGTGACCTTGACGGATAAGGATGGATCTGCTTACTGCTAGCGAGTTCACTGTTAATTGTATAAGTTGCACTGCACTTTTTTATTATATTTTTATTTTATTTTATTTATTTATTTTTTTTGGCTGAAAAGATCCATAATACATGTAAGATTATTTATCCAATGAGTAATAAAAGTTATTTCTGATGTTCAGAATTAATCAGCTGATGTTCAGTACAGGGTGGGATTTGGGATCTAGTATCCAAATCCGATATAATCCATGGTCATTTAATTCACCAGATCAATACACATTTAACTTCAGTTAGTAGGCTGACTTCAGGTAAGTATCATTAACATCATGCGGCTCATCATTGATTGATTAATTGAGGAAGCTAACATTTATGGATGAAATAAGACCTAATTTTCCACAGTTTTTATGATTATTGATTGTTCTCAGAAGTGTATGCTAAGACATAAGAGATTCTTATACTGCAGTGCCACAGTCACTGATTATAGAGTGTCTCTTCTGAGACAGAAATATCTCAATCGTGCTGACGCTACTTTGTGTGTGTGTTTGTGTGTATTTTCTCTGTGGCTTGTGGCAGTGGAGCTGGCGATGATTATGGACAGGCTGTATGGAGGGGTGTGTTATGCTGGCATTGACACTGACCCTGAGCTGAAATATCCTAAGGGAGCTGGACGTGTGGCCTTCTCCAACCAGCAGAGCTACATCGCTGCTATCAGTGCTCGATTTGTGCAGCTGCAGCATGGCGAAATTGATAAACGGGTTGGTGAGGGCACACAATGGAGTAGGGGGTGGCAGAGGTGCTAGGTCAGCGTTTTAAAGCTTATGGCCCACACCAGGCAGGAAAGATGTAATTATAGTTGCAACACCACACTGGGCTACACCAGATACAGTGCAGCTTTACAATGACTTTACATTGATTAATGAAGAATCTGCCCATCCAGGTCTTCACAAAAAGGGACCTATAAATTGATACAAAGATTGTTTGCAAATCAATGTAGATCACACAGCACTTAACATAGCCAGTGGGAGCCCAGGCAATATTTTGTAGTGGAAAAGAAAAAAAAACTCTGTTCATATCAGTGATGCTATCAATAATCTCAAGTGGATTACAATTTTTAATTGACTAACAATTTTCAATTAAATCCGGGATCAAAAACCCTATTCCTGGAGCTCTACCTCCCTGAAGACTCTCTCCGACCATAACTGTGCCCACCTGAACATCCATTCATTTGCCTTCTTCTTGATGAATTAAAAAAGGTGTGAGAGATTTGGGTTGAAGATGAAACCTGCAGGAAGGTAGATCTTCAGGAACCGGGTTGATGTAAATAATAATAACATTATTATTACTGTTGTTATTATTGATGGGATGGGAAGACCTTCAGAAAAAAATATTCAAATTGCTAAAAGCTAAGATGGAATTCCATAATCTTAATATTACCTCCTATTCTTCCTTAAACCAGTTGGAACTGTATCATTCTAATGTCATTTGTGTCATGAGTGCTGAAGGCCAACTACTATTAGTTATTGAAGCTGAAACACCTGATGGACACACATTTTAGGTTTTGGTTCAGGTATATTATTATAGAAATGTCTTTGGCATATGCAACATGGTTTGTACAACCTTAAAACATTAATAGAATAAAAGTAATAAAACTTACCATAAGACTACTGGCACAGAAAACTAGTAGTGGCATGGTTTTTTAGTATATCGGTAAGCCATGGTGGCTTACGAATGCAAAGACCATAACAGATTTTTGTGAAAAAGTCAATAGTGTGTCAGATTGTACAATGCGTGAGCCAGCTGGCAAAAAATGAATTTGTGTTCCTGCCATTTGTATGAAGAATATGCCTATTGTGGCTCATATCAGAATGATCAATGAGCCCTTTTTCAGTTTTGAATATGGCTGCAGAGCAAACTATTTAAATTTTAAATCTAATTAAACTTTTTTAGTAGAGTTTCAAATAATAATATTTAATTTTTATCTTATTTTCTGGTGGAGTACTTTGGGGAGTATGTTTCAGGGGTAGCAGGGATAACCCTCTTGGTGACACCAGTCAACCCTTCTTATAACCTAAACTAGATAATCTTAAATCATTCAGAATCAAATCATGATTCATCATTGTAACCACCTTCTGCTCCTTTCCATTTCTTGGTGCTAATGATCTTTCTTACGCTCCAGGTGGAAGTGAAGCCATATGTCCTGGATGACCAGCTGTGTGATGAGTGCCAGGGCACACGCTGTGGGGGCAAGTTTGCACCCTTCTTCTGTGCTAATGTCACCTGTCTGCAGTACTACTGTGAATACTGCTGGGCAGCCATACATTCACGTGCAGGGCGAGAATTCCACAAGCCCCTGGTGAAGGAGGGAGGAGACCGGCCTCGCCATATCTCCTTCCGCTGGAACTGACCCAGCACACAGGATGACTGACCTAGCATACATGCACTTTTCCTTTTTTCTGTTACATTCTTTTTATTGTGATTTCTTTTTAAAGTCTACAATTTAATTTATTCTAAGTTTTTAATTTTTGGAAATAATGACTATAAAAGAAGTGTAATCTCTATTTTTTTTTTTTTTCTTTTTTTGCCGGACCGCCAAATAGGTCGGCCAAGAATAGTAAATATCCCTAACTGACTGAATGACTGACTAATTGATTCCTTACTGTTGAATCATGCATGCAAAAGATCTTAAAGGGTTCTCACACAGTGTAGATGCCAATTTTTGGTTTGGACTGGCAGCGCGAACAATTGTTATTTATTTATTTATTCACTGAGGCTGTAATATTTTCATGCAAAAAAAAAAAAAAAAAAAAAATGAAAGAAAGTTAAAAACAGCGAACACTGCATGCAGCAATAAACGGCTGCCATACATTAGTACTCTTTTAATCATAGACAGATACTTAGAAGACGAATCACATCCAAGAATGAGTATTTTCTTTGGTGTTGGTTTGGTTTTGACTAAAAGCCAAAAGGGCTTAAACAGATCATATATCTCGGTCACATTAGCCGTTATGAAATAGATTCAAGCTTAGGTCTGCCCAGATCAAATTCAAACCTTTCACCACTGTATACCCATGGTGATACACTTAGCATAATGCCTTTGGCTCCACTGAGCAACATGGCTAATAAGCTGTATAGTTAGGGGGGGGAAAAAAAAAATACAACACTAGAAACCTGGAATAGGCCAAGCAATATGCTATATACCAGGAATACAGGCTCTATATTCCTATATTACCATGATCTACATTTTACCTCACATACATTTTAGATAAGATATCTACTCAAAGTGTGAAATTATATCTTTATGTCGCGTAGACATTCAACATGGAGGAAGAATGCGGTCAGCTGCATATACAAGTTGACCAGGAGGTCATTTATCACCCCGTTGGCTGCATTTGCGGTCCGGCTAACCTAGATTAATGAAGTTTTAATTTAATGAATGTCTTAATTTGGTGTGCATGAAAACTTGAATGCTTTAGACTTCTCAATATAGGTGTTCAGAGTGACTTGACTCTAAATTGCTGTTTTACTTTTATCATACTACTGTTGAGACCTTGCCTTTTTGTTATGATGGATTTGGATATGGACAGAACTACACTTTAAAGCGGTAGTTGACTGGGTAGAAAAAAGAGGCAGGATGATTAAAGGTGTGCATTTCACTGTAATTAAAAAAAAATATATATATATAATATATATATATATATATATATATATATATATATATATATATGGTTTTGACTAGTTTTGAAAAGCAAGCTCAAATAGTTGCACAAATAAACACGTGTAGTAATTATTCTAGCAAGTAACACTCGGACCTTACTAGCAAGAGACCAAACCTACTGTAAAACTAACAAGATGCAGGTTTTAAAAGGCTGTTCGAGCATCACTGGCATGTTTAGATGAAATCGTGTTGGCCACTGAGGCAGACATACTGCTAATAGTCTACATAAATATGCACATTAATTTCATTCACTGCAGGCACTTGCAATCACTTTAACATGATCATCTTGGATTATACTCGCATGGTGTGCTCAGTATATGTCTAAAGATCTCAAGGAGTAAGCACACACTCGTGTTGCCTGTTCCGCAGGTCAGACTGACCAAAGATAAGCCTTAGAGATAAGAAATGTCTTGACCTCCCTGAAATTACTGTTGTACAAAGCAAGTAGGGCAGACTAGTGTTCGTGTGATTTGATTAAAAAAAACATATCTAATAAGATTACTTAAGAATAATAATGCTTGTGATGGTAACAGCGGTAAGAATGCTCACTTGTCAGGGAATTTGTGCAAATATTGTAGTGCTAATGAGAATTACCATGTGGTGTATTGATAGTGCTTTATTGCATGTCCCCCCCCAAGAGGTTTTTGCCGTTCGAATTGAGCAGTGTAGTAGCTGAACGCATTTTGAAGAATTTTCTGTCACAGAGAAACAGATATTGTTTTATACATGGTATGCTAATTTTTGTACTGTGTTTTCTAGATGGTTATTTTCTCATTAACATAAACATATGCACTACTTTTTCTATATATTGTTTATCAAGTCATATAGGAACTTTTTTTTTTTTTTTTCTTTTTCCCCCACAAACAAAATGTCTTTTTGCAATACCTCATTTTTTTTTTTTTTTTTTTCCTTCAATTGTTGGGTATAGATTTTGTACCTTTATTATGAAGACACCCGGAAATAAGGCAAGAATGAATTCAAAAATAAGTTATTCATTATTTCCAATTAAGCTTTTTATAGATAGAATCACATGAGAAAATCTTGAAATGTGACACTTTTAGAAATACAGATAAAATCAACCTGTTCCCGATAATGAAACTGATATTACGTTCCTCGTTAGTGATTATGGAAATAAAATTATAAGCAATGTAAATAAAGTTTATACTACACTGTACTTTGTACCACAGTTAGGAATGTTCCATTGCGAAGTATCGATCCTTATCACTTTAGACGTATATATAAGTGCGCTTGTACACTACCAGTCAAATGTGTGGATACACCTGCTCATTCTTAATTTCTGACTGTTTTCAAAAATGAGTTTTGTTTTTTTTTATTATTAATATGATGAAATGACATATGTAGTGACAGAAAAATCTAAACATTTTTATATTTTAAATTTTTACACAATCCCTGATCTTGCACACACACTGTCTGCATCGTCTCAACCAGCTTTTCGAGCTTTTCTTAAAATTCCTAAAACAGCCAAGCCGCTCCTCGTTGCTCCTTTTTTTTTTTTTTTTTTTTTTTATCAAAATGTCTTCAAGACAAATGTAAAATATCTATTCACATATCTATTCTGTGCAAACTTTTGACTGGTAGTGTATATATATAAGTATAAACCCGAACGCAAGAAAGGCTAACATATGTATATTAATATGCATGAGCTAAATTTAAGCTGATATGGTATGATATGGCTTCAGTAAAATGACAATAATGTTTTATGTAACTTATTCCAACCTCACTGAATTATAGCTCTCAAAATGGGTAAACTATAATGAACGTTCTCACCAATATACTCCAACATTCAGAATCCCAGACCTCAAAAAGAGTCTTTATTTTCCATAAAGCCCATAGTGATTTGGGCCACTGAGACTTGAATGTGATACATCTTGCAAAATAACCTCAAATTATGTGCAATATGTTGTCTCCAAAACCTGCAGCGTATTTCTTGAGTTGCTCACAGACCCGCCTCCTCTCATTATAACCTTTTCTTCATTTTCTGTTTTGTACTAAAATGCCACTAATATGTGTAAAAAAAGGTTATTTTTTACTTTTTGTGTATTCACATATTTTACTACTTAATTTTATGCTACTGTGATTAAAATAAATGTAAATATTCAGTGACAACATATGAAAAGTTATATTTTCAATTGGAATGTTGAACTTTTGTCATTCAAACGTAACTAGCAATTGATAAAACAGTACACTTGGTAGAACTTCAAGTTTTATTAATCACAATCGTGTGCATCATGTCTACGGAAAAATAAGAAAAGTATCAGAATATTCTTGGTGTAACTGCTAATTTAAATTGACAGTTTATAACTATCTGAAGGTTGTATTTATCAATAGATTTTTATAAGAGGTCTAATTTTTTGCTATGCCATTTATAAGTTTAGATTTTCTTTTTTTATATATATTTTACCACCATATGGAATTGTGGGAAAGAAATCATTGTTTTATAGTTGGGTTAGTCAGTGTGCTGTTGTAGTTGAGTCCAATGTCTTAATTATTTGCAGCCAGCTATTTATAATGGTATGCCTAATTTTTAAGTATTTGTATTGTGAAATGTTGAATGAAATGAATAAACTTAATAGCAAGAACTGCTATAGCGATCATGTGTTATCTGAAAATGCATGCTTATGAAATGATATGGCCTGTGATTTGTGTGTGTGCACACAAGTGTAACCTAAATCCCAGGTAGGCAGGTAGCTTGTGTTTTTCTGGCACGAGGTCAGATGTATTTTTAGACATTGTCCTAAAGGGTGTGCTGCTACAGAAGTGGAGCAGCATAGAAATAAACACCGTACCGGCCATTTTTAAACAAACACACAGAATAGATACGTTTTGCGAAGTCAGAATGTTAGTTCAAAAGCAAAAGACGATTCAAGTTCTTCTTTAGGCAGTTTATATATGGTGCCGCACTTATAAGTGTCCTGGAACTGTCACTTCATACGTTATTACATGTAGTCTACACTGATTATATATAGGTAATATTAAAAATGCTGTTTTTATGTTTTGGCCACACTATTGTTTACAGTACATTTCTCAAAAACTTGCCATTCACAATGAAATGTAGGAGGGGGAAAAAAAGAAGCTGCATGCTGGCCATGTGGACACATGGCCTTCACATCATTTTCACCATTTTACCATGTGAACAAGCATGCAAAAATGTGCTTTACTGTGCATTTCAATATCACTTACATACTATTCAAAGCAATCAACATGGAATTAAAACACCTAGTACTGTATACAGAAATGGCAAGCTCCGCTATTCTGTGATCATTATTATGACGATTGCAATTTTTTTTTAAATATACGTTTTCCCTCATCCACATGAACTGGGAAAACTTTTCAGATTCAACCATTTTGAGCAAAGCATTCAAACGTGTTTTTGGTGGTGAAAAAGGCTCTTTTAGTGTGGATGGAAAGTGAAAGTGTATAAGCAATTATGAATTTCTAAATGTATGTGAGTACTAGACCTTAGTACATTCAGGATTTCAACAATGACTCATATTGCACTGTGATCTTCCCACTGTTGATGGGCATATAAATCAAGTGACAACAAATCTGACTTGTCTAATGTACATTCTCGTTATAAGGCATTATTATTAAAATTGCACACTGTAACTAAATGAATTTGGTGCTATAGGCAAAGCTGGGGCCTACAACAGTGTTTTAAAGCTGCTATTATTACAGTGAGAAAGAAGTCGCAATATTTGGAAAAAAATGTGTTCATGTGTTAAAATGAAAGATGTCGAGGATTTAGTGAAGTTATACTTCTGTATCAGGTTTAAAAATAAACAAAATCGTCTGCCACATTAACACCAGATTAATATTAGTATTAGAACTGTGATAAATGTTTGAGAAATTACATTAATTTAGAAGAAAGAACCACATGAACTTGGAAGAAACTGTCTTTTGTTGAAAGAGAAATCATAGGCAGTGGTTGGCTTCAAGGCAAACAATGGATACATCTGCAGCGTACTTGGGTCCCTCGTGTGTTATGGCTTATAGACTCAACATAAGACTTAACTTTATTGTACAAGTCCATATGGCTTAAAGAATTTAGGCTCAACTCTTCTCATTGTCTCAAAATCTTGTATTTAAATTTTTTAAACAGTGGTCCCAAAATGCTGTTGTAGGAGCCTGATACACTACATTGCCAAAAGTTTGTAGACACTTTACTATCACACTCATATGTGTTTGTTGTATATCCTGTTCCAGATTTATTCCCCCTTTGCTGTTATAATAGCTCCCACTCTTCTAAGAAGGCTTTCCACTAGGTTTTGGAGTATGGCTGTGGATTTGTGCCCCAAGTGGGGAGTTTAGCCATAAGAGCATTAGTGAGGTCAGGCACTAATGTTGGGTGAGGGGGCCTGGGGTGCAGTCCACATTCCAGTTCATCCAAAAGGTGTTAATGGGGTTGAGGTCAGGATTCTGTGCAGGACACTCAAGTCCTTCAACTCCAACCTTGGCAAACAATGTCTTTATGGACTTTACTTGTTGTCAACAGTTTTTTAGGAAGTCTCACATATGGGTATAATGTTCAGGTGTCCAAAACCTTATGGCCATATAGTGTACATGTACACTTTCAAAAGTACATTCTTCCCATCTAATGTAGTAGGTGTAAACAAACAGCAGCACATCCTGGTGGCTTCATTTGGCATTAGGGGAAATATATAAGTCATTAGTTTTTTAAGTGAATTATTTAAATCAGCCCTATTTATACTTAAATTCAGGAAAGAGTTTACGTCAGTTTTTAGTTTGTGATCAAAGATGCAATGAAAATATGTGTTCTTTCACTCACCCCACTCTGTAAAACCCTGTAAACACACACGCTGCACTTTCTACCGTAACTATTTTCAGCCAAAATTTTTTAATTAAAAATAAATATAGTTACTAACTGATGCTAAATATATAACTTACCAGTGTTAGGTCAAACATACATTGGCAGACTTTATTTCACAATCATGAACTCAAAACATTTCACATTTTTTAAGTGGGAAAGTTGAGACAATGGATTACTAATGTTACATGGGAGGAAGGGCAGGTATGTAGAAATGTATAAATTTTATCTACACTTGCAGTTGTCATGTTGAAATATGTACACCTATACAAGTAGTAATGTCTCGTTGTATTGGTTTGCCCTCTTGTGGACATCAAAAAAGATAAAGATGTTCGAATATATCCAAACCAGGTGGTGCGGTGGTGCGGTGGTTAGCACTGTCGCCTCACAGCAAGAAGGTCCTGGGTTCGATCCCCGGGTCACCCA
>JAQQZR010000012.1:4619709-4655163 GCA_030068235.1 Notoglanidium macrostoma
AAGATGCTGGGATTGGCTCCAGCTTCCCCGCCACCCAGACGGATAAAGCGCTATAGATAATGGATGGATGGAATATATCCGAACATATATATATATATATATGTTTGTTTTTTTTTTGTTTTTTTTAAGAACGATTAATCGAACGTCATTTTTTAGTCATTTTTACAGGGCCAGTAGGCAGGAAGGCCGTCCAGTCATTTCAGTTGGACCGAATGAAATCACTGGACTGGCTTTTTATAGCCCTGCGACTGCCACAGTACCACAGATTACAGATTTTTTTTTTTTTTTTTTTACTGTCAGAGCATTTTATATATTCATTACTGGCAATATGGAAGGAGAGTTTCAAGAAATATAACAAAATAATGCTTTTAAAATAAATTGCCTACCCTAGCTTTAAATGGCACTAATACACATCGGTACTAATATTATAAGGTTTTATGTTATTTTCCTCTCTATTTCTCTGAGTAACACAGACTGATACAGACTGAATGAAACCGCTCTGTTTAGCTCGCTAGCTAACCGGTTAAACACTCTATTCAGACCTGGGCATGAGTTCGTATTAAAAGTGTAACAGCGACACCTATTACTTTGTGACAGGTGCACGAAATACAATTACACGGCTTTTATTTTGAAGGCCACTATTGTTTTTCTTAATTAACGTCGTCACTGCGCTTATGCGCTTCAGCGAATGTGTTGGACTTCTTCCAAGGAATTCATAGCCGTTAAATATGTCAGCTAACATAAAAAAAAAAAAAAAACAAAGAAAGAAAGAATAATTGACGCAGGATGTAGGGTTTTTAACAAGGCATGGACTTCTAAACATTTATTTGCTCAAATCAAATGCTTAGTGTGTGGAGAACATGGAGCGGTGTTTAAGGATTACAATTTGAATCGCCATTACGAGAGTAAACACAGAAAACAATACAAGAATTTGCCTGATGCAGAGCGCGCACGAGCGTCGGAAGATTTGCTAGATAAACAGTAAAGGCAACAGGGATTTTTTATTTATTTATTTATTTATTTATTTATTTATATAAACAAAGCTCCACTCATCCAGGGATGCAGCAGTCAGGACCAGCTTTGGAATATCCCACAAAATTCCATGGACACGCTGGGACTGAAATGGGACAAACTAGTAGGTGTTACAACCGTTGGCTGTTGAGACTGATGCAAGATAAACTGACTGAAATTAAATCAGAACAGAAATTGATATGTTTTTTTAAACATTGCAAGAGTTGAAAATTTCTAAACTGTTTTTGTGATTGTTCATTAAATATAAATATTTATAATTTCTTATAGTGGTATATATATATATATTTTGGTCCTCTTAAACCATTCCAATTTCTCATGTGGCCCCTTTGGAAAAATAATTGCCCACCCCTCTATGTGGACCGTCAGCAACACGCTCGCGCAGGAGACGTCACGGCGCGCGTTCCAAACCGCTTACAGCCTAAATAGTGTTTCAAATGAAGACGTAACTATTTGTGTTGTAGTGTGCGGTTTTGGATGGAGTCCTTGCTTTGAAGTGACAGGTGGAATGTTGCTCTGCGATTGGATGAGTCACGTACGTCTGGTGTTTTGTGATTGGATGAACCGCTCGCGCTCATAAATTATGCAAGAATTTTCTGTTAGGGCGTTGATGACGTGGCGCAGCGTTTGAATTTCGACGGTTAGTGACAAACAAACAAAAACAACGGCTAATCGGCTACATTCATTTCACCCGAGGAATATCGTTTACAGAAAAAAACTATTGGGTTATGTCTACTAAAGGAAAGTCTTATGGGCTACGCCAAAAACTGACAAACTCGAAATTTGGCAGGAATTCAGGACGGAAATTAAAAACGAAGATTAGCAAAGCTTTACTGTTTTCGCCAGTTAGAAAAAGTCCAGAACTTTCTGTGAACGCAAAGCACGGTTTCGAGTTTAGTTCTTC
Organism: Notoglanidium macrostoma; assembly: GCA_030068235.1. NCBI lineage: Eukaryota > Metazoa > Chordata > Actinopteri > Siluriformes > Auchenoglanididae > Notoglanidium > Notoglanidium macrostoma. Next base: position 4,621,643 of record JAQQZR010000012.1, read on the forward strand.
ATTAAAAATAAAGACTCGGACTGATACACTGGGCTCAACTCAGCACAAGACACAACAGAGCAAAGAGACCTTTACCTATTCACAAGGTAGATTAACTATATAAACCTTTTTTTTTTTTTTTTTTTTTTTTTTTACTTCAAAGTCTAGCTATTCAATTTCTAATCACTGCATCCTTTCTCTCTCACACATTCTTCTCATGTTCATATACTTCTTTACCTCTATGATTAATTTCCTCCGTAGACTTGCATTCCTTTTTCTTGTATTTTGATATTTTTAACACCCCCAAAAGCAAAATGTGTTGTGTTATAAAAGCCTGTCTGTCTGTACAGATGCAGGGCCCTATCTCTTCTATGAAGAAGGTAAAGATAAAGAAGGTAAAATGACAATGATTTCAAACACACTTTTAATTAAACTATAATAAATTTCTGTGCCCACAAATATTAAACAAAGCAGCAACATTTGCAAGCAAAGTATTAAGTATCGTTGGTATGATGGCCCTAGGGTTCCTCTCTGGTTCAAGCCTGAGCTTGGGCTACTGTCTTTATACTATGGATAAATAGTAAGAGCCACAGTTCTGCTTACAAAAGTCTCCTGAGAACATTCACCAATCTAAGATAAATAACTCGTAGCGCATAAATCACCTTTATAATATGCACCATTTATAATTAAGTGCCTCAAAAGATATTTGAGGCATCACCACAAAACGAATCCAGTGTTGCCAAAGTTCATTCTAAGATGTAGCTGTTTTGGGGGAGGGAGTGTCAAAAAATGACCCACTTGCAATTTTTCCTAATTTTGCCATAAATACATTCCTTGATCTATAATGTATCCATCATCAAAATATTATATGGTAAAATATCCTATAAATATGACCTCTGTCTGGTTGCTATGCATGGATTTTTACATAGTTTTACAAATCTTTACAATGTTTACAGCTGATTTTGTCTACACTTGATGTTTTTATGTTAAGATGATGACACCGTAAACATTTTCTCTAAATTGTCTGGCTTGGCATGACCAAATTTAATAAATTACCCCTTATTTTAAAGATAATTAACTGTAGGTTAAGAATATCCAATAATACAACTTTTTTGGAGCAGCTGGGAGTCATTTTGTCGTGACATGCCCCCCCCTCCCCTTTTTTTTTGCTTTGATAAGATTGTGGAAGTAAATCCTTTGATGTCTCTATTTTTCTAATGACAAAGATGTAACGTACATACATTTTATACATACATGTATACAAACAGAAATGCATATCAAATACGCAGGGTTTAACTTGGGGGCGGCTTGGCGGATGGATGGATGGAAGGATATCAAGACAAGGAATCTTGTGTACATTGTCTGTTAATATAAAACATTCCAACTTTATATTGCCAGGATCATTGAAGAATGCCCCAGCGGGTAGAAAAGAGAAAGAAAATGTAAGTGTTTCTGCTTAATATTTAGGCAGCCTAACCTGTAAAGTGTAATTGGTTTAAAGCTGCATTCAGAAGACTTGCTGGAATCTGGAAAAAATTAAATAAAATCTCACCTACTGCCATTGATTTTCTGACAAATGCCAAAGAATCTTTGTGAATGTAGTTTATAGGTTTAAATGTTCTTCAGTGTGAAGTGAAGCAGAGTGTGCTGAGGACAGTATCCAGGATGCTGCAGGAGAACAGGATCATTAGAGAGCAGTGGATCAGGTTATCTCAGGTAAACCTGACACCTTACTTAAGAGATATCCTCAAAACCTCTGCATATTTCAAATCACTAAATACCCAACTGGAAGCATGTCTGAATAGCAAAAGATTGCAAAAGAATCATGTGTATGAAAGGTTCAGATTCTGCACGTTAAACAAGAAAAAGTCAGCATATTCAACCTTGAAGGCAAAATCCACCCTGAAGAATCTGCAGCTCAATCCTGATAATTAACATTACAGTTACCCATTAATGTGATCATTACTGGCATACAGGATTTAATTAATAGTGAAATTCTAAATTGACCTTATTTGGTTTAATCTTCTTTCATTAACAAGATGGTTTTTCACTTTGGTTTTCTACATTACCCACAATACTGTTCAACTGCTTCTAATCATGGCTCGAGTGGAATAAGGCTTCATTCGGCTTACTTTGGAAGTGGGAATTAGGAGCTTGGCATGACCTCATTTTCAACCTTCATGTGTTCAAGCTACAAAGTGGAACTTTTGTTAGCAATAAGCTAGCCAGCTAACTGTGCTGAGTGCTGTACATTTTCCTCCTGAAACCAGTGTACAGTATAGTTAATATTATAGCGAATATTTCTGTATGTTCATTGAGCTAAAGCAAATCCTTGTATGTATATATGTATATATGTATGTATGTATGTGTGTATATATATATATATATATGTATGTATGTATATGTATATATATATATATATATATATATATAAGGTAAAATGTGCTAAAGGTAAAATTGAGGAACCCATCCCAGGTTCCTGAATAGGAATCCGAGTTGAGGGTGCTTGTCATTGTTTTTTCGAGGTTGGAGGTTGAATTGCGAGTTACAACCTCTAGTCAATTGCAGCATTAGCGCTAGGATAAACTCTGCCTAAAGAGAGTGAGTGATGCAGCAGTGCTGTAATCCTTTAGTCTGTCCAGCTCTCTCACATCTAAAGAGTTGTTCAGCAATGGCAAGATAACGGTAATTGACAAAGGTGCCTTCTAAATGGAAATTTGCTAGTTGTAATAACATAATTTCCCACTGCAGCATGTCTTTTGTTTGCTCTGTCAGAGTACATAAAGCTCATAGAAAGCTACTTTAACCACACTGTGACATTTAGAGGCCTAAGTGGCTACTGATACTGCAGTGCTGTAGTGAACTTCAAACATTCATGCAACTTTTTGGACTGAAATTCCAGTACAGCAACAACAGAGGACAATAGCGAGTAACATTAGCAACAAGCTATCTGGCTAAGGTTAGTGATAACTCTAATGTTGATTACCTTCTCAAAATTACAATTAGTATGGTCTATATTATAGATTTTACCAAGTACCGTGTCTGTGTGTTAATTGATGTAATGCCAATGCTAGACTAATTAAAAAGTCGAGAAGGGGTGCAGTATACTATTAACATTGCGCATTGCCATGTTGATTTGATGTCACTCCATAAATGGGAAAGGAGCTGGTAAAGAGTACTACCAGAAGTTACAATTGAGGGAACTTTTCTGTGGCTTTTGCTGGTTGTAAGCTGAGAATTACAAGTTGCAACATCACCTCAAATGCAGCAAAAGCTTGAAACTATACAAGCCTTGAAACTTTCCACGTTACTGTGTTGAGATGTTCCTTTTTCAAGGCTTTTGGGTGTGTAATAGAGAGGCCTCTAGTGGTCAGAAGTGTATAGGCCTGTGCACTATATGAAACAATTTAAATGACGTGTAAAATCTGAACCAAAAAGAGAGAAATTCTTGAAAAATGTATGACTTTTTTTTAATCATAGCCTAGAAAATAACTTTAAATAATGATGTGAGCAGAGATCTGTTGATGGAGATTATACTGTGATGGCTCAGCATTTAAGCCTCTGGGCTTCTGATCAAAAGGCTGTGGGTTTGAGTGTTGCGGGCAGAGCCCAGATCTCAACCCCATTGAACACCTTTTTGCATGAACTAGAATGCCGACTTCACCCAGACCTCCTTACCCAACATCATCTGACCGCACCAATGCTATTGTGGGTAAATGAGCATAAATCCTCACAGCCACACTTCAATATGTAGTGGAAAGTCTTTAGCTTTAGAGCGACTAAATCTGGAATGAGATGTTCAACAAGCATGTATGAATGTGGTGGTCAGGTGGCCACAAACTGGACACTGACAGTTTCTTTAAATTAACAGTGCAACTGCATCATTTATCTGTAAAACTGAAAAATGGTGAGTGAGGGGGGAGCTCTTTTCTTTATTTCTTTTTTGTTGTTGTTTTTGGAGCTAACTGCAAAACCTGACTGTCATCAAGTTTGAGATTGTTGAATTTGTTCTCCTATTCAATTCCTCAGTCCTGTGACATCAGTGCAGCAGACAACTGCAAACTTCTCACTGTTCGTTACTGCACACTTTAGTTTAGACTGGCACAATGTTCTATTCATGTTAAAAGCACACTGCTATATAAAATATCTGTTATTCTTGTAACTTTGTTATTGAAGATGGACATTTTTTCTTGAAATGCTGAGATCACTTGTTAAAGAATAAGTGTGGGGTTTTTTATAGCTTGTCTGGAACTGCAAACTTCTCACAGGAATAATGAAAATACAGCACAACCAACAAATTAGCACCGGAGCCACTAAGCACACCGCAAATATTTCTATATAAACGTAGTTAATGTTTTTCACTGTAAAGGTTTCCTTTACAATACTGTCATTCCACACATACAAATCTTTTAGCATTTTTAGAAATAAGATCCAGACCACAGTCATCTTTAACACCGTACTTAACGGTTGTTTTTTGTGTGTTGAGGAAATGTTCCCTGAAATCTGTTTTCTGCTGCAGATTCAGAGATGTAGAAAATAAGAGGATCTAAACCAAGAGATGAAACATTGTTCATACAAGGTAATTGTTACTGGACACATAAGACACTGACACAATGTCCTGTTCCTGTTAAAAACACATTGCAATATAAAACATTTATTATTCTTTTAACTTTGTTATTCTATACTTATCAGAAGTAGAGACGAACCTTTCTGTATTTATGCGCACACACACACACACACACACACACACACACACACACACTGGCTTTCATTAAAAGAAGATTGTAAAAGCTGTTTGGAACGCTCAAGAGTGCGATCACATGCAAATGCTGGAGGACAACTTTCAAGACTTTTATTTTGCCTTTACACAAGAAATACCTACATGTTGAAAATATTACACTTCGATGTTTGACCCTAGATGGTGCTATATTCAAATCTTTGAATAACTTCTTGTTCCAAGTTTTTTAATGGCAGTAGTAAAATTTAACCCTCAAAGTTTAGGTTTTAGGGTGGAATTATTTATTTTTAGGTTGATGGGTATTTGTGAATTTGTTAAAGAGTGAACAGTTTAAGAGCAAGCATTATGATAAAGGCATTTTTCTGCTTTTGTTGGTTACAAAGATGTTTGCACTCTGGTTGGAACTTGTAAAGTAAAAAGAGTTCGTTCTTTTTATACAGTCACTGTTGTGCTGATCAGTGTTTAAAATGTTCTCTATTACTTCCTGTCTATTGGTCAAACACATGCTGTGAGCAGATATAGTTCATATTCAGAATATATAAAAATACTTATTTTAAAAATAAAAATCCAAGTGTTCCAGTGTTCAGACCTCTTTCTGTCTATTATCATTGTGTACACCTGGCCTTACATAGCATTCTGTTTTCAATTTGTCACCAGATTATTATTATTTTTTCATGCTTATATGAATGTGATCACTGGCATTTTGCCACTTCAGTAGCACTGAAGTGAATAATGGGCATTATATTATTATATAATAGATAAGCCTTTTTTTGTCCCTGACCTGTTGTTTAAGTGTGTTTGTGTTGAATAAAGGAGAACAATGCTGCATTTTGACAGCTTGTCAGGTCAAAGAAGCCACATCCTTAACAACACGATGTGATGTCATATCAGTGATGTCACAACATGTGACAAGTGTTATGATATTCTGGCAAAAGCCCATTACCTTCATTTAACAAAATAAAGATGCAGATAGGGTGTATATCTTATAAAGTAAGGTGTAGCTTTTTTCAGTAATTTTACTGATTCACTTATTAAGTAATTATTGAATAATTGTATTTCTTAACGTATGAGTGGAAAAACAAATAACATTTGAGCGCAGATACTCTGATTGTTGTAAAATGTTTGGTATGCCTTGACAGAAATACAACCCTTAATTTAACTGTCACCATTTATTGTATCTTGTCATACGCAAATAAAATTTCAAAACTTCATGAACACCACCTATAATTACTGACTATTAAAGTTAATTGGGGAAAAATTATATGATGATTATATTATGAATGTTTCAATTGGAAGGGGAAACGGACAGAAGCACGCTTTGTGCCATGCCAAGAAAAAGCACGTGTACAGTGCTGTGCAAAAGTCTTTACTTTACTTTAAATAGCTGTAATGATGACCCCATTAATAATGAAATAAAATTTTCTACTTAAAAGAAAAATATCACAATGCACAGTAATAAGTAATAAACTAAACAAAGTCAATATTTAATGTGACACAACTTTGCTTTTTTTTTTCTTAAATAGTAGTCTCGGGTACAATTTGAACAGTTTTAGAAGGAAATGAGCTGGTAAGCAACAATAAACATCTATAGCAAAATTTGTCCACCTCATGAATCGTAAAACAATTGAGACATGTTAATATAGGCAGGCTTAGAATCCATAATGTGACGTGGACACTGGTTAAGATTTAGTGCCGTTGTGACTAAAGTCAACTAACATGGACGTTCTGCCAATGTCAGAAATTTTGGATGGATTAAAATCCTAGTGCGCCACCAACAGGAGGACATCATAGCATTACATTTACATTTACATTTATGTCATTTGGCAGACGCCCTTATCCAGAGCGACATACATATATCTCATTTATACAACTGAGCAGTTGAGGGTTAAGGGCCTTGCTCAAGGGCCCATCAGCGATAGCTTGGCAGTGCTGGGATTTGAACTTGCGACCTTCCGATCACTAGTCCAATGTCTTAACGAACCCTGAGCTACCACTGCCCCTCACAAAACTCACAGCGTAGCTACAAGTACAGCGAAAGGCAAAAAGTAAACAAAATATGCTAATAGACAGACAAATATATCCTTATTACCTCAAGCTCAATTTGAGGAATATTTCTGTTTATGATTTATCATGTAAGCAGATTGTAGTCATTTTCTTGAGTCTATCTTTAGATTATCTTCATCATGTAATCTGACACATTATCACCCATTCTCTAAGAATTTGACCAAAAGTGTCTCGGGATTATCTCGTAAAATGTAACAAGTAATAATCTTAAAAGACATGAAATCAGAGCATCTAAAACTAGCTTAAGAGGATAAAACAATGTTTAAGTAACTGACTAGATTACAACTGCATTGTAATGTATGTGTACCATGTGCACCTACAAAACATGGTGTCTACACAACGTCATAGCGGTGGCCTGAAAGGGACATTAAATGGCATGTTTGATGATTGGGGTGTTTCCTACTGTTTTATGGTTCCATGTGGTTTACAGGACGAAGTCTTTAGATGTAGCTGCACTTGTATAAATAAAGTGTGGTTTTGGAGGCTTTGGAAGTTTTTCATGAAATGTTGAGCTCACTTATTAAAGAATAAGTTTTGGTTTTTTTTATAGGAAACCCCCCCCCCCCCCCAGAAGTGCAGCAGTGTTTATTTCTTTACAGTGATTATGATTGTTCAATCAAACCTGCTTACAATTGTTGCCCAAAAGTGTTCTCATGGTTGCCTGGTATTTCAAAACATAGTAATTTGAATTATATCTATCTTTAATGGCTGTCAAAAATTTTTATGAACAATATGCAAATCTGCTCATAATTATAGCAGCTCATTGATACCTGAACAGGAGTCCTAAGTTCAAGCCACATCATGAATGTGTGGTGTGTTTTTGTTCGTTTTTGTTTTTTCCCCGCAATGTTTGGATAAGGAAATTCTGCCTACAAAGACTGCAAATTATTCAGAGGCAGTAAGGCATTCAGTCATGTCTGACATAAATGTTTTCACAAAATGACATGACTATGAAACAGACCATATCATGGTTAAAATGGAGAAGTATTAAGTTGTCAAAGACTCTATGATGAGGAAAAATTACATGGGTGGATTATAATTAACAATGCTTATGGATTTTGCAGCTTCTTTTCCTAGGTGCTAGTATTTATTAGATGTGTCTTTTCTTTCTTCCTTCCTTCCATACATGTCTGTGTGGAGTTTCTCAGGTTTTCCCCCATGTCAGAGATGGTTTTCTTCAGGTTAGGCTAACCCTAACCCGAACCCATTTTCCACTCACCTCCCAAAAGCATTCCAATAAGTGGATCGGCTTCTAAATTACCCCTAGGTGTGAATGTGTGTGTGCCTGGTGTCCTGAGTTGGCTGGCATCCCACCCATGGTGTATCCCTGTATTTAGGGGTGCCCTCATGTCCACTGTTACTGGGACAGACTCTGAATACACTACCACCCTGACCAGGATAAAGTGGTGACTGAAAACCCTTTTTTTTAATCCTGGGGTTACTTTCATTTCTATCTTGTCATAGTTTTAAAATTGGAATTTTGTCCTTGAACCAAAAAGCACAATTCAGCTTTTGATGTGGAATTTTAAAAAGCTTCTCTTGGATGAATTCGATGCTCCTCCGCAGGTAAATGAAAATTGTTGTAGCAAAATTAAATGAAATAAAAATTGATTAGGATGAATTTGATGGTTATAAATCCTATGATGTGACTTATTGCCACGACAGAGAGGCCAGCAGAATTAATACATTACAGTAAATCATTATAGCAGGATATGTGAAGTTGAGTGCTTCTCAGTGGAGTGCTTGCTCACATCAGTGTTATGGGGATTCTTAGTAATTTAGCAATTGAAAATCCTTGGAAAGCCCATGAATTAAATTGAAATGATCCTGCTATTGCTGTTCTGGAGATTAGTGTTAGACCTCAACATTGACCTGGTTGACTGATGGCTTTTGAAAGTACAAACAAAACTGGTGAAGATGGTCTGACAGTGTTAGGCTGAAATCTGGAAATAGTTTCTATAGTGTAGATACTACACTATATTATCAGTGTTGCACTATATTATCCCTGACTTGTTTTTGTTGTGCTGAGTCATTGCTGCTGGTAAAACTGAACCAGTATACCCTGGAGCTGGATGGCACTATAAAGAGAAAACACAGTGCTGAGTAGTTTTCTGTGGCCATGGCACATTATTAAGGCCATGTACAGTTTTCTACAGACACCAGTGACTAATTAAACTGTAATTATTTTTTACAACGGGGCTCATTTAATGTCATATGTTGAAATGGGCAAAGCAAATAGAGCCCCACCCAGCCTTTAATTGCTGTAATATGCCACCTCTGCTCAATATAATCTCCATAATGGAGGGTAGAGAAACAGGAAAAACACAAACGGCAATTATCCCTCTAGGGATAAGCGGGTCAAATTGGGCCACACTGACTCAGTATACACTGCTTCCAAGCAAACTAAGTTCTTCCATTTCCTTATATGCAGCAAGCTAGTTCCTTTTTGATAGTTTATTTCTTTTGGGCGGAACCTAAATGATGCAGAATAATTGATACACGGTTTGATCTCAGTTCTTAGTATTATTTAGGGGGCAAGTACAATGTATTGTAGGATGCATACTTGAAAGATCAATGCTTATATTTAATTCATAGGAATCAATTGATTGGAATCAAAAGTGTCGGTAGATTAGGAACCGTTCCTTTTTTTTTTTTTTTTTTTGTAGCAACATTTTTAGTATTGACCTTTTCATAGGGAAAGCTTTCTGCAGTGCAGCCCCATTTACCCCCCCCCACACACACACAAAAAAAAAAGTTAGGATGCTATGTAATGTACATAAAACAGAATGCGATGATTTGCAAATCGTGTAAATCGTACTTCGTTCATCCATAGTTTGTCGCTGCATCCACAAAGGCTTGTAAAAACCATTCAAAGAAGAAACTGTATATAAGCATGATCCAGAAATGCCACTGCTAAAGAGAAGAGGAACCATCCGGCCTTTTATCAGCCACAGTTCAAAAGCCAGCATCCGTGATGGTATGGGGGTGCATTAGCGCACATGGTAATGGGTAGCTTTCATATCTGTAAAGGCACCATCATTGCTGAAGGATATATAAAGATTTTGGAGCATCATACGCTACCATCCAGACATCTTTTTCAGGGAAGGCCTTGCTTATTTTGGCAAGACCGTTCCAAACTGCATTCTGCACATATTATAGCATGCTAGTTTTCGAAGAGTTCAGGTGTTAAGTGGAAATGCCTGCAATCCAGACCTGTCACCCATTGAGAACATTTGGTGCGTCATGAAATCAAACACTTTTTTTTTTTTTTTTTCGGAAAAAAATATTGCTGTTATATTAGTGAATATAGTGTGACAGATGGCTTTTACATGGATGTCTGAATAGTGAAACCTGAATATATGAACTCGCTCTAAAATTGATGTGGTTAAGATTTATATAGAGTGCTTAATTCCTGTTAAAAGTCTTCATGCACAACTCTGTACATTCTGTCGATAGTAATTACTTCTTTGAACAACCAAAAATAAAAAACAGTGTTGCTCTTAAATGGATAGAAACTGATGTTTCATTGACTGCGCTTCTAGATCTTGCACAATGGAAGAGACTAAGCTTTCATGGACTTATTATTGCACCTAGTGGACATGAATGGCACAGCACAATTAATGGGGTTGCCAGATTGTGCGAGTTTAAGTGGCAACCGCTACCTTGTTTAATAGCAAATAATTTCTACTAAACCTAACATGCAGATACTGAGTCTATTATTTAAAATAAAGTGCCCATAAAGTGTTAAAGTGCAGATTGTGAGTATATTATAAAAATAACACTTTCTTTTGTAAGCTATGCTGCAAAGATTGGGAGAGGAAAAGGAAAGCTTATGGAGTGGGTAAAACCTGGTAACTCTAAGAATTCACTAGTGGCCAGTAGTAAAGGTGAAGTGTGATACCCTCTCAATGAAAAATTATTTGAGGCTATGTTAGTATTAATGCAGTTCCACCCCACTGAAATCTATGGTCATGAGCTGCTGCTGTGTGGAGTGATATGTTTTAATGGCTTCTTTCTGGAGGACCTTTTTGAGCACTCCTTACATCTTGGTGACTCACTGCTCCATTCATTCGCCGTTCCAGGCTTTAGGAAAATGACGTACTCTTAGTTTTTCTGTGGGCCACACACCGCTGAGTTTAGTGTTAACTGATTCAACTCATTACTAAGCCCTTCATTACTTGAATTGGGTGTGTTGAAGACTAAACAGTAAACTCCGTCCTGTGATTCTCCTGCTTTCAACTCAAACTTGTGTTATATGGAGCCATAATACATTCCTTGCACTGATTATGTGAGTGGCATGGCCACATGGGTGGTATAGGGTGTAAGATGTTGCCCTTAAAATAAGCGTTTCCATTCCAGCTTACGTCAGATCATATCACTGAGATGCTGCTACTGTCCAGTTACTGCAGATTTTATTAACCTTTTCGAGGTTTATTTATATCATCATTGTAGTTCTAAGTAATTTTTGACCAACTACAGAGCCACTATGACGTTAATACAGTAATATAATTATGCGGATATTCATTTTTCCCCAAGGAACAAATCAAATATTCTGTTTGTCCTGTTCATAATTTGGTGGAACTTGTCCCCTTAGAAGGAAGGAGACTACAAAATCATTGCTAATCAAGTTATTCTTCCAGATCATGTTTAGAACATTTCTATGCTAATGGGAGAGGTCTCGTCTAGATCAATTCCAGAGTTCTTTCTCGACTCCAGTTCCCAGAGTGCACCATGGCCATCATGGACTAAAACTCCGAGCCACCATGGTCATAGTCACCTGATTACTGATTTCTCACACATTTATCTCAATTATCACACATTAAGCACCCACTCCTACGCCAAGATTTTGCAAAGTGACAGTCAATGTTTATTGCCTGAACTTACCAAGCCTTTTCATTCATTATCGCTATTCTGGTTTTTGATCTTTGTCTCCTGGATTTTGCCCTCATGGTGTTGCTTGGCGATCACCTGACATTCTGCCTGCCTGTTTTCCAGTGAGTTCTTAATAAGCTTCTCAAACTGCCGTCAGCTCCATCTGTGAATGCGTAGATGCCGGTCAGTGTGCAGGCAATGTTTTGCACAGAATAAATTATTGTTTGCTCATATTAATAGTTTCTCTTCAAAATATAATTTATGTACCTGCAAAAAAAATCTCATTGTGTGCTTAGAAATGTCCCACCACTCGCCCAGGAATGAGGCACACAATAACGCCATAGCATTATTCATTTGTGTTCGTGTATCTGGGATGCCAGAAAACGTTAACAGAACATACTGATATCCAAGACATGTTGTGATGTACCTGTTTGTGACCCTACAATAATTTAAACTGATCTTGGTAGATTGCGTTGGTCATTAATAAAAAAAAATAACTGACTGCGGTCGTGTTCATTAATTTGCATTGTCGGGTCCCCCGCAGGATGGCTCTGCCAACGGTGCTTTATTGCGGCCCCGCGCTAATTGGCCCGCTTTATAAATCCGGCCCTCGTCTTAAGACTTACTCCTAATACTTAAGAGATCCGAATACTGCCATACTGTATAATATGCAAAAAAAAAAAAAAGAAGTGTGCCATAACCAGTCATGTGACCGAAGACTCAGTAGGCGAACATGATGTACTACTTTCGCACTATGCAAACATACCACATTATGCTATAACGACTCTTTCCCATAATTCACCGGGAGCCTCCGAATAAGCGAATAAAATCCCCGGGAGAAATGGCAGACCGAAGCAAAGCCGATTGGTTTAAGGGCCACGTGGTGTCTCTGGCGATGTACAAAAGAAAGAGTTTAAACATTTCTGCCGTTGCATTTCTTTTTGTATCTTTTTGTATAAATGATCTGTGAACATCCGGGTCAAAGGACGTCCGAATTGTGTCCTTATTAGTCTCTTGCATATTCATAGTACGCACTACAATCACGGTCGGGTAGCAGGTGCTTTACCGACGCTAGTACATACTGAGTATTCGGATGCAAATTAAATAGTTAATTTCCTTTCACTGCACGTCATCTGTCATCTGTCATCCCCTTTGCGATTAGCGCCGCTCGTTCGTTGCGGGCTGCGGCGCGCGCTTCCGGGTTCGCGGTGACGTGGAGGACTTCAGTTTCCAAGCTGCTCCTCGAGGTCACGCGGACAGCCTGAGCAGCCCCAGCTGGCTCGAGGCGCATATGATTGCGGCTCGTTGTTTACGGCCCACTTAAGGACTCGTTCGCACACACTTAATTACGCAGCATTAAATATGTAAGAGGAATATTATTATGCTGTTTTTGGGAAAGTGACCTGAATATAATGGATGTGAACTGTTGCAATTAATCAGTAACCTCTGTGCCTCCGTATCTCCTCGCCTCAGTTACGCTTACGTTTTAACCCTGTCCGACCAGCTGAGTTTCAGTTTTGTGATTTCATGCTCTGTTTCAGTGTTCTAGTTTCTGTTTTGGTTTCATTTCACTATAGAATAAAGCTTACCCTACACCTGCATCCAGCCCCTGCCCTCTTCATAACCTGACGTCGTCCTGTTATGTTAATTAATCGGACTATTAAAAGCCAGTATGTGTAGTGCAGCAGGTGATGGGCTTCGGATGTTATCTTACTTGTTGCAGCATAAACGCGCATCCTGAAAAACACCACCATGAAGAGCATATTTTCTAAATATGCATACCCAATAAAAACTTTCATTTTGAAGATGTCAATAGTGGGTATGTTTGTTTTGTGGTTATTGAATTAAAGAAGAAAACACCTCAATCTAGCCTACTTGTTAAATGAAAAAAGTAGAGCACAGACGCAGTACTTTTGTCACAGGTGTTCAGGATAGTGATTTGTCCACCACTGGCTACTTATGTTGGACATGTTTATGAGGTTACGACTTCTTCAGTTGCTCTATAAAATTACCAGCATATGAAAGTGTTGCATCAGCTCATGCACCATACAAAATGTCTATATATATATATATATATAATCAACGCTTCTTTGCATGAACAAATATACTAGCAGGCTTGAGTTTCATAGAATATGACGTTCGACCTGTCTGACAGCATACTCGTAAATCACTGGTTGACGGCCTGTAAGTTAAGATTGTGACATGTAACTGATAATTAGCCTGTCGTTCAGGTCGTTCTAAAAAAATGCCTCTCTGTTTAACCCTAGAGCGCAGGTATAATTGCACATTGCCTAGAGGAACGTGAGGTGAGCACTATGGAGGGCAGGAGTGAGCTTTGGCGCCATGTGTTATGTAAGCACTGATGAGAACGTGATAAGACCTGGAGCTGCATCTACACAGCCGAGAGGCAGCCAGGCCATCTGTGTGACGAACATTAGTGCTGATTTGACGTCTGAGAGTTTTAGTGCTTCTGACACCCATGCATAGTCGACTGTACATAGTTCTCTGTGCAAACTGAATTGTCAGTGGTGTTTGAACTGGCCTGGTCTGTTGTTCTGTCAGGGTTTGTTTTTCTGCTGTGATAAGAATACGGCCAAAGGCAGCACTGTTTGGAGTAAAATGTTCCTGTGGTGCAATCCAGCCCTAAAAGTGGAGCTGTCTGCTGCTCTGTCTCCTGGGGCTTGAACTGTTCGTAATGGTCTGCTTACATTTCACTGTAGCCTGACGAACAGAAATTGGCTGTTTTAGGGCATCAAGCAGCGTGACTGTTAAGAGCTCTAAACCTCAAATTGCCTTTTTATTTCGCGTTTTGACTAGTATGTTAAAAATAAGTTAAGATGCACTATTTGATGTTGTGTCTTAACTTCAACCACTTTAAACCCACCCATTGTTTTATACTGAATTTGTTTTTAAGCTGTTAACATTTTACAATGTTGGTGTGCATGAGAACGCCACAGACACATTACACATGGTTCCCACACTAATTTAGAGTGGTAAGGGTGTGGAACTGATTGATTCTTAAATGCTTTCATCAATCAAAGCTGTTTAGGTCACATTTGTGGCTACACACATTCAAGCCAGATTTCATAACATTGACGTTTAAACAGCCTACTTGATGCAAGAAAAGGACAAGAAATAAAATGTTGACTATGAATATGAAGATAATTCATAAAAGTTGGCTTTGCGTATGTGTTACTAAAGCCAGTTGTGAAGTGATTGTCGGAGCATAAAGCATGTTTAAGTAAACACGAAGGGCCAAATGGTTTACGCTGCGCTCCATTTCCTCAGAGCATTCTGTAAACACAGTAATCGCTTTGATATACTTAGCGATGTGCTTTCATTGTCACATCTTTGAACTGAAATAGGAGTTTGATTTTGTTTACTGGTTCAGGCGTCCTTTTGGTTTTTGCCTCTTTGTAGCAGACCCTCCCAAGACATGACGTTTATAGTAAAAGGATCAACTCTTGTGTTGAGAGAAAAAAAAAAAACCATTATAACAAAAGGCCTACGGAAGACAGGCTCATAAGGCAGATAATCTGTGTATTATTTTAAACTCGTTCAATTTTGCTAAATGTTTCTCTGCTTTGGAAGTTACACAAAAGAAGAGTAAGAGTATAAGTGGAAGCCTAGGTTCACGCTAGCAAGCGATAGATGACCGACCATTTATTTTCAATGTATGTGTGAAATGCAGAGCCACAATTTCAGCGACAAGCAACCGTGACGCGTCAATTCAGATTTTCTAAATTATCTGCAAATTTGGTGTGCTACAGTAAAACGGCAAATGCAAATTACTGACCAATTCAATGGCACATATGGTCTGTTTCTCCAGTTCCCCACTCTCAACTTTAGTTCCTACCTGCAGTTAGCCGCATATACTGTTTGATGACTATAACTGTGGATTCATTTTATTAAATGTGTCTGGAGACATTTGAAGAAAAGAGCTTGGAAGTAAGTAACCGAGACTGCTGGTACGTCTGGTGCATGTTTGTAGCTAGTGAAGTTAGCTTGCAACAATGCTAGTGCAAAGCCTAATGTGACATAAATTGTATTTTGTGTAGAATTGTAGGCTGTAAACATTTCTGATCAGAACTAATAAAAGAAGTCAGTGTACACCAACAAACAATGAGAGTTGCGGTTGCTATATATGTATAAGAGACTTGTTGCTTGCTAATGTGAGCCTAGGGTAAGCAGAGCTTGTGGCATGTGTGCATGCTGTTTCTATGCTGCAGTCAGGCCTATGAAATCTGTTCGGTTTCTATGATTATTAGCAGTATACTAAAATAGAATCAAAGGATGTTTATGTAATTTTCTCTGTTGTGTTTGATCACCCACATTTATGGAAATGATCTAGCTGAAGGCACCTCATTGAGAAAGGGTATCAGGTGTTTACAGATTAGTTTTTATTTCCTTTTCCCTCTCTGGCCTAATTAATAATGTGATGACAAACTGTGTTGACAGAGAAGTATGTTTTTATTGTTTATTTCAGCTTCAAATTCAAAACAGATCATGTTTTTGTCTATTCTTAGTCTGGTACCATGAATTGTATTCAAAATTGTATTGTATTGTATGGTATTCGAAAGAGGTACCATGAAGTGCTAATGCACAATAAGCACTACATATTTATAGCTATGAAATCACTAATGATGAAGCATTAAATGCTAATAGTTGTTGCCATTCAGCCAGTCTAGTTGCTTATTTTAGACCTTTGTAAGCAAGCATGTTGCTGGACCTTTTTTTCGAATCTTAGTCGAATACCTCTTAAAGCCTTACAGTTACACATTTGTGGTAAAACCTCATGGAAAGTTTCTTCGCTGATGATGAAAGTGATACAGCCGCATAATCACTATGATCAGATTACATTATATATGTCATGCTCTGCTCTCTTCTTATAGCTGTTATTTAGGTTTTATTTACTCATGGAGACAAAGTAAGATGTCCTATTATTATTTGCCAAGAACATCCTACCCGGTCATGGATCAAAATAAAGTCCGGAGGTTAAAATAGTTTGGAGAAAAAAAAAAAATATTAAAGTCTAGAACACTGTGTTTTTTGAGGTCTGGAACATTTTTCATCAACAACTGGTTTGAGCCCTTAAGCATTTTCACACACCTTTGTTTGTTTATTGTTAAAAGCTGTCAGAAATGAACCGCCTTCTCTTTCATTATTTCATAATGTCCTTTCTTCTTTCAACTTTGCATTTGTGGTTAGTGCTCCGTAAGGCGTGTTAATATTGTAAGTAATTACCTGGCAGAACTAACTACAAAGTGTTCTTCCTTCAGCCGCTAATGAGTGTTATGCTCCTGGATATGCTCTTCTACTGTAAAAGAATTTCCTGCTAATTATGTCTTCTCTTTCTTCTCATTAAGTAACCTTAATGATTCCAAATTAACCACAGAGGAACAAGTTCTGTCTGATTTTTAACTCACAAGTGCTCCTTAATCACCGCTTCTGTGAAGGGGACTCGTGAAAAGGATGAAAAGGCAGGTTCTTAATTGATTTACAGGCATTTACACCAACAAGTCAAGCTGTGAACACAGTGATTCATAAACCTTAATGAACCCATAAACCCATGAGGCCTTCGCCACGGCATTAAACCTGTCACAATTACAGAGCAGCATTCCCCTCGAGGGCTGTAATAAGAATGCAGGAGCCCAGACTCAGTGGAGGCACTTAACTATTACTCTTGACTTGTACCGTTGCATTCCCAGAGTGAATCAAATAATTACCGCAGAGCACTTTATAGAGGAAAGGCTCTCTTTCTTTCTTTTTTCTTTTCTTTTTTTTTTTTGAAGTACAGTTTGTCAGTGACGTGTTGTAAATCTTATCAGACCCAGCTGGGGGTGGATGTCCATGAAAAGCTGGATGTATTTAAGTTAAAATCGTATTTGTAATAAATGGCTGTCGATTTTAGTTCCATTTGTCAAAGTTATGCTCCACACCTGGACTACGAAATCCGTCTAATTCCAGCAGAACAAGCACGCATTTAGTTTCGGTTTCTTGTAGTCACGCATTGTTGCAAATATAGCCCCATGTACATTTGAAGGTCAAATGACAGCAGAGCAAAATTCATAGCTTTTAAAATGACAGTCTCAGGCTAATCAGCGTGGGCGCCATACACCTCAGGAAGGTAGCAATTTTGTGTCATTACCGTTAAATCCCGGTTAAAAGAACCGGATTCCAAAGGCCTAATTACAAGGTGTTAATAATAACAATGTAATGACAGTCATTTTCAGGCTAGCCCAATCCCAGTGCCTTTCACAGCCTGTTCAGGGAAGCGCACGAGGGGAATTACCTTTATCAATCATCTTTCCTGTTCCTGAATTATTAGTCAGGCTGTGATACAAAAGTTCAAAGAGGATCAGATTACGCTTTTGGACATGCTTCACCTTATCAAGCAAGTGTATGTTTTTTTATAAATATAGATCAGGACACTTTTTAAACTATGAACAGAGACAATGAATGTTTTGTGTGTTTCACTGTTTTCATGCTGTGAAAAAGCAGTAATGACAAAAATATGTTTTGTGTGATTATAGAATTATAATTTCATAGTATTTCTCACTGATTTTACATTATTTGGCAAATGTGTGTTTGTTTTTTAATTATGTGTTATGTAAAATGATATATTTTTAACAGGGATGCACTGATCTGATATTCAGTATAGGGATCAATGATCATACTAGCATGAATTAGTATTGATTGGTATTTGACATATTTTCTGGTGTTCTTCACGTGCTGTAGATTATACCTTGAATGCATGTGGTACTCATTGACATAATACACATTACTTTGATACAACTTGAACTAAAGCTAGCAGCTGTTATGTTTGTGATGTGAACTTCATGGGGGGAAAAAAGCTTGCAGAAAGTTGCCACGTTACTAAAATGAATGTATTGGATCCCTTATTGTACCCTTATTTCTGAGAGTAAGATGTGAATTGGGATTTGATATGGCATTTTAGAATATGCGCTCTGAAAAGGGGGACAAAGTGCTAAACTACTTTTTTCTTGTCACTTGTCACATCATGTACTTTTAGTGCTTCTGTTCTATAATGGAATGTGACCGTTTAAATGTTTAATTGGACCCTAAGGGGCACTTTTGTACCTTACCTTTTGGAGTAGTTTAATATTTTAAAGGTAGACTACATGCACTTTTGCAAGTAAAAGATGCACACACTATATGGAAAAAAGGGTGTAAGCTTCGCTTGAGGTACACCGCGGTGGCAAGGAAAGGTACAGTTTAGTACCCTTTTTCTCTGACAGTATGTTCCGTCATTGTATACAACAGGCTATAGCTGTGAAACGAATTGAACAGGAACCCGTTATTAAAAACGCCCAGCCCAGCGCGTGCCCCGTCTCCTCGCGTTAATCAGGTATAATGGGCTAAATAAATGCGCTTAAAACGAGCCAATGGCACGCACACACTTCCCGCAATAACTTTTTTTTTTTTACGGCTGGGCGGTGACGGTGACTGCCTCCAACTTTGCTCCGGGATGCTCTTCAAACGCTGAGAACTCTGATCAGAGTGGATGACAACCTGGTTACTCATACCGGAAGCGCCAACGTTTATGGTTAATATTTTGTTCTATTTGTTTTGAGACACGCGCTTGTTATTTCCTACCGAGGACGACGCATGCGGCAAAATATGAGCACGGAGTTCCGCGAAGACGCCGCGTGCTCGGCTCAGCGCGCTTCGAGCCTGCCGTTCAGCGTGGACGCGCTCATGGCTCGCGCAGGAACCAGGGCTCGCGCGGAAACGCCTCGTCACGGTACTGGGCGCTCGACGCTCCTCTACGGGCCGCCTGCGCCAGAGGACTGCGTGCCGTCGTCGCCCGTCAAGTCGGAAGCGTCGGATCGAGACGAAGCGGCCTGGTCCAAGTCCGCGTGCTCACCACAGCCACGTAGGTTTACGCACAACACAGGATTTTGTCCACAATAGCTCGATACAAACAGCGTACATCTGTAATATACAGTAATATGTAATGTTCATGACAACAGCAAAACTATATTTCCTTGTCTCTTTGGTACACTTTTGAACCTTTAATATGTATCTATCTTACATAAACATGTTGATGCAAAGACAAGGAAAGGTACAGTTTAGTACCCTTTTTGTCTTGAATGTGTAGTGTTGATGTCACTTCTGCTGCAAGTGTTGACACCTTACCGCAGTGTTCTGAGTTCAGCTAAGCAACAATACAAACAGTACAGGTTGTTCCTGTATAATCAATTCCTTAAACCCCCTATAGCACCCAACATATTTATTCCTATTCACCAGACTGGCAGCGAAATGCTGACATATCTACTGTGCATGCTGAAGGTTACCACAGGGGTTCTTAAACTTCCTTGAGCCAGGTGTTATGTTATGAATTCATCTATGTGGCATCTATGTCACAATTCATCTAATCAAATATTGTATACATTGGACAAATATGTGCAATCGTGTTTATTGATGGTTACTCAGAATTGAGAACATCAGGTTAACAATTTGTGAGTTCTGTAATGTGAATACCACTTTCAAGTCGATATAATTCATACTTGTTATTTATTGCTTTTTGATTTTATTGACTTTATTGATTGTTTTTTTTAAAGCAGCTTTTTAAGAAACACATTAGTGACATCATTTAATTTAAATTAATTAAATTCAAGTGACCAGCCAAACAAGCTTTTAAGTGTAATGACTAAAAAAATAACGATGAACACTTTGATAGCAGTTTATTAAAACTACAAGAACAAACTTATGAACTCCAGGCAAAATGGACCCCTGGTTTGAGATCCATTGGATTAAAAAATAAGGCTGGGCATGTAAAGTATGAAAGAGCACATAAATGAGAATTTTGCAGTGGAATTTATCTTGTGCCCATGAGGCATATTAAATGAAAAACAATTGTTTTCTGCAATCTTTCTGAGAACATATTGGCAATTTATCCCATGTTACAGGACACTTGAGTCTGAACACATGTTCTCTCCGAAAGCACAAGACGAATCGTAAGCCTCGCACTCCTTTCACGACGGCTCAGCTCTTGGCGCTGGAGCGCAAGTTCCGTCAGAAGCAGTACCTCTCCATCGCTGAGCGTGCCGAGTTCTCCAGTTCTCTCTGCCTGACTGAAACACAGGTAAAGATCTGGTTCCAGAACAGACGGGCCAAAGCCAAGCGACTGCAGGAGGCTGAGATGGAGAAGCTCAAAATGGCAGCCAAGCCCTCGGCACACTCAAGCCTCTCTTTCCCGTTTCCTCTCAGCAATCAGCCACAGGGAGCAACAGCGCTCCTCTATGGACAATCAGGACACTTTCCTTTCCACAGATACATGCTCCCTATGCCTCCACTTGGGATTTACTCCACGCCTTTGGCCTATAGTATGTATCATTTGTCCTGAGAAGCAATATGGATTTTTTTTTTTCATCCTAACTGAAGACTGTTTGCTGGTGCCTAAGCATCTTTGCCCTGTGGGCTGATATGTAATCTAAATAGTCTGTCAAGTGGCCAAAACAACAAAAAAGGCTGTGTGTAATTTTTCTTTTATTGATATAGGTATAGCTTTATAAAAGTTTTGAAACAGATGTCAAGTTCCCCACAAAAACAGAGCAAAAAAACATCCTTTCAGGCCACAGCTTGGGGAGGCTGTGTCTAAATGCACCTTATTATAAAAACTATGCAAGTTCAGATGCTGGATATACTGAACTCCTTAATTGAACTGGGTAGGTTGAAGACTAAAACTTGATGTAATTTTTGATGTAAAAAGTTTTTGTTCACTTACATTCTTTACTAAATGTTTGGCGTAAAATAAATAAAAAAAACAAACAGAAGAAACCTGGACTCTTCATATTAGACATACTGAACTGTGCAGAAAAATCAGTGTTTTATATTTTATACAGGACATAATTCAAAGTCAAGTGCTATTTTGTCTTTTTTATCTCAGTCAAAGGAAATGCTAATTTAAACTTACGAAACCAAATATGTTGATTACGCAAACTTTATATGTAGCCTTTGTGTAGTGGTCACATGATTATATTTATACGAGGAAGAAATGTACCATAATATGTTTTTATAATCTCATTGTTGCTTTTCATTAAATGTAACTTTCAGATGAAAATTTGTGCGTTTATATGGATCCGTCTGATGTTCGATCAGTCTCAGTTAGCCTGATGTCACAAACTAATACAGGCCAATGTAAGAGAAGAAAGAAATTTAAATATATATATATATATATAAAACCAACACCTTTATGGAATACTGGATTATAATTCTGAATTATTTGATTGGAGTTGATGATGTAGTATTTGAGAATGTGAGATAAGCTCAACCCCAAAGGCTGCAGGGTTGCTAATGCTTTTTAAATTGAGCTGCTGAAAAGAGGCTTTTAGGCATTCATGCTCATAATCTTTTGAAATGTTGAGGTTGATCTGTATGGCTCCCTTTTTTCATCCTGGTGGTCTTGGGAAAACTTAATTAAATGGTGTCATTACATGACGCACTGGAACACTGGGTCTCTTGCAAAGCTATCCAAGCTGGTTAAACTCCCTCAGCGTATACGCACAGGAATGCGGCTCCTGGTTGAGTTTGACATGTTGAAATGTTCCATCTATTGTCAACACTATAGCGACGATTTACTACACCCTGTCCTACACCCTCGCTGTTAAGTATGAATTAAAATGAATAGTATAATAGCAGTTTTGTATTCAAATTGGTAAAGGCTGTACCAGAGCTTGTAGGCAAATTCCATGAGGTATTTAGGTTCAGTTGTTATGATTTGCATGTATTTTGGGAGTGCCCTCTTAATTCCTGGCAGTATGGGGTGTGATAATATAGTTCAAAGGAAACTGTAATTGACCTGCTCTTTAAAAGACTTTACTGCAGCCTTGGATGTTTTTTTTTTTTTTTTTTCTTTTAAACAAATATACCAAATGGAAATTAGAAATACCTTTGATAGATCACTGAATGGTAAAAGTGTGCCTTTTAGAGACAAAGTGGAACAGAAACCATAAGGCATTTTCTTTTGTAATGTGAAGTCTGAATGAAACATTTCACCTGCTGATAGTTCTGGTTGACAGATGGGGCAGCTGAAACAGAACATGAAATTGTTAGTTAATGGTATTATTGGTCATTATAATAATATTCTTTTCCCAGCTTATGAATATATGTAGAAATAGTGAGATGTTTAACAGCAGGCAAAAGATTATTTTAATGCAGGATTATGGAAGGAGTAGAATTTAAGTGATTGATAATGATTAAATGTGCACATCATTTACGTGTTTTTTGATTGTGTTTTAAAATAGGAATGCTCTTTCCATAACCAAATCATTCAAGTCTTGTACAGTGTTTTTATATTCAAAGTTAAAAGTTTTTGAACGCCCTATATTAACATTTTGGTTAAACTTACTGATCAGCCATAACACTGCAACACTGGTTAGGTAGGGGGTAGGTGTCAAAGTAATATCTACATGAATGCCAGGACTCAAGGTTTCCCAGCAGTACATTGCCCACTATCTCTGTGAGGCTTGCCTTCTTCCCATAGTGCATCCTGGTGCATCTCTACCTCAGGTAAGTGACACACATGCACCCGGCCATCCACATGATGTAACCCCAGTTCTGATGCTAACATGCCCATTCATTCGCACTTTCAGCAGTGGACAGGGATCAGTGTGGGCACCCTGACTGGTTTGTGGCTATGCAGCCCCATACAAAGCAATTTGTGATGCACTGTGTGATCTAACACATTTCTATAATATCAACTTTTTCAGCAATTTGTGCTACAGTAACTCTTCGGTGGGATCAAACCAGATGGGCTAGTCTTCGCAACCTATGCATATCAATGATCCTTGGACAACCAGGATCCTGTGGCCGGTTAGCTGGTCATCCTTCCTAAGGACCATTTTTGGTTGGTACTAACCACTGCATACTGGGAACACCCTACTAGAATGCCATTTCATAGATACTCTGAACCAGTCGTCTAGCCATCACAATGTGACACTTGTCAAAACAGCTCAAGTCCTTACTCTTTCCCATTTTTCCTTCCAGTTGCCTTTAATGAAGCACTAATGTAGAGTCCAATTACAATCTGAGAGCGGACAATGATCCTTAAATCCTTAAATACAAAGATTTGGGTATTTGATGGAATGCTTGTTTTCGTTTCCTGTTTTAATTGCTAATCTTTTGTAAACTGTAATTATATGTAAAAAAAATAAATCAATAAAAAGCGACCATGATAGACTGAAATGCGTACAAGTTATGCTGTCAATTTTGTAAATGTTTAACACCTTTGCCTTTCGTTACACTACTTTTGTTGTTCAGCTTCATTGTTAATTCGTTACATTCGTTATTGTTACATTGTTACTACTAAATTGTAAGCAGAAACCTTGTACAAGGTGCACTACTGCTCCTTTAGTAAATTTCTGGTGACCCACATTTATTATGATTAACATTGTTTTACTCACTTCCAATAATCAAACTTGCTCTCTGTCGCTTTTGACATTCTGGACTGTCAGAATGGGAAAATATGTCATATTGCTGCTCAGTTATGCAGACATGTAGCGTCCTAAAGAAAAACTTGTTCACTTTCATTAACCGCTTTATCCTGGCTATGGTTGTGGTGAATCCAGAACCTATCCCAGGAACAGTGAGCATGAGGCAGGAATACATCATGGATGGGACACCAGTCTTACGCTCATTCACACCTGCGGACAATTAATCATAGCCATTCCTGCTACCAGCATGTTTGTGAGAAGTGGGAGAAAATTAGAGCTCATAGAAAACCCTCGTTCATAGGGGGAGAACATGCTCAGAAACTCCACGCAGACAGGGATCAGGGAGCCTGAAGCTGTGAGGCAGCAAAGCTACTGACTGAGCAACCATGCTGTCCCCTTAGGCACATCATTCCAACCTTGTTCATGGAGTACTCCCTGCCCTGCACATTTTAGTGTTTTAGCTGCTCCCAGCACGTCTGATTCAGCTGGTCAGCTAATTAACAGCCCATCCTGAGTTGAGGTGGATGTGTTAAAACAGGGAAAACACTGAAATGTGCAGGACAGGGGGTATTTCAGGACAGGTTAGATACCTGTGCCTTAAGGGAAAAACTCTAGTCTAACACTGGTGCTTGTTCTTCATAGGTTCTTGGCTCTCAAGTCGTATATCTTTCCTCTGCCAAAGCTTTCCAGATCTGGGATTTGACTTATCAGCCTTATATGATCTTAAATGCTGTGCTCCATGTCAAGCAGACCCTTACTTAATTGTGCTTGACCTCCAATTTTAGTTTAACCACTGTGAAATCATGTGTATGTACTGTGCTTGGTGATAAGAACCAGAGCACATTTTGCGACTGGCCTTCACTCTTTCACTTAACTGTGGGATTTACTGGCTCTATCTGACTGCCTCTCTGTCCTGTGGAGCCATGTTACAATTACGAGCGATTTCACAGTCCATTTCCTTCCCTTTGTTTTGAAAACAAGCTCTGGCATTAGTATGATAGCAGAATGTTTTAGAGGTGCAAAATTGCCTTTCGGCTCCAGAGATCAGCTTCACTCCTTTGGGTTTGAAAATCCATGATCTCTGTGCCAAGTTTGCTTGACTGCTCACTCTACTTAGTGCTAAGCTTTGAAATACTTCAAACCTGGGAGGTCCACAAAGGTGGCAAGATACATTATGCTAATCCAGATATAGGCCTTTAATGCTCACAAATTACAGATGATTTCAGGCTTGCAAGCCTATTTATGGTTAAACTAGTCCGAGTTTGCGTTCAAAAGGCAAAGTTTCCAAGCATCAAAAGAATAAAAAACAGCTATTAGTAAATAGGCATGCTTCCTGTGATGCTAAATAAATTTTCCCCAAATACCTCAGTTTGGTATATCAACAGCAGTTTTTTTCTTCAGATTTTCCTAGATGTAAAAATGGGTAGGAACTTAAATAAGCACAAAGGTAGGTTAGGAAGGTGTTGGGCCACCGCAAGCCACCTGAATAGCTTCAGTGCACCTTGGTATTGATTCAGCAAGTCTCTGGAGCTGTACTTTATGGATGTACACTGTTCTTCCAAAACATATTCCTTCAGTTCGTCACAACGTCCCATAGTTGTTCATGAGTTGGGCTGGTGTCAGTGAAGTTTCCTTACAGAATGAAGGTGATCAGTCAGAAGAACTTTGTATTGATAATCACTGAGCCTTGCCTCTAAGGGGAAAATTGAATCCAAATCATTCCAGCTAAATAAATAGTGCCCACAGTATAATTGAGTCCTGTGTCATATAGGCAAGAGCGCCATCTACAGCAGGGTGCATTTACAATCCACAGCTTGGAGCAGTTTCTCAGATGTACCTTTTGTAGTGCTGCTTTCATGATGTTCTATGTATACATACATTCCTATAAATTACCACCCCCCGTGTAGTTTGTCGAGTGTTCTTAAAAAATTGCCTAGGAATACCAATCGGAGGAATTTTTCAATCAGGTGGTTCATAAATGCAAGCTGCTGTAGGTGGTGCTCAAGGTTAAGGCTTGTTTCAATGTGAGTGAGCGAGAGAGAGAGAAAGAAATTAAGTGAGTTTGTAAAACCCCATATTAGGCACTGAATGTCTGTAGGTGATATGGTGGCGTGTGGTGAATTCCCTACAGAAACAATTTTTCCTTTATGTTCAGGTAGTAGCTCAACAGTTACAGTAAAGCTCCTTTTTTGAGCTTTGACATTTTTACTTGTCCATACTAAATGTGCACCTTTATTGCAGTAACTGATATTTATGTGTTTTCACAACCTGCATGTGCTTTTATGACCATTTCCTCCTGTTTCCTTGTAAGCTGGCTTTATTGGTGTGTGTGTGTGTGTGTGTGTGTGTGTGTGTGTGTGTGTGTGTGTGTGTGTGCATATGTAAATATGTAACTGTTACAACCCTGACATTGATTATTTTCCACAATTCGCAAGGTGTTTTATTTTCCTTATACCAGTGCAATTTGTCAACAATTATAGTGAATTAAATAAATGAATTATTTTATTAATGAAGCTATTGCATTTTTAATCCATTTGTAATTACATTGTCCATTATCACTTACATATAGCAGAAATGACAAAAGGGTTGACACCAGAGGCTCCTTCTATATATGATAAATTAACATATAAGTTTATATATAACAATGTAACTAATTAAACATTATAAGTTTATTTAATAATTTATTCAGGTAGTAACCTAAATAAAACATTCATGCTGACTCCTTTGTTTTCAGTTAAAATCATTCTGTTTTAAAGCTAAATGCTGAGCTGCACAGCTCAAAGAAGATTTATTTGCCATGTGTATTTAATAGTGTGTATTTATAGACTTTCTAAATGGTTTCAGCTAGCTTGTTTTTAAATGATTTGATGTGTCACTTGAACTATAATTTCTATTGTAGATACTCCACATGATCTAAGCATGCCAAGCTGCCTACACATTGTTCTTTGTGGGTTTTTACTCAATACATGAGTGGAGGACAAGCCTGCATAATTGTTCAGAGGAGTGCACAGCTGATTGACAAAGAGCACAATGGCTCTGATAGGGTGGGGGAGAAGGCAAGCAATGTTGCTGCGCCACTCTCCATACATACCTGCCAACATCACCGGTGGCTCAGTCGTTTCTGAGCTCAGCCAAGCAGAAAGCCAAACCTTTGTGCGGCTGAAAGAATGCACACACAAATGCACTCACAATCACACAGATTTTCTTTTCACTAGGTTTTGAAGAAATGTGTTTACGCAAAAAGAAAATGTGCTGATAAAATTTCTGCACATCTGTTGATGGGAATTTGTCACACTGGGTTAAAGGAAAGCCTCTATGTGGTGACTCATGTTGATATTATCTCTCTCTGCTCTATTTATATTCTGTAGAAAAGATTGTGTGCCTTTGTTGGATGAAAAAATTAAAGCTTTATTTGAGTCTCAAGTCAACAAAGGAGATTTAAGGGTATGCGTCCTTTGGGAAACGATATGAACAGCTACAGAACATCTTGTGACGCTCAATAAAAATTATTTTGTGGCTCAAACTCTATGTCGGCTGAATGAATTTGCTTGGTTTATCTGGTACTGTTCTTATCTGGTACTTTTATATAAGCAATATCTGCATGACTATTTATCCTTAGAGGACCTAATTAATCTTGCACTTTCTACAGTGGTCCAAGGTAGTTCCTCAGGGACCAGTCCTAGGACCCATCCTATAGCAAATACAGGAAGTATGGCCATGAAGATGATTCTTTATACTATACTGATGCAAAGGCAAATTTAAGCCCACCACTAATGCTCTCAACAGTTTTTTCAAAGTCATGGTAGCTCAGTGATTAAGGAATTGAGCTACTGATTAGTAGGTTATAAGTTCCTACCACCAAGCTGCCACTGTTATGCCCTTGATCAAGGCCTTCAACTCTCAACTGCTCAGTTGTAGGTTTCAGTTGTAAGTCACCTTAGATAAAATCAGCCAAATAATGTAAGTATAAACAGTATGTTTTTAAACTAAACTGCATAAAGATAACAGTGAGTTTAAGATACTTTTACTCTCCCCATGGATGGCACCCAGCTATTCCTCTTGCAATCTCAATTGGCATTATATCCATATATTAAAGTCAACCTAGACTTTATACACCACATTCTTCTTTAAGGTTAAATACCTTGAGGGTAATTAGTTTGAGTGCAGACACTAGATAAAGTGAGAATACATTCAGCCAAGTCAAGTGAGGTAAGCTTTACTGTTTCTAAAATGGTTTTGAGCTATTCCTTTAAGAAATAGGAGTTGAAGATCTCATTGGAAAATCTGAATTAGTATCAAACCAGTGACAGCTTGCCAAGTTTCAATATGCAAACACTGACTGTGCAGCAACTGTTGACCAAGGCAAGGGGTTGGTCACTTTCAGGGTTGGGAATATTTCCAATTTGTATACTAGTAGAATTTGTGTTGAAAAAGAATCTGAAGAATAAAGCAGCTGTTAAATGGCCAATTTAGTAGGTGAACCTCTTAAAAAGATCATGTTAATCTTAATGTCACATGAGCTCTGTGTGGGAACCCTCCCAGCCACCAGAGTTCATAGTTTCCTGTATATTGAACAACACTTCCTTGGTGGTGGGCTTCCTGATTTTACTTCCTGTTTCCAAGAGAATATAAACACTGTTTTGTCTTTGTGAGGCCTTACTAAAGATAAAGCATGAGGTTCACCTGTCCCCTTAGATAGAAGATCACTGTGAGTTCTTCTGAATGATCACCTTTATGATGGGCAATGGTGCCTTCCAGGCTGATTCTGCCCCAGTCATACACCACAAGAGCTGACTAGATGAATTTTATGTAATCACGTACAATAGCTTAAACAGTCACCAATTCTCACTCCAACTGAAGATTTTGGATTTGGATCACAAGAGATGTGTGAGATAGTACTTCTATCATCAAAGCACCAAATTATGGACTATCTTTTTGAAGAACAGTGTTCATCTCTTCAGTAAAGCTCCATATACTCATAGAATTTCATCCAAGATGAAGCTATTCTGGTGGATAGTAGTAGTCAGACACTTTACCCAAAATTTTTGTTGCTCTTTCCTTTGCTTGTCATCTGTATGTAATTTAGGGTTAACAAACAATCATTAATGGCTTTTAACTGAATAGTAATGGTTTATGCGAGTTGAGTTGCATCGTAAAAACTGTCCTTTTTCTGTCTCTCTCTGATGCTGTAGTCAGGAAGAAAATTATGGTGCAGGACTTGCGCACAGAGCAAATAAAAGGAATTCAGACTAATGTCTAGCTTTAAAATATTTCTATTTGTTACGTTGCAGGGCTGTACAGATGATGGAAAAAATGTGTAGAAGTGCATTGAGTGCAAAAGTACAAACGTTCCAGTCCATGACTTTCCTCAGTTCAAAGAGAGCAATACATGATGAGTCACCATATATGTGGGTTACTATGCTGGTGCATATAATCAGTGAGCTAGGGCTTGACTGAGTACCCATAAAGCCAATTGCCATCAGATCATTGCAAACACATTAGGATAAAAACAATTCAATAGTACCAACACATCATCATGTACATGCTGATACACATACATATAAATGTTTGCTTATTCACTTGGACTGGGACACATTAATAAAAAATAAATAAAAATAAAATAAAAAACAATATGACCGACTCCCAGAAAACAGGTCCTATCTAATTCTTCATTTAAGCCACTAGGGTGTAGCGTTTTGTGAAGGAAGATGTATCTACATTCACACTGGAGAAAATTTGCACTTTTGCATTTTTACAGTTGTTCGCTGTCTATATACCCTTCAATATAATGCATAGAAATATTTAAAATTCAGACACTTGTCCTTTCCTGAACCATAATGTTAACTGAATATTGAAAGTGATGTGCCTGATTTAGAGTTTTTCACAGTAAATCTGATATATCAATATCCATTGTCTGATTTGACTTTACAATGAGAAAAAAATAAGAAGAGAGTTGATTTCCTGCTACACGGAAAATTGAATGTACATTAAAATACATATTCTGTTATGTATAGACTATGCTGAAAATTTGATGAAAACAAAGATTTGACGAGAGCATTTATAGTAGATGTCTTTTTCTTCTATGAAATCAGCAACACCTCGGCAACAATTTCATTGTATTTATCAGATTGTGCATTGGGATTTTGCTTGAGTTTATAGCACAAGCCATGTGTGTGTGCGCATGTTGCCTTGCAATGGACAGTAGAGGCTGACATTTTTTTCAAGAATCCTGTGGGATTCCCATGGAATGGACCCCCATTGTGACTGGGACAGGGCAGGAAAAAAGAAAGTCAATGGGAGCAGACGGAATGGGAATCATAATAGCAATAAGTCAGTTTTTATGGGAAGGGAGTCATTCTTCTGGGGTAGAATGGGACAGAGTTTATTTATTTATTGTCCTGTCAAGGGACTGGGACACTTATGGACAGTTATCCGATTCCAGGGTGTGTTCCTTCTCATGCCTAGTGGTCTTCTCTGTTCCTCCTCTCAGCATTTAGTCACAAATATAATCAATATTCATATCAGGTATAATGAGGTTGAAGGAAACTAATCAGTAAAGTAGATTTACAGGAATAGTGTAGATATAAATACTATAGAAAACAGTATGTGTGTTTGTGGATTGTCATTTTGCTTTCTTTTTGCACCAATGGAGTTCAAACCTGACCTAGGACAGTTCCGGCAAATGGCTGAGCTAACATGTATATATTAATCTGTTTCTCATAGTGCACATTCAGCTGTATCATGATGCACTGTGCAAAAGAACAGAAACAACAGTTGGTAGGACAGTGCTTTCCCTCAGCACAGTCTATAACAATACAGTCTTTTGTTCCTGAGTATATCATTTTGGTAAGTCCCGTCATCTCGTCTTCAAAGCACATGAGCAGGTGTGGGGTTTTTTTTTTTTTGTGTTGTTGTTGTTGTTTTTTTTATTTATTTATTTATTTTTTTTTTTTTAATGAAACAGTACCTGCTTTATGCACTCTCCCAAAAGCTGGGAAATGAGGCTTACAAGAAGCAGTTTTCCTGTAAGGTCTTCCCCACATCAGGTGTTTTTAGAGTTCACTAGCAAATTGTGATGTGTTCACTATTCTGTGCATCATACAGAGAATATAACCGCTATACTTATCTACAGTGAAGAGAGAATTAAACCTGTTAATCTACTTTGTTAATAAGGCAAGTAGTATATTCCATTTACAGTTTTAAAGATATACCTTTAACTTTATTATGACAAATTACATAATTTGTTTAGTTTTGCTCATTATTCTACTAAGCTCATCTAAATGCTACTCCTTTTGTCTGGTACAGTCAATAGGTACCATGTATGCCTTGTCCAATATATTTGTTGTACTTTTTTTTTTAATTGAGAAACATAATTTCATTTACCTACCTTTATTTATCTAAAATTAATAGTCAAAGCCAGATGTCTAGTATTTGCCAGCCTTCTTGTGTTTACTAGCCTTTGCCAGATTGCTAGGCTTGGTTAGAAAATATAGCCATATAATTCTAATTATTTGTTTCAGACGCAGTTGTTTTTTTCCTACTTTGAGTGTCATTAGATGTGCACTAGCAGCTTGTACTTAGTTTTTACCATTGCATACATCATACAGTGAATGCAACAGCTTCCCTTTACCCCAACCAGCCCCTCTCATTCCTTAAAACTGTTTATCCATAGTGAGTGCAGGAGAAAAGGGGTGGAGATATACAGCTCTCGTCTCTCAGGGGTAAAACCAAATTCCAGACTGTAAAACATGCTAGCATGGAAACCCATCCCAATCATTTTCAATGCATGACAGTATTGTGAATAAGGTTTCTTTGAAACTGTATGATTTATTATAGGTCTGGCAAGTTAAAAAATGTAAACCGTGTTTATAAGTATGCTTGTGAAAAGAAGCATCCATCTTCCAACACTTTATAGACTCCTCCCCCACCCAATCCTTTTGGCCATTACTGTTAGAGAATGTTATATCATGTTCCCAGCCTCTCTCCATCATGGACTCTGGAGTCCATTCGTCTAGCTGTGGAAGTGCATGTTGTTTTGCCAAACCAGGCCTTCCACTCCAGTGACTTTATTCCCCAGGCTGTGAATGTTCTCATATGTAGCAGTCTAAAAATAAAGCTACATTAGATGCCTTCACCCATGAATTGTGCTTCACCTTAACTTACCCAATCCTGTTGGGAGCGAGCCATCTATAGAATTGGGTCATGCTGTTGCCGCACTGAAGAGTGTTCTTGTATGGGCCTATTTTTAGAGCGACATAATGTATAAAAAGCCTTGCCCTCATAGGATGTTTTCTTTTTTTCATGCATTAAGATTTTTCTAGCAAAATAGTGTTGTGTCCTCTGTTCTCAGACAATGTGATTGCAAAGCTGCGATAAATGCAGTGTGTGGGAACTCTCTGGGAGATTCCCTAGGTCACAGGTTAAAGCACTATTGAGTGGAATGTGGGTCTCAAGGGGGTTTATGACGTTTGCTGAACTCTCAGTTCCTTTGAATGGAATTGTTTGACTGATCAGACAGATAAAGGAGTAACTGTAGGAATGTGCAGCGGATTGCCCTGAACTCTGCACACACACTTAGGTCAGTTGTTACATAAGTACACATGGCAATATTTTAATAACAGACATATTTGCTTTCTCTTGAATGGCCTCCTGGGAATGCTCGCCGCTGTGGCCTACATTGTGCCATTGTATGTCCTCGCCTCAAATCTGTTACAGTGGCTTTTTCATCTTAACTGAGTCATCAGTCTGTGCTGGACTTGTTAGTGCACATGACATGCCTTTTCTGAAAGTAGTGCAGGGTTTATTCTGGACAGCTGCAAAAAAAAAGCTAAGTGAATCTGACACAAACAATTAGAATTACAAGGCGCTTTCTGAGGAAATACGATCCTTCTCTGGTTACTTAAGCAGTCTTGCACTACGAAATAGCAGGTAAAAAAAGGATGGCAATATTTACATTTCTAAATCTGTTTCCATGACCAGTGAGACATTTTACCTTCAAATTTTATCATTCTTTGTTAATGAAGCAAAATGTCTTTCCAAGAATCATTTATTCAATAGAACATCTAACATAATTTGAGGTAACACTTTAGAGTAGATGTACAATTTTAAAACAATCATTTGACCAAGAATTACATTTATGTAATTTTCCCTTAGCATAGTCAGTCAGTCAAGACAGTCAAGATGACAATTGGTATCATGCAAGCCACAGTCCTAAAGCATCACGGTTATCTCCAATAGTATTGTTCCTGAGACTATAGGACCCACTGGTATTGATAGAAATGGATAAATGAATTTTCATATCAATCTACGGTAGCATTAGTTTCAGTTACGATGCATAGTTTAAATGTTAGAGGAATAATGTTGCATGATAACACCAGTAACACCTTTATTATTAGCGTAATAGAATTTAT
>JAQQZR010000012.1:4655891-4668322 GCA_030068235.1 Notoglanidium macrostoma
TATATATAGATATATAGATATATATAGATATATATATATATAGATATATATATATATATTTATATATAAAACCAGTAGCAACCAGAGATGCTTACCCAAATTTCTTTCTAAGAATGGATTTTTGTATGGGAAACAATTGTCTTGTCTGATTTATAGCACTATTTTGGGAAATTGTTTTAGATGTGTGCACAGCATGGAGGATACACGCCAGTTCTCTGAACATCTCAGCTGTGGTTTTGGCTTTTTTAAGTTTTATGATAATGGTTATTATTATTATTATTATTATTATTATTATCATTATTATTATTTTTGCTACCTGCTTGTTGAGCAGCGGAGGCTGGCTGACTCCCAGAGGGTATCGTAGTGCCAGATTTAGCCTGCTGTTTACTGCCTTCTTTGTATTTATGGATTTTTTTTGAGACCTCCTTAACTAGGGTTGGTATAACATAATTCAAGGCTGGCTTTCAAACTGAAATGTTTGCACAGCTAGGTTCTGCAGTGGATATTCACTGCTAAGTAATCAGGCTCTCAGTCCCAAAATGTGTCGTGCACATTAAAGTAAAAAAAAAAAAAAGATAAGTAAACTTAAATTGTAGCTTTGACCACTTGGCCCATAATGTTCTAATCTTGTTTTTTCTTTTTATTTGTAAAAATAACCCTTCAAGAGCTGACTCTGAAAATTACTCATATCTTGCATTGTAAGAATTGAAGAACAAATTGGATACAGCCTTGTATATCCATCATCCTAGATATTTTGATGGTAATTAATCCTTTACTGGGTGGTTTGGGCTTTAACTCTAGCTTAATGTATATATGTTTTCCTACATATAGTGCTCTGAATGATTCCCACAACCGTGTTTTTGTTCTCAGGTGTTCTCTAAAGCAAGTCGTTCATTACTTGAGAGCTGCGCATCCTTCTTGGACCTCTGAATGTCAGCAGCAGGAGTTCTGGACACACTTGGGCATGTTTCACACTTTTTGAAATGTGTCCAACTGGCACCTGAGGTAACAGTTGCCTTTTTGGTTAAGGGAATTGGCACAGGCCACTGCAGAACCATTAGAGTTTGTCCTAAATTGTGTCCTAGCAAAATGTATACGTGTCTGGATTCAAAGTTTCTAAGCCTCATTTTCATTCTTGCCTTCTGATAATTAATAATACTAAGAATACTAACAACAACAGTAGAAACAAAAAAGTATCAACCATAAGAACAGTAGGACTATAGCGGTGGGATGTGGGGTTGTTGTTAGGGGGAGGGAAGTCATGGTGTTTGGTATGAGTAGGGACATGTCTCTTTCTCTTTCTATCTCACTGTCTGTCTCTCTCATTCTCCTGCTCTGATTTCTGATTTCTCCCTTGACGTTGCTTGCTTGTTCTGATGATAGAGGGCATCTGTCTGCAAATGGCACTGATGTGACGAGATGAGTCAGATTGGACAGGCAGCACTTCAGGAGCATACCCAAAGGGTGCTGCATTAGCATTTCATCCATTCAAACATGACACAGCTTCCCTCCGCACCGTCCTTCAAATGCCAATTCATTCACGTCTTATCTGCATTATGATTATTATTCATCAGCTAAATTCTACATTTATTGCCCTGCACATGGAAGTGATCTGAAAGGCAATAACAGGTTCACTGGGACCTTTTTAATATGAGCCTATTTAACCATCAAAATGCTAATATCAGGTCTCATTTTTTATATTTAATCCTAAGTATGATTGACAAGCATGGCATTAGACTAATAAAAATAAGATTTATGACATTAAGCTTATGTTCACATGAATCTTAACTATTGGGTGTTTATATGGGTCACTGGCCCAATATGAACCACTGTTGCAACTATTTATACAGCAGTTGTGTCCTCACTCAATTGATTTTGTGTAATCGCGGTAAACCAACTCATGCATGTTTTCATTTTTCAATAGGAACATGTTCATCTCTATTAAGTATCGCCATGGGGCCGCTTAGGAATGGTGGAAGATGGAAGGCAGATGTAGCATTTGGGCCTGACATGCGAATAGATCATGTTGATCAGAGAGGATTAATGGGGAAGTTTTCCTGATATCTGCTTTGATTTATCCTTGCAGGGAGTTGTGCTATTGCAACCCGCATGGTGCACTCTGTTCATTTCCATGTGTAATGAGGTTGGGTAATGACTGGCACTGGCACCAGTTCATGGGGGGAAAAAATTGATTTTAAAGTTTTTGAAGGAACCTTTAGTTGAAGTGCTAAATAAGCTTGCAATGTGAGAGTAATTTCAACTATAAAGTCATTCTGAAGGATATTTGGATCAAATGTGTGTGTGGTATATAAACTGGAGGTTTGAGGGTTTTAGGGTAAATTGGTATAGGCGATTTGAGGATTAAGGGTATACCAATGAAGAGAGTCATGTCTCTCAGTGTAAGGATGTAACAGCAGTTCTAGGTACATAGATTGGTTAAGGGTTATTTAGGCTTGGAGTGATGACTGCTGGGGGAATTGAAGCAAATATGACTGGTGACTTGAATGTTATTGTATAATAACCTTCTGAATAGTGTATAACGAGATATGACTGACTGAATCCCACAACAAAATGAAAAGAATTATTGATAACACCCAACTGTCCATATATCAGAAAATAAGTGGCAAATTAGAGGCCATGAAGAGGAATGATGTTCCTCTTCCAAGATGTTTGGTATTTGTCTTTAGTAGACATATAGCCTAAATCATTAGGGGAGAGTGGGGTGATTTGTGCCAGTGGGGAAGTTGTGCCACCCCCCGTTTCTAGGGAACCATAGAAGAAATTGTGTAAAGTAAATGTGACCACACATTTTTGAAGACTCAGCCATTTCACTCATCCTGCAAAGAAGAGAGTCTCATTGCATGAGAGGTAAGCACATTTAAGTTAAAAAAAATGTTTTTTGGCTTTTAAAGTAAAATTTCTATGATCACGTTTTTTTATTGCTGTGTCTGAACAGTTATAGAGAAGTTTGAAAACATTTCACACATGCTTTAGTGCTTTGGTAAGCTACACTATGAGTCTATACAGCTAGCATGATGTTAGCTCAAAACTGATGGATGATGCATTTTTTCCAAAATGGTGGGATTGGGGTGATTTGTGCCAAAGGGCCTGGGTTAAGTTGTGCCAGTGGCATTCCTGCAATGACACCCAGAAACATCACATCAGGTTTCAGACTGATGGGCATATTCAACAGGGATATCTTCCCAGATCAAGATTATGCCCCATCAATGTTAACAGACAGGCCAAACTCAGAAGAGCCCTCCACCAGATCTGCTGCTGACCTGCCTGGACCATCACATGAGGAGCCCTGCCACATGTCTTGAAGCAGGTCCAGACCCAGGAGAGCCAATCACTTCTCCAGAACCAAATCCTGAGCAATCATCAAGTGACAGAACTGGTTCTTCTGCCCATTTGGGTTATGTATCTCCAGAAGCCATACTTCCCTTGCCTAAAACCACAGCAAGAAGACCCAGAATGAAAAGAAAGAATGTAAAATCAAAAATCGTGACCGACACACCTGAGAAGATGGAAATGGAGAGGGCACAAAAAGAAAAAGAAGACAAAATGGCTGAAAAGGAAAAGAAAAAGAATGAAAGGCAGATGAAAAGGGCTCTCAAAGAATCAAATCAAACTAAACTCAAGAAAATGATGAAAATGGTCATGTACAGTAGCTCAGAAGAAAGCACCATGGCCATTCCACTTGATGACACCACTGACGATGATGAAGCAGAAGATGACCTGGAGAACACACACGACAGAGAAAGTGAAAGGGATGAAAAGAAGAAAAGGAATGAAAATAAGAAAAGAGGGGCTCTGAAAGGGTCTAAACCAACCAAACCAAAAAAGAAAGTGGTTGTCTCCAGTAGCTCAGAAGATAGTGACATTTCCATTCCACTCAACGACACCACTGACTATGAGAGTTCAGATGTCCAGAATGATGATAATGATGATGTTGGTGAGAAGGATCTGTCTCTTGGGGACTTTGTCATTGTGAACTTTGCAGGCAAAACCAAATCCTATAACTACATTTGATTGGTTGAGAAGGTTGATGGTGCCGACATCAGTGCAGAGTTTCTAAGGCGAAGTAGTAAGAGGTCTGTGGATGGAAAGCCCATCTTCACTTTCAAAAAAAATGATGAAGGAGTCATCCCTAGAGAAGATGTGCGTAAGAAACTATCCACACCACAAAAACTTGGTGGTACAGCCAGAAGGGAGCAGAAATATATATTCCCCTGTAGCATCGACAAGTGGGATGTTATGTAGTAGGCCAGATCTATGAAAAGGATTGCATTCAATTTGGTCTTCATTTTAATTTCATTTCGTTCTGAACATGTCTTCATGTGGCACTATGCCTTGTTTAAGAAAATTTGCCTGCAATATCATAAATTACCTTTAAATAGAATTGCTGATTTTATTTTATTTTTTTCATTTTGAACTAAACTTTGTTCTGATGTCTTCATGAAGCGTTTGGCCTTGTTTAAGAAAATTGACCTTTGATGTTTTCATGTGGCGCAATAGGCTTGTAGAAAAGGGGCCTCTGATGTTGTAAAATAACTTTAAAAATAACCTTAAATGAGTAATTTTGTATTGAATTTGTCTAGCTTTTTTAATAGCATTACAGTTTCTGAGATCATAATATACTGTTTTACTTCTATAATCAAATTCCACAATTTACCCCAATGCATTCTCACAAGACCACTTTTATTCAGGAAGCTATATTTCTTAAATACTATATTTCAGATCCAAAGTGATTGTTCCCACAGATGCACCACATCCTCAAATATATGTACATATTGTAGTTTGAAGCATTACTGTCATGGCCTCACTTTAAAGTCACTTTAAGTAAAAACTGGCACAGCTCACCCCACTCTCCCCTATATACTTTTGTTGTTGCACTTCAACATGGTTCCGTCATACAAGTTTCATTGATTTGTTATTAATTGTTTACCACATATGCTTTACCCAACTGGATTCAAGCACTTTGCTTGCACAGGTTATGAAGGGCTTTTGTTCAAATGTCCTGTATACTTGGAAATATTTATTAATTTAATTTTTTACAACACACTTATATACAAGATACAGCCAATCACTAACCATTTTTTTTCCAAGGGCAAGATAACTATGCATAACAGTAAGTTGGCTTCTTATGACAAATTACATATAGAGGACACAGAAAACAGGAACAACTGATTCAAACAGGAACAATCCCATCGACCGTGGTGAGGTTAAAATCAGCCTACTGTGGAAAAACAAAGATCCTGATCATTGGCTACCTATGGACAACCAGACACACCCAGCCACAGGGATGGGGAACATGCTTCAGTGTCAGTCAACCTGTATATGAGCTGACATATTTCCCTCTGCGTCTGCTGCAGCTCCCTGAGCTTTTCTCATTACTCTGTCACAGCTTTGTCATATGATCCATTACAAATGCATTAGTTCTGGGAGCGTTACAAGATCAACTGAGATTTATAAATTTTTAAGCAAGCTTGTATATGATTAAACTAAGCATTGGATTGCACTTCCCAGGCTCCAATTGTACACTCTGACTTTGCATTAACCCTGAGACCCAAAAGAGGAGAACCCTGTCAAGTTCAGACTTCTCCATATTAATGCAACAGTGCTGCTGGACGTCCCCAGTGTTACAGGCTCTGCAGCATTTTGTTCAAAACAAAACCTGGAGACATGTCTCTAATAGACTGGTTGTGCATCTCTACCCCCCGCCCCCCACCACCCCTTCTCTCACCCCCGCTCTCTTTTTCACACACACTCACTAGCCAGCATAAAACTCCCTAAAGCAACACAGTGACCTTGACATCCAGTGGTCATGTACAAAGTCGCTTGTATTGTAGCGAACTAGTTCTATATAAAGAACACCACTTTCTCACCCCTGTGTGACTTGATTATGAATTGAAAACATAAAAATTTAAATTTAAATGTTATGCTAATTTGGATGTGCTGAGAAAGCCATACAGGAAACAATGTCATTATGTCACACGGTTTTATTGTATTATACCTGTTAATCTAATCTTGCTGTAAGAAAATCAGCAACATGAGGTATTAGGGTGTCAACCTTCAATAGGCAAAAATTAAATTTACACCCTGTTGGTGTTTGTGTAATGCTGCTTTGACTGTGTTCCCTACTGAGCATGTCATGAAATACTAATGAACTTGAGCAAGGTAATTATAGTAAGTGTTTCCATTGCTACCTGGGCATGTAAGTGTGGCTTAGATGCCAAATACAGCATTGGATTACCACAGTGACTCACATGCTGTGATATTGGTGCTTCACTCTGTGTCTAGTCTTTAATGAGTCACTCAATATGCTGCCCATTGTGTCTGACATGAGAGCTTTCAATCTGAGCCTGACCAATAATGACAGCATAGAGGGTCCTACTGTGCATGGTCAAATTTAACACAGAGTCACAAACGCTGGCTGTGCAAAAAAAATCTGAGTGACTCTGGAGTTCCTCCAGTTGGGCTTGAGCTTATTATCTGTATTTATGTCAGTAGTGCTCTGTCACACAAAGCGCTGTAGAAACTAATGAAATCGTAAAGGATGCCAAGGCCCAGTTTCTCCTGTCTGCTATTGTTTCCCGTTCACATCTCATCGCACCAAGGACAAGAGAAAGTGTAACATGCAGCCGGCGCTCATTTCTGGGCCTCTTCCCAAAGCAAATAATGTGGGACTGACAGTGGAAGTTTGCATCACTCTTATGTGAAATAAAGATGAGACAGGAAAAGGATGGCAACAGAACCAACACAAACTTTTATTCAGCAAAAGTCAAGGGAAAAGAAATTCTGACACTGCGGGTGTAGACATCATGACCACTTAGTCTGAGGTTTTTGTGGGTCTTTCTACTGACTGAAGTATTGGCAAAGTCCATCTTTGATCCCAGCGCAGGCTGAGATAAAACTTCTTTTATACCACAATGAATTTAGTAGCTTTTTTACTTAATGTCTCACATTACATACAGCATAATAGTACATTTATCGTAAGAGCTAAATCACCTAGAGTTTATCTCCAACAGCAGTAGTGACTATACACCACTATTTCCATTTTCAACAGTGATACAGGAAGATGATGAAACATTGATAACTTGTTCATAATTTACTGCTTCAAATTACAGGAATTCATTTTGTTAAGTTACATAATAGTGTTCTTGATGGATGAGCATCAAGTTCATTACTGACTTTCCATCATGAGTTAAACTTCAAAGTTTTATAGAGAGGTCTTGACCAAATGGATATCCATTCAGTAAACAGTTTGGTTTGAACTCTAAGCACACTTCTAACATCATATTCTCACTCCCAAACAATTGAGGAACTGAGATCAACAAGTCAGCCACCATTTCCTTTAAACATCAGTTCTTGTTCAAAAAGCACTTTAGCAATACAGCCACATTGTAGAATTGCACATAACTCACATTAATTAATATAGCAATAGATGCTATATATATTTGCTATTGAAATGAAGGTAGAATACCCTTTGAGCAGCATAGGCATTTTCTGAATATAGTAGTGGTAATAACAACAATGAACCCATTCACTGGGGCTTACTCATCATAGTTCATATCCACCTCTGCATTCATATTTAATGGCCATCTGTTCTGTTTGTCTTGGTAGTTAGCTGTCAGAGTTTGGTAATAGAAAAGTTTAGAGGAGCACAGGCACCAATGAACAGCATACATATTCATTATGACAATCACGGAACAACCATCTCGTAATTGACCATCTGCCCTCTTGTTTTGGAACAAGCCAGGATATAAAGCTTCTTCTTATGACTAAAGTGAAGTTTAAGGGATATGCTATGAAAAGGGAGAGATGCTTTTTTTTCTGCAGATTTTGGCAACCAGGTTATATTCATCTTGATGTTTCAATTAATGACCAAGAAATAAATGTAATACATTTCCTTCCTAGCAGTGATGGTTGGTTGAGATATTAGACGGAAGGGCTATAATCTAATATCTATTAATGGCTCAACAAATGAAACTTTTAGGGTTGAGCAATGCATTATATCACATGGTCTTACTGCTAGCATAATAATTATGAACACACTTGCAACATATAGGCAGCTGCATTCATGATTCAATTTCCTGAATTCCTGATAGTCCATCAATCACTGCTGATGATGTGTCATTAAAGTGCAAATGGAGATCATATCTAGGGGTGTTTCACCCTTTGTAATCACCTCACATGACTGGAACTAATAGGCTGTACGAGTCTGCAGTCTGGGCAAGAAAGAAAACAGCCTCAACATCTCTTCTTAATAGTCTCTTGTGTATATTTCCTACAAATATTTGTTGCACTTGGTTCTATGACAATTAAAAAAATATATATATGTAATCGACATTAAGATGTTTGTTAACAGCAAATTATTTGATGTGAATGCCAAAAATGAAACCTCATACTGATGTCTTCTTATCTTTGAAAGCCCTGCTAGCCCACCAACCACCTCTGCTTTCTAGTGAAGTTTCAACCTTTTAGGGCTTAATGGTTCCAAACTAGAAGTGAAAAACAAGAAGTGAACTGAAGAGAGAAGAGCACTACAGAAAATATATCCCATTGTATTCTGTGTTTGCCCAGCTGAAGTCAATAGTTTCAATTCCAGTTTACATAAATATAGACTGTTCATTGTGCAGGTTTCGGTCACATTTAAACTCCATACCAACATTCTTCTTTGTTCATTGTCATTTTTAAGGTCTGTAAGTGAAACATATTCGCAGGGAAGGAAATACAAAATTCCTAAAGGCCTTGTCCCTTGAAGTTGTGTAATTTGCTCATGCCTGAAATAGTCCACAGCTGTAGGATTTCAAGGCAATCAGTCTTTGGAGTCAGGAGCACAGTCTGTCATAAAGATTATCCCCCTTAACAGAAACATCAGAACTGGTGCTCAGCACAGCAGGAGGGCTTTCTTCTCAAAGCCTTAATCCCAAATCCCTTCACCCCTCTTATACAGATGATTGTTCTGACACTGGGGAATGTGCAAAAGGTTGCATTTTAGAACAAACCCACCCCCCATTAAGAATACCCTCTGACACCATGGAGGATGAGAATCATGCGAAAGGGTCATTTCAATTTTTGTTTAGGCTACGTGTCTCTATGACATTGTGACCTGGGCAAAGCCTAGGACAGCCCAAGAGAATGGCAAAAGCTCTACGGAAGTCTGCGTTGAAGGCGTATATAATGGGGTTGAGAGAAGAGTTTGCCCATCCAAACCACACAAAGATGTCAAAGGTGGTTGGACTGATACATGAAAGGTTGGGCTCACAAAACGGCACCATGCAGTTAAGGACAAAGAAGGGCAGCCAGCAGCACACAAACACTCCCATTATAACAGACAGGGTCTTTAGCACCTTGGTCTCCCTTTTGAAAGACATCTTAAAGGAGCTCTCAGAGTCCATATTGCAGTTGCTGCTCATGCTGTTGTGCCGGAACTTCGCGCTCTCAGCAGCCCTCTCCAGTGCAGAGATCCTCTTAATCTGCTTCTGGGCTATTCTGTAAATTTGCGTGTAGGTCACAATCATGATCGCCACTGGGATGTAGAAGCTGATGAGAGAGGAGGAAATGGCATAGGTTCTGTTGAGGATAAAATCACACTTGTGCATTAAAGGTGCCCCCTGAGAAGCATTCTGCAATGGCAAGCTTTCTGGTTTCACCTTGTGCCAGTTCAGCTGCACTGGGATAAAGGAAATGAGCACAGACAGCGTCCAAGCTGTGCTGATCATCACAAATGCCACCTTGGGAGTCATCTTTCTCTCATAGCGGAATGGGCTGGAAATGGCCCAGTACCGGTCTACACTGATAACACAAAGGTTGAGGATGGATGCTGTTGAGCACATGATATCAAAAGCCACCCAGATGTCACAGAATGATCCAAAAGGCCAGAAGCCAACAATTTCCGTTACAGCCTTCCAAGGCATGACCAAGATAGCAACCAATAGATCTGAAACAGCCAGTGAGATGACAAAGAAGTTGGTGACTTTGGAACGGAGATGGCGGAATTTGGTGACTGCTGCGCAAACGAGCATGTTTCCCAGCAGGGTGGAAAGAATGAGGAGAGACAGGAAGCAGCCAGTAAGAACTCGCATTGATTGGTCACTCTCCAACAAACTGCTGTCATTCACTGTTGAATTCAAATCCATCACTGCCAGTTTTTTTCCTTCCAATAGATCACTGTGTTGTAAGAGGCAGGAACCCACTGAAAGACTGAGAGCAGAGCCTTATATTAATAAGCTCACTGACATTCAGGGTACTTTCCTGTTCTGTACTTGAGGTTTGGTTTACTATTATCACAGCCAAAATCTCATGCATTTATTTCCCACGATGTTGTTTGAAGACATGTTGCGACATCAATTGGTTTCCCTGCAGAATCCAAATTCGGTTCTTGCATATCAAAAGTCACTGCGTATAAATGAGATTCTAACAAATTAAAAAACCAGTATTTACCACCCAAATCATGTTGATGCCAAAATCGTCATCATGATCATGATCATCATCATCATCATTATTATTATAATTATTATTATTATTATTTCACTCACCCTAATTTTTCGTCCTATTCTTTGTGCATTGAAATGTTCTGCTTTCCAGCAAAGCCATCCGGAGTCATCCAAAGCGCGCGGCAGCGTTTCAGTCCCATTGGAACATTAAATTAAGTGAAGAATACCCTTGTAAAGCACATCATTTCCAGATTACATGATTCATGCGTTATGAAAAAAAACTATATATTCCCAAGATGTGAGCATACACTCTTTAAGGGGAAAAATACCGTTTCCCTACTATCCTTCCATCTGCTTATTGCTTTCTCCTCATTCCATGCATCTTACATAGGAAATAAGTTATATCACGGGTTTGAGAGCTCACGCGCGCGTTTTTAACTCCCCGTTCCTTGCACAAAAAAGGCTCCACGGCTTGAATAAAGATCCGTGCAGACGGAATAGGATGATATGCACGAATTCTAAACGCGTCGTGTGGTTTCCGCTGCGTCCATCTCGATGTGAGATAGACAAACCGGGCTGAGTGACACGCGAGCCCCGTGCCGCGCTCGCGCGCTGACGTCGTGTGGCGAGAAGGCGCCGTTCTCTCGGCTGCATGCACACACGCGCTTCAGGTTTCTTCCAGCAGCAATCTAAACCCTAAGGACATACTTCACTGTCCCCGATTCCATCAGCTTTACACTCGTTTAAAAAAACAAAAACAACAACAAAAAACCTCGTCGGATCACTATGCGCAGCTGCGCAAATAAAAATCTATATTGTGCTTATTGTCAGTGTTCATTCAGCACTGTAAGTGTCTAACACAACTCTGGGTATTGCAAAGAGCCTTAATTAGATTAAAGTAATTAAATAATTATCCTATAGGTCCTTACATTGTTGGACTAAAACACTAGACTGAACTTGTGCAATGTGTTTATGTTTAATGGAAGTGTTAACCTGTGGGGTTTAACACTGTTTAG
Organism: Notoglanidium macrostoma; assembly: GCA_030068235.1. NCBI lineage: Eukaryota > Metazoa > Chordata > Actinopteri > Siluriformes > Auchenoglanididae > Notoglanidium > Notoglanidium macrostoma. Next base: position 4,667,350 of record JAQQZR010000012.1, read on the forward strand.
ATGTTCTTTCAAAACTGTATTTCAGTGCTTTGGTCAAACGCAACACTGTGTAGTCACTGTAGGTTTTAATACAACAATATGTAAGAATAGCACATAGGCTAAAGTTATTACAAAACAAACTGCTTAGTGTTTAGTTATTCTTGACAGTGTTGGATAACACCTATGGTGTTGAACTCCAGCCATCCATCCGGCCATCCATTTTCTATACTGCTTATCCATTGCAGGCCATGGGGAAGCTGGAGCCAATCCCAGCTGATTTCGGGCAAGAGGCGGGGTACACCCTGGACAGGTCACCAGTCTTTATGCACAGTTGAGTTAACATCCACAGTGTTGAATTACTGAATGAAATTGTAAAATGTGCTTATAAACACTGTGTTAATACAGTACAAGGTACTGAAACAACAGCAAAAAAACAAACAAACAACAAAGCAAAATAAAACATTAATGTCATTGTAATGGCAGAACAAACTGCTTAGTGTTTAATTAATTAACAGTGATATTATTAGAAAAACACATCAATAACAATAATAATAATAATAATGTCAAATTAACATTTTAAACAATTTAAACCTAGCTAAACACCTTCTTCTACTTCTTCGTCTTCTTCTTATTCTTTTTATTATTATTATTATTAATATTATTATTATTATTCAACCTGGTACTTGAAATTTTGATTATGATTCAAACTGACAAAGCTGACATGTTCTCAGATCATTTACAAAAAAAAAAAAAAAAAATTCAACTAACAATTTTTTTCAACTAACATGGCCTAACAATTTGTGTGAAAAGTTGCAAAGGCTAGGGTTAGAGGTGAGGTTAATGTTTAGTTATACCATTTCCTATATTTCATTCATGTAATTCCATCCATCCATCCATTATCTATACCGCTTTATCCATCTGGGTGGCGGTGAAGCTGGAGCCAATCCCAGCATCTTGGGGTGAGAGGCGGGGTACACCCTGGGCAGGTCGCCAG
>JAQQZR010000012.1:4668422-4681119 GCA_030068235.1 Notoglanidium macrostoma
TATTATATATTTTCATGGGACAACACTGAAGGTTTGACACTTTGATACAATGTAAAGTAGTCAGTGTACAGCTTGTAACATATGCATAACATTGTATGAGGATGCCCCACAGATGCTCAATAGGGTTTAGGTCTGGAGACATGCTTGGCCAGTCCAGCACCTTTACCCATTACAGGTTTTTTTAGCAAGGCAGTGGTCATCTTGGAGGTGTGTTTGGGGTTGTTGAGGGAGGGGATCATGCTCTGCCTCAGTATGTCACAGTACATGTTGACTTTCATGGTTCCCTCAGTGAACTGTAGTTCCCCAGTGCCATCACAAACCATGACACTCCCACCACCATGCTTGACTGTAGGCAAAACACACTTGTCTTTGTACTCCTCACCTGCTTGCCGCCACACACGCTTGACACCATATGAACCAAGTAAGTTTATCTTGGTCTCAGAAGACCACAGGAATTGGATCCAGTAATCCATGTCCTTAGTCTGCTTGTCTTCAGCAAACTGTTTGCAGGCTTTCTTGTGCATCATCTTTAGAAGAGGCTTCCTTCTGGGACAACAGCCATGCAGACCAATTTGATGCAGTGTGTGGCGTATGGTCTGATCACAGACAGGATGACCCCCACACCTTCAACCTCTGCAGCAATGCTGGCAGCACTCATACATCTATTTCCAAAAGACAACCTCTGGATATGATGCTGAGCATGTGCACTCAACATCTTTGGTCGACCATGGCGAGGCTTGTTCTGAGTGGAACCTCTCAGAGTTAAACGGCTCTATGGTCTTGGCCACCGTGCTGCAGCTCAGTTTCAGGGTGTTGGCAATCTTCTTATAGCCTAGGCCATCTTTATGTAGGGCAACAATTCTTTTTTTCAGATACTCAGAGAGGTCTTTGCCATGAGGTGCCATGTTGAACTTCAAGTGACCAGTATGAGAGAGTGTGAGAGCGATAACACCAAGTTTAACTCACCTGCTTCCCATTCACACCTGAGACCTTGTAACACTAACGAGTCACATGACACCAGGCTGGGAAAATGGCTAAATGGGCACAATTTGGACATTTTCACTTAGGGGTGTATTCACTTTTGTTGCCAGTGGTTTAGACATTAATGGCTGTGTGTTTAGTTATTTTGAGGAGACAGCAAATTTACACTGTTATACAAGCTGTACACTGATTACTTTACATTGTATCAAAGTGTCATATCTTCAGTGTTGTCCCATGAAAAGATATAATACAATATTTACGAAAATGTGAGGGGTGTACTCACTTTTGTGAGATACTGTATAGATACATACATTCATACATATACATAGATGTATTAATGTTGCTTCGCATGTGTATCAGGTAGAGATTATAGTATATATTTTATATTAAATACTTTAGATTATATATTTTGAGATTGTAGTATATTATATAGAGATTATTATGTGTATGAATCATCCTCTAGTCATCCAACCAGGCCCTGTTTCTGCTGCTAGATATTTTTGCTGCTGCTAGACATTTTTGGCTGATAGACTATTTCTCAACCCAACATAGAGGCGTTCAGACATCCTAACAATAAGCTGCACCAGACAAACATGTACCGATGTCACCAATATCATGTGACACATTACAAGGCATTGTACACTCACTCACTCATCAAAGGAAACCTACATGGATACAGGGAGAAAATGGTAGACAAAATTCAAAGTTCAGCATCAAACCGTAGGTTCTGGATCAGTGAGGTTCAATACTACTTGAATAAATAAATTAAAAGTGAATTAATGTCTTAGACAGAAATCAGTCATTGATGTGAATGAATAAATAGATAGATAGATAGATAGATAGATAGATAGATAGATAGATAGATAGATAGATAGAGCAAGAGAGATAGAAGTATAGATAGTATGTGTGTGTGTGTGCATGTGTGTGTGTGTGTGTGTGTGTGTGTGTGTGTGTGTGTGTGTGTGTGTGTGTTGCCACCATTTATTTAGAATAATCATGACCATTTAAAAGCACCCTGTTTTTTCAACACTTCAGTTGGAATGACCCTATAGCTGCTGTGAGCATCCCTAAAGTCCCCTGCGTAGGCTTCAGTTATTTATGTCAGACTCTGAGGAAGTGCTTATTGCAGTGGTACTAATAGTTCCGACCTCAGTGAGAAGTGTTACGCTTACACGAGCTTTTGGATATGTGCCAAGATTTGTTTTGTAAAAGCCACCTCATGTTCAGACATGAACTTTCATAAGGCACCTATCCAAAACTGCAGCCATGCTAAATTGTTTCAAATCTCAGTGCAATGATTTATAAAATGACCAGCAGCTCTGACAATAACTCCACCTCAAAGGAAAATCACAGGATTATAATTAAAGCCCTCATTCTAATGTGTTTTCGTTTCTATATAACAGCTTAAACAGGGATTTGTATGGTGGGCACTTGAAATAAACTGATAAAAAGAAAACTTGTGTGGTTGTTGTTATGGAAATGTTTTCTGGGAGATGTTTTTTTTACAATGTTTGGAAGGAGGCTTTTGTGTCAGTACTTTATAAAAAGAAATACTTCTAACATAAGCTACACTATATGGCCAAAAGTCTGTGAACACCTGACTATCCTACTGATATATGGTTCTTTCTCAAACTGTTCCCACAAAGTTGGAAGCACACAATTGTCTAGGATGTCTTTGTGTGCTGTAGAATCACAGTGTCCCTCCACTGGAACTAACAGGCCTAAATCATGTTCCAGCTTGACAATTCCCCTGTGCACAAGTGAACTCCATGAAGACATGGTTTACCAAAGGTGGTGTGGAAGAACTCAAGTGTCCTGCCCAGAGCCCTGACCTCAACCTATCAGAACACCTTTAGGATGAACTAGAATGCTGACTGCACCCCAGGAACCTCACCCAACATCATTTCCTGACCTTACTAATTCTCTGGTGGCTGAATGAACACAAATATCCACAGCCAAGCAAGCCAAAAATCTAGTGGAAAGCCTTCCCAGAGGAGTGCTGGTTATTTTAACAGAAAAGGGGGAATAAATCTGGAATAGGATGTCCAAGAAGCACATATTGATTAGATGGTCAGGTGTCCACAAACTTTTGTCCATATAGTGTACATTTGCAGATGTCCATTAAATGAAACTAAAAATGGATAAAAATTATAATGTGCTGTTGTCATTTGCAAACTGCTCTGGTATAAGAGGAATAAAACACTGCTGTTGCATGCTGTTATTGGAAAATAATAAACATTTCACACCACCGCATCATTGATTATTGTTTTGCATGCCCCAGTGTTTTATTCCCTACATGCTGTTCAACAACCCTGCATTCATCCGTAAGCAGCTACTAAATTCCTTTCATGTGGTTCATATACACTACAAATATACTGATATTGCCTTCAAAGGTGATTTGATGGACCCGGAAGCCTAAAGCATGCCAAGGTTTTGTTATGTGTAATCATTTTGAGGTGCTTCATGTAATGACCTTCACATAATTTTAAATAATTTTAATGAGGAATTATTATATTCTTTGATCAGCTTTCTGTTGAGAAATTCATTCATTTCTATTGACGATGCATCGTATATTTTTACTTCAGAGTTTATATCTCTGTCATTTATAGGATGCCGCAGTTCTCTCTCATTTCTCTCAACCCTTTTTCTTATAGGTTTCTTATGTAACCAGTGAGCTTTCGTTTTCTATTTCCTCCATGTCATTTGCGTACGGACTTTGGAAACACAAATTTATTTTGTCATCATATTATTTCATAATGGAGCATCGTGTTTCATATGAATCTTTATCACTAATAGTAAAGCGACGTGACACTAATAAAAACCAAAAACTGCATTTTTATTTTTCGCAAAGTTCGTATTTTCACGAAAAGGCAAACATGCATACCACTCAGCTTTTTTACAAGCTGACTCATTTTTAATGAAACAACACTCTTGGGCTTGTCTCTACACCATCTATCTTGGGTACAACAACGTATTCAATTTTTTGCTTGGTGGAATTCACCCAAATGGGGCTTTTTTTACATGGACTTTATTTTTTGTCTTTTTTTTTTTTTTTTTTACATTTAACTCATGTGATATTTGTATTGTAACCTTTAGATAAAAATGGCTAAACGTTACTGCAAAGCAAGCCAAAGGACAATAGCTAACCTGTTGACACTGTAACATCAATATTTTGGTTGAACCTCTAGCTTTGTTCTAGTGGTAGCTTAAAGAAAAAGAGGACTATTTGCTATGTAGGCGTCAAAAGGTCATTTTTCAAGGTGGGCGTGAGTATAGGTAAAGGGGAATGCCACTATTAGTCTGTAAACTTGTGCTCTTGGTAAGAACCTACCAGCTAAATTATCCTTAGTTTCCCTTCTGTAAACAGTTATTGTCATGTGTTCTTGTTGAAAAACTCTTACTTGTTTATTTTCCATTATAATTCCACATAATTTTCCTGAATTTTGATTCATAGCATCAGTTACAACATCTTATAAGTGATACGTAGGCAAAATTGTGTAGGGGCCTAGTTTGCAAATATAGCTGAGTATGTGTCTGGAAGCTAGTGGTTGATACTCAGCAGCTATTTCTGGTATGGGGTGCTTAAGTTCCTCTCACCTAAGAGAGATTGTGTGATGATACGCACATTTGGAGGAAGTTTCAGCTCTCGTTCCTGCCATTACGCTTCTTCCCATCTACTGCTTTTACCCCTGTGTCAAACTACCTTTAGGTCAAACCACAATTTAAATGACTCAGATGGCTTTTCTACAGAATGACCTGACAGTTTTCCCACCACAGAAACATCCCATAGACATCTCCATGTGTTTTTGGACATGTCTATATGTCCACAAGGTGGCAGAAAAATGCTGATGATGGCCATGAGTGATGGAAAGTACACAGATTATCACACGCAGGTAAAAACAGAGGAAGTTCAAGGTACGGGGTAATGTTAAAGTAAGAACAAAATTGCGCCCTAATCAGTCCTGTATCAGAATTTGGACTTGTCCATCTAGTGCAAAAATGATATTTTGATCTACAATTCTACATTTCAACAGCACAGCTGCCTACATCCACATAAAACATGGTGCCTTGTTGCATTATGGCCTACACTCACTGGAAATTTTATCAGATACACCTACCATAACCTGTCATACCCACAGCCTACTGAATGTAATCCATCTGTTACTATTCATAATATGTCAGTTCCATCTACTCTGTACATCAGGGACCACCACAGGACCTTATCTTATTTGATTGGTGGCTCATTCTCAACACTAGCCTAAGCGGTAAGCGGTAACCTAATTCTCCTACGTTCATCCATTTCTGTACATTAGTTTACCATAGGAACATGTGAGGACAGAATATGCATCACAGTTACAGTCGCCTTCTAACCACTTCAAACTGTGATCACAATCCTAAAATCAATAAGCTGCTATTGCTTGCATGTGCTTTCCATTCATATCTGAGTTATACTGATATATTTTCATCCTATCCAAATGAAGCAGCTCAGGGATATTTTGCAATGTATAAAGCCATTGAATTAGGACTGACAGAAAATATCTGAACCTCCTCACATTCTCCAGCAGAGAGCACTATGCTGTCAACTGGGGCCTGTTTCAGGCCTGCCTGAATTGTTTTAATGTTTTGTTCCGCTAAAGATGCCAATCAAGAGTCCTAAAATTTCACTGTAGCACCTTTAATGTGCTTGACCTTAGTGTGAGAGTGAAGACATCTAATATCTATCTTTTATCTGGCTGTGTGTGTGACTACCACAATGCCTTTCACTGTATAATAAATTACCCCTCAGTACATATTTCTGTCATGAAAATTATTGAAACGTTTTTACTGTTTTTAATGTTTAAAACAATACTTAACTTGTGTCAAAAAGCTATACAGGTTTTTACTCATTATATTAATTCAAGTTAGCTTTGTTAATTGTTAATTGTTGGTTGTGATTTCCACTGCTCTAGCCAAAAAAAAGCAACAACAACAAAAAAACACAGACTTCGCCAGTGCCATATTCTGGACATCATTTAGAAATGATCTATTTGGATTGTGTTTGATAAAGTATAAAATCAACTATCTCTAAATCATTCACATTTCCTAAATGAATGAGCATTTTTGCATTTTCCCCAGATAGGAACAAGGCATGCATGATTTGACTGTATTTGATCATACAGGAAATGTGAGAGATAAGAATCACACTTGTCGATGTCACATCACACGCAAACTTACCAACAAATGCTGACTGCAGTTCATTTTAAGGCATTTAATACATTGACAAGACACTTTTAGTGCAAATGTCAATTTAAAGATATTAATTTATATTCAATAGTCAATTTTACAGATAGTAATTAGCACATTATTTTGCAGTTGCACTAAACATTTTCATGTGCTATTTATCTAATCTTCATTAAAAATCTCATTTTTCAGTGGTTATTTTTGCTGCAATATTGCATCAGGTTGCTGATGCTCTGATACCGATCTTCCAGATTCTATATACTATGTATATTTTCATAGGTTTCTGAATTACTTTGCATGTTTCCATCACAACAGGGTTTCATGTCTTTGTGTGAAACTGAAATATGCCTTTGTGTGCACACTCTCTGTTTACTGCTGCCTGTTGACTGTTGGCTCTACAGATGAATCAAAGATTGCTGTTTTTTATATCACAATTTAGAAATCATGATGTGCAGCTGAGAGTTTCTAGGCTAAGTTATTGATGGCAGTCAATTTACCACCATGATTATCTTGTTAATTAGCAAAGACAACACTATATAGCATTTCAATCTTTTTTTTTAGTATTGGCTTTCTAGATATTGTTATCCCATTAATTATATTAGTGCATTATTTAAATGTTATCTCACTACCTGACAGAAAGGAGAATAAACATACTTACAAATAGCTGAAGAAGTGGTTGGCATGAAATACATGCCCAACCAAATAGCGCCACCTTATGGATTAATTGTGTCTTTAACTCTGAAATGAACTGGAAGACAGGAAATAAATTATTTATCCATGTTCCTGATGTGCATTCTGCTATTTTACAGTGGGTCCTCTTGTTATAGTTAAGAAAATATTTAGACACATATACCAAAAGCTTGTAGTCTTACATTTTCTCTATATTTTCTCCTTATTTGTAATAACCATAAAACCTAATAATCCTGTGGTTCTCTGCTATATCTGCTTCCTATTATACTATAAGTAGAATAATAACAAGGACAGTTAGGATTAAAGAATTTTGCATCACTCTAACAGGAATACTCACCAAAAAGTTATAACATTTTATTAGAATGGAAATTATTTTTTATCATTCCTATTTCAGTGCAACTAGTTTCAGTGGCTAATAAATAATTAATTCTATACTTCTAAATACATTCTATTCTATGTTCTTTGCCCATGAAGTCAAAATTGGTGTTTCACAGATTTTTGTTTGTTGCCAAAACAAATAAGCCAGTAATTAGTGTGAAAAATTAGAAAAGATTAAAAAATAGAATCTGATTTGGTTCTATTCATATTTTGATTTTATAAAATTTTATATTTATAAAACAATTGATGAGTCAAATTGTAACCATTTAAATGCTCGATAGAAAACCTTGTAAACTAATTGCTTATATCGCTTTACGGTAGCCACTAGTTAGCATAAAACATGGGCTGTGCAGCTTCCTGGAATTTATTACCATTCCAAATTATAGTTTGTGTGCTGAAAATCATTTTGGCTCTGTGTTGGGCCCCTGTGCAGTTTGTACAATCTGCATCTGTAAACAAAATGTGTTAAATACAGAAAAAGGTGGATGGGTATAAATTAGATACATCTAAACTTCTAATGTACGCTAATGTTGGGTGTAATGTAGAGTGTCTAACATAAGGCCTGTAGGCTGGAACTGTCCTGATAAAGCTTCTAATCCAGCCCACTTAATGAATTTAGAATCTGTTTTCTAAAGAAAATTGCCTTGTGTATTGCAACACGGTTGATTGAAAGTTTTGGGAAGGAAAGTTGAAAAAAGCTAATCTCTGTAATTCCACTAGGGGGCAAAATAGATCAATAATTCGGGTCCATAAACTCAGATACTGACAAAATATGCTAATGGTATGTAATTCTTTATTAAAAATATAAAAAAAAATAATAATAAATGAAAAATACATAATCCAAATTCAGATATAATAAGCTGTAATTAAATCAATTTCAGTTCTAGGTTTTAACTCTACAAAATGTGGAATAGTTCAAGGGAGCAGTGAACACTTATGCAAGACACCATGGCAAAATCAAAATTTGAATTATTGTTGGGGGTGAGAGGTGTTCTTTTTCTTGTCCGTTTGTTTATTTGTTTGTCTGTCTGTTTGTTTGAATGAATGTCAATTACTGTATGTTTAATACATTTGTATGTTTACAATGTACCTACCAGACAAATTCAAATAAATAAACATATTTCTAAATCCTTCCAGATAAATGCCGATAAGTAAACTGAAGATTCTGAGAATTCTGACAGGAACTGAGAAATGATATGAAGAGTTTTTGTTGTAGAGTTGTTCTACTAGTCGGATTTTTTTGTCTGGCCCATGTGACAATGAACTAAGTGTATTATGTTCAGTTGCCTAAAATGAGTCTAACACTCCTGGTTTAAAGTCTGCCTGCAATAACTTTGAACAATTTTGAGCTATGATAGCTATTCTGTGAACCCTAAATCTACAGTGAAAATACTTAGTATTTACCTTACTGCTGGGTGATCATTTGATTGCCATGTAAATAACATCTCTAAAAGTGCATTATCATTTGAGATCTTCTTAACTTCTTAACAAAGGACTGATGTAACAAGGGTGCTGGCTGTCCTGATGAATACTTTCAGCTAGTTCAGAATGCAGTAGCCAGCATCCCTACCAGGATATATCAGATGTAATTTCCTTGTTGTTACCCCATCTACACTGACTACAAAGTTGTTTACGATGTTTAAAACTTTAACTGGAATAGCCACTTTACACAGCTGAGGCAGGTCTGATTTACCCTTAATTCTACTGATCACACAACAGCCAGTGGAAGCTGTTCTTCTAACATCTCATCTAAACTCTAACTTCATCAGTCTTATACGTTTTGTCTTACACCTCATTGTATTGTGTGTCAAAGGACAATGCTGATGAGCTTTCAGGGTGTTGGTTCTACCACGACTCTAAACTGGCATGTTGTATCAAAGGATATTAGAAATACATCTTTATATTGCTCACTTTATTCATTCATATTTAGTACCAAACCAGCTATTTCCTGGTCAGAGTCACCTTTGTATTTGGAGCCTATCCCTGGAACACTGGGTATGGGAATGCACAAAGCACACACTTATTCATACTTAGGGCAATTTAGAATAGTCAGTTCACAAAACTCCACACTGACAGTCATCGGAGCTCAAGCTCAAACATGGGGCACACCAAAGCTGTAAGGGTATTGCAATATACAGATTTCAAAATGTACTTGAGTAACCTGGGCTTTCTTTCTTTTAACTTGTTGTTGTAGCAGTTCATTATTGGAGATCAGTTTCTTAATTTGCAAAAAAATTACTCTTTTAAACCTATAAAATATTATTATTATTATTATTATTATTATTATTATTATTATTATTGCTACCACAAATCAGCTCACAGTCAGAATACACCTGCAGATATAAACAATAAAGGCCAATATCTCAAGATGCAATATCTCAATAGTGCCAGCAGAGCATACTCTTTTCTCAAGTAAAGACAGATTCAATGCCAATGAATGACTTTAACAGTCTTATAGGATTACATCAAATTAGAGTCAATTTTAGTGTCATTGAGCAGAGTCCAAGTACATGACAAATGAAATTTAGTCAGCATCTAACCAGATGTGCAAACGTCAGTAGATGTGAGTGTATAGTGGATGAAAAGACAATGAGGCAGGGTGGGAATAAAGTGTAAATGTGATATGTGCAAACAGAATGGTATAGCATGAAAACAGTGCAAATGGCATGATATGACAAAAATAACAGTGTAAGTGACATGAAATGTGAGTAACAAGACATGGTTTAATCCAGACTTAAACATAGGTGCAAAATACAATATGGATCAAAGTGACATGAGCGGAATACAAAGACACAACTGAATGTACAACTGAATGTAAGGCACAATAAAAGAATGTGCAAGATTGTGCAAACTGTATAAGTTATTCCATATGCCATGTGCACAAGTAGCACAAGTGTGTCATGAAGAGAATATTTGCAGACTGTGCAAATGATCTATGTTAATCCGAGTGAAAACAGTAATGGGGAAGTTAAAAGAGCAGCAATAGTAACATTGTGAGAAGTTCAGCATATAGATTGCTGAGGTGAATACCCTGTTACCTGCCATGCTTGTGTAGTAGCAAAGGCTCCTGTAGCACTTCCCAGATGAGAGAAGAGTGAACTTCCATGGTTGAGGTGAGAGATATCCTTGATTATGCCTTTCACCCTCCATAGGTAACATTTGTGATAGATGGCCTTGCTAGAGTGTAGCTGGGCACCAGTGATGTGTTGGGTGGTTTTCACCAACCTCTGGACCAACCACCAACCAGTCATTATCATCACTGATCAGGCCTACCATTGTGGAGTCATCTGCAAGCATAGTTATGGAGTTAGAGCCATGAAAAGGTATGCATTCATGTGAATAGGGAGTAGAGGAGAGTGCTAAACACATAGTGGAATACTGGTGTTCAGTACAAGGCTGAAGGACATGTGGTTGTCAAGCCTAACAGATTGTGCTCTGTTAGTTAAGAAGTCTAAGGTCTGTTACCAGAGGGACATGCTCATTCCAAGGTCAGTGGCCTTGGAGGTCATCTTGAAAGGTTTGACAGTGTTGAAAGCCAAGCAGAAATTTATGAATAACAACCTAATGGAGTTGCTATTATCCAGATGAGTCAGGGCAGAGTTGAGTGCCGAGATGATGGCATCCTCTGTTCACCTTTTGTGGCAGTAGTCAAACTGATATGGATCGATGGTCACTGTCTTGAGTCAGAACCACTTCATGAATACTTCAGCCAGCTGTTCTGCACAGGCTCTGAGCAACTGGCCTGGGGTGGTTTGTGCAAAATACCTCACTGGTGGGGAATGTAAGTGTCAGGTTACCAGATGGGAGCTCAGCTTTGATGGGACATGTGGGGTTTTCCTCTGGTTGAAGTGGACATAGAAGATGTTGAGCTCTTCAAAAAGGGAGGCATCACTGATTTAGGGGGGAATGTTGATTGGTTTGTAGTCAGTGTTTAGATGCCCTGGCATATGCATCGAAGGTCAGAGTTATTGAAGTTGTCCTCTATCCACATTTTATTTGCATATTTAGCTTTTATGATTCCTCTTCTCAGGTTGGCCTTGGTTGAGCTGTAGGCTTCTGGTCCCCAGAACTGAGCACCTTCTTCAGGAATAAGCAGACTAATCAGAAGTCAGGTGACTCTGAACATGATAGAATGTCAGCCATGTTGTCTGTGTGCATGTGCTCCTGGGATTCATAGTCTATTTCAGTGTCTGAGTGCATGAGCCATGTTTTCAAGGTGCAAGTGCTTATTGGAAGTGTAGTGAGAATTGTCAGGTGTAACTGTAGGTGCAGGTGACTTTCATGGAAATATTGGATGAACAAGGGGTCTAATATGTCCTTTGCTGAGACCCAGCACTGTTCATCTGGGTCATAGCCCTCCCAGTCAACCAGATATTGCAGTTTCCCTTCCCTTCAGCATGAGCACAAAAGTTTTTCACTGCATATACTGGTTGGCTGTCAATGTCATATGGCACAGGTGGGTTGGCTGGTGGAGTGTCCTCTGCTAGTGGGTTAGAGTTTACTGCTTTAAGTTGAGATATGTGGAATGACAGAGCAATAAGGCTATGACTGGCTATGTCCAGTTTGTATGTGATTAGGTTTATTCTGGTGAGTACCTTGTAGGTGTCATGATTTGCTCCTCTTCATTCGCATAGCATGCCGTGAAAGGGTTGGCCACATGCACGGTGCGCTCCTCTGCTGCGTCGCTCTCAAAGGGGAAGCGCGCACTTCCGCTGTACGATGAATAACTACACGGACTACAGTTCCCGCTAGCACCTGCTCCCAGCCATGAGGACTGCCAAGGGGAAACAGATGCATCTCATTCATGGACAGATTAAGCCGTGTTTAAAAGGACTGCCTTTGCGCTTCGTAAATTAGAAACATTAGACTAGCCTCCATGTTGTCTTGCCGAGCATTTCTATACCTGTGTTTGTTTGATTATTGTGTTTGACTCTGATTTTGGATTATCCTTTGACACTGTTTGCTGATCGCTCTCCCTGAGCCCGCTCCTGTTCCAGCCGAAGTCGCTCACATGGAGCTTATTCCTGTTCAAGTCGCCGGGCCAGAGCCCTCTTCAGTCATGGACACAGAGATTGTTCACTTCATGGCCACAGAGACTGTTCACTTCAGGGCGACAGAGACTGTTCCAGTACTCGTCACTGTTCCAGTTCAGGCTAAAGCACCCATTCTGGTCCAAGCCTCTAAAATTGTTCCTTTAAACGTCAAAGAGCCTGTAAAAGTCATGGAACCCACTCCTGTTCCTGTGAGAGCACAAGTCACAGAGCTTTTTCTAGTGAGAAAACAAGTCACAGAGCCTGTTCTTCTCTCAGTCACAGTGCCTGTTCCAGTGAGAGCACAAGTCACAAAGCTTGTTCTAGTGAGAAAACAAGTCACAGAGCCTGTTCTTCTCTCAGTCACAGTGCCTGTTCCAGTGAGAGCACAAGTCACA
>JAQQZR010000012.1:4686272-4697403 GCA_030068235.1 Notoglanidium macrostoma
TCATTTGGTTTAATCCATGTTTCTGTTAAACACAGTACATTAAACTGTTGATCAGTAATAATTTCATTAACAATAAGCACTTTAGATGTAAGAGATCTAACATTTAATAGTCCTAGCTTTAGATCAAAGGTGTTGGCTGTATATTCAGTATAATCCAGATTTATTTTAATTAGGTTATTAGAACAAATTTTCTGAGCATTTCTGTATTTTTGTTTAACTCTGGGAACAGACACAGTCTCAATATGGTGGAACCAGAGTGACGACTCTGTGCAGCTAGCAGATGGTCAGTTTAGCCTGAGTACTGTTGTTTCATCTGTGAATGGGACAGCCGTGCCAAAGAATTGCACTATTCTCCACAGAACTGGCCACTCCGTAAAAAGATAATTCCAGGACAGGAAAATGTGGCACATGAATTGCTTGTCGACCCAGCAAAGATATTTTTGCCTTCTCTTCACATAAAACTGGGACTCATGAAGAATTTTGTGAAAGCACTGAAATGGAAGGCGAAGATTTTCATTATTTAAGACAGATGTTCCCAAGAATAACTGACGCCAAGATTAAAGAGGGCATTTTTGTTGGCCCCCAGATCAGACATGTTATGAGTGACCAGCGGTTTGAAGATCTGTTAATTGGGCCAGAAAAAATTGCCCGGAAGGCCTTCAAAGACATTGGCAATTTTCTGGCAATTACAGAGCCCCAAACTAGATTCAGCTGGTAGACAAATTTCTCAAAGCATACAAGACAATGAAGTGCAATATGTCACTCAAGATTAATTTCCTCCACTCACACTTGGACCTCTTCCCCGCAAATCTCAGTGCTGTCAGTGACGAACACGGTTAAAGGTTTCACCAGGACATTGCTACGATGGAGAAATGATACCAGGGCAACTGGAATCCGTCAATGCTTGCTGACTGCTGTTGGACACTGCAATGTAATGCACCAGACATTGAATACAAAAGAAAATCAGGAGCAAAACATTTTTATTTCTGTTGAATTTAATAGCTTATGCGAAACATAAATGTGACTAAATACGTTATTGTCAGTAAACATATAAATGTCTATTTCTCAGAGGTCCTATGTGATACAGTAAAACCAAAACTATATTTGTGCATACCCAGTAGGTACCTGTCACAATCAGCAAAAACAAAGCAAGACTTTAAAAAAAAATTGTTGTGCAGTGTAGTTTTCACAGGATTTTACTTTAACATCTGTGCCAAGCTCAGAAGTTTAGTGAGACATTTAACCTGTAGAGAAATTGTGCAGGAGTTATGGTTAGTGATAGAAATATTTTTCAGTGATTTGAGATTTGAAGTGATTCGAATAACTGGAGATCAGGAGAAAGAGTAGATAAGCATGTAACATTTTAAGCATGTAATCACCATTATCTTCCCAACAGTCCTTCATTCTTTGGTCATGTAATTTATGAATAATGCTAAAGTTATACCAATGTCTAATTCTTCAGGCTATGACCTCTGAATGTCTCACTCACCCTTGCAACCACCAGGGCACCTGAAGTGATGGATGCCACTGAGTATAACGATCCTAAATAAAAAATACTGAGGGATTGTATCACTGTGAAACCTGAACATGTTCATCCGTTAGCTACTGCTTGATGACTCCATCTGTTTCTCATTGTATCTGAAGTATTAAAATGATTAAATTAAAATTCATTGAAATGAAAAAGACTTAAACGTTAAAATATTTTTTTTAAATAAATGGCATCATGTCAGTAGAGCAGACCTTAAATCTGATAAAATCACTAATATAAATATATTAATGGTTTAATAAATCATACTTATTATTTTAGAGAGTAAACAAATAAATCTAATTAAATTGTTAATAAAATTGAATGTTAATGTGAAGATAAAGCAACACACATCATAAAAACTTCTCATCTCATATGTTTCAATATGAGTCTTACACAAAAATCCTTCAGCATGGCATAATTAAATTTTAAATTAAAATTTTATTGGTCACATACACTGTACAACATGCAGTGAAATGTTTCCTCTGCATTTAACCCATCCAAGCACTGAACACATACCTGGAGCAGTGGGCAGCTCTACACAACAGGGGAGCAGTTTTTTTGGGTTAGGTGCCTTGCTCAATGGCACTTCAGCTGTGAATGTTCATTCACATTTTTTCCTGCCAGTCCAGGGAATCGAACTAGCCACCTTTCAGTCCCAAACTCACTTCTCTAGCCTTTAGGCCACGGCTGACCCTACCATATCTTTATAATTATTTATAAATATATATTTATAAATGTATGTTTATAAATATATATTCATATAAATAATTACCATATATGCAACAATTATGGACACATTAAAATTAACGATTAAAATATCATTCCTTTGGATAACAGTGAGGAGGCTTCACTGATTCTGATATGCTTGTTAAACAAACACAAAACAACAATCAATAAAGGGTATAGGCTTCATTTATTTTTATTTCTGTTATAAAAAGTCCTTTTGTACATTAGTTTGATTATTTATGATTTTTGTTGTATAGTTATGTTAAAAAAACACAAACTTTATGGCCACCCCACATTGAAATGATCCTTTCCCCAGTAGTAAAATTATCCTGTGCAGTTTCCATGGAGACCAAAAACAACTCAGAATTTGTGAACTGAGTGGAAGCACAGAGCATGATGTTCAGCCAAACATATCCTTTTCACACTCTGAACACAAGTTCTGCCAAATCTCCTCACGCCTATGTGTCCATTCTTCCCCCGCATGTGGAGCTTTTACTTTACACGTTCATTTGGCTCATGTGAAGTGTCTTAAAAACAACAGGCTCAATGTGCCACATGCTGGACTGATGATTGTCAAATAGCTAAAGCAATGTTTGGCCAAGAAAAGCAGCAAAGAGTTGTATACATTTTACAATATACAAAAAAAGTTTATTAGCTGCAACAGGAGACCCAGATACACAGCCTTTAAGCCCTTTATTTTATCAGCTTGCCCACTGTCAGTTTAGAAAGAAAAGAAAACTTAATCTAAACATAACATAAATGCTAGATAATTCAACATCTCATGCTCAGTCTCCACATCTTGAAACCATGCAGGAGGAAACACATACATGGAACAAAAGACAGAGGTTATATAGGGATTGCAGTTAAAATTAACAGGTGAACCCTCTCAGTAATTAACCTCCCATCTCACAATATCCCTCTCCCATTATAGCCTTCACTCAACCTCACCTCACCTGCCACATTGGCAGATTTGCAAACACCAACATGGAAATTATTGTCTCCATAAGACAAAGTAGGTGTAAAATAGAATCCAAGAGCACTCACATTGAAACAAGCTAGGGTCAAGGGTCAAAATTCAAAACTCTTACAAATCAAACCAAAAAAAGGTTAGATGACATTAACCAGAATCTTGAGTAGCTCAGAAAAAACACTCAGACTTGATAGCTAGGTTTAAGCTGCATAATTTTAATAAGTGTTTTAAAAAGGTTAGGAGATGAGTAGCTGTGTGTAGTGAACCATTATTTAGCACCTAGTAAGAGAGATTGGGATACTTTCATACCATGAAATTCTGGTGACATCTTACAATGTGCAACATCAATAAAAACTATGGAAAATAATGCCTTGCTTAAAGTAGCTATAAAACAAAAGTACAATAAGCAAGGTAATGAGGAATAAAGTGCAGGAAATGGTGAATATATCATGGGCCTGTCTCAGCTTCCTGAGAAAGTACAGTGGGCTTTTTCTCACAGGTGGGAGGTGTTAGGAGACCATGTGAGATTCTTTGTTATACATACAGCCAGGAACTTAATGCTGTCCACACATTCCACTTCATCACCCTAGATGTGAAGGGGGAGTGAGCTTTACCTTTTGTTCTCCTGAAGTCTACAATGCTCTCCTTTGTCTTGCTGATTAATAATTGATTAATTAAGTAATTTTTACTCAATATTTACTCAACATCAACTACTCAAGTATTCATGCCACTTTGTGTCTATATTACTGCATGAACATAATAAAGAGCTAGGGTTAGGGTTAAATAATAAAGGTGTGATCTCATCCTGCCAAGTGGGACTAGCTGAACACACTCACAGTAGCGCAAGCATATTGGGAAAGCCCCAAAATCTGCTGCACTTCTTCTCTGTATTCTGACTCATCATTGTTGCTGATGAGAACCACCACTGGGGTTGGGGGTTTCAGCAGGGTCTAGATGTGCCTCATGACAAACCTATCAAAGCACTTATACCCATCATGATAGAGTGCAATGGGACGATCGTCCTTGAGGCAGGACACTGAGGACTTCTTTGGCATGGGAATGATAGTACTGGCTTTGAAGCACATTGGGATGACAGTGGTGCTCAGGGAGCTGTTGAAGTTGTCAGTGAGGACATCTGCCAGCTGGTCTGCACATCCTCTAAGCAGTCTCCCAGGGATGTTTTCTGGTCCAGCAGCCTTCTGTGTTAACTCTAAGAGTTTTCCTCACATCAGTTGTGCTCAGACGCAGTACTTTGGTCATTGTGAGAAGGTGTGATCTACCTTGCTGTTGCGTTATTCTGTACATCTGACTGTGCATAGAAGTTGTTAGGCACATCACTAGGGAGACATCATTATCATAGGCAGGTGTTGTTATCCTGTAGTCAATGATGGCCTGAGTACCCCGCCACATGTACTGTGTGTCTCCGCTGTCCTGAAAGTGTCTGTGGATTATCTGGCTGTGTGCACGCTTTGGTGCTCTAATGGCCCGAGACAGTTTGGCCCTTGCTATTCTTAGGGCTGGCTTGTCACCTCTTCTGAAGGTGGACTCTCAGGTCCAGGTCAGGTCAGGTCCTCAGCAGCTCACGCACCTCTGCAGTCATCCACAGCTGGTTGGAGTGCATAGTGATGGTCATGGAGACAGTGACATCATCTACACAAAAATGAAGCAAAAAATGAGGCAAAACCCAATATTGCAAAACAAAAAATGCAAACCCAATATTGCAAAACAAAACATGAGGCAAACCAATATTGCAAAACATTATGCTTTCAATGGTCTCAACAGCATATCATTCGTCAGGAAAATTACCAATTAATAATTTTTATAATAGATAAAATAAATTCGTGTGGGACAGCTTTTCCCTTGATTTCCTTTAAATATGGAAGTTTTGTGGGTAAACTTGCAGACAGCTTTTTACAGAACACTAGGGTTGTATATTGATAAATAAAATGTGACAAAAACAATTAAAAAGCTACAGAGTCAGTAGAGAGAGTCAGGCTGATGTGTCCACATGTATGCATGTCGGTAGCATAAGCTAGCATAAGCTCTGAACTTCAGAGTAATTTTATAAATAAATAAAATTACTCTGAATGAGGAATGCCTTAACTCCAGTGAGAACTGAGCAACACACAGGTTGTTAAATGTATAATGTTTCCTCATATACTGTGTCTCTAAACCACACTTCTGTATCACTTCCTTTTAGATGTATATATGTTCTATGTGTGTCCTCCGTCTCAAGCAGTCAACAGTTGATAACTTTAACCATATAGATTTCATATTTAAACTTTAGTGAATTTTATGGCTAAACAATTGCACTTTTTGACCGTAGAACAAGGTTTTTTTTTTTTAAATAATCACACTATCTTGTATCACCCAAATGAGGATGGGTTCCCTTTTGTGTCTGGTTCCTCTTAAGGTTTCTTCCTCATGTTGTCTCAGGGAGTTTTGCCACCATCACCATTGTCTTGTCCATTATCAATGCATTTACAAATTCATATGTTTAAAATTTATAGCCAGAATACTCAAACCCAACAGGAGATTTGTACTCACACTCTCTGCCAAAGACTTGCTATTCCTTTCTAGTGTCTGTCTGTGCATCTCTAATGCTGAAAACTTTCTTTGTCAGAATGCTAACTAATCTACTTCTCACAACTAAAATTATTATTAATGATGGAAAAAAAATAAATAAAAATCTGAATATCTGAGCAAAACCAAGGTGCTGGTGGTGGACTTCAGCAGGAGACAGCGGCGGTACTACACCCCCCATCATCAACGGGGCTGCAATGGAGAGGGTGAGAAGCTTTAAATATCTGGGTGAGGAAGTTTGGGGTCTCTCCTGTGCTCATGAGAACTATTACTTTGGTGCTATGGAAATTAAAACACAGAACATCACCTCCTGGTATTGTAATAGCTGTGTCCAGGACATTAATGTCCAGAACAGCACCCTGCACAAGATCAGCCCTACCACCTCTACTGAACATTTACACCAGCAGATGCAGCACCAGAGCAACCAGGGTCATTAGAAACGGAGAGACTCAGGAGGAGTTTCTATCCTAAGGCCATAAGACTTCTTAACAAGGAAATTCCACCACAACAATCTCTTGGTCACTCACTGCCATATGACATTTATATCTTTTGTGAGTTTTTGAGTACAATCCTACAAATAGCACACTGCCCTTTACATTGTATAGATATCCTGTTCTATTACATGCATATTACACATATCATATACATACATTTTGTATTTTATTTTTCCTCTTATTTCTCTTAATTTAATTTAACTGTTAAACCTTATTGCACAGTCTATAGTCAGAATCAGGATACATTTCAATACATGTTGTACTTTTATAATGGTGTACATGACAAATAAAGAATCTTGAATCTTGAACAAGCTAAAGGTTGGCCAAGGATGTCACTTATATTTGCCATTGCTTCCTGGTGAAGATTCTCATGGAATTTTATCTTTTCTCATTAATTTACATACAACTTTGCATAACTCCTGTAATAAACAAAAGTGAGTTATTAAAATCAGCATAGAATAGTAATGATGATTTGTTCACTTTTAAAAAATAATTACAAATGAGAAATCATTATTATTATAATTAATTAATTAAATTTGTTTTTCTTTTTGCATATTCCAGCTTGTTAGGAAATTTTTTTTATTTGTCTTTTGTATAGCACTTTTAACAACAGACATTGGTCACAAAGCAGGTATAGGGTGAGAGGTCAGGGTCAGCCATGATATGGCACACTGGGAGAAGAAAGGATTTAGAGCCTTGCCCAAGAGTGGCACCTTTGTGCTGCTGAGATTTCTGAACAGTAACCCAGAGCTTTAATGACTGAGCTACCACTGCCCTGAGAATAAAAAGTAAAAAAAATGAAATGTTAGTCCCTATTACACACCAACACACACCATGTGAAGAAATTCATGTCATTTTGTGCAATTTTCATAAAGTGTGTCATCTTGCTTGAGTGTTTTGCCACAACACTGATATTAGAGGCAGTCTGATAACATGAGACACTTCACCCCAGACTATGTGCAGGTCTTAAAAGTCAGGGTGAAAAGATTGAGGTGTTTAAATCAGGAAGCACCTGAGTGTTTATTTACTCTACTGAATTGCATGTCAACTTTTATTTCCTGCCTGTTCAAGGCCACATTGTAATTGATAAAGTGTAAATGAGTTGGTAAAAGCACTATGCAAATAAAATTGAATTAAATAAGATGATGACAGGGAGTTCTTTGAGAAACATTCTAAGTAAAAGTTGAGCAGATGCATTAAAATCAGTATGAATTTAAATTAATTTAAAAGAAAGGAATTTCTAATTGTTGTTGTCCTGCCTTTGTCAGCACAGTTGGCATTGGATTGGATTACTGAATGGGTGACAAATATAAAACTTAAAATCATTCTTGTAAATTTTGCATTTTACAGTGACAAAATCAAATGGCATGACATTGCAGGGCCACTTTGTAGGTTTTGCATCAAATCTTTTTTGTGAATAAAAATGGAGCTCTCCAGCTGTCTCAGTCAACTGCAGCTGTCTTATAATGTTCATGTCACTCATGCTGACTGACACAAACACTCTTTGAGCAATAGGAGATAATCTTGCACTGCCTCTAGCTTCTTATTTCATATAATACATGGATATAAAAACACTCAGATGTGTCCGTGTGAATTCTACAGTTTCATGTACTGAAAGAAGGATTATCAATTTGTTCAGTTGGCTTCATGCATTGTGTTGGCATGTGGTAGACATGCTGCATTATACAATAAAGCGTACACAACACATAGTATTTTTATATTTTAAACTGTATCACAGCTTGGATTGTTCCTACATACTACAGTCCACTTTATATTCCCCAAGTCATTCATAGCATTAAAACAGAAAAACTAAAGCATCTTTTACATACAAAACCATTATTGTAACAGGTAAAAACAACAAACAATGAAGAACAAATTTTCATTCCCACTCACTCTTCCATACTGGTAAAGCAACGGGTGTTGTGTATTCCCTCCTAACTGTATTTGGGCATAAAGTCCACGCTGAGACATTAGCTAGTTAGTAAGCAACATGGCACCATTAGAGCAGCACCACATTTCTGTTGAGAGAGTTCTTTTCCTGCTTCTGAACATTTGTTTTGTTCAAACACAGGCTGTTTCTAACATTTTTGCATCACAAAAATGTATCTCTATGATGTAATGTTTTCTTTCCTTGTTGTTTTGAATTTGCCAGTAGTTGCTTTACAGTGGTGTCAGTGCTTTTGACACAATATCACTGCACTATTTACATCACTGCCAGCAACATCAGTCTATATGGTGACCCATTTTAGCAAATAAATATGAAGAATGAGAATTTTCAGTTAGCATGAATCTAATGAACATAATGTACTGTATCACTAAAAGGAACTTTATTGTGCAGCAGTGATTGAACAAACAGCCGACCACATGAACATAGAATTTTCATGCTGTGGACAATCAACAGGTATGCATTTAAACTTTACCATGACAACATGAAGCGCTTGAGTCCAGTGAGCACATTCAGCTTTGTATTAGTGCTTTTTCCCTAGCCCATTTAAGTATTGAAAGGACATAATGGTCTGTATACATTTGTTCATTCTATTTTCATGTCAGTAACATAAATTATTAGGCCATATCAAGGGCCTAAGAACCAAAAGAACCAAAGGGTCATAAGTGATGTTTCACCAACTTTACAGGAGAACCAAGTTAAAAAAAATTATCATAGTTTGATCTGACTTTGTAAAGACTCTCTCTGTTGTAATACATTTTTTTTTAATATTTATTTTAAAAATGGCATCTAATCTCATTTGGCACCAATGTTACATTGGTTTCATCAACCCTAACCCTAATTCCCACGTTAGATGTTTTGTCTTTGTAATAAAAAAAACTATGATAGCAAATTTCATAAACTGAATGATACCAAAGTAGTTAATGACGTCGTGATGGCCTGATGTCATTTCCTGTTTTTGAATGGTTTGCCGGGAGTTCTTGCCGCTGTTGGCGTTTATGCTATATGTGTTTTTTCTGTTTTTCATCAGTAATTTTGTTATTTTATTTTTTGCAGTGTTTTTTACTTTTTTCCTTCTGTTACATTTTCTTTTTTCTTCTTTCTCTTTGGAGAACGTGCTTTCTCTCTTTTTAATTTTTCTCCCTGTCTAAACACTGCAAGTGGAGGCCATCCACGTCGGATCTGCCGAAAATATTATCATCAAAACTTCAACTAAGGTATGTTAAATATTTATCATGGCAAACATTCAGCTTGCTCAGTGTGTGAAGTGCAGGATGTTTAGTCATTCTTCCTCCATCATTAGTAATAGCTTTACTTGTGATAAGTGTTTATTAGTTAGCTCACTGGACAGAGAAGATTGCAGCATTAGAGGTGTGCATCCAGACTCTAGAGAGGGTTTGTGAGAGTGAGTACAATGTAGTGTCTGTAGGGGAAAGTCTGGGTGCCTCAGGCGGAGTTTGTAATCCCCCAGCTCCGGCATTAGAGGGGTGAATGGGTGATGACTCGGCGGCATAATTGCAGAGCCAAAGTTAACGCTAAGGCTCGCCCACAGGAGCACCACTCCTCTCCACTTCACGTGTCTAACAGGTTTGTTCTCCTCAGTGAAGTGCTCGCTGAGAAATCTGAGCTCTGGTTAGAGGAGACTCTATCCTAAGGCACATGAAATTAGCTAGGCCTTTAGGGGCACCAGCAGCTATAGTTAGGGGTATACTGGGAGCCAGGGCGCCGGACATAGTAGGTTATCTTAGGGTCTTAGGCAAGCACAGGTTGTCTAAGATGGTTATTCATGTAGGAGCTAACTATATACGCCTTCATCAGGCAGAGGTGACTAAGTGTAACTTTGTAGAGGTGTTTAATTAATTATTATCAGATTTCATCTCAAACCTAGTTGTCTCCTTAGATAAAGCATTGTTTGTTGGAGACTTTAATATTCATTTCGATGACCCAGAAGATCCTCTGAGGACAGCGTTTGTGTCCATTCTAGATTCAGTATGAATCGATCAGAACGTAATAAGACCCACTCATGATGGTGGTCACACCATTGATCTAATACTGACTTTTGGATTAAGTATATAAAATATTAATGCAGTTCCACAGTCTGAAACTATCTCAGATCATTATCTCCTCTCTTTTAAATATGTGTCTCTGTGTCTCAGTTATAATATATGCACTTCACCATGCTATCATGACAAACGAACATTCATGCCAGCTACTACACAGAATTTTATCAATGATCTCCCTGAACTATCTACTTTGATTGCATCACCATCGGACTCCTCAGAACTTGATCAGGCATCTAAATGCTTAAAGTCGACATTTCGCAATACACTATATAAATGAAGCCCCACTTAAAAGGAATATAATTTGAGAGGAAAATTTAGCACCCTGGTATAATGATGACACGCTCTCCTTAAAACAAATCACTCGCAAATTAGAACGTAAGTGGCATCAAACCAAATTGGTAGTATTTGTATTAGCATGGAAGGAGAGCCTACTGAGTTATAGGAAATCTCTTAGTGCTGCTCGATCAATGTCTTTCTACACTCTAATAGAAGATAACACAAATTATCCAAGATTTTTGTTTTTTACTGTATCAAAATTAACTAGGAATAAGATCACCACAGAAACGTCCATAGCAATGACTTCATGACTTTTTTCAATGACAAGATTGACAATATCAGGCAAACAAAATGCAAGCTATGAATTTAAATCCAGACAATCTGATAAGCAGCTCTGTAGAAAACAATATAATTATATCAGATCAGCCATTAGAATGTTTTACACCCCTTCAAGAGACTTAACTAATCTCATTATCAGTTTGTTGATATAAATGGTGACTCCTCTACGCATAGTAAGGTGAAGTTTGGTGTTCCACAAGGTTCTGT
>JAQQZR010000012.1:4712436-4731107 GCA_030068235.1 Notoglanidium macrostoma
TGCTGGGATTGGCTCCAGCTTCCCCACGACCCAGACGGATAAAGCAGTATAGATAATGGATGGATGGATGGATGGATGGATGGGTACTTGGTACCAGAGCACCTTGGACCAAAAGGCAGGGATTGATTTTGTAATTGTAGCATCAGATTCTGAGGCCATATATTTTGGACACTCAAGTAAAAATACAGGCAGAGCTGATAACTGATCACTGGCATTGGTAGTTCCATCCAGTAACTTCATCTTACTTGATTATGAGAAGATGGAAGTAATTTTATTAGGACCGTAGATAGAATTAAGCTTTCTGATTGTGTAGTAACTTTCAATAACCGTTCACCTTTCTATACTAGTTATTCAGCAAAATCCTGTGCTGTTCCAGGATGCAAAAAAGACAACCATAGTCAGCACAGTCTAAAAAAGGAAGAAAATGTACAAAAAGAGTGGATGAATTTAGTTTTTGGGGAAGACCTTGAAGATTCCCCGACCCATGTGACACTACCTCTGGGATCAGGCCGCCCTGATGCAGCTCTGCTTCAGCCAGCAGCCTGGATTGTAAACATAAACTGCAGGGATCTTTATTCTTTCCATGATGATAAATTTAGATAAAACATAATTTGACAGATGTTATTTGCTAGGTTACATTATCTAAATTCTCTAAATTATCTATCTAAAGTTAGTCTGAGTGTCTCATTTGGTTGACATGAGCACTTGATAATATTCTCATACTTTGACAGATTGTCTGATAATATTGTAATTAGTGAAGTGCTATTTAATTAAGCCTAGTAAAAGGTTCTGTAGTGGTGCTGATTAAAATTCTGCAAAGAAATAATTACTTTAAATAAATCTTTTGTATATATTTATTTTTTAAATGATATATACAGTATATAGTATATGATAGAATGATATACTACCATGTACATGTGCACACAGCACTTCTCACAACACCGTTCTAGTCTCAAGTGAAACCATGGCTAATCTTACAGTTGCCAATTCATTATCGTGGCCTCAGCGTTCACTGGGTGTAATTTTTGCCATTATTTTGTCTTTAAATCAGAGAATGGGAGCAACATAACAGTACAGTTCAGGTTCTGCTTTCCAAACTTTTTCACAGATTCATGGCACAAAAATTCAAGTCAAATCATAGTTAGAATAATGTTTTTCCACTAAAGTGACACGAAAAGACTGTAAGATTTGAGCACGCTAAATTACAGAAGAGATTTTGGCTGCTAGCTCATAGTTTTGCTAGGTTTTGACAGCCTATCCCTGAGCTAAACTTTCAGTTGTCATAACTATGAAGTGGAGCACAAGAAATACCATGGGATGGCTTTATTACGGTTTTCATGTTGCTGTTGTTATGATGACATCCATAAAACAAAGATTCCCAAAATTATGCACATATAATAATTACATAGCTTGTCTCATCACTAAACAATACTGAACAATAAACTGGACTGGACTCATAACACAAACGCACTCTACAAAAAAGGACAGAGCAGGCTGTATCTGCTGCGAAGGCTTGGGTGTGGTATGCTGGGGCAGTGGCATCTCTGCTGGGGACAGAAAAAGACTGAACAGGCTGATTCGGGGGGCCAGCACTGTTCTAGGATGCCCTCTGGACCCAGTGGAGGCGGTGAGTGACAGGAGAATGGTGTCTAAGCTGTCGTCCCTGTTGGATAACATCACCCACCCCATGCAGGAGACTCTGACAGCACTGAGCAGCTCCTTCAGTGGTTGGCTGCTGCACCCACAATGTGGAACAGAGAGATTCCGCAGGTCTTTCCTTCCAACCGCTGTCAGACTCCACAACAAAGACCTTGTTGATGACTGCACACGCAGAAACACACATATCCAATACACCATGATAGTTTCTCTTATGTGCAATTTTACTTGGGTGCAATTTTCCGGGTACTATTACTACTGGCAAAATGTGTAATTTAAATGAGCAATTCTTCGGGTGAATTACTACTGTTTTTTGTCAATGTTTGTCGCTCCATTGTGTACCTGGGTGTGTGTGTGTGTGTATGTCCACAGTGTTCTAATATTTTGTGCATATATACATACATGTGCTCACTGTGTACATGCATACTTATCTAAGTTTACATATAGTTTACATATATATATATATATATATATATATATATATATATAGGTATACATTTTTATAATGCACATGCACATATTTTTGTTTATTGTATATTATTGTTATATTCTAGATTGTATTGTGCACATTTGTATTTTTATTATTCCATTGTTTTAATTTTTGCTGCTCTTTGTTTCTGTCCACTTTCTGCCGTGGCAATGCAAATTTACCACTTGTGGGATTAATAAAGGTTCATCTTATATTATCTTATCTTATTTTAACACTGAGTAAGCTACCTAGCCGAGTAAAACCATACTAGTAACAGCTTACTACCAGATGTGCCGGAAAACCACTGCAATGTTCAAAAGGAAAAGCAAGAAGAACCACATGATGTTGCTGTTTGCAAACCTCACACTCCTAAATATATTTGTAAATATCCAAAATGTACAAAAAAGCTCATGTTGCAATAAAATAATAAAAAAAAAAAAGGCTTATTGATAATACATCTTAATTTGACATTGTGGTCTTGTTATTCTGGTCAAGGCAAGCATGGAGCAAGAAGGACTGTTATTACTGTGAGAAGTGAGAAACTGATCTATGAAATGACTGATGTAGGATAACAATGCTAGATAGGATAATAATAAACACAAAAAGGGTTAGCCCTTCAGTACAGATTATTTGTACTGTAACAGGAACAGCCTTAAAAGGCTATGTATCAGATGTGGCGCTACATTGAGCCACAACCTTGTGATTAGAATGTCATCATTTTCAGTTATGAGAGGGCTTATCACTATCCTTAGCATTTTTTTACCATTGCTTCACTTCTGCAAGCAGATGTGGTTGCTGATAACTAGGCAACAAGGTGACGATTAAGTGTATGTGATTTTCAGTTTATTCCATTGTTCAGCTGTAATCATGAAACACTACAGGAATCACTCTGAGTATAATAAAAGTATAATATAACTAAATAAAATCTTTTTTTTTCTTATTTACAGCTTGGTTCACTTTGCACATACCCTCACAACAACCACAAGCTCTCTGATGCTTCTTGCAGATAAAATGATTGTTGTTAGTAGTATATATCCTTCATTCATTCATCTTAAGTAAGTGCTGTATCCTGAAGAGGGTTGTGGCAGGAGGCACAAACACAGGTCCATCACACAGCAGGATGCACACACTCGTTCACATCGAGGGCAATTTAACATTCTCAGCCTAAATACTGGTATATTTTTTCTTTTCTGGAAGTCAAAAGGAACCCATGCTAACATGGGGAGATCATGCACAGAGAGTAACCAAACCAAGGAGCCTCAATCAGCCTACGATTGCAAAGACGTTTTGCTTAAATAATCCTAAATAGTCAAGTTTAACAGGTATGCATATTTATTAGCTAGACATTTGTAAGTCAAGGGTGGTGTGGTGGTGCAACAGGTAGCATTGTTGCTTCAGAGCTTTATGGTCCGCAGTCTGATCCTGAGCTCTGGTTACTGAGTGTGTGGAGTTTCTGTGCATGTCTGTATAATAGTTCTCTGGTTTCTTGATTAAGCGATTAAGTGAGAACAAACAATCCAAGCATAAAGTCAGACTTCCTTTAAAATCCTTATCTGCCAGAACACTGTACTT
Organism: Notoglanidium macrostoma; assembly: GCA_030068235.1. NCBI lineage: Eukaryota > Metazoa > Chordata > Actinopteri > Siluriformes > Auchenoglanididae > Notoglanidium > Notoglanidium macrostoma. The sequence continues at coordinate 4,716,134 of JAQQZR010000012.1, forward strand.
GGTGGTGTGACATTTTAATTTGGAAATGAATAAATTAATGAATAAATGAAGTGAGCATTAAATCCAAGCATGAAACAGATTTCAGTAGAGAAAAAAGGCAATGTCAGATATTCACTTGCTGGAACAATGTACTTGGTGATGTGGGGATTGCTACAATGTCTCTCTAACGGGTAATCAATAACATCTTAATCAAGATATAAGGAGGGTTTTCCACACAAGAGGTAAGTTATGATGTCACATCCTCTCTCAGCACTATAAGAGGAGAGGGGTATAGAAGACTGGCATACAGTACGGGACCCTCTGAACTCTGAGAACTGACCAACCATCAGCACCATGAAGATCTTCTTGCTGTTTCTTCTGACCATCATTGTGGTTACGGCAGCACCTCGTGTACTTTCTGCATTAGACGAATGTAAACTTCAGCGTTTGCTTTTAGAAGAAATCATAGAACATGTGAATGACATGAAGGGAAAGGAGGTAAAAAAGGTAAGATTTATTACTTACTGATATATTCATTGTGTATTTCCAGTGCTGAACATTTTAAAAATGAGTTAAAGCCTATAAAACAATATCAGTGATTTAACAATTATATATCCACAGAGTTCTCAGTTTCTTGTTGAAAGTGTGATAACACCCGAAAACTGCACTGTAAGTTACTGTTTTTTCTTTACAAAATCAAAGGTTTATATCTAGCAAATCAAATTCATACTTTAAATATTATATTAGTATTTCTGAGATTTCATCTGACTCTATGCAATATTCTAGCATCAGGACTTCTGCAAAGCAGGAGCAGCTCTGTCAGCATATAAAGCAGAAGAGCTCGGACTAAAGGAAAAATACTGGCTGCTGCCCAGGCATCTGGTTGCCTACAGCAGGGTGAGTAACTGTGATGGGAATGCCTTAACAATTAGTTTGGGGGGGGACTACCAATGATTGCCTACAATAATTGAGATTTAATCATTATTGCTGCAGACACAATGCAATATCATTATCAAGCTGAAATATTAAACAATATTCTACTGAATTAATTAAACAAAAGTATAAAAGACTATTGCACATTTGATCATACACATCATAACCTGAAACAATTTTTAATATGTACAGCTAAATCACTACTGATAAGATGTACAGTGGATCATAGTCTGATAACCCTTCTCAGCCTTTTACTGTGATTATATTTGTTCTTCACAGAACACTCAATGCAATTTCATGTCACCAGCTGACCAAGTTGAATTTCTCCAAGTTCTGGAAAACATAAAACTGTGTGCTCAGAAGGAGTACAAAAAACCTTGTAATTAAAAGGAGCACTCAAACCCTTAATTTATGGATTTATGGATTTAATATATTTATTAATGTATATCTGTTCTAATCCATTACCCTTTAATCATGTTACTTCTTATAACTGTTTATTGTATGTTATTTATACATGACAAGTATATTCATGTTTCAAATGTTACATAATATATTCTAATTAATAAAGATTATTTTATCACAAATTTGCATTAGTGCTGCTCTTTTTTTTCCTTTTTTTTCATAATACTGTTTTGTCAAATGATAAATTAGACAGTGATTCTATTACATTACAATATGAAATGTAAAGATAAAATGTGTCAGATTTTTGAATTTACACTACAACACAGTGGAATTATTGAATCTGATTCAAGATTCAGAAGGTGTGCATTATTTCTGTATATTAATTGTAATAATGAAAGTTTATTATTAGTTTTAAAAACCATTCAAAATTGTGTTCTGTAACAAAGTAAATGTATAAGTAAATATATTGTTGTTTTGGTGAAGTTTTTAGGAGACATCATTTATCATTTATCATGCAAGGACTGTCGGGTTTCAGTGCTTTGTGACCATCATGGCGCTTTTGCAAGTTGCCCAGGAAGGTAAAGTTTTCAGAGAAGAGAAATTTACACTTTCTGTTTTCTAAAATAAAAGAGAGAGAGAGAGAGAGAGAGAGAGAGAGAGAGAGAGAGAGAGAGAGACAGAGAGAGAGAGACTGAAGCTGTTGAGGAAATGTTTATCATTGCTATAACATAAGTCTTAACAGTAACTAACTTATCTCATGGACATTCCACATTACATCTAACCACAGACTGTCATAATGCACAACATGTAGGTCATTAAAAAATTAAACATTGTCATCATTGGCAATCCACTATGATATAAGCAGAAAAACATTCTCACGATTGTGTGCTTATAAAATATATATATATATATATATATCACCACTGGCTTGCTCATTAGGAAAACATATTTTTATGGATAAATTTATAGATTCATAAGTTTAAACTTTATAACCAGAATTGATATATTTCTGTAAAGGAGCTTTGCAGCAAGGTCCTTTGTTAAAAGTGCTATACAAATAAAATTGAATTGAATTCATTAAAACATTTTGGGATGTTTTTCTGTTATAGAAAAATAATCACAATGTTGCTGTGATGCAGCCTGACATGTTGTCCTTACATATTACATTAAAATAAATAGCAAATTGTAAATGCTTTTTTCCTTTGAAGTGCACAAGTATGAAAGTGATAAAAGTGATAAAAAGTATAAAAGTGATAGATTTGTGTAAGTTGTTGAGGAGTACCGACGCAAACTCAACACAACAGTGTTCAGATTTTCAAGATTCAAAAGATTATCCTAATAAGCACAGTAAAACTGACAGTTACACTGCGCAAAAAAGGTGATTGGTGATAAATGCTCCTACAGACAATAGAGAACACCATGCATGTTCTCCAGCTCATGGGAAACATTATTGTTGAATTTGCCGGTGATTCATATCCAGACAACTTGACATAGAAATTATTTAGGGCATCTCATTAGTAACATCCTGCTACTGACAGTTTGTGGTGCATTGACCTACACTGTCTTGCTGTATTATGTCATAATGCAAGATTGTATACGGGTACTGATTTTACTAAGGAAACATACAGACACTAAACACCTCTTAGGAACACAATACTATACTATACAATACTCAAATAGGCTGTGGCATTCAAGCAATGATTAATTGGTATTAACGGGCCCAAAGTGTGCCAAGAAAACATTCCCCACACCATTACACCACCTCCACCAGCCTGGACTGCTGTCGCAAGGCAGGTGGGGTGCATGGATTTGTGATGTTGGTGCCAAATTCTAACCCTGCCATCTGTGTGCCTCAACAGAAATCAAGATTAATTAGATCAGGCTACATTTTTTTCCAGTCTTCAACTGTCCAGATTTGGTAAGCCTGTGCCTCAGATTTCTGTTCTGGCTGTCAGACATGAAACTTAACATGGTCTTCTACTGTTATAACCCTAATAAAATGCTTATTGAGGTTTACTCTTAAAATATTCTTAGATCATGTTCAATGTGAGCTCCATGCTATCTGGCAGAAGAAGACATATGTTCTAACATGGTTTTTGTCATACAGGATAATTCTACACTGTCCACTGTAAACATTTTGGAAGGTTTTTATGGCATTATATCTTTGGCTTGTCAGATTTTCTGAGCCGTATTTCAGGAATGAGGGGTAGAATTTCTGTAGGATTTAAAGAAAATCATCACTGTAACCAACACGTGAGCTGATTAGATTAGAGGGTAAAGGTTGCAAGGCTGAATGATTGAAATACTTTTTCTTCAGTAGCTTCCTTAATATTTGAAGTATATTTAAGGGTATTTCAAGCATACAAATTAATAACAAGATAGACTAGACTTCTTGCTGCTGGAGGCATCCCTTTGACTCTCTTTAGGCATTGAGCTCTACTTGTTTATCACTCCGTTGGTTGTCAGGGGTTTGAGAAGATGTTTTTTATAAAAGCAGAACTTAGTGAGAGTCAGAACAGATGCCGCTTTGTCCAAGTGCACAGTTTATAGGTTAAGAACACAAGAAAATAAGCTTACGCAAAAAAAGCAAATTTTTTTCAATCCAAGGAAAATACAGTATAACTCTTGGAAATTGCGAGAGTGTTAGAGTGCACAGAATTTTGTTTTCATACACAGAAATGTGGTGGCCAATCATATTGCACACCTTTGTTTGGTTGGCTAAAAATGTTTTTTATAAAAAACGTTATAGTGTTCTACATATCTTCCAGGTTATCTCTACAAGACTGAAACAGAAAATGACTATTGAAGCTTTAACATAGTAACCCCGTTCTATGTTAGTTTCTGTAAATGGATCTCGGACTTAATCATTTCCGTAGTTAACAGAAAACATTTGGCAGACGCCCTTTGACAGTGCTTAGAAAGTGCTTGATATCCTCAATGAGAAACATCTTCATGCTAGTACGAATAAGTCAAAGTTTACATTTATAAAACAATAAAGTACAAACTGTACAAAACCTGGTAAGAGGTGGGTCTTCTGTGTTCCTTTGAAGACAAGCAGTGACTCAGCTGTTTCACGGTCTTGATGCGTAGGCATGACGTTGGTCTGCAACCCCGTTTCACTTGCGGAAAAGCTCAACAGCAACAGAACGTTTTCAAGACTTTATAACAGGTAATGAAAGCCACAGAGAACGTTCTCTGGATCTCTCTTTCCTCCACTACGCATGTTCACAACTGAGCCCACCTGCCTTGTGCCTAGCCCTTTACACAACTCTCATGAAAGTCATGCTGATTGGCTTAACACTTGCGAATCAGTAACAGCTTCTTCCCCCAATGGCTTCTTCACTAAACACCAGAAACTAAGGACAATGCTGGATTTCTAAAGACTATAAACACAACCAAAAGCTGAACAAATGATTTCTGGAAGTAGTGATGTTTATAACCTGCTCAGTCACCTGACCCTAACCCAGTGGAGCTGCTATGGCACAAGATGGATAGAAAGGTTTGATAGAGTTGTTCAACCATTTTCACAAACCTCTTACACAAGTTCTGAAAGAAGTACCGCAACACATTTATATGTACCTGACCCACTCCTCCTGGGCTCAGGCCCTGTGGACTCATAGCACCTCCAAGTGTGTGGATGCTCCAGTACAACTGTCTTGTTTTGTACCCTCCAGGAGCTACACATTAAACACAATGTTTGTTTTGTGCTGATATACAGTATGTGTTGTAGCCTGGAACCCTTCACATGTGAAATTTTTTCCATGTATTTTCAATGTATTCCATTTACAAACTATACTGCTTAGGCTTATGTTCCTTTCACCACAGCATGTAACCAAGACCTCTGTCATAGAAGAATAAGGAAAGCATGCTTATCCAGAAACTGTTCTACAGAAATCCAGAAATCTGTTATCTGTGCTAGATAAAATAAACGAACAAAAAAAAGCATTTATTCATGGTTTTCGCTTAAAAATGTTTTGTTTTCTTGAAGTACAAGTATTAAAATATATTGCAGAAGTACCCAAATCTCTCTGATTTTTGTTCGTTTTTGTTTTGTTTTGTTTGTTCAGCCACAATGACAGCCGACAGGTTTTTCCTTTACACAACTGTTACACATATGTGAAGGTACTCTATATCACTGAGACCACATTGCTGCTAGGTGACAAGATTTTTTTTTCTTTGTGTCTTCAGTGAGGAAAAAAGTTTAATAGCACTACTGTGTCCCTAAGGGTCATTTCTGAACATTTGGTGGCTCTAAGTAACAACTACCACCACCTACACCAATGAGAATAATGTATATCCAAGAATAAATAACATATAAATAAAATAGATAAATGATATATGATATCGTATCATATCATATTATATAAACATAATTAATACTTCAGCATCTTGGATAAGGGAAACATGGAAGGAAAATATAACTGCAAGTGGCGATAACAGGCCATCACACGGCCTGTGCAATCACAACTTTAACACAACACACCAATTAAAAGTGTTCTTTTCTACTATGCTGATATAGGTGAAAAGCCAGACTTTCTGTTACCAAATAGTGATGGTATATCAGAGAATAACTCTGGGCATGTGGATATCATCATACCCACAATAACTATAGCAAATCTGACATGAATCCAGTGAACCATTTAGCAGTATAGCCAAGATAGATGAAAAAGCCACTCTTTCTTTTGCCAGATGGTGGTGCTATAGCAGAGTCATTCCAGGCATGTCACAACTCTGATGATATCACCCGATTAGCACAACACAGCAACGTATAGATTTTTTTTTTAATAAGGCGAGATCAGTGAAAAAGCCACACTTTCTATTTCCAGATGGTGGCAGTATACCAGAGAGTCATTCCAGGCATGTGGATATCATCATAACCATCATAATCAATAACTATAGCAAATCTGACATAAATCTGATGAACCTTCTATGAGCAATGTAACCGAGATGGGTGAAAAACCCGCTGTGGATACCATAATAACCATCATAATGAATAACCTGTGAAGTCTGAGCCGCATCAAGCATTGCATGTACAATGCATTCCTGTTTGTGTGGTGAGACATACTGTACATTCATTTCACCATTTTAACCCCTTGCAAGATATCAAAAACCCCTTTGCAATTTCTACTCAGCAACAGCTTTCAATAGTGGCCTTTTTGCACATCTGGCTGCACCAAGATGAGTAAAAAGCATTTTTTTCTGTTTTCAGATTTTGGCGCTATGCCTGAGTGTCACTCTGGGCATATGGATATAATCATAACTATCTTAACCAATAACGTGTGAAGTTTGACCCATATCAAGCAATGCATGGAGACGTTATGAAGCCTTTCTGGTTGTATGGTGAGACATAAATTCATCATTTCACCATTTCAACACCTTACAAGATATGAAACATTCCTTTGCAATTTAACATCAGCAACATCTTGACATCATATATACCAAATCTGACATGAATCTGATGAACTGTCTAGCAGGAGTATGTTAATATGTAATGTGTCAAAATGGCCAAAATCCAAAATACCAAATTAATGTTAAATGTTAATCTTTTGGAGACCAGTATACACAGGTCACAAGACTCAATGACATGTGGTGGCGCTATGGAGTCAAGTTGAAAGCAGCAATACAGCTTGTCTGAAACTTAAAGGCCTACACATGGTGAAAAGCTTAACCTCAGGAAAATAATTTCCTCACTGGTTGTGATCATCTGCTTTCTGAAAAGAACTGTAGGCAGTTGATGTTTCAACCCCCTGCGCAGTGATGATCTTCAAAATCAGCTACTGTTTTCATAGGTAGCAGTGATGAGCTAGCAACTTAGTGTATTTACCTCATAATTCTTATATACTAGAAAAAATAGCATAAAGCAAGATACTAGCTTGCTATTTTTTTTTTTTTTTTTGGATACTGTATTAATCAGCAAGGGGAAATTCTTTCTCTGCATTTAATTTAGTTGGGTAAATTACAGTTTCTATTCTTTTCACACCACAAGGGGGCCCCTTGTGTCTACCTGATACAGAAATCTTTTTACCCAATAGTAGTATCTTTGAGCTTTATTACAGGAGTGACAACACGTGAATTTTTAGCGTGCAAATTAGGCCACCATTTTTTGGATGATTCCGCGCAGTTTCTCAGACAGTCATTGTTTTCATGTCTTTACTATCTCAAGAGTCCAGATACTGTATCTTCCACAATAGGAGGTAAATGTTTAACTGTAGAAAAGTAGAACTGCTTGCATAATGCTTGTGTTACTCTCTGTGGAGAGTCTCCCTTTGTTCACGAGGCTTTCCTCACGGTGCTCCTGCTTCCTCCCACCTTCCAAAAACATTGCTGGTGGACTAGCTATGCAAAATTGCCCCTAGGTATAAATGTGTGAATGTGTGTATAATGCTGTGTAACACAATGTTTGGTGTGGCAAATATCTGTCTCTGTTCATATTTAATCCCAACGTGGGCATGACCTAAAGTGGAAAGTTTTTTTTCTACCACTAGAAAGACTGGAAAACGTTGGGTAAAATAAACAACAACCCAGAAGTAAAAATTGTACTCCTGTCAGCATGGTGTGTGAAATCTGGCTCCGACAGTTCCTTAACCTCAGCTACAGTACATAAACGGTCATGACCAGAGATGTGTGATGGACTTTGTTTCAATCCCAAAGTAGAACCTTAATTTATACTATTATGCAGTTACTCAGCGTTCTGTAAATATTCGGAGTGCCTCTCGAGTACTATATACACTCTGATTTTGGTAAATGTGGTCTTTTTTCTTATATACTGTATGACCGCTCACTCATTCACGCATGAAAGTAAAGACCTCCTGATGCATCCTGTGCCTGATGAATCCCAGTCCCAATCCACACCTCTAGACTCAAAAAAAAAGCACCCTCTTTTTCTATTTGCATTTTATTCATTTTATGTCTGTTTATTGGTCACATATACAGTACAATGAAATTCTCTTCTTTGCTATGATTTCATTGTCAGCCATGATACAGTGCCCCTAACCTTGCTAAAGGGCCCAACAGTGGCAGCTGACTGGTGCTGGGGCTTGAACCCCCAGCCTTCTGTTCATATTATCTGTTCATTTCAAGTATGTATTCATATTCAGTTATATACCTAATGTGTGATAGTCTGGCATCACTTCCAGGGTGTATTCCTACCTGGTGTCCAGTGATCCTGGGTTAGGTTCTGAATCCACTGCCAGATAAAGTGCCTAAAGAGAATGAATGAATGAATGAATGAATATTATGTTCAGAGATATGTTTAATTCCGCTGCCCTTACAGTGTGTCACTGAGCCGGTTTCTTCCCTTTGTACATCCATCCATGCACTCCTTTCTGTTATATTACTAATGGGATGTTTAAAACGTTTGATTGGATACTACCTCACAAAGTCACGTTGGCTAAAAGCATCTGACAAGTGAGTAAATATAATTAAATGTACTTTAATAACAGACAACAGTACAGTATATGCCTCTGAATGCCTAAAGAAAAAGCAAAACTTAAAAATTTGCACGTAACTTTTATTAATTCAAGATTCATCCCCACAGCCCTTACCACTTAATCAATTCACAAAATCTTGGTTAAAAAACTCACTCAAGCGGGGTGTATTTAGCTCTATGGAAATGAGATAGACAGTATCTTAATCAAGATATAAAAAGGGATTCCCAGACACGTAAGTCATAGTCACATCCTCTCACTCTCACAGCTATAAGAGAAGAGAGGGAGGTATAGAAGTCAGAGACACAGCAGTGTGTAAACTGAACTCAGTACCGGGTGACCAGACTGGAACCAGGGACAACATGAACATCTTTCTGTTTTTCTTCCTGACTACTGCAGTAGTTACTGCAGCACCTCATGCGGCATCTACAGCAGACAAACATCAGCAAAAAAGTGGAAAGCCTGTCAACTGCACCAACCATGAATATCACCGGAAATCTCGAGATGATAAGAAAACAGACCAGTATCTTTTGAAAGAAATCATCGAAAATATCAAAAGCCTAAAAAGTACCCTGACAGAGAAGGTAAGATTCTTTTAAATGTATGATTTGTAACAAACAGCGATAATAAACTTCATTTATAACAATATAACTTGGTTTTATTTTTTTAATCAGATACTTCAGAAACATGTCCAAAATGTTTTTGTGCACGAAGAATGCAATGTAAGTAACCGTCAACATGCACAATCTTTCAGTTCCAATTCATTAATACAGCATTATATTATAAGTCATGTTTAACATTAAAACACCTGAAGATATGTACCCTTTAACATATGTGAATTCTAGCGAGAGACGCTCTGCAAAGCAGGGAATGTTCTCTCAGCGTTCAACGCATCAAACCTTGGACTAAAGAGTGAACGGGACTGGAGGCTGCATAGGAGGCTTCACGCTTACTCGAACGTAAGTGACTGCGGTTTTCGATGACGTGAAACCCTTTTATACCACAGCGCTGTAGAATCCTCAATTCTAATTGGTCAGAAGGTGTTAATTTTCTGTAACATCACGGCCTGGACATTTGCTCCAGCTGTAAACTGCGTCACTGCGAGCTCGTTCTAATACGTTTTCATGATATGGTGATGTCGTCTTTTCTGTAAGGAGACATTTATTTAAGCTTTTTGAAAGGAGTCAGCACTTGGTAAAATTCAGAGCTTAAATGTTAAGCTACATCTGAAAGTCTTCATTCAGGACAGAGGAATGTTTTGTGATTTCTCAGTAGCAAGCTGCTTTTTCTTTTCTTTTTCTTTTGGTTTCGCTAACTTCAAGAGGATGTAAGGGAACGACTGTTTATAGCTGCTGAAGGATAAAGCGAACCCGCAGACATTCCACAACATTAAATGTAGCTATAACCAGATAAAAAGTACGACGCCGTTCTTAAATAACTAAAACATTTTAGTGGTTTGCACATTGGTGTAATATAAGAGGTGGATGTGGATGGATTTGCTTGCTTGTATTGCATCTGTCTTTGTGAGAAATGTGATTGTATGGCTACAGATGCACAGCATCGCTGACATCTCTGTATGTTTCAGATGAACTGCACAAACACAGACGGGCTCGAAAACGTTCCACTTGAGCAGCTTTTGGATCAAATCCGCAGCTGTGCCCAGAACCAGTTTGCAAATTGTTAAAAATTCTTTTAATATTTATATCGGTCATTATTTATGGGAACCTTTTACATTTCTTATTTATTTGTAAATGGATGGAATATTTATTAATAAAATATTTATGCACATGGCATGAATTTTGGTGTTTTCAATCAATAGCAGTCACCATGCATTTTCCCCAACCCACCAGCCTACATGACATAAAATACACCCAGAAAGCAAGGAACTTAAAATTCATCACACTCTTAACTGATATTTAAATACAGACAGGAGACAAATTAAAGAAAAAAGAAAAAAGCTGTAGCTCTTTTATTCTGTAGGTATGGCGTGGCGTGGGTCCACTTACCTCTGCACCCTACATACACAGCACGAAGGCAAACCGAATGGTTTAAATGATGAATTAGCGGCATTCACACTCACCGTGTCGTTTACTTGATCTCGACTGGTACATATTTCTGCAGCCTGGAACCAGCACCAAATGGACTGGAGTAGCTCCAAATAGGCTATACACTCACCATCCACTTTAATAGGAAAACGCGTACACCTGCTTATTTAAGGTAGTTATCCAATCATTCAAGACCACTTCTGTCAGCCAAGAACAAGAATCTGATGCTAACGTGGATGCAGGCTTGCCCAGATAGCACAGTTGAAGACTGGATAAACACCATGTGATTAGAAAAAAACCTGAAACTGTTTGGAACTAGCTCCACTGCAGAGGTTCACATCTCATCCCAACACCTATTGGAGATTTTGGAATGACGTTTTAGACAACTCCAAGACCATCATCGAAACACCAGCTGAGGGAAGAAAAAAATAACCCAACTTTTCACTGCTCCAGCACAATTCCAGAGACCTTTTGCCAAGGTGCACTGAAGCCAGCGAGATGCAATCAACAGATCTGTTGTCATGTAACAGAAAATGGGCAATCTTTGATATAGCGGAGCTTATAACTTTTAGCAAGTTGTTTCTTTTTTACCTTAAAGAGAGAGAAAGTTTGGCTGGCTAAGGAACAACCGTAATAGCTGTTATATTGTAAGAGATAACAGGAACTAATCTGTCCTGCAGAAGTTCATTAACATTAAATGTATCTATAAATCGATAAAAGTATGATGTGTTATTCTGTAGCATAATATATACATGTAGTGTAATATATACCTTCCTGTAGTATAAGAAGAAAATGTATATTGTTATTGGAAAAATAATCAACTTTATGGTGGTTAAAAGTAACTCCACTATGCGTTGGACTGCATCCTGTGGAGCAATAAGGGTTAGGGTTGTGTTTAAGGTTATTGCGAAGGTACACAAAAGCAGACCCCAGCAAACAAATGAGCCTTAAGGGGCCGGGTAGCATAGCATCGCTCCACCCCAACCTTGATTATTTTCCTATAATAGCATGTCCCAGTGTTTTAGTCCTTACATTAAAGATCTCAGTACAGAGTTTGTATGATGACTGGTTTTTACACTCCTTCATCATTTCACTTCCTTGGATCTTTAAGATAATATATCTATAAGGCTGAAAACATTGCTTTACATACAGCCCCAATCCCACAGAATCTTAAGAGTATTGCCATGACCTCTGTGACTATTATTCATTTAAAAAAAAAAAAAACTTTAAAACTTTATGGTCATGTTCTCTTGAAACTTATTTATCCAATCAGCTAGCATTTCTAACTTCAGTTCCCAGCTAGAGCTGGGAAGGTGGTGAAAATCTGCCACGTAGTGCAAATGAGTAACTTATCGTTCAAGATGACTGAAGATAATCTCATGAAAATGTCTGACCACCAACCATCATCATGTTAAATACTACCCCATCCCCACTCCTCTCTGAACAGGACACAATCTCCATGAACAATGTAGTTGCGTAACTCTTCAATACTGCTACGGCTTACTTAACTCGTGATCTCCAAAAGATCTTGCATGAAGCTTTTAAAGGTCATTCAAGCTTTCCCTCGTCATTGTTGCCCTTGGCTGGCTTTCCGAAAGTGTATCAAGTCACTGGAAATGTCTATAAATCTGCAATCTGCATTGTAACATAATCTAAAGGTGTATTATTTTAATCTTTACCCAGTGCCCAGTTGTTGTTCTCTAACATTCACGCATTGCACTTGCACACTTTATATCACTCTCTACTCTTTAAGGTGTTAGGATTCATGAATGCTGTTCATTAATAATCTGTGTAGTAGTGCTTACTTTGGGGTGAACGCTGCTTATAGATTGATTGTTTACGTTCATGTTCCCATAACAATTTTCAAAAGACAACCAGAATATCGGCTTGTATTATGCGTGTATTTTTAATAGGGACATGTAAATATGAGGTAAATAATTTAATAAATTAACAAGTATACATGGTACAGTATATTAAATGTAAACAATTCTATGGCAAATAAAAGGTCTCGTCTTTGACTACAGTGCACATGTGGTAGCTCACGGAAAAAAAACAAAAACATTTAGCTAGTGTTATAAAGCGTTACAGTGGATGTTGAGCAGCATGCAGGTTCTCAGGCCAGGTTCCTCACCAAATCAGGTTAGGAGCACACATTACGTACATCAAGTTCAAAGACTAAAAGCATGTGATTCATATCTGAAGTAGCTTGCTTACGATTCAAGCTAATCAGCTAGGGCATCAATGTAGTAACATCCTACGCCCGAGGAGCCGTGTCCTGCCTCAAACTACCACGTATCAGCCGGAGCTCAAGTAACACTTTTTATTTTGTTTTGTTTTGTGGTTAAAGGAGAAATTTATCATTTACTGAATGCATGTTCTGAAATGAAGAGGTGTTTTTACAACAAGCATAAAGTACTGCAATATTCCAGCACACGTACACTGAAAACCGGTTTCTTCACCAGAACTTCAGCATACTCAGTCCAGGTGCTTACATCTTTACACATCGAACGTCAATTCATTCTTATGCAAATGACGGGCCTGGAATCCTGCAGTTAGAAGCGAACGAAGATCACTGCAGCAGGGACTCGATCGCCGTCTCTGGCCTGGACGAACGCTTCCTGCAGACATTCACAAACACACATTTGATTTTATTCTTCTAAAACGAAATCCAGATCAGGCACTAAGCACGTGCTTAGATTACATGAGCACTGATCCAGCTATTTTGTTGTGACTATAGTTACTCTCAAACTCGAGATTAATCGAATCAATTTGATTTTTTTTAAAACCAATTACAATCATCGGTGGCGAACATGACAAAAGTAAAACTGCCCAACAGAGGCGCAGTTACTTTTGCCACATGTGATTGTGGGCTGCACAGCATTTTTAAGGTTCCAATAATTAAATGGTAGTAAAATGGCTTCTAAAATATAAATGCAAATACACTTCACGTTCACCACACGTACGTGTGCGAGCTGCAGTGTTCGCATCATTTATGTACCCATCTCGCGTAACATTTAGTAATTTCCTACACAGTGATGTTACGGAAAGTAAGAAAGGCAACGGATAAATAATAAGATCTGACCTGCGTCCAGTTTTGGGTCTGGCCTTGCCACTCTTCGAGGTCCTGGGCCTCTCCAACCTCATCAAGGACTGGCGCATGCTCTCTTCCGTATATGCGAGATACACGTGAGACAGATCCACCTCAAACGGCTGAAACACAAACAAACGGCACACTCAGTAAGCCTAGATTTATCAATGGCTTTACGCTGTATAAAGTGCATTACAGAATTGTTTTATGAATCCAAGTCAGATTTACATCCTTTTCCTTCTTGTCTGGCACAGGGGTTTGTTTTCTCATGTTGTTCCCTGTGTAAGCCACGCATTTCTATGGAAGGAGAGATTTCAGTTTAGTGCAATATACCCACAATACAGCCACATGGAGTGAAACACAATGTTTTGAGTACGCACCAGCTGCCACTCCCCTATGTCTTCATTCCAGTGTACATAATTCTCAATCATTTCCTAGAGAACACAAAGTTTAGACTGATTAGATCTTGGCAGTCAAAACCAAATTTAGTTTATGAAATGCATACAGTCTTAACATGTTTTAAAATCATTATATTAGATGTACGGACAATCGAGTGATCTCCAGTCGTTTATCAAAATTAATTCCATTTCATATTTGTTTGAAGAGAAGATACGCATTTGTACATTTCAATTTTTTTTTATTTCGTCGATTCTAACGATACTAGCATGCGCACTTGCGATGTGATCACACCTGGTATTCCTGAGGGATAAAACTGTCAATGATTAGCATTTGAAGGCGAAGTTCTCTGCTGAGCTGGCGGATGTTCTCCAGCAGGCCCTCGATCTCGCGGTGATGTTCCTGTTGCAGATCCGCCATCTAGAACAGAACAGCATACTTGAGATTTTGCTTGCTTGGATGTTGGAGATTTCTTAGACCCAAGAACTGATGCTATAATCATAAAGCCGGTTCTGTTCCCATTCCAGGATATTCTTAATATGTGCATACTAAACAGCCTTTCACCTGCCTCTCCTTCCTCTACATGACTGCATATAATAATAATAATAATAATAATAATAATAATAATAATCCATCCATCCATTATCTATAGCGCTTTATCCGTCTGGGTGGCGGGGAAGCTGGAGCCAATCCCAGCATCTTGG
>JAQQZR010000012.1:4731584-4743655 GCA_030068235.1 Notoglanidium macrostoma
AGGCACCCTGGGTGACCCGGGGATCGAACCCAGGACCTTCTTGCTGTGAGGCGACAGTGCTAACCACCGCACCACCCCCATAATAATAATAACAGTCATAATTATTATGATGATGATTATTATTATTATTATTATTATTATTATTATATAATCATATTATCTGCTGTCAGCCAAAAGAGGATGGGTTCCCTTTCGTGTCTGGTTCCTCTCAAGGTTTCTTCCTCATGTTGTCTCAGGTTTTTTTTGTTGTTGTTGTTGTTATTTTGGCCCTGTCACCTTTGCTTTGCTATGCGGTTCTTCCCCGAAATGTTGCCACAAAGTTGGAAGAAACCGACTGTATAGGATGTCTCTGCATGCTGTACTATTACAATTTGCCTTCACTGGAACTAAGAGGCCCAAACCGGTTCCAGCATGACAATGCCCCTGTGCACAAAGCCAGCTCCATGAGTACATGGTTTGCCAAGTCTGGTATGGAAGAATTTGAGTGTCCTGCACAGAGCCCTGACCTCAACCCCACTGAACACCTTTGGGATGAACAGCCGGCTCCCCAGGCCTCCTCAATGCCTGATCTCACTAATGCTCTTGTAGCAGAATGATCACAAATCCCCACAGCCACACTGCAAAATCTAGTGGAGAGCCTTCACAGAAGAATGGAGCTTATTACAACAGCAAACGGAGACTAAATCTGGAACGGGATGTTCAACATAGCACATATGTACGTGAGGTTCAGGTGTTCATAAACTTTTACATAGTACCATATAAAGTAAATAGTATCATGATGTTCACTCTGAAGAACATTTTTTTTTTCCCCTCTTAAGAGTCACCAATTCTGATATACACAGACAACAGGAATGTTCTGATGTTGCACATCAAATTGCAATTTAGGCAGAAACAAAAAGTTGAAGACAGAAAGATATTAATGAACATTTTAGCATACCTCTGACTTTGCTGCCATCAACATGGTCCAGACTTTCTTCAATTTCTTGGTCTTCCCTTGAGCCTCTTCCTGCAAACTACTGTATTTTTCCTCAATGTCCAGACGCTCTTGCTATTACGAGACACAACGCAAACACACGTACTGAGTAGAGTAGAACAGTTCAGAACAAAATAAATCTTGACATGAACTAAACTTGACCAGACTCGTTAATAAAATGGATCAGTGTACCCATGGTGCTAATTTGAAGAGAAGTATATATACCTACCTCTTTCTCTTCCAGTTCTCTGCGGAGCTGCTCAGCTCTTTTCCGTCGCTCCTCCAGCTCGTTGTTGGATTCTTCCAGAAGCTTCTCCTGCTCCTCTGCCTTGGCCAGTAAGTCAACTCCTCCGACAATAACCTTCTTCTCCAAACCAGACAGCTTGCCAAGTAATTCGAGGTGTTCCTCCCTGGAAACCAAATGAGACTGTTAAAATACTGGCAAGAAAGCAGATCTAAAGCACAAACTAATAGAGGAGTTTCTTCACCTAATCACTTCAACTTTCCTACCGGTCTCTTTGACCCCAAGTTCAGCGAGTGACATCAAATTAACAGTAAACAAAGTATCGCTTCTCTACTTTTAAATGTGCTGGTCTGTACATACTCATATCACCAACACTAGCTTGCTAAACTGTTGATGACAAAAGATAAACAGGAAGGTGTCCGTGTTTCTGGCCACTCTGAATAGGGAAGTTAGAACTGGGATTCCTGTGATCTTCAACCTTCAAGTGCTTGAGCTACAGAGTCAATTTGAAAGCAGATAAATAAAGACTATGAAAAGCTATCTTGTGTCAATACCATTTAGAAGTCACAAAACACAAGTACTGAAAACTAAAACTTCCAGAGCGAGCAGAAGTGTGGTCGATTGAAAACTGGCTCGGCCAGGACTCACTGGGCTTTGACCAGGTCATTCTCCCTCTTCTCTAGCTCTGCGCGTGCTCTGTTGCGCTCCTCCTCTTCCATGTCCAGCTTGGCCTCCAAGGCCTTCCGCTCCTCCTCGATCTTTGCCTGCATTTCTGCCATCTTATCTGGAGATACTTTCTTCTTTCCTATCAGCAGTGAGGGGGAAAAAATTTATTTCAAACAAGAAATCAAAAACTAGTATAGCCTATTAGCAGTAAAATCTTACACCATATCTCAAAATGGCATACCAGTTGTACACGGCTAGCTTTAGCGCATGGGCTTTGTATAGATACAGGCTCCAACAACCTGTCAGAGTAAACATCAACACCTCACACACTCCATCCATCCTATCTCTGGGACACACTTACCCTATCACTCACCGCTTATCTCTCTCACACGTACACTCACAAACAATGCTAATTATAATGGATGAAAACAATAATGCATATCAGGTCCCAGTATTCAGTGGAAAATCTTTACATTAATTGGAATGCTTTGTTTAAAAATCAAAAAATAAACAAAAACAATACTAGACCTGTGTTCATCCACTACATGCCATGTTTGTTTTATATTCAGCCACAGAAAAAAAGTGGCAGAAACACAGAGCCAATTGAAATGCAGGAAAAGGTACATAGGTAAAGGTCTATTTAAGAAGCCACTGCTCTTTGTTACGTTTCACAATAAACATGGGACTGAGATGGGCTCATTTGAGTTTGAACTGTGGATAAAGATGCGCCTCAACTTTTCAACATCAACTCCTCCTTACTGACATTTGGCATCAGCAGATATTCAGTCTAATAGTTAATGAGAACAGCAGTTTCGGTGGATTACAAGTGAATTTTTTTTTTAATCTATAATATTATTAATCATTTGTGTGGGCCTGGGCACACACACACACACACACACACACACACATACATACACACATACACACATACACACACACATACACACACACATACACACACACATACACACACACATACACACACACATACACACACAAACACACACACAAACACACACACAAACACACACAAACACACACATACACACACATACACACACACACACACATACACACACACACACACATACATACACACATACATACACACATACATACACACACACATACATACATACACATACATACACACATACATACATACACACACATACACACACACACACCATCTCAAGAGAGTATCACTCATGTAATTCTACATTTCTTACTTGCGTGGGTGGACTGGTTAAGGCCGTTTAATGGAAAACTTGCCATGTGATGATCCCGGCTCAGCAGAAGTTAATTTATGCCAGTTAAGTGTCCAAGTGAGTTACAAGTATAACTTGTCCTTGGTTCACAAAGTACTTCAAAATACTCAAAATAATTTTTTCAACTTTGCACTGTTAATGTGACCCTACGTATACAGAATTAGCCTGTTGAAATTCTTTCACTGGCAAACAGAAATTTCCATGTGTGTGCACAGTTATGTATGAAACTGAACAAACAAACTATGGCGTTGCATTACAAACACCTGCACCAATATTTCCACAAAGCCTGTTTAAAAAAAAAAAAAGAAAAAAAAAAAAAAAAAAAAAGTTCTACAGCAGGCAATAGATCTTGCTGAGATCGCAAATTCAGCAGGCTACTTGCGTTGGTGTTTTGCATTAGGAGACATCACATTTATACTGCATCAGTAGAACAGATGAAAGGAGGTTGGGACTGCTGACATTACTTTCTCACCAACCTCGATCTTGAATTTAGGGGAGACCAGAAATTCATGCAACATAAAAGAGGAAAGAAATGAAGTGTCAGTTTATACCATTACAGTTGAGGCCAAAAGTTTGAATACCTTTGGCCTAGGTGCAAGATCAGCTTTTCACAACTCAATTAAAAAATAATAAATCAATTACAGGCAGACTAATTTCAGCTTTAATTCACTAAACCAGAATTCCAGTGGGTAAAAAGTTCACAAATGCCAAGTTGACTGTCTCAGAACTTGAAGTACTGACTTTCAGAAGCAGTGAGAGTGTTCCTGTAGCTGTACCCAGGCCCGTGTTTAGAGACGGTGCCTTTGATGCCATAGGAAAATCCAAGCAACTCAGTCAACACCTTGTGGAACACCATAACGGTTCCTCCTTAGAAGCAATTTCCAAACAATTGAAAGTACCATGAGCATCTGTACAAACATCTGTATGCAAATACATAAATCCTGGGAACACACAGACACTACATCATTTAAGTAAGAGGCACGATTTAACTCTCAGGGACGAACAAACTTTGGGTCAGAAGATTCAACCAAACCCCAAGACAGCAAAAACTCTGTTGAAGGAGTTGGAGACACACCATGTACCAAATATGTAGATCTTCCATTAAGACAGTCCTACATCCTCATGGCTTAAAAGGCTGTTATGAACGGAAGAAGTAGTCCCTAATCTGATGCCAGACTGATGTTTGAAGACAATAAGCAGCCTGTTGGAGGAGTTTTCACTGGTCACGTGAAACTAAAACCGAATTGCTTGGCCATCAGTTTATATGGACACAAAAAAATAAAAAATTAAAAAGGCAGCATCGTGTTGTGGGGTGTTTTAGTAAGGAAGATCATCTAGAAACACTGAAGTTACCCTAAACCCTAAAGTCTCTTACAGCAGGACAGTGATCCTAAGCATACCCCCAAAGTTGAAATATAATGGCTTAAAGACAACAAAGTATTAGAGTGACCATCATAAAGCCTTTACCTTTACTAAAGTCTAGCAAGGAGGCCCACAAACCTGACTGAGATACACCAGGAGGAATAAGGAAGAACATTTCCAGCAAAGCATTGTGGAAGACTAAACCAAGCATTTGAGTCAAGTTCAAGCAATTAAAAAGGCAATGCCACCAAGTACTAACAAAGGGTATGCAAACATTTTGACCCCAATCGGATATAGTAATTAAAACCTGAGAAATGCATAGTAACGTGGAAAATGTTTGAACAGCTTGAACATCTTCAGCCTAGGTGAATGCAAACTTTTGACCTGAACTCTGTATTAAGTAGGTCTTTAAAACCGTGATTATGCAAAATCAGAGACAGAAACATGACCACAACAAACACACACACGTCGAGTCTGCAGGAAAGGCAGAAACACACATGAAAGCTAAGGGTGACAGAGTGGAGACGTGAAAGATCAAAAAGATCTGAAAGGATTCGTTTTTGTCATCAGATCCTGTCGTAATGCCTGCAACTGACCCAGATTCAGTTAATACGTTAAGCGTTTTCGTTTCAGTTGGCGGTCCAGTCAGTCCACAGTGATGCAGAGATACATATTTTATGTCTATGTAAGATAGGTGTACCTGGATAGGATTCAAATCCATTAGACAGATTGAACTGAATGAGTCCTAAACAAATACAAAAAAAATAAATAAATAGGCACGGTATTGGTTTTTGCTTCAGTGGGACAGAAATCCTGCTGATATGAATATTCTGAGAAACAATAGATATCAATAAGGCCTTGAATTACACCCCTACTACACAGGTACAAGTCCAAGCAGTGACCTAACCGATTTGCGTTGAATTGCGTTGTTTAAACGGAAGATTACTAGCACTCGAAGAGAATAATCTGGACATGCAAACAACCTAAAGAACACAGAGGACATGAAATTCGCAGGGCAAAGAAAGAAATTGTGTAGCCAATGTGCTTATTTACCATTTACTTAAACCTAGATCAACTTGGTTGAAGTGTCTTTGGGAAACAAAAGGGTTTTGCACAGCTCTGGTATGCATACATCATTAAACCCATGACGTAAAAGAAAGGTTGGATGCATGCCGCAGTCAGTGTGTGGTGCCCGTGTATCTCAGCAGCTTGCTGATGACAGATGCCATCCATTTCAGTTAACATAAGTCTGAATCACTGGTATCAGTTTATAATACACAGTTTATGCCTGGCAGTGTTTGTGGTCATGATAACCCGCCCACATCCATTCAGTTACCTGCTCTGGTTTGCCATTAACTCTTTCGATGCGGTCTCTCCTAATCCCTCTTTCTCTTTGCCCTTGCTGTGTGCTTTGGCAGCGCCCTGAAGTTAGTGCACAGGGGGAAAGACAGGAGAATTTATAATGGCCATATGGGAGCTGAGTGTGCCAATGTGCCTGCAACATTACTCACACTGGATATGAAGCGTAAATGACCTTCCGTCCGGTCCACAGCGTTTGTGACTCACTTCTGTTAAGTAAGCACTACCGACGGGAAGCGAAAACTTTCCCAAATTACCTTTATATACAACAATGCTAGTGGATCATGATGCTTAGAGACATCTGTACATACGACAATTTCAAAGGTTACAAAACACCTTTGGACAGTGGCCGTACTGACCGTAGGACAGTGACTAGCATAGCACTTGCTTGTAGTGCTATACAAATAACATACTGAATAGATATCCTGGCTCACTGGGTTCATGTGACGAGCATGATTTCTGTAACACCCTGCCATTCAATCACAATATTCTGCAGAGTTCATCATAAATTAGGATTTTAAGCAGAGTACGCATCAGGGCAGACTACAGGAAGTTGGAGAACGTGATTTGAACGCGCAAGGGGGAATAAAATTGAGCAGAGTGGATCAAGTTGCATATTTACATGCAAGGTACACGTCTCATGGAGCTGCCTGGTCTCGAAATTACAAAGAAGCAGAACGATCAGAGAACACCACAAGTTGGTGACTGCCGAGCAGGCTCTCTTATCTCTGAACAGTCAGCAAAGGCAAATCAAAGCCGCATCTACCATTCACTTCCACGTGTAATTATAGCTCACCCCAGTGCTACTTTGAACATTACATAGCACATTTTAAACGTACATTGCACATTTTTCTGCATTCAGAGACCTCAGCAAGACTGCAGGCTCATTTTTGTAATAACTGTAGTAGGATGCCAAGTTTCTTGATTAAATAGGAATCATGTTTTTTTTTTTGTTGTTGTTGAATGCAGCTTCTTATGATTCTTTCAGCAATTTTCTAAGGAATGATTTATTAAATTATTACTGTAGAATATTGCGGTGGCACCATGTCTCTAGTAAATATTTGCGTCCTGCCAGAGTTGGAAAGAAAGCCTTTGTGTAGCACCTAGTTAAAGAATTAGCTGGCATGACTTTCCCCAAGAACAGAAATCTATTCAAAATCAAATCTTGATCAACGCACTCACTGGCAAGTTTTGAGCAAGGAGAGGTGGGCAGCCAAGACCCACATTTATTTCATTTAGATAATATTCATGAATTGCTCAGCCGTAAAACAAATTCCTTTTATATCAATAGTGAAAATAACAACTCAATCGTATAAAGAGAGGTGAACCTTGCATCAGAACAACACTGGAATATTCTGAGATTTAGTTCTCATGCATTTACCCTCATTAGTTCAGTAATAATAGTGCGTGTTCAGAAATCCCCCATGCGCTTTACTGGTATATGAGTAAGAGCGTAGGTGCATGACATCAACGTGGACCAACTTGATCAACCACAAACTGCGGCACATTATTAACTCACTACCTGATCAGTGAAATCCAGCGAACGCTACGTGTGACAGAGCGATTCCTACCTCGGCGTTTCCTGCGTCTCTCTCCGCCGTCCGCAGCCTCGTTCTCCCCTTCGTCCATCTCTTCGGAGCCACTGCCCTCTGACCCCGAGATTTCTTCTCCTGGGAATAATGAAGTCAGTCAAACCTCACATATTAATAATATTGTATTAGAGCCGGTTTTTGTTTTCATACTGTTTAAAAAAAAAAAAAAAAAAAAGACTATATAGTCACACGTCAGTAACCCTACTCATCCTTATTGTATTTACATATCCTTATATTTATAAACACTGATGCACTGCGATTTGTGCAGACATTTATTGCAAACAGTGTGTTGACATTGGGGGAAACACATTCAGATGTTAATACCTGCATGAAACCCATTCTTGCACTCAGCAGTTGCAAGCTATCGCTATGCCGTAGATGTATGGAGTAGTAAAATGTAAAAATTGACATTTTAGGTTTTAAAATATCTGCTTTTGATCCTCTCGAGCCTGCTGTGGCACCATAGATATAAATGTCTATAAATATCTACAGTACCAATATAAATTAGGTTGTAAATGAAGAAACTGTAACTGTAGAAAAATATACATCTACTGTAGGTTGGTCATTCTAGCGTACCTTCCTCCAACTTTTTCTTGAGCTCTTCGATCTCCTTCTGAAACTTGCGTAAGAGTGCATCTTTGGGGTCTTCATTGATTCTCGCTTTATTCTTGATGTTCTTCGCACGGTTAGCATAGCGCAAAGTGCTGATGGTCTCGTCGTAGTTGTAGTCCGCCGGTCCAATGTTTGCGCACTAAAGTAGAAGCAACAACTCGGGTTAATGTATAAATAAGGCAGATCTCTCGTTTAGTAGGCCTGCCTTGTGGTTAGGTTGGTTGTACTACCTAAACAGAAACTAAAAAAAACAAACAAACAAACTCTAGGCCTATTAATTTAATTATGTGTGAAAGATCACCGAGAGCCTAAACAGTGTGCGCCTATACCATCATGGTTTTGGAGTTTCCTCCCAGAGAGTCCTGCAACAGGCGTGTGAGTTTGGAATTCCTGTAGGGCACGTGTGTGCTCTTCCCGTCCACCAAAGCGGAGATCACATTCCCCAGAGTGGACAGGGACAGGTTGATCTTCGTGGCCTCTTTAAGACGCTGCCCAGTGGCTCCCGTCTTACCCTGCCTCTCGGATCCCTGAACAGCAAGGAACATCCAGCGCAGCACTTCAGTTTAATGAGGAGAAAAAAAGAAAAAAAAAAAAAAAAAAGGAAAAACAAACAAAACAAACAAACATTCATGTCATGCTCGTTTTTAGGCTTGTTCTTCTCACCGCAAGGTCCACCAGGTGCAGTTTGCCCATGCGCACATGCTGGTTCCCATCAACGCCCTTCTCGCTGCACTCCATGGTGATGGTGAAGATGGCGTGAGATCGGGAACTGTGCTCGTTCATGTTGGTAGCGCCGACAGAACCTGCGGAAACAAAGACGACACCAGTTAGATCTTTCAGCAAATTTTAGCACATCAAAAATAGAAACGTTTATTAAGACTGGCCCTGACTTCTTGGAATTGATTCCCAGTATTAGAATCATTACTTTGGTATGTTTGTGTGCATTTTCATTCCAATCGATAAAGCATGTATGCATTTCTTTTGTCTATACTTACACATCTACACATATACTTACACAGAAAAAAAACATTTTATTCATTAGAAATATTACCGTCTCTTATAAGATGGCCATTTTAAACTGCACACTGTGAAAGGAACACCTGTACCTCTGCTCATATATGCAGTTGTCCGATCAGCCAATCATGTTACAGCAGTGCAATGCATAAAATCAGGCAGATACAGTTCAAGCGCTTCAGATCATGTTCACATCAGAATGGGGAGAAAATGCGATCTCGGATGCGTTTTTGTACCATTCTGTGTAAACTCTAGAGACTGGTGCGTGTGAAAATCCCAGATCAGCAGTTTTTGAAATACTCAAACCAGTCCATCTTGTACCAACTATGACACGGTTAAAGGCACGGAGATCTCAGGTTTCTTGCACTGTCTCCTCAATGACTTTATTCATTGCCCTGATGCCATGTGACCGGCTGATCGGATAACTGAATGAATACAGGTGTATTGAGTACGAGTACAGGAGATGAGTGAACCTCTTCAATTTAACTTGATACTGTAATCCGAAACAATTTCAATAAGCATACAAAAGCAAAGTTTGTGAATATTTGATAACCACAGGACTTGTAAAGAAACCCAGTTCCAATATCCAGATTCTGATGCCGTTTATAAAACGTAGGACCAAAAACATGCAAATGGTAATACAAGCTTACGGTTCTTGTGTCCCAGAGTCATAATTTTGTCCATGTCTTCAGCATTGTTCACAACATAGCCAGATAGGTTTTTAATGTAGACTCCCACATCTGGCCTTTCTTTCACCTGTTTTGGGGATTTTCAAAAACGTGCAATGTGTTAATGGAACTTATGAATACACTTGAGGAAAAGGTAAAGGAAATGAGAAGTTGATGACATAAAGAAATGAGAAAGAAACTACCGATGGGACCGTATCTTAGCAAGCCATCGAGTCATAACCACAGTTTACTAAATCAGTTCCTGGAAACTCTTATCACCATCAGATATCAGGTCATATTTGTTTAAAAAAAATTATAAATAGCATGAATTGTCAGAGTACCAAAAAAGAGAAAGAGAGAGAGAGAAGAAAAAGCATGTCAGGTTTTTAAGCACAAATCCAAGGAGCCCATAAAGGAACAAAAAATCCTAGACACTTTCTCGTGCACTCCAGAAACCTTCTGGTGAGCACGAGAAACCGTTTTTCTTTTTTGCCCACGTCCCTTTAGGCGCTCCGTACAAATCACGGTTACCACGTACACTTGTGGTGTAAGCACAATTCGCTGCTTAATGTTTTCCCTGTTTGCATGGTCCTAAATTAGCATGCTACACAGTGGGCGGAGCAACGTAAACTAGGTTGAGACATTAAAAATCTGCCAGCACAGTGGATTTGTTTTGGACCATAAATGCAAATGTACACCTCAATAAGTGAAGATGCAAGGATAAAACGGTGTACTACGGAATACCTTAAAAATTTTGTGAAGTCTAATAAGATAAGATTATGAAAATGTCACTGGGCTGTGCCACTTGTACACACACGGTTCTTGCAAACCTCAGGCTCGAACGACAAGAAAACAAAAAGGCGAGATTTTGGTCACTTTAGTCCGTAACAAATAATGTGATGCTGCTATAATAATGGGTAGAATAATATAATAACAAAATGTGAAGTAGCAGACTTTTCGTCTCACTATTGTTTTTTTAGGGAAGTGGGAAAAAGAACGTCACGTCATAGTATTTCTGTATGCGCGAGCAGGTCATGAAACAATAAAAGAGCGAGGCAGGGTGTGATCTGAATCATCAGTTAATATTATCAGTGTGTAGGCAAGTTGAGAAGAATTTCTGTTTCTCACCTCCAATCTCTGCATCTGGTCCTTCCCCAACAAGTCCCTCACTTCCTCATTATAGATCTCCAAGTATGACACTCGAACCAAGAACCTGTCGTTTTTTAACACAGGCAACATTTTGTCAGCACTGCATCTGTTTTTGTGTGCGTGAAATCATATGCAATGAGTAATGAAATAAAAATAATGTACCTACAGTTTAACACAAACTACATCATTAATACATAATACATTAATACATAATGGAAACTGGATTATTATAGACCTTGTGGCCTGACAAACAACATTCCCTACCAATAAATTCAAAAGGTTTTGAAGATATCTGGGCGACAGACAATCCAAACAAAGGTCAGCTTACACTTCGGAAGTGCTCACGTTCTTAACTGGCCCGAAAATTCTTTTCCACAGTCGTTTAAAGCATTAACCGTGAACGGTACATACAATAAACAGACGTCAGGCGCTGATGTTTGCCTGGTGTCTCACCTGGTGTCGCCCTCTGCTTTAGCGATGTGACCGAAAATGTGAGCAAAAGAATTCGGTATAATCCCACAGAGTTCAGGAACGACCCTCACTCCCTCCATGGTGAAGGTCTTCCCAGTGCCGGTTTGTCCATAAGCAAATATGGTACCTGGGAACAAATTAAAGACAAAGTGTGAATTTCCACCGTTATTAAACCATCAGGTCTCAAGCTGGACACAAACGGATCTATTCGGAAATCGTCCACACAAGAAATTCGTGAAAATCCTTTAAATTCGGAAACACCTTCATATCCCACTCCTGAGTGTGCGCAAATCTACCCATGAGAAGACTAACTAATGTAAACCTCGACTTGATCGACTTCAAATCATATGATCTGCATGGATGAACATGGTCATCCAGAGCGGCTTATAGAAGAGCTCGAGTCTTCATCAAAAACACATCCTCATGCTAGTTCACTAGGCCAGCCTTCGCCCTGATTGTTCATCGCACACTTGAACGTCTATGGGGTTTTGTAGGTGTGCCTACACACAAATGAACGGGATGCATGAACATACGCATGACAATGAAGTCATTTGGCAAAAAAATAAATAAATAAATAAAAATATGTGTTCAGTTTGGATTACACAAGGGTGGCATGGTGGTTAGCACTGTCTCCTCACAGCAAGAAGGTCCTGGGTTCGATCTCCGGGTCACCCAGGGTGCCTTTCTGTGTGG
>JAQQZR010000012.1:4752275-4778941 GCA_030068235.1 Notoglanidium macrostoma
GATCCTTCAACTCTGAAAATGTTCATCAAGCAGCATGGGGCAGCATGATTCCCACTCCAAAGGGCCTCTATTACCACTTGTTTGGCCACTAGGTGCAATAATAAGAATGAAACTCCGTCCAATGATATGTAAAACAGAAGGAATCGTGTGATGTTGAAGAATTGAGTGATACTCTTCTTTTTTCATGATCCCTTTCATTTGGACTAAGTCTCCAGATCTTCCTCCCCAAAAAAACCCCATTTTATCATCAGTGATCCACCTCCATGTTTCACTGTAGGAAACACATTCTGTGCCTGCCCTTATCCCCCATCCAACACTTGACATAATAAAAACTTATGACTTATCCGTTGTAATACAGTTCTGATACAGTACACTGATGAGGCAGACTGGTGGCCATTGTTTGGTTAAGTAAACACGAGCCAATCAAGTTCCGACATAAATAAATAAAATTCCAACACAAAGTGAACGTCAGTGCATTAAAGGCCTGATAAAAGACCTGTCTTTTTTTCAAAACCAATAGTTTCAGCCTTTGTGGCTAAACAATGTGTTACTACAAAACTGTACAATATTGAAAACCAGTCAGTTACTTTTGTTTTAAGTATGTATAATATTTTCTCGTAATAAAAGTTTGACAACGCAGTGTATCGTTTATGTTATTTTATTTTTTTAAATCTGACAGTCGGCCCAAACATCTGGCCTCTATTTTATTTTTTTATTTATTTATTTATTGGTTACCCAGTAGAGGTAATTAGTATTTCGGTGGAAATTTAGTATTTCAGTGGCGTTACGAATAAAGACATTTGTTGAACTGCTGACACACTGCATGTGGTGGGGATTTTTGGGGGTCTTTGGGACTTTAAATGGTCTGTTTTTGAGCAGTACACATCAGATAAACACACCACACCAAAGTAAACGTGAGTGTATTATAATCTGTAAGACGAGACTGGATGTATGAGATGGGTGTGGTTGTGTATACAATTCATGCACACAATGGTGCACAAACACCATCTTACCTAAGAACAGGTGTGAGATAGTTGGCAGGCAGGATGCCTACTTTGCCAGTTCTGAGAGAGAGACCGCGTAACCAGCCCTCCTTAAACTTCCCATAAACCCCTACCATCTCGCCTTTGCTCAGTTCCAGCTCCTCAGCGCGATGGGGAGTGTATGAATACAGGGCAGCACACCTAGAGAAAGAGAAACATTTGCATCTCTGCACTTTTTGTTGCTTGCCTACAAGAAAAGTGAGATTGATTTGCAGATAACGGATTTCCACTAAGTGACACGAGGTCCGTGATCCAGCTAAAGCCACAGGATTTAAATATCCGCTCAGAGCTCAGAATGAAAGAAGATGCACGAGCAGATAAGAAACGCTGCCGCCGATGCTACTGTTGTCTGTTGGTTTTGCCTTGGTTTGGATTGCTGCCTTGATGCAGGATACACCCCCATTTCTTTCTTTTTTTTTTTTTACATTTTAAATCTTTATATGTACATTGTTACATAGGTGAACTATTTCTGTTTCCTGCCAGGTCAAAAACGATAGGGGAACTTTGCGGTCACTTTACATCACTCACATTCCTGTTCTGCTGACGTGAGTGACAGAACGACTCTTCTCAGGTGAATGAAGTTCAATCGTGTAATGTCTGACTCATAGAGTAGCGCCCCAGAGGCTGACCTAAACACAGTACAGGCCTGAAGGAGGACCTCGTTATCAGACATGAATTAGCAATTTAAACCTAATATGGGCCATAAAATGGTAAAATTTTTTTAAAATGGTAATTTTGTATAAAACGACGAACAAGCACAAAGCCCTCATGATATCACGTATGTGTAAGAAGAACTTCAGAAGAACTAGGTTGGGAAATTGCTCATTTCTTCTAGAAATTACAAACCAAATCAGAAATATGAAAGAAACAGGAGACCCGGAGCCACTCACACACTGATAGAAAGCTGCTGAATGGGGGACTGTTTGTTCTCTGCTTGGGGTGGAAGAGTCTGCGGATTGATGAGAGCCATGGTGATTGTTGGAGGACCTCCTTCGCCGTTCATCTTTCTTTCACCCTGTGAAAAAAATACATAGAGGGAGATAATGTCTGGCAGCCTGGGAAAAAATACGTCACTGTTGCTCAATTCTGGAAAACGGCCAAAAATGACGATCGAGTGGGTTTTGACCAAAACCGACAAAATTCTGGGATTCTCCTGCTCCGTCACATCATCATCAAAACCGAGAAGCGCCCGGGTACAGATGGCAGCAGACAAATGTATAAAAAGACAAGACATTTTATCCGCAACTTTGACGATGAAGCTCATGTTTAAAATCCGTGAGCGACTTCTACCGCAGGTGATGAACTCCTTCCTTGTTGTCATGTTTTAAAATTCCGCAGTGATGTCGTTTTCTTCAGGCTTAGATTCGGTTATAAAAGTAGAAGCGTAGGTAGGCAGGGTGTTTGCTTGATCGTGAGCTCTGAGTAAGATTAAACCAGATGAATAATTGCAAATTAGATAATACGGAGATGATAATGGCATTATTAAAGAGGCCTGTTCACCTTCCCCAGAATGCAATGCACTGTTTATGCTACCTGCCAGCTCTCTGTGAACCCCATCTTGATCTTTTTCTTCATTCATGTCAAATGTGGAAGCCTTGACCAAAGTAAGCCTGATCTTTTCTTTCCTTCGTGTCCGCCTGAGAGACAGCCGAGGCCATTACATACAAAATAACCCTACAAATTCGGAATGGATCAGTCGAAAGAGATTAAAATACAAATACTTTGAAAAACTTTTTAAATTTCATGTTACAGATTAAGTGCTGTGGTCTCCGGATTGTTGAGGATCGTTTTTGGAATATCGGTGGCATCCAGGATGGTGAGGATTCTGGGAAGCGTGAGCCGACCCCTTTAAGGACTCATAAAGTAGTTAATGTCTGCTATAAAGATCCACATAGTTTTCATGGTCTTATTTCTATTTCGCATATAAATATGATCACATTAAATTAAGTCCAAATGGAAACGTCATCAATAAATATAAATTGCTTATACATTTTGAAATACGAGAACTATACTTGAAATCAGGAAATGTACAAATAAGGCCCCAATGTCTAGTGTGTTAGAAGCAACGTAATCATTTTGAAATCGCTCAATAAGCGCTACTTTAATATTTAAACTACTAATCAAATCTCTATCTTCTCTTACTTAATGCTTAGATGCATCATTTGCTGTTTAAAATGCTTTCGAAACCACATCATCCCTTCCAACAGTCTGATCATCGGACGTGCGTGAATCATCCTCCTATTTATAAATATTATTAATATTAATGCATATCTAATTCAGAAGTGGAAAAACAGTTTAATCTCCGTGCATGCGCTCCTTTATCTTCAGCTTGATATGTAACCCATGACAATATTTCATCCCCAAGATGAACTGTTTAGTTACATAAGAAAACACTTAGCATGTCAGTGACAGCTCTGACTCAACCAGGGAACAACCCAGAGTGTGGCTTCTCCTGAGGTGTAAACTCTCATCAGGGTTAAAAACAGTCTTTGAGTCATGGGTATTTTTTAGTGACTCAGATCTGAGCTGCACATTTCCACACACTCCGGCTCTAGAATGATCGCTGCTGTGTTCCTGATGCAAGCGGGAGCTAATCTGATAGCCTGCCTGTGCCTTTCACAAGATCTTGCATCATGTCATTATGTATTATTGCTTGTGCAATTTGCAAGCAGTTACTACAGTAATGCTTCACGACGTGAAATGGCTTAAAGAGGAAAAAGTGTAAAAGTTCAACGGAGCTGAAGTAATCGCAGTTGAAGCCGGTGTTGGAAAGAAAGGACAACTGTGAAGGGGGAAGGAATGATAATGAGGTTATTTGACTTTCTTTGAGTGGAACTAGAAATACAGGATCTAGGAGTGATTTTGAACACACTGTGCTTTGTGTTTGTAGACAAGCAGGCAGATTCCGCCTTTAACCTTGTTAAAAAATATGGCTGACTTCATGATGAGAAGTGACAAGAGTGTAACGTGGTTACGGTGTAATCCGTTATAGCCCGGTTAGTCGCGCACTGTCTTATTCAGACGAGCCGTCACGGCAGACGCTGGTTGTACTTTGGGCCTTGACGTTCATCCTCTAATCCAGCCGGCGAATATGTTTAGCGCACACACTCGTCATTAACAGTAACAGCACGTGGTGCGTGTTTCTATATATGAATGGCATGACGTTCATAATTAATAACATTAATAGTAATTATAATAATGGACTGGGTGGCATGCTGGTGCACAGAACATTCGGCTACAATAAACTAGCTCTAGGTGTGAACGTGTTTGACTCAGAAGTGTCGCCCTGTGACTGACCATCCATGGCGTATCCCCGCTTTAGGAATAAAACATGACAGGGCATGCTGTTACAGGAAAATAATAAACAACACGGTGGTGTGATGAGGCTCAATGTGAAGCAGAGTTTCTGTTACCACTCAGAAGTTAAGACTTTTCCAATAATCTCACATCCTGAAGCAGCGATTTGCCAATGCGAAGAATTTTTCATTTATTAGAACGACATATTGTACATTTGATCAATTTATAGTTAATGTTGGGTGGCACGCTGAAGGTCCCAGGTTCGATTGAGTTTCCAAGTTCTACCCGTACCTATCAGGGTTTAGTCAGTGTGCTCCTGTTTCCTCCCACAGTCCAAAAACATGTGGATTAGGTCGACCAGCAACTCTAAGCTACCCACAGGTATGAATGCGAGTGTGTATGGTCCTTGCTTGGGCTGTAACGCTCACCCCTTCTATACTGACGTTGTTGTGCCGTAGAGTCAGAATTACGACTGTGGCTGGGTGATGAATGAATGAATGTTTCATTCCAACAAATGAATGAAAGTTATTGTTAATAATGTGGAACATCCAGGAAACCGGTCAGCTCTTGTTATCACATACAATACAGCAGCTATAAACATCCTTCCACTCACCAGCCTTCATTCTCTCTACATTATTAAGACAAACATGCCACATGCAAAGTCCTCTGACTTATCTTAAGCTTACGGCTTTAATTCTGACAGTTACAAAGCGCTGACGCCGAGACTAAATAAACGTCTCCTCACGGAAAACCGCACCATATCGTCAATTATACACGCTTTTATGTATCTGTTTATGTGGTGTGAACTGTTACAGATACAATAAAGTATTACAATGAGTCCAAGCTACTGAGAAGCTGCTGTCATAGAAAACGAATCAGCACTTTCTGAACAGAGTTGAGCATTCAACAGTCCTGTTGCGTGAAGGTCGATAACACACACGTATAGCAATGATGTAAAATGTTCAGGATTAATGGATATCATCATGTGGGGTTTCTGGGAAACTGTTGACTGGCATGAGTTAAAAGACTTAAAGATAAAGGTTTAGCAGGACATCAAACACCTGACGTTTATAACGACATACCTTTCCTAGTAGTTTTAATCTAGCCGCTGAAGATTAGAGTAGAGAAGAGCAGCTGAATAATAAGGGGTTAACGATTGCTTAGCAGAGCGTGGATTTTATTCTCGTTTTCATTCACTTGATCCCCGTCAGACGTTAGTCATTCAATGTCCTTTCGAATGAACGCACGATGGTTATTTTTGCACAACAATAGTTAAAAGCCCTTGAAAAACAGGTACGCTTTAAGGTGAGTTCTGAAGAGTCTCGGTGACTCACTCGATAATTTCACAGCTTAGTGGTGCAGAAATGAAGCCCTGCCACTGCGTTCAGCTTGGAATCTCAGCTGTGTTATGTGGAGATCATGACCAGGACTGCTGAATGCTCGCTCTCTCTACGTGAGGGCTGAAGTAGAATTTGCATTAGAGGAGGCGTGTGCAGCCTTCAGCCTCCTACACCGGTAGAGCTGACACACGCTACAGGAGAGTCAGCAGGTAGGTGAGAACAGGACTAAAATGGGAAACATTTTAGTGGAGGAAATAGAAATGGAAAAAGACACCAAGAAAAAAAAACCAACAAACCATGTACTGGTGGGTGATACGCCAAAAATATCACTGTATGTGTCATTCAAAAGTCTTTAGTTCTGTATCATACCTAGTATAACATTTAGTTATTCCAATTTATCAAATGAAAACAAAATTCGTACAAAAATAAAGCACAATGCTGATAATACTCCCACAAGACTCGGAAAAGTATAATATGATGTTATTATATTACAATATTGGTATTATACAACCCAACCTTTAGATTAAGTCTTTCTAGACCGGCTATAAATCGTATCATTTCAAATACGTCTTACAATATTGTCATGGAAAGGATCTATCTATTTACTTATATCCGGGACGAAAATAACCTCCTCAGGCCTGGGAATCATGAGGCAAACAGACTGCTGTTGGGACTCGAAAACGTACAGACTGCTCCTTTAAAAGAAATTCTTGAGCAGCCTGAGTACCAACAATAAGATCAGTATATGTTTCAGAGAGGGATGAAACGAAGCATGGTTCAGCCTACGTGCACGTCAAAGTTGGAGGCAGAGCGAGTCCTCTACGTGTGATAATGAGCTCGGTAATTGCGCAATCGTCTATTAATGGAGCGCCCCATGCACGAGATGAAGGAGGGATTGAGGGAGGGAAGGAAAGCACAAGGAAGAAAAGAGCGAGAGGAGGGAGTCACTGCTCAGGCGGGAGAAATAAGCCTTTCAACCAGATAAGAAGGGGGTGTTACATAACCACATGAGTCATGAGATTACAAAGTAGCAATAGAGAATAAGGGAGTTTTTTAGCTCTATAAATAGAAAAAACATATATAAAACAAACAGTAACGCATATCATAAGGTATAATAAAATAGCTCTTTTAGCCGTGTTGAAAGACGAATAACAGTAAAAGCGCGAAATTGAATTCAAACTCGAGATAATACAAGCGAGTTAAAAGGCCACTACACACACCGCTACTGTTTAAAGCACCTGACCTGGATCTGACTTTCAAACCAACATCAATCGGGTTTCATGACCACAGTTTCAGCCCATAAAACAGACTTACTGTGACGTAGACTAAAAATTATGCTTCAGAAAATGTTCGAGACCATAAAATAGATTTAATGAGCCAAATCCATGGACTTTTAATAAGTAAGTCACAACTCACGGGCCATTTACTCAGCATCATGCAACAAATCAGTATCAAGATATTTGACCATGCTGCTTACCCTCCACAGATGTGGTGGTAAATCTAAATCCACTACCACTCTGAAATTTACTGCATGCCAAAAAATACAGCTGTAAAAAATGCAAACGTTCAATTTAGACCTAACTGTTCATGAACAAAAACAAACAGGTGGCGTACGCATTCCCACGCAAACTCCCTCACACACCGCTTCCTCACCTTTGACAGGCTTCTCCGAGTGCTTCCAGATCTCAGTTTGGAGACAGTGGAGAGTCGGCGGGGCTTTGGAGGCGCACTAGGAGCTGGGGAGCTCTGGATCTGACCGTGGTTCAGAGTGTTCAGGACGCTGACGTCGGGAGGCCTGGCCGCGCTCGCCTGCGTCCTGGAGAGCCGTCTGTGGCTGCCTGCATCTAGGCTCACCCTCCTGCTGCTCCCTCTCGTGTTCCGTGGACAAAATTCTGCCAAATCACTCGCCTTCGCACTCGCCAGGAGTTTGAACGCTGCCGGATTTGGCTTGAAGAGGGAAGGGAAAAAAAGCAGAGACGTTAAAAGCAGGCAGAGAGAGAGAGAGAGAGAGAGAGAGAGAGAGAATGGAAAGGACTGTGCTGAGATACAGTGCTGAGCTTCTGCCTGGGCAGTTTCACCTGCTAAATCTCTATCCAGCATGAAGTTTTCTTTCAATAAGTAAGACGACAGCACAAAGCCATTAGTCACGTCTGGGTGAGTGCCCTGCTCTTTCAGATCTGCCCTGCTGTGAGGTGCTGAGAAATTCAAAAAGAGAGAGAGAGAGAGAGAGAGAGAGAGAGAGAGAGAGAGAGAGAGAGAGAGAGCTGCAGCACTACACAGCTACGATTGATGTTCCCTCTCCCCCTACAGTGATGTGCTGTTATGCCACCAAAGCAAAGGAAACATTACTGTGCCTTCACGGCTGGCTGGCCAGCGCCGAGATGAAGTTTGCCAGGAGCACAGAGTGCAAGGAGAGTAAAAACTCTTTCATTTCACTATCAGCGAATACAGTAAATTATTGATTGAAAAACCATGAAAATTAAATAATGACTAAAAGGTGAAAGTGCAGAATATCAGCTTTAATAAAGCTATCTGCATCATTAGACAGTAAACCATATAAAGATCACAGGTGTTTTTACATATTCCTTCCCTGTGTAAACATGCAACTGGATGTTAAAGGAGTCTGAGATTTTACAGTGACAAAGCTTCCCCTTCCTCCCTATTGGCAATGTCACTTTGCTAAAAGATGCACAGCTGAACAGCAGAGCTAATTTCCATGCCTGAGAAATTGAACCGTAATATTGCAACTAAACAACATTAAAGATCTACTGCATGACTAGATCGCAAATCACTAATGAAATCAATGGGAACTGGTAACAAATGGTAATGAAATATGATATGGTGACAGCTTAGAAATGCTACTTTTAACATTGTTTGCATTTCTGATAGCCATGTGTTTATTTCCCACAGACATCAGTTGATACCGGCCAACTTTAATGATGACTGATGACTCTGATTTCATAAAATGCATAAATGATGGTTTCAGGATGTTTTTAGTCAACAACATTCCCCTTTTTTCCTCGAAAAACATTGTCCTTATCCTACTAAGAGATGAAGCAGTATGTTGTGGTTGGATTTATTTTGTTGCTGACAAAAAAATACATTAATGACGAAATGAAAATTATTAAAATATCTGAGAAAATATAATGACATTTCCTCATTGAATGAAAAGAAGACAAAAATGACAGAACTGGATAAGTGAAGGACGATGACATGTATTTCCCCGTCATGTTTGCGAACTCGGTTCACGAAGGCGATTATATAAAAATGAATGAAAAAGCACTACACGCTGTACACTCAGGCACGCACAGAGAGAGGTGAGGCGAGAGGGCCAGTACTTAATTTGTAAAACATGAGATACTGGAACACCAAGGGAAGAGCATGTGTGCAGGGAGGGAAAAGTGTCCAGAATACACACACACACACAACAGAGCTTCGAATGCTTCATGTAATACAACGGTGTTGAACACTGCCTTTGACCAAGGGCTAATGATATAGATAGGATGACTGCAGTACAATGAGAGATTGCAACCATAACATTTCAGTGATGATGTCAGAGGACTGGAAGAGTCAACTAAACATTTGGCTCAGAACGTTAGGTCTTACAAAAGTACATTATGCCCTTTAAACAACATAAGACAACACCAATCAATACCACTATTTATACAAAAGGACTTTCCATATATTGCCTAATTATTTTAAATTACTCCAAGACACAGTCATGTAACTTAGTCATGTCTCCTTCAATTCGCTCTGCTCATCTGTGGTAATTTTGTGTCTCTTAGAAACCCAAAAGCACATACGGCCCAGAGTTGAATTTTGTGAGCGAAACAGAAACAACACCTACATTGCGTTTTTAGCGTCGTGGTCTGGCTCATCACTTTTGCTTACATCTTTAAAAATAGACAAAAAAAGTCAGCTGACATTTTTTCACCATGTCCAAGCTGCATAAGCACATGTGACTGCTAATGCAAGTATATTATGAGTACTACTTGGTCACCATGGAAATGAGCCGAAGGTGACACAATGATCGTTCATTTATAAAATTATCGTGACTTAATTTAATTTCATTGATATTAAAAGAAGGGGCGTGATCCACTTTCCAGAACACTGGTACACCAAATCAGAGAGCTGCTGGATCCTGTTTTATCACGAGCCAGCACAAATCACTGTAGAGGGCATTGCTGTGGTTGCGCATACTGTTTAACCTGCATATGTACGGCAACATTAAAGCTTTGTGGTTAGAGAAATAGGCTGTCATATACTAACTTCCGTGATGTTATGTTTGTGAGAAAATGTTTTACCCCTAGGATAAATTATGCCTGTATAATTATGCTGTTTACTTTATATTGATGACACGCCTGTTTTTCTCTGGATTTAGTTACCTTCTTTATAGTTTTCTGCATTGCTGTGAGTTTATTGGACTGTTTCATACACTGATCGTGTAGTTTTGCACTTTTTGCTATGTATTATAGTCCTGTGATCCTAGAGGGTGTATATATTTTATCACACTGTATACAATGATAGAATAATAATTTTAAAAAAAATCTCAACTGGACTAGGCCATTACTCAGCTTACCGGTTCCTTCTTGCTTCATAAAAGGTAAATGTTGATTTTTTTTTCTTATGGGCCTGTCTGCAATCGATTTCTTTCTAATTTTACCAGCCTCATAAGAGCTTCCTTTACTGGAATCACTGCTTCTTTATTCCTCTTGCGGACAGACAACGATAACAGACTCCAGGTCTTAATGTCACATTTAGAATCAACTCTAAACCTAATTCAGCAACAACACATAGCCGGCCAAAAATAACAAAGCTGACAACTGGCCATTAACTTTTGTGTAGAAAATGAGCTTTGATTCCTGGCTGGCTCACCACCATACAGCTGGTACATTTCAGATTCATTGTGCTGGAGCCAAAAGAATAAAAGTTACTGTTAGTATCACTGTCCAATTATAGTGACATGCTTATAAACTAAAAAATCCTGTGCAAGTGACAGGGACAGTGTTTCCATCTACAGTTTAATTATTTCCCTTTATACTGTCCCAGAAACAGAGTAATAAAAATACCCATCGCTATCAGAAGCCAATTTTAACACTAAATTTTCTAAGAAAAACTAGAATATAGACCAAAGATTGTGAGGCACAAGATTTGATTTGGTGTCACATTATACAGTCATGAGAAAAAGAAAGTACACCCTCCTTCAATACTATGTTTTTATTTATCAGGATGTAAATAACAATAGTTTGGTCATAACCAACTTCTATGAACAAACAAATGATCTCAACAGATTGCAGTATGCAGTAATTCTTTCCCAAAAAGTAAAGCAACATTCAGAAACCAGATGGGGAAAAATTAAGTATATACCCTTTTATTCAGTAAGCAACAATAACTTAAAGTGAATGTTTTCTGTAGGAGTTTATCAGCGTCTCACAAGTTTTGGCACACTCTTCTTTACAACATTGCTTCAGTTATTTGATATTTGAGGGAATTTTTTTTATACACTGCTCTCTTAGGAACCTGATACAGGATCTCAGTGAGGGTGATGCTGGGATTGATTTGTTGATCTCATTCAGGTCCACACAATTGTTAGGCCCTGTGTTCGCTTTGTCCCTGTTTTGTATAATCTGGTATGTGGCTATAAGGTGTGTGTGTGTGTGTTGTCTTTATGGATCCAACTCATGACCAGGTGTATAATTCCAGATCATATACATATTTAAAAACATGCCACACTCTGCAACCACTGCAAGCCATTTTCTGTCCTTTTTTTAACCTTTTCTCTTCACACCTGCTCGTTCAGTGCGTCTCTTGTTTGCTCAGTGCAATGATATTCAATGCAGGAAGCCGTGGCAATGCTGCCTTCTGTTTTTACACCCTCATTAAAATGGAATAACTTGCCAGTCAAGATCAGACAAATGAGAGCACTATAAAAGCTAAATAATTCATTTTATACACTTCATATACTATTTTTTAAAATTATTTCTGACTCACTGTATTTTCTATTGTTTCTTCTGGTTTTATTTAGTCTTACTTTTGTTGTCTTTCTTGTGTTTCCTAGTGATTTATAGGTATATATTATTATTAGTGAGTATATTACGGACCTGCTTACTAATATTTACCTATAAATAAATATTTATATTATTAAATTTATAGTAGATGCATTTTTAATTCCCTTGTGAAACATGAGCTGCATTTTACACATGGTAGGTGCCAATAAAATTTTATTACTATTACTATTATTATTTGCGCCGCTGCCTGTTCAAAATAAAATAATATTTGTAGTGTATGTGTGTGTTTGTGGCTACGACAGACAAGGATTGACAAAAATCCCAGGCAGCTGTTCACTTCCGTAAATTTCAGCCTGGAAGAAAATGGCTGGAATATTCCATTAAGGAAGCCAAGGTATTTCTGCTTACTCATCGCCACAGTTTTGACTTTATTTATTGTTTTGGCTTGGTTGACTCCTGCAGGCCACCTCCCATAATTCCATTACAAACTTAAAAAAAAAAGTAGAAGAAGAAGAAAACAAACAAAGCAAAAACATTCCTTATTTTACTACATATTATTTGTGGGGTTTTTTTTATAGCCTAATGTAGACCGGTGTGTAACAAACCACCTCACTGAGCAGCTGAGATTTAAAGACGGGGTTAGAAATTTGCAAGTGGGACTACTTTTTGCAACATTTGGCAGCTATGAATAAAATATTAGCTTAGACATAGGGACGTATAGTACATATTTTTAGCACTCATTGTTAAAGATATTGATACTGAAATGTTTAACTTAGTATTAATCAATCTTGATGAATATTTTATATAGCTCTGTTTATGTACTGCTGAGTGTGCTATGGCAACGAACTCCTGGTTCTCCGACTCCTTGTGAGTGGCAAAAGTCTTCATGCTCGGTGCTCGCAAGAGCGGCAGTTTCTCTGCGTGCTCACTTTGCTGCTCCATGCTTGTGAATATATTAGCGTGCGATCAAGTCATGGCATGACCACAGTCTGTGAACCTGAACTAAGTTCCCCCGGATGACCATCGTCATACCCTGTATTAAAAATACTTTTTAAATGCCAGAAGATGTTTTATCAGGCTAGTTGTATTGTAAGTGGAAGATGCTGCATTTCCTCCTCTTGATACTTTCACAGAGCAGCTTTGTTTCGATCATTACTTGCAAAATACGTCCAGAAACGAAGCTCTCTAAATAGAAGCCAGTCACTGTGTTCCCATCAGATTTGTAAATGCAGGGAAAAATCTAATAATCTGGACCTCCGAGAAGGCGCAAAGAAGTATGTCAGGAAGGCCCTCCTTTTACACTAATCTTCAAGAGCTCTAGGCTACACATTTATCTGGAGGCGCGGTTTGTGTTTTCATTTTGTGTTTCCAAACAGCTAGCTTTAGCTACCTTGCCAAACGCACTCGCTACACATTAAAAGGCCAAAATAATCATTCCACATTTAAATAAACCTCCGACGGAGTTCTCCGATGCTTCTCCAGCAATAGTCTCACCTCTGTGAATTCCAAAGGAAAGATTCCGACCTTGTCTGCCAACTTCCCTTCACCCCAGTTCCCGTCCACTCGCTTAATCACGGTGATGACGTCTCCCTGTATGCAAAAGAGACAAGGAAACAGACACACATAGTCAGTGTGAGACAAGCATTCCATGCCAGTGTGATCCATAGGTGATGCTTATACAGATGCAGGGGTGTCCCTGAACAGCTTTATTTAGCTGTAATTACTCTGAGCTGAAGATATGTTGTGCCTTTTGTATCTCCTTTCCTTGAACTCTATTCCAAAACCATATAAACCATCTGGTCTCAAAAAACTAAACAAAAAAAAAACAAAAAACACGCTAGGAAGCTCCTTAATGGACTCCACAAAGTCACAGCTGTTGCGTAACATCCTCTGAAACAGTCTCAGCGCGTGTGACTGTAGGGAAACTAAGGCTAAATCCCATTACTGCCAAAACCTTACTCATTTATAAGGCACAAGTCAGTAGTGTATAAAAAGCATCATGCATTATTACTGAGGTGATTTAATACGCTTGTGTTCTACCAGTACCTCGGTAAATCCCATTACATCGACACACATGCATGAAAGATTAGCTTTCGACTGATCGCGAGGAACAAGAGATGAGATTTCTGTGTGAATAAATACACACACGACAGCAGTGCAGGGACTGAGTACCAGGGGGAGGAAAAGGTTCTGAGAAATTATACTTAAGTGAAAGGATAGACAATGTGTCAAAATCATACTCAAGCGAAAAGTTTATTCAACTTGCTACTTTTCAGTGTATTACAAAGTCAATATTAAATGTTTTAACTGATAAAACGACACTAATCTCATGTTTCCATGTGAAAAGTACATTTTATTATTTATCTAAAACCAGGCTATTTTTGCCCGAAAACATCATTCAATCTCATATACACAACTAATCCTACACAGCTTGTCAATAAATTAAGAAGATGTAAAATATCATGTAAATAACCAATATTTACCATTAGCTAGAATCTGACTTGCTCCGTAACCAGTATGTTAGCTACTGGAATGGATGCTAGTCTAACCTAGCATTAGCACAGAAAACAGGCTAACTTTATTAGTATACCCAGCTAACACGGGCAAACTTGAGAAACCTTCCTCAACATGCTTTTTCTAATTAGAAAAACAAAAAGACACGTCAGTTCATACGAGTCTTTACTCACCCCAGCGTTCTGAAACATTTTACACGGGTAGAGCCAGGAAACTCAACACCGCAGCCCATACAGCCATATTCAGACACACATATAGCTACAGTGTGTGATAGCTACGTTGTGTAGCATGAGAAGGTCACCTCAGAGTTTAAAAAGCATGGCTGTCTTTGAAATGTAATTTCTACACTCAACATTCAATAATTAATACAGTAAAGAAGTACACAATCAAACATTTCAAATCATCCACACAAACCTTCATGAAGGCCAGACACTCCTTCCTGTCATCTGGATCCAGCCTGTTCAGGTCAAAGTCGTAGCGAGCGCGGCACAGAGGCGCAGGCTGTGTTTGCTCACTCAGGACCTGCACCATGCCGGTGGGTATGAGGCCACTGTTCCCCTTAATATCACCATAATACCAGCTGTCATCCACTCTCCAGCGCAGGCCGACCATGTCGCCAGATTTCATGGTGAGCTCTCCGGGTACATTGCCTTGGTAGTCGTACAAGGCTTTAGCTAGCACCTGGAAAAACAAACACAGATAATACAGATAAGATGGAAGAATGAAAGGCGAGAAAGGACAAGAAAATGGAGGCAGTGTATTATGAAAAAGCAAAAATGATTAACAAATATTTAGCATGAGCAATACTTTACTGATGTAACATTATATACTGACTACTTGTTCCTCATTCATACGCCTTAATAAAAATGGATGCATTAAGGTTAATTGGGTTCATATTTAACACTAATTACACTACAGACTAGTATTTCTGGATTCAAAGATTTCGGAATGACTTTTCCAGTGTGAAAAGGTTCGTTTCATGTTTATTTAGTTGCTAAATTTCCTGGCTGTGGCTTTAAGCAGCATAATCAAGCATTACTGTGAAACCCTGTTTCATATTTACATCATTTACCATTAACGGCCGTCTTTCTGAGTGCTACGTTTTCTTACGCAGTTTCCTTGTTTACTCCTATTCATTCCCTGTACTTTATGTTGGTCAGGGACAAAGAGTCTGTTATGCTGCCTGGATCATCCTGTCGCCACTGCTGTTGTTCTGTATAGACAATGCTTACTCTTTATTCATTTGTACTGTTCTGTGTATTTACTTTATTGTACTCCGCATATTGATTTACATCAAAGCGTGACGTAATTTTACGGCAAAATAAGAACATCCAGATCCCGACTCGGAACAGGCCATTGAGGAAATGTATAGGGTACGGACGCCAGCTCCTCTTTGTTTGTTTAATATCATAAGGTATACGTGTTTACAGTGTTTTCACAGGTGAGGCCGGATTTAAGGAGCGTGCTTAAAGGATGAGTTGATACTTTTCCTACAACCGCACATCCTCAAGTGTTTTGTTCCGCTCTTACAGCAACAATGACCTTTTTATTAATTAAAGAATGACTTTAATACGTTTAAGTTTGTTCCTGTAATCTCTTCGTACAGCAGCTGCCAGTCGCTTCTTTACCAGCCTCTCTATTTTCTATTATATTCTCTGTTTTTCTATAAACTCTGAATGCTGACGCTGGAGACTTCTGCCATAAATGTGTCTTTACACAAAACTTCACCATACCAATGATCACACATGATTTTTAATCCATCTGTAGTGATACACATCAATACAATTTCTCTCTGCAAGCTGTTACTATAGAAACGATAGAG
This sequence comes from Notoglanidium macrostoma, assembly GCA_030068235.1. Taxonomy (NCBI): domain Eukaryota; kingdom Metazoa; phylum Chordata; class Actinopteri; order Siluriformes; family Auchenoglanididae; genus Notoglanidium; species Notoglanidium macrostoma. The sequence continues at coordinate 4,768,300 of JAQQZR010000012.1, forward strand.
CAGTACAGGGATCGCTGTTCAATCACCTCCATTAAACAAATTAGACTTGTGTCTCAAATCGCATACTTACGTACTATACTAGACCTTTACAGTGTACTAACGTGATCCAGCGTCTGAACTGTAAAATCCTCTCACGTAGCCTTCAAACTTCCCGAGAGCTGTTCTGCGTACCGGCCCACGGCAACAATCACGACGACGGCGGAAAGTCTGAACAGAGCCACCAGTGCGTTTAACATCACGCTGCGTAAACTAAACATTTTACAGTTCGACCTGGAAACCCGATGGACATCTGGTCTACTTTTCTAGCATTTAGTTACTTTATGTTACACGTCCGCATGTTACTAACATAATAAAAAAGTTTCAAATATTACAGTAGCCTTAACTGATCAATTCTGAAAAGAAAAAAATTCCAGGCTTGGGGTTAGAAATAAATTCACGATGTCATGAATTGAATTGACTGAATTCTCAAAAATGTACTTCCTTTTAATTCGATCAAATCTTCCGTGAGTTGAACACTGATATACAGTAATTAGGTACATGGCGCACGGCTCATACTTACGGTTTATGGTTACAGTTCACTCATTTAGTGTTCTGAGTGATCTGAGAGCATTCAATTATTAGTTCCCGCAAAGATTTTCGCTTTGTTTATGTAATAGCTAATCATTTTCATCCTAGTGATTCGACTGATATAAAAGACAAAAGAAAGTCCAGAAACTTCTGACTTGACAGTGTAAATATTCAAAGTGGCAAAGGTGGTGGCCGTAATAATTGATTCTACTCAACGGCTCCTGCGTCCAGAGAAACCCAAAACTCCTGACCTGCTTAAGCCGACCCGAGTGCCAGTGTGGCGCGGCTTTGTTAACAAGCACCCGAGAGGCACTGAGCGTAAACACATGGAGCTTTCACACTGTTATAATGAGCACATTTACAGAGCTACGCCGAAATCAAGGAGCTTGTCGGTGCAAGTCAGACGGTGTTCTCACTTTCATCCCACTGCCACACACCTCAGCATGAACAAGCTCACTGAAACACGGGACTCGTTTTTTTCCACATGGCTTGAACATTTTGGATTAAGATCAGAGAAAAATGTCAATCAAATACACTACTATTAGAACCATCCATGCTTTTGAAGCGTTTTGCTCACCTGCAGGATACATTTGTGAGGTCATTTTTAAAACTGTGTATAAACTGGCAAAAATTTATGGCGGTGTAGCTAAAAGACGGGTTTAAGCAGTCGTTGGCTGAGAAAGAAAACTCGTTTCGAAAATGTATTTGCCGTCCGGAATGTGCCTTGTGTCTGTCAAATAATAGACACTCTGCCCTACAGGCCACTACAGATCCTGGGACGGAGCTTCATCAGCATGCTTTTTAGAGACTTAATACATCTTTAAATATCCATCAGACAGGTTCTTTAGACAAATCACGACAAAGCGTTCAAGGGCATCCATGACCTGAGCTGTGAATACCATTTGCAAAGCTCCACCCTAAAAGCGTTGCTTGTGGTGAAAATGGCACAGAAACAACAGAAACAACTGCGCCTCCGTTTCTAAATCAGCTTGCTTGCAGTCTTGGTCTGGTGGTGACGTTTAGTTTGCAGATTCTCAGGCCGATTGGACTCACTGATCATCCTCGCCTGTTGTAAAGACATGTCGGGGCTTAGAAAAATATCGTTGCTTCGCCATTGTGTACTGTCACAATACACTTTCGTGACAGCTTTGTGGGAATTGTCAGCTGATCCAGAGCAGTGCTGAACCTAGAGGAATACATAGAACAGAGCTAGAGAGCTGACAGAGACACTGTAATAGCGCATACCCCTGGAAGTATGTTCTACCTCTCAAATAAATTGCCATAGACAGTATAAAAGCCTAACATGCTTCCTATGAGACTCATAAAGCTACCATGTTTTTTTTTTTCCAAAACTAAACAGGCCAGCTAAACACACTTGGAGGAGACACTTAATGATTTTTTTTTTCCATCTCATGCCTGTGCACAGATGCCTGCGACGGGCTGGACAGGAAACACCTTCCTTCCTACCAAGATGAAGGCCAGATAAAATCTCTCAGGCTTCCATCCGTGGGTGGCTGTGAAATCATTTTGATTCAAGCACTAAATCACTTAATGATAGGGCATGCTTTTCGACATGTAGAAATATGTTTATGTTTTGTCTAACCAAAATCCACTCATTTTTCAGCATGAAGAGCGAGAGAGAGTGACTTGGCTGAGACTCAGGGTTTAGTGTGAAGTTCACACCGTTCATCCAATAGTCGTTGGTGCATTTTGGAAACTCAGCCCAGATAAATAAAAAGCCACTCCTGAGTCAACATGGGTGTGTTAGAGAAAGAAAAACAATGAAATATGCAGGTTCAGGGTTGGAACAAATGATCTAAATCACTGCCTGTTGCAATTCTCATAAAACAGCGATTAAGAGAGCTAGTCTGGTTCTGATTTTAGACAGGAGGGCCAAAATCCAATATTTATGAAAATGGCTTGACAATTAAATTGAGTGTTGAGGAATGCATTATATCATAAGGTTTCATTGATGGCACAATAACACACACACACTCACACACACACACACACACACACACACACACACACACACACACACACACATGCACATTTTCAGTTAGACAGACAGTTGCTTTCATGAGTTCTAATTTTTTCATGAGTTTTTCCTTTATGCGTTCGCAGGCTGTTAAACATTAAACGTTAACTGAGAGCAACATCTAAAGGCGGACCTGTAAATGTATTTTAATACTAAGAACCCTACTATCTGGCTCTGTTTAGTCATGGCGGAAATGAACCTAGAAAACCGTCCACCCAAATAACGCATATTAACCTAACAGATCCATCCATCAATTTTACAGATTGATTCCAAATCTGACAAAGTTTAAAAATCAATCAATCAATATTTTTGCATACCTCTAGGCAGTAGGTGAGAACGTGTCTGACAAGGACAAGTTCCTGTTGTGTGCTACATGTGTGAAAGGGTGACTCTGGATTGAATTCTCTGGACATTATCCAACGTTTATATAAGAAAATGTCTTTACAATCTACAAAAAAAAATAAAAATCAGCCCCAGCTTCGCTTTTTCCAACCATTCATTCTTCATTGGTTCCATATACATCTAGAAAAAAAAGTAATCATTTAACACGGATGCCCAAAACAAAGCCTTATATCGATGTCTTTTGTGTTTTTTAAGCATGACAGGTGGGTTTATCCCTGATAGACCAGTAATACCTGCTGCGTCTGTGATATGCTACTGAAAAAGAAGTCAAATTAAAAACAAAAAGTAAGCTGTAGCCTGAATGCTACCTTTCTTAGTTACTTTTTGAAAGAACAACAATACTTCAATACCTGGTTTTTTTTTTTTTGTAACCTGTGACCATATGTCTCACCCCTTTAGACCTGTCCATGTCCCTGGTGGTCATGTTGTCCCTCTGCACGAGCGTGACCAGAGACCCATCCTCCATTTCTCTAACATCTCTACACATTGCATGGTGCTGTAACGACCCGGTCCTCATACTTTCCCATTCAGTTGTTGTTGTTGATTTTTTTTACACGGGTCTTTGAAAAAGTAACAATGTGTGTTCATTAAACCTTAAAAACAGATTTACTTAAAAAAAAAAAATAAAAAAAAATCTCACCAAAGTGTTATTTTTAAGCTCTTACCGCGATGTTCTCGATAAAGGATGGAGTACTTCCGTAAACAGTCCGGCTTTCTCACAGGTAGCTTCGTGACGTCACTAAAACAGGTATTGCGACCGGATTGTAAATCACTACGCCTCTTTAACAGAATGAGTCACTCAAGCCAAAAAAAGCGTTTTCTCTTAATTTAATACCCATAATTACTTCCCTTTCACTATTCCGGCATGTTGTAACACACCGTAGACCACACAAATGCAGGTTGTTACTGAGTTTCTCTCTCCTGTTACTCAAATAAACAGAATGAAACGTCAATATACGCTCAAGACCTATATTTTCACGCGTTGTTGGATTTTAAAAGTGTTTTCTGAAAATAATGATTTAGTTGTAAGGAAGACTTTAAGGGAACGTCTAAAAAGTGCACAAAATGGACGGTTTTTCCACAGAGAAAATACTGTACATAATATCACTAAGTAAAGAAATGATCATTCATTAATCCTCCTAAATATCCCCCTTTCTTATCAATTCTAAGGGATGTTTTACTGGACATAATTACTAATGTGCTAATCCTATTAGGCATATAATCAACTGTAGCAAAAGGTATTGCTAAGGACAATGTTGTTGTTATTATTATTATTATTATTATTATTATTATTATGGGAAGCATGTGGCAGTGGGTATGCATGGCCATCTAACAGATCCTGGGTTATATCCTGAGCACCAGTCACTCAGGCAGAGCATATTCTTCTATACGGGTTTTCTATGGGTTCTCCGGTTTCCTCCCACTGTTCATAAAACCTGCAGATAGGCAAATTGGCTTCATTAAAGGTACCTTCATTGTAGTGAGTGATAAGACGACATATGGCCATTTGTCTTTGCTGTAAATGCGTGACAGATATCTGCGATTTCAGCAACAACAGCAAATGACAGCAAGACATGCGACATGTTTTTCTCAACTTTATGCGGATTAGGTATTATGTGATAGAGCCCCAAATCCAAACATTTGGCTCGAATGATTTCTCAGACCAATCCTATGTCCCATTCCTCCTCTGACTGTAGTTCCTACCTGCAATTAGCTCCTATGTATGACCTGAAATCGCTCAAGACACAAAGAGACCAAGAGATCACTGGTATCTCGGGAGTTTTTATAGCTAGTACAGTTAGCTTTCACTGCTAATCTGCTAATAGCTAATACAAGCCTAATTACAAGCCTGGTATGTAACAAGTAAATTACACAATCAATTTTTTTGTGTTATTTTCTTTGTTTTACTAATCAAAAGAAGATATAAATAGATATATTTGATGGTGCTTCTTGTGAGAGTATGCAGCTAGTACATTTAGCTTGCACTATTAACAAAGCTAATACGAATCCCGGCACATAATGTTTATGAGACATTTTCATGATTTTCACTTGTTTTTTAACTTTATTAAAATGCTGTTTATTATATTAAAATATTTCATTAAAATTAATGGTACTCAGGAGCAAATCATGTGCTTTAGGCTACATTTTGGCCACTACTCTTTCTTATCGGAGCTAAAAACACTCGACTGATGGTATACCCCATGAGAGACATCAATAGCGACTGCTCCACGCCCACATGAGACAAACTACAAGAGGGTAAGTTGCCCCTAGTTGTGAATGTGTGAGTAAATGGTGCCCTACAATGTATTAGTATCCCATCTGGGGTGAATTTCCCCATTTTCCACTGAGTATTAGCTAGATAGGCTCTGGACCTACCGCGACCCTGAATAAGGTAAAGCAGTTACTGATAAGTGAACGCTATACACAAAGGCATAAACTGATTTATGTCTAAGTAAATACAATTCTATTACTATTACAAATACTATTACTAAACCTTTAGAAAAATAAAAGTTGTAATTGTTTAAGAGGATGTCTTATAGGATGCCTTTGTCTTTCATACTTTTGAATATTATTTACTTGCCTCTATAAAAGTCTAATCATGGTACAATAACACTAAGATGAGTAATAAATGTTCATTAAAATTAAACCAGTGAACATTTTTGAAGAGCTGACAGATTTAACAGCCTGTAAAAGATCTCTCTCATTTATACAAATGTTGTAGATTGTTTTGACCCATTTCTATTTTTGAGTCGTCTGAAATACTGTCTCTCATTTTGTCCATGAAAATTTATGTTTTGCAAATTTGCATGCAAATTGTAAACACACTAATGTGTTGTGGAATGTCTGTGCACATTCGTATACAGAGACGATGTTGTGGGTAATCTTGACCTATATGCATTCATGTACAAAAATAACACAGACCCATAATCAACCTGTTTTTTGACTGACGGTCAAAGAAGTCCTATCTCAGTTTTTGGACCGGGATAGCGAAAGCAAAGGAGATGTTTCTGATACAGAACTCAAGGTTGTGGACAATCCATTGTTTGAATCTTCAGATGACAAGAATATAGAGAATGAGTCTGCCACAGAATCCTTGCTAAACGACAGAAATGACGGGACACAGCACCCATCCTCAGTTGTCAATGTCAGTTGTGGTGCCTACATGCTGTTAATGTGTACCGTCCAAATATTTGGACAAATTGCACTTTGGTGCTGTGGCAATACAGTTCTTGGAATTTTCATGCCAATAAAGCCCCTTTGAATGTAACTGAAAAAAAAATGCTATGCTACGTCAAGAAACAAACGACGCTGTCCAAAATAATCATTAGCAAATGTAGTATATGACTAGACTAAAATGATTTTAGTAGGTACGTTAATATATCCTGAGATTTGCATCCGCATTCTTGGTTTAGGAATTCCTCAATTGCATCTCAAGTTGTTCCCAGAAAAGTCGGAACTATTGACTTGTTTTGCAGAATTCCGAGAATAGCCACTGCCTTTTTTTCAAATTGTTCAGTTCCGGATTCAACTGCTCATCAAAGTTTTTGCTCATAGAATCTTCATCGTTTTAAGTCTTTAAAATAGACTTTTAGCTTGTATACTAAACTACAAGTGAACAAAATTTCAATGAATTTGAATGATGAATACAGTTTTACTGCACACAAAATTTGGCTCCATGGCCCAAGAATGTAAAACAGTTGTTCATCTGATATGATGCAGTGCCTTTTTCTCTCGAATTCCTTAAATAAATGACAGTGAGTTTTAATTGAATGCAGCATGAGACTGTTTTTTGCGAATAAGGTCATATGATGGACAGAAGCAGTATAGATCTAGTTTAAACGAGTCTGCAGCTGACGTTGTAAGATATTGAAAAGACGTCCATGGTTGTCCACATTATTGAACAAATTTTTAACCTTGTGTAGCGGTCCTATGGATAAAAAGACATCGTATATATTTTCATTCTGACTCCTCTGGGGTGTTTTTTTTCAAAGAGGTATGGCAAAGAGGTATTTTGGAGAAACTATTTTGGGGAAAATATTTATTATATAGCTGTTGTTTTGCTGTTTTGAAGTTATTCACGATGGTGCAGTGGGTGGCACTGTCACCTCACAGCAACAAGGTTCTTGCTTCATACCTGCCTGCCTACTGGGGCCTTTCTATTGCCCCAGGTGTGAATGTGAGTGTGAATAGTTGTTCGTCTCTGTGTTAGCTTTGAGATAGATGCCCTAGGGGTGTACCCCGCCTCTCAATGAAGTCAGCTGGGATTGGCTCCAGCTTCACCACGAACCTTAATGATAAGCACTATAGATAATGGATGGATGAATAGATGGATGTAGTAATTCTTTGCTTGTTTTTTTTTAAATATTAAACTTTACATCATGGATATCATTGATGTCCAATATAACACAAGCAATGATATACTTGTAAGAGTAACCCACATGCCACACTATCATTTAGACATTTAGATTACATTATATTTAAAATTACTATGTATAACTAAAAATAGTCACACTTCAGAAAAGTTAATGTTTAATATTTTTTCCTCTTTAGATACGTTAATGGAAAAAAATCCTCCACCCTGTCCTCAGTGTGCACTTTGTACACGGTCCCTTACTCATAAACGTCATGAGGTTCCACTTTGTTCGTTTCTCTTTTCCTGGGTGAGAAAACTGGAGTCGGATCGGGGGGTTTTTGTGCATTTTCTTTACGTGGCACTGAACAGAGGAGTCTGAACATAAGGAGAAAGACAAAGCTGACTTCCCCGCGGTCACGTATACCGAGCACCTGACAAAACGAGGAAGTGCGTGTCAACACGCAGAGCCTCAGTATAAACACAGGACATATATTATAGGCTTATATGCGACAGTTGCAGTTACAGAAGCATGAACGGTTACAGCAAATTAATTCTGAAACTTCAAAAGCTTATTACATACCTTAATTTCCATATAGTCCAGCCAAGAATAAAGGAAACATAGCAGCTCTGAAGAGACCAAACTAGTTCCTGAACAGACGGAGGTGCGGTGCACACGGCTCAACTTTCCCTGCACAGGGTTCACTCTTATTGTAAGGCACTGAACAGTTCACTCTCACTGACACTGAGCCAAGCTGCACAGTTCACTCGCGTTCAGACTCACTGCACAGGTCACGCTAGGAACAAACTGAACAGTTCACTAGTACTGGGATTCACTGCATCTCTAACACTGACCGAGAAAACTCAATCCGTTTACTCACCAAGACACCTAAATAATTCTGTGCGTATTTTATTCTCACAAAGATACTGAAACAATTCACTTTCACTGGAATTCGCTGGACAAGATGCTGAACAGTTCACGCTTACTGGGAATTAATGCATCTTTAACAGTCACCAAGACAACCAAATAATGGGATGCACAGTTCACTCACCTACATAGTTAAGAATTCACTCTCACTGGGATTCAATGCGCAGTTTACAATCACCCAGACACTGCACTGTTCCCTGTCACTGAGACTCACTGCACTGTTCCCTGTCACTGAGACTCACTGCACTGTTCCCTGTCACTGAGACTCACTGCACTGTTCACTCTCACTGAGACTCACTGCACTGTTCACTCTCACTGAGACTCACTGCACTGTTCACTCTCACTGAGACTCACTGAACTTTTCAATGTTACTGAGACTCACTGCACTGTTCATTCTCACTGAGACTCACCGCACTGGACACAGTTAATGAGACTAAGGTCACTCGCTAAACTGTTTATTGTGACTGAGACTCACTGCACTGTTCACGGTCACTAAGACTGCACTTTTTACTGTCACGGAGACTCATTGCTCTGTTTGCTGTCACTGAGTCTCACTCTCAGAGAATAAGCTTCTCTCTCACTATCACTGCACAGTACTCACTCAAATGCATTGAAGAGTGCACCCTTATTGGGATTCAATGCACAGTTCACCGTTGAACCAGGTGTGTTTAAGGGTATGTGTGAAGGAGGGCTCAAGAGACAGGCGGACTCTGACGGAGAGTTATTTCTTTCCATAAGCATTTTCCAGCATGTTTTTCACAACTAAGTGGAAAATTAAAATGAAACACAGACTCAATATGACATATATGAATCATCACACATTGCCTGACGCTTCAACCCACCTCCTCTCCGTCCACAGCTGACGTTAACCACACCCCCGCTGCCACATTCACTTTTACCAGGACAAACTGAACAGTTGTCTTTGTTAGTGCCATTCACTTAACAGTTCACAGTTACTGACACTTACTGCTCAGTGGGAAGCACTGCACTGTGTTCACTCTCACTGCATAATTTGCACCTGCTGAGATTCTGCATAGTTCACATAGTGCACTCAGTGAATTGGACATTTTTGATTTCGGTAATTCACCAACTAATTTCTGCCAATATATCTGACCATACAGTTAAATCATTAGCAAATCATTTTCTGGTTTTGGCCTACAGTGCTTATATATAACAGCAGTGGCACACAGATGCACTTTCCAAACATTAAAATATTGTATTAATTACTTCAAGTATTAACAAGCATTGTATCAATTAATTCAACACTATGTGTAATTCAACAGTGTAGGAGTGAATTCAACACTGTTTACATAGCACAGCACAATCCCAAAAGTACACAGTAGGATTCATTTTACAATTGCACAGCATTTTAAAATATTTTATTCCCAGTAATTGAATTCATATGAATTGTAATGTGAAATTTAATACCACTCATAGTTTTCACACACACACACACACACACACACACACACACACACACACACACACACACACACACACACACACTTGCTGATTTACACAAGGTTCAAGACTCCTGTCTTTATGCCTAATAATGGAATAAGATTTCCCTCTAGTGGTGTACTAATGAATCAGCTCACACTCCAACCACGTCAAATAAGTAGTCCACCTACCCTTAAAATCTGATATGACAGTAAAATATGTAGTACAGTCATAATTTTACCCTGCCTACCTTGAATGATGGTGTTGATGATAATAGTGTTACTTTGCTGGGAAAAGGCACTAATTACAAATAGATAGGTTATGGGAGCCTGCTAAACAAAAATTTATAATGCAAAAGTACAATATAATAGAAGGTCTCGTTGGATAGGTAATATATATCATGAAGGGCTCGTTGGATAGGTTATGGTTCGAGCATTCTAAAGGGGTACCCATATCCACTCATTAACTGTTATAGACTTCATTTCCCAAACCATTTGTCACTAAACTACTTTTAAGAATAGTATGCTGCCTATAATATCTACTGTATGATGGCACATTACTATTGATTGGTACCATAGAAGAGTGTTTCACAAATATTTTGGAGCCAAGTATGTGCACAATTATTTAAACGTGTACAGTAATATTCTGGTTATTTATTGGACCCATAGAATTTGACATTATTTACATATCTACTAGTTTGAAATTTGAATTAAAGCCATACAGCTCAAGTGACCAGTTTAATAGGATAATAGCTATTAGGACTCAGTAATAAATGTAATAAGTTTCATAATGGTGGATTGTATTTCCTTAACTGGAAAAAAAATCACACACACACACACACACACACACACACACACACACACACACACACACACAGAATTCAGAAGCTGAAACAAGAGCACCCTTCAAAATACTA
>JAQQZR010000012.1:4810795-4840566 GCA_030068235.1 Notoglanidium macrostoma
GCTGGGATTGGCTCCAGCTTCCCCGCGACCCAGACGGATAAAGCGCTATAGATAATGGATGGATGGATGGATGGATATAACAAGGAGACACTTAGACACAACAAACAGAAATCACCAACACTAGTCAGAAATCCCAGAGGTAAACAAATATAAACATTGAAGAATCTATCATTAACCAGGAGTGACTGAAATCCCAAGAGCGACAACGCATTAGAATCAAGGTTTATGTAGAGCATTATCCCGAAACACAACAAATGAAAACAGACTAGAAGTCAACAACTAATTCATGTACTAAGAATATAAGTGTGTATCTGGTCTGTGGCAATGAAATAGCAATGCGAAAAGCACATGAAAGATCCAGTGCTGTATGATAACGGATTAAATGAGAGAGCCTTATAAAGAGTTTTTTGATTGACTGAGAGATGATATTGCTCAGACAAGTGTAAATCCTTGTGGGTTAAGTGTGCTGGGTGTGTGCTGCCGAGGGCAGGGCTGATGCTGAACCAGGCTGAGACATGCAGTTACATTTACCATTCATTCATCTTCAGTAACTGCTGCATCCCAGTCAGGTGGATCCAGAGCCGACCCCAGCGACACTGGGCACAAGGCTGGAGAATTCAAGCTGTATGTGGAAGGAACCTGGAAAATATGGAGTGAACTGTAATCATAACAATCATCAATAATCATTCAAATAAAATAAAATAATCAATAATCATTCATCGTTAGGTTGTGGGTGGAAATGATTAAAGGGTTAACATCTTAAATGCCAAAGAGAAAATTATTAAATCAGGATTTTTTCCCCCCATGCGGCGTCTAGGTACATACAACCAAGCCAAGTTATTCTATTGGTGCAGACTTCAAGAGCTGGACAGAAGAAGGCCTTATGCTGCATTTATTACAACCACGACCTTTGTATTTTCCCACTAGGAGAGCTTCTGACTTCTGCCTTCATGCAATTTCAATTCAACAAAAACCCACAGTAGGCTAGTATTTGGTTGTGAATATAAAAAGTTCTTTCCTGTATTTAGTGATGAAACACACTGAACATAAATGCAAATTTTCTTTCAAAAGGTAAAAAATGCTCTAAAGCATGATTTAATTTAGGTTGCCATGTTAAAATGTCATCATTGATTTCGAACTTGAAGAAATCGGAGCTCAGAAGGAGGTCTACCTTACTGAGTGTAAATTATGTGTTGGAGCGGCCGCTCTATTTTTGCAACCAAGGATTCCTTTTCGGTCATGGGTGCAACATCTGATTAACACCTCTGATTAACAGCCTGCATAATTAGGATGTGAGGATCAGGTGGGATCAGGTTCCGACCATTTTCTAGAAAAAAATGCTAATCCAGACCCTCAGAAAGACCAAAATAGCAGCCTGACCATTTTTTTTCTTTACAAATTTCAGTTTTATATCCAGACAATGGCCACATCTGTTTTACATCTATGTTATTTGGGGCAGATGCCATTATCCTGTGCCACTTACATATATCTCATTTATGCAAGTTGAGGGTTAAGGGCCTTGCTCAAGGAGCCAGCAGATAGAGCTTGGCAGTGCTGGGATTTGAACTCACAACCTTCCAATCACCAGTCCATGGGCTTAACCACTGAGCTACCACTGCTTTGTTTTGAGAACTCAAACCAAGAGTTTCAGAAAAAAAGGTCAATGAATTTAGCTAGCCATATTAACATGCATCCATTAAAACAAATTAAATCTATCGAAGTTTGGCAGTGACAAGGAGTCCAGACACATTTTTCTCATGGATTTGCTGTCAAAGGAGAAAAACAGAAGAGGATTAGGTTCAGTACCACTGTTAGTATTCACTCGTCAGCGAGTTGCAGTAATGTTTTACAGGTTTGCTTAATAGTCGGTAGATTATCACGTTTCACGTGGCCTGAGTTAATAATGAGAATCTGAAATCTGGTTATCTGTAATCCAGTTCATTGATCGACAGGGATTGCAAGGAACTGAAGTCACAGAAGGCTTTAAATAGGCAAATTAATCAGGAGTTAAACCTGTGCACACAATCAAAACACAGAAGAAAGATAAATCAATGACAAGACAGGGGTGGAGAAAAGACTGCAAGCAAACAAAACCTATATGGATATTTAAACACAACATGGAAGGGCTACATACTCTGGGTGCCATATCATGCGCAGAAAAGGGAGATTCATAAGAGTTAAGATTTAAATGTATTTCTTAGCACGTTCTCATACTGGTTTGGTAATCCTCGACTAGATGGTGAGTGATATGACCAGAATAGTATTGAACATAAAAGATGGAGATGGTCTTTTCTGCCGCAGAGGTGAAAAGAGCGAAGCAGGCCAAGTTCATCGTCCCCTGCTGGCAGAAGGTCACGGTAGCAGACGGACCGAGACCGAGTGCTTCTTTTGCATTCCACAGAGAGAGAGGGACTCAGATTCCATGTGAAATTCAGAGTGAAATACATTTGGCGGAAAAAAAAAGTGAAATACAATATAGCGCTTTTTGTTAGTGACATGCAGAAAACGTACCACAATGAAAAGCAAAACCTTCACTGCATTACGTGATCTCAGATGGATCAGCTTCATCTTCGTTTTTATATGTTTGGATCAGAGTTTTTATATGTTTATGTTTATTTTTAAGTCACCTGTATTTATAGCACATTAAAGGGACAAATGTCAACCAAAGTGCTACACAGTAAAATCAGATTAATCGTAATAATATACAAATCTGGATGAAATCAACCGAATAAAACAAACTAAAAAATACCCAACATGTAGCAGGTGTGATGTTTCCTCACAGCACCAAGGTCCAGGTTTCAACTGAAAGCTCGGGTTACTGTCTATGTGGACCCCATGTACTCACGTGGGTTTCTTCCTGGGTTCTCTGGATTGGCTGTGCTAAATCGACTCTACGCGTCAATGAGTGTGAATAAGTGTGTAGTGTTTTGCAATGGACTGGCTTCCCATGCAGGGTGTCTTCCTGTTTTGCACCCATTATTCCTGGAATCTACCAGGATAAAGCATTTACTGAAGAAGAATGACTGAAAAAGGACTCTAAAAGAGATAAAAACATCAATGGCAGGACAAGACAAAAGAGACAACTCTGTGTCCTTAGGAAGACTGAAGAGCCTTGGAGAATAAATAAGGTTTTAAATTGGATTTAAAACTGTCTGTTGTGTGTGATGACTTTATAAAAAAAGGGTAAGCTGTTCTGTAGTCTTGGGGCAACAACACTAAAGAAAAGGGCCCGATTGCTCTTAAATCTCATCCGAGAGTGTGAGATACTTTCCGTTTTTCCTTCAGTTTGATTTATTTTTGTGTGAATCAATGCATGATAAAAATCCCTCTTGCTAGTCTTGTCTATCGAATAAATCTGACAAGGGCAGCTTGTTGGGTTCAAGAATCCACAAAGGAATGATTTATCAAAAAAGATTTTCAGTGTGAAGATTCCTGTTTCTGGATTAGGTTACAGTCCTGAAACTGAAAATGATGTGTCCTGAATGTTACAAATCCAGAAGCTTAAAATCAGCCTGTATTATAAATACCCAAACACCTTCAATGTTGGTATTGTTGGCTCTGTCACATACATGACCTGGCTTGGGAATCATCTAGAAATGTTTTACTTGCCTAATTTTGAAGGCTTATATTACCAGGATCCGAAGCCCAAGGCAGGTGGGCAGATGCAATATTTCTAGATGTAATGAGATGGGGTTTCGCTATTATTGCATATATATATATATATATATAATATAATACAATACAATATAATAAAATACAACTGACATTGCAAACGTCCACAGACTTTTCCTCTTGCCTACAAGAGTATATCCTTTATTAAAAATATATATAAATTTTTTGAAGCAAAGGATATACTCTTGTAGGCAACAGGAAAAGTCTGTGGTTGTTTGCAATGTCAGTTAAATCGCCTTATTCTCTGACAGTAGGTTTATTTTATCCAAGTTTGATGCTAAAAAGTGCCAGACTCTCCAGCTATAGTTAGAAGGCTATCTTGCAAAACAGTCTGTTTTACAATCACACTGTCCTGACTGGGTGCAAATGATGGGCTGATGACTTGCTCTGCTAACAGAACATCCAACAATGCTATATAAATAGGTTACGTTAATTGTTGCTGAGAAACCTGTGGTTGATGTCATAATTGCCTCTGATAATGTGTGAATCCATTTAATATCTCATGCCTGAAACATCTTTTTCCTTCAGTCATCCATTACAGTTCATAAAAAAAAGCACATTTTAGTCCCACAACTTACACTGAAACCTGAACACATTCAGCCCTAGGAGACTACAAGTTCTCTCATTCTTTTCAGTGATATTGGAATAGTCACTGACTTTGAAATTAGCTTATTGCACAACCCAAATTATAGACTGGAAGTATATTATTAATTAAAAAAAACATTCAAATGTCCTCACGCTGTTAGCATTGATGCTAGTTAACTACATTTGATATGCTCAAAAGTCAACCCTGTTAATTTCAGCCCTGTTATTCCTTTGTTACTCAATGCAGCCTTTGTCAGAAAAGAAACCTTGTTAAAAAAAAACAGAAAGAAAAGAAAGAAATAGCTGCCTGGGATGGGTTAAGACGTTTCTGAACGCCTTGTTCTTTGATTCGATGTTGAAAAATGATCTGAAAAAATACAAGCCCTGACTGCCTTCCCCACCCCATCCTGCAACCCAAAACATGCAAAATCAAACACATTACAGCAATACACGTTCATTATGAGTGCTTGAGTAGTCTCAGTACTATGCAGAAGGTAGTTTTACCTTAAAGGTGATTTTTTTTTATCCTTATTTGCAAAAATAAGCTAGCAGATATGTAGAACAAGATATAAAAGAAACTATGGATTAAAACATAGGCTTAGAAAAAAGTATTTTAAGTAGTTGGGAAAATGCTTGTTTGTGCTTGTATGAGGCTAATGTCACTCATTTTACAGATGCTATACTTTGCAGGCCACCTAAAATCCTGGGGGCGGAGCTTCATGAACAAGTACAGAAAGGGGGGAGTAGTGTTAAAAACAATCACTCAAATGGCAAACCCATGAAAAGTTAAGAGTTAGAGATCTAATCTTGAAGAAAAAAAAAAGACTAACCTTGCCTACACTGCCTAATGGCTTCGTTCCTGTTTTTCACCTCCAGCTCTTTAACAATCTCCAAATCTACGGCCAGATTTGACAGCACGTTGAGTCTTCTTTGGCCCATGTTAGTTCAGAATTCATTTTTAATCTGACCCATTAAAGAAAATGAACGTTCTCTGGATGGTCTTTCCTTTTCTTCGACAAATTTAGTGAGGGTTTACGGTCATCCATGTATATCTTGCTCCAATTAAAAACAGTTAGGACTTAAATGACTGCTCTATGGTTACAAATTCAGACTCTTCAGATTCTGAATTTCATTAAGATTCTGTGATTTTACATTTATTGGCTCATGTTCTATGCATTGTGAGGTGTGTGATAGTGTAATGGAATAATAATTCACACACATCTATGCCCTAGTGGTCAAGCATGTGCCCTACAGGCCTGGTCAGAAATCCAGCCCTGCATGTAAAGTGAAATGAGGCAACTGAATACAGAGAGAAACACACCATATTTATGTTGTTTCCCCATGCCCACTCCACTCTTCACCGCACACACACACACACACACACACACACACACACACACACACACACACACACACACACACACACACACACACACAAAAATTGTCACTCAACTACAGAGATAAAAGTTGCTATTCCAAGATTCTATTCCCAGGTGTAGATAGAGGCAAAGATGAAAGTGCTGATAAAAAAATGAAAGACCTCAGCCGCAAACTGATGGATGTGTCACACATGGGCTGATCCTGACATCTCTCTGCCGTGAACACCCGGCTTAAGGAATACGTATTAAACCCCAGTCAAATGGAAAATGTTTAAAAAAATCCGCAACGAGTTTTGCGGCTGTCATTCCTCGGTTCTCGTACGTGTTTTCAATCACCGCTGCCGTTCTCGCTCTGAGACACAGTATAGCGTTTGCATATTTCGGGTAAATTTAGATAATGCTTGACTAAAGCCAAGCTCTGGGATGATCAGATACAACCCTAGGGTTTTTCCTGAGCTGCTTGGCACAGAGCTCTCATACAGAATGGCAGCATTTCCATAAATCACAGTGATGACTGTTTAGTGACAGCATCAAGTAGCAAAGGGCGTTTTATTGAGTGGAATCTTAATTCATCAGCGTGGGTGTGTGTGTAAATATTACAAGGCATCACTGCCAGAGGGAATGCTGATTACATCTACATGCTCTGTTGTTCCAGCACATCAACATGTTTCATTTTTCTGTAGTACTCTTTTATAGGGGCTCCATAAATTACAGCTTAGTTTCTACCACCGGCTTGTGCAGGGTCGCAAAATCCTCCGCGGGTCTGATTAGTAACTCGTGGAGTTGATCTATAGCCACTGGGATCTCCAGTCCGAATAGCTTAATTGACTTTCTGTAAATTCCGACACAGACCTTGAGAGAGGATCAGGTAATGAGGGGGAAAATGACGAGCGGCGGCAGCTCAGGCTGTAAATCACAGCCCCCGGAGTGAGATGCAGAAACAGGCAATGTGTGGGCAAGTTTGAAAGGCCACAAGGGCTCCACAACCCTGGCAGAGAATCTTTAAAGGGCATCTCAGCACTTTCTTCTGTTATCCATCCCCACACAGAACTATAATTCACAGCTTGAGTTCAAGGCTGGTGGGATAACAGACAATGTGGATGTCTGTGAAGGTTTTCAGTCATCAAGACCATTTTGAATGTCTAGTAAGTCAACGTATCTGGACTTCTGATGAATCCTGAACCTTGAACATGTTTTGCACAGTTTTGACAAAGTGAAGACAAGCTGTGAAAAATCATTTACTAAAATTCACTTATGATGACAGTCTAAGGGCAGATGTTGGTGCATTTGTTGCATTTACACAATTCAGGAATAGTCCATTTCAGCTACATACATTTTATTTGCCATTTCGTGTGAACAGATGTACACCTGTTGGTACCCTACACTCATTTCAAGATCATTATATCCATATGCTCTTCTTCCCCAAACTGTTGCCACAAAGTTAGAGACACACAATTGTCTAGAATGTCTTTGTATGCTGTAGCAATTTGTACAATTTCTCTTCTCTGGAACTAAGAAGCCCAAACCTGTTCCAGCATGACAATGCTCCTGTGCACAAAGCGAGCTTCATGAAGACACGCTTTCCCAAGGCTGGAGTGGAAGAACTTGAGTGGCCTCCACAGAGCCCTGACCTCATCCCCACTTTGGGATTGATTGGAATGCCGATTACACTCCAGACCTCCTCACCCAACAGCAATGCCTGATCCTTCTAATGTTCTTATGCCTGAATGAGCACAAATCCCAACAGCCAGGTTCCATAATCTACTGGAAAGCCTTCCCAGAACAGTGGAGGTAGTTTTAGCAGCAAAGCAAGGATATATGGATATATATATATTAATATGGACCACATCCATATTAATGCCCGTGGTTTTGGAACAAGATACTCAAGAAGCACAGTGATGATCAGGTGATGACGACTGTGATGATCAGGTATCTACATACTTTTGGCCATATAGTGTATAACTACAAATTGTTTCCTTTGAAAAAAATAGCCCCATATCTGGAAGAACTGATGATAGAGATATTAAGTTTTTATAAACATTGATTGAAGAATTCATGAGAAAAAAAAAACAAAACAAGACCATTGCATAAAAATGTATGGGCTTTCCCAGCAAATGGCCCTGAATAAACAAATTTTCTCAATCACAAGTGATTGCTCTAAGACTACATGGGAAGCACAGCCTTCTCTAAAATTTCATTAAAATCCAGCAAGGAAATGTTTCTATATGAAATGTCTTTATTAATCATCGCTCTTGCTGAAATGAAATATTTTACTTGATCAGATTATCAAGTAGCTCTACTTGCTCTTCACATTTTTAAACAAATTTAGTTGGTTCTGTTTCCCAGTGAGCATAGTACAATGTGCCATGATCCTGACCAGGCATTAACTAAGGATGAGTGAATGAATGATGTTGTAAATGGATCCATCACTGTTAATAAATGTCTTTCATTGTCGAAATTAAACACATTTTGTATCCGGAGCTCTGTAAAGCTGTTTTGTGACAATGTCCATTATTAAAAGTGCTATACAAATTCAATTAAATCGAACTGAATTGAGTCTCGCGAGCTTCATATCTGATACCACCATGAAGGTATAAATCTCTCACTCGTGTGACATTTTTGTTGCAACCCATGAGGGATTTCAATCCCAGTTCTGACCTCTGGCAGTCTCACCAGATGCTTTATGAACCTTTCTTATAAAAATGAATAGCATGCCTTCTATACATATCTATATTTTTATCTGTTTAAAGCACAATATCTGTTCATACATAATAATTCTTATATTCTTATTTAGGTAGATCCCTATCATACCAAGAATAATAATAACCTGAAATGCATTTTATACTGTATTACACCAGAGTTTGAAGGATGGATGAAAGCAGATATGGAAAGTACTTTAGTAGTCCTTCATTAGTATTTTATTTTTTAATTTAAGTGAGATTTAAGAGCATCTAATAGACAATGAAATCTTGTAATCATATTCAATTATATTTCCATTAAATACTTTTTCCTTCTGTACTTCTTCACCTTCCAATTAGGCCTGTTCACCAGAAATCGGAATTATTATCTATTTCTTCTGTTTTGCCCTGTTTTGCTCTGCTTTTGAAGTTAAAACTACATAAGAAAAGCTTTATGGAGATTTTCTTTCATGCCTGTCTCAGTCCTTCATTTTTAGACTATAATATTTGTATTTTTTGAATTTGTGTTGTATATTTGCATATGTTATTTCAATAACAGGCCTTACGTTATAAGTGTAAAACTTCCTTGTAAATTGGTTTTTTAATTTTTATTTTCCCCTGGTTCAGGGAAATATGTAGAAAATCTTATGCACAGTAATCAGTAATCTCTTGGTCTTCTGATACAGATGTAATGTATAGAGATTAGATAAAAAATAAAAAATAAAAAAACCACTGGAGCATTCCTTTAATGGCTGCTTATTTGCAGGTTTGGCATCGCTGTACTCTGCAGTGTGAGGCGTCTCGGGAGAGAAGACCAGGAGGCGACTGCTACTGCTGAGCTAACAGAAAAAAGGTGAGCCACATAGAAAGATTGCTGGAGCTCACCGTGGGGGAGGAATATGCGTGTGTGGGTGTGTGTGAGCGCTCTCTCAGTAGCGCTGGAAGCTTATTGCTGTCAGAGGAGAGAACAGAGTGTCAGCATGGTGCAAGTGCCATAAGATCTGCTACTGTCAGCATCACAGATAGGGAGCTAGATACACCTCTGACCTGCCCACTTATTGAAGCCTGCTCCTTTCTTTCAGTCACACATGTGAATGTATATGCTCTGTCTCTCTTGCTCGGTCTCTCTCTCATGTACACACACACAGATTCGGGTTAGTGTAATCTTGCAAACTTTCTCCCACCTTCTTTGTCTTGCAGTCTCTCTGTAACACTTAACAAGAGCAAGAGAGTGAAAAGAAGACAGACAGGCAGTGAGCTGGGGGGTTTCTGGGACACTCAGAAGAAACAAAATCTGCCAGTACAACTCTAATTGGCTGCTGTTTTCATTCATCCTCAAAAAACTCTTCAGAAAAATGCTGAAGCATGACCACCAGCATGAATTCAGCAAAGGCGGTACAAAAACGCCAAATAAGACTTCAAACTTGGGGGGGAAATGTTGCTTTCTTAAAGTAAACTGAAAAGGCAGACTGAAAATTCTGACATTCACCAGTCTTCATTTTGCATACACTCCCACATCCCTATCAATAGAGGTTCGCTTCTACCACACCTAATAATGTTATATTGTGAAGAAGTAGCTGCCATGAGTAAGGATCTTCTCAAAGCCAGGGTGCAGTGACACAGCTACAGCTAAAATTAATATCTTGCATAACATGTTCCCTCTTCTCTTCTACTAGCATAGAACTTGTCATCCATGTGATGCATGGGTTTTGACAGGCGCATGATTAAGAAAGCCTTTCTGTGAACACTAACTCTCACCGGGCTGAAGCATAACCACTCAACTATCATTGGATTTTTCATATTATATCTTAGACTTTATTTATTTGCTGCGAAATTATATTAAATTCATACACTGAGGAGGATGGGTAAAGAGGCGAAGATTTCCCCAAGGATGACGGTTGGAGGTTTGAGATTTAGATGGTCATAGTTTGGCATCATCACGTCTATATTTTCATCACGACCTCCAAGCCATGAAACTCTTTGGAAGTTGTGCCAGAAGAAAGCATTGTCTTTTATCTAAGCACAAACTTAAGCACTTGAATAGACACAGCTAGAACATTTATGGTCAGAGGAGACTAAAATGGAGCTTTTTGGCAATATACACTCATGGATAATGGTTATAACAAAAATAAACTGATCCCTACTGTAGTAGGTAAGTATTTTGGAAGGTCAGTGATGTTGGGGCTGTTTTGTCCACAGGGCAAGCTGGTAAGATACATGGCATCATGGACACCATGACATACAAGGAGATATGCAATGAAAATCAAGTTGCCTTTGCCAAGAACTTACAAGTTATGGTTGGATCTTCCAGGAGGACAATGATCTAGAACATACACCCAAATCCAGAAATGGTTCAATGACCACTCTATCAAACATTTCAGATGCCCATACCTAAACCCACTGAAATCCTGTGTAAGCTGTAGAGGAGACTCCACAAGAGAGAACCGAGGACCTTTGCTCTGTAGTCTCCAATCTCATCAAGCATTATTGGAGAAGACTCAGGGCTGTTATGTTGGCAAAAAAAGGTCACGCAAAGTACTCTCAGATCTTTGCACACTCTTTCAGATCCTCTGACACTCATCTGCTTTCTGTTCCTTTCTATCTGCTCTGAAGCATCGGAGTTAGGGCTTTTAGAGCAGCTGCCCCAAAACCGTGGAACTCGCTTCTTTTCCATTTCTGTGTTTGTGAAAAAAAAAATGACCACCCAATGATTTCCTGTTTAAATTTTAGTAGAACTGTTACACGGTTTTATGTTCTCAAATGTACCTGCACAGTTTCTTTGGGTACCCTGAAGCACAATTACTAAATGCAAGGGTGCCAATAATTGTGACACATGGTTTAGGTTAGAATGCTATCATATTTCATATATTAAGCTAATCAACCACAAAGCCGTTTTACATAACCTGGACAAATTGGTGTCAATACTTCTGGAGCTGAGTGCATCTGTGCTAATCCCAAATACAGCAGAGGCAGTAGATTAGGTTCTAGATTGGAAAAAAGACTCAGGAGTTTTCCTTTGAAGGCGTCCATTTGAAAGGCAATTTAAGACTCTGGTATCAGATACACTTCATCACTGTGCTCTGCCCCGCATTTGTCCATTTATAGGTGGTTGGATTGAAATCAAAAGCAGAGCCACTGGCCATTCATTCTTCGCCGAATAGATCATGTGCTGTCGATGCTGTACACAGATTAGCAGCCAGTCCACGAGGCCAAATTCCAAAGCCGTCTCATGCTCTTTGCATCGATCCGTTCAGATGTCAGGGATATCCGGCAGGTCATTTAGGCTTATGGAATGAGGCAGGAGTGCACAGTGGGAGTAAGATATCAAGCATGGAGAGCCAGAGAAGGATTCCTGTAATGCTGTTTGATATTATGCATATTTACTATGCATTATAGATAACGTATAGCAGTAGAAATGAAATTTACATAAATTTAAAGGTGATTTTGAAGGTGCAGCATCAGTATTCAAGTTAGGAATCTTCTACTCAAGTATTTAATTCATAAATTATTCTTTAACATCTGAAATGGTGCCTGTTTACTTCCTGCTTCCTGTTCATGACTCCAATTAGTCAGTGTATTTACACCCCTTATTTGCTCTTATGTGTTGTGGAGTCTTGTAGGTTGCTTTAGTGATCTTTAAAGCCAATCTTACTCCCGACACATTGTTGAAAATCGTACCACACATATACTCACACTGAACAATACCTCACGACACAGGTGCTCACAAGTTAAATGTCACTTGTCATCTCAGTCTGAAAACACTGACAGCACTCAGTTTGAGCACTTCAAGAAAAAAATGGAACATTTTCATTGCCTGGGTGTTTTTACTTGTTTTTCTGTAAGTGACTGTTGGAGTCAAACTTATGAAACTCACTACACATGGACTATACTTGCAATTATGGTTACCAAGGAACCACACCATGCTCATAATAGATTTTTTTTTCCATTGGTGGTAACTAGGCTTCTGCTTTTTATATAGGATTGTCACACTGTTCACAGTAAATTCTGAAATTCTTCTGGCTGGTCGATCAAACGCATTTACTGGGCATTAACACAGTGTTGCAGTGGTGAGCACTGTCACCTCACAGCAAGAAGGTTCTGGAGCCTATCTCTGAAATATTGGGTGTAATTCAGGAAAATCCAATGAATGGGATGTCAGTTTATTAATTTAGGGGCAATCCACTTATAAAAAGCATGTTTTTGGAGTATTGGAGGAAACCAGTGAACCTGGAGAAAACCCACAGACAAGCTATGCAAAACACTGGAGCTGAGGTGGTGCTGCACCACCAAGCTGCCCCGTTTCACTATTCACAAATTCAGATTGGATAATTCAGGCTTCAGGTATGGAGAAATCTGTATTTTTGCTCATTCCGGTGCTCAGATTCGGTTTTCAAAGTTCGGGTTGGAAAAAGTCATTTGGGCCTGGAATGCAATAAACTGATATTCAGCTAGTCGGCACCATTAAATGCTGTTTAAATGCCATTAAATGCTGTTTAATTTTCATTATTACGATTTCTGTGTCTTACAAAATACAATACAATACAAAAAGTATATATAATACAAAAAGTACCGATCTTAATGGCTTTTTTGCTTCCATACCGATTCACATGCGAGTTAGCCATGATTGGAAAAAATTGTGTCGACAGAAGAATTGTGTCTAAACTGTGCCAGAGGCATAGAGCTTAAGTGTTCAGTGGTTTCTTAGATTCCTTAGATCTGAGATATTTTAGTTTTGCTTCTCATCCCAAGTCATGGTTTGGCCATCTGGTTATTACCATTTTGATTTTACTATGAATATGAAATCCCCCCTGTTCAGTCTGTTTACCTTTGATCCGACCTCTACTGCAGTCGAAATCTGCCATTCTTGGTAGCTGAAATAAAGAGATTATGCTTATAAATTGTACTGCATTCACTTTAACCAGGCACATAAGAGGAGATGTTAGCATACAAGCCTATTTATACCACAATTGCTAGATTTTTAGGTCATTTCTGTGTCAAAAAGCCTACGTGTGTATAAATCCATATTCATCAGACTGACACACTTTGGGTGTATAAGAGCAAAAGCCTCTCAGTTTCAGCTGAAATATGGCGACACTGCAGAAACTCCTGAATATAAATAGTCATGTCTAAAAACAGTATTTTTTATGCATGCATCTCTCTCCATGTTTAAAATTGAAAGAACATTGAACGCACTGAAAACCATGGAAAACTGTATTACAAATCCCAACTCTGCAATGAGCTGAACTCAAAGAACCAGGGCGCAGAGAAAAAAACAGCAGATTAACTTCAGTCGGGTTTGTAATAGATCCAATAAGGCTGTCAAAATTGAGAGATAGAGAGCACTCGAATATTATATTGGTTGGAAAATTGTGTCTTTTTTTTTTTAGTTTTTGAACTCCTATCCAGTTTGTTGAAAGGTGCATTTCTTCATTTGATACAAATAAGCAAAACTGACTACTGACTTGTTCTGCTCAAGCCTGTGATTAACTTGAAAGCTGTGCCTTTTCCAAATGCAATGTGAAATCCTACGCTGCTGAACATTGGAATATTATGGAGATACACGTCCAGTCAAATAAATAGAATTGTATTTCAACTCAGCTCATTTAATAAATCATTGCACATTGACAATAAGGGTTTCTTCATACACCTCGAGGCAAAACCAGATCAGATACACTACAAATAATAATCCGGACAAAAATATTCACGACGAGAAAACAATCTAGCAAATCTCTGCTGCTCTATTGTTTCGGATACATTTTCATTTGGATGTGATGTTGAAGTCTTTTTTTCCTAAACGTCAGCGAATTATGCAGGGCGTAATATATAGCACTAATCCATAAGAGGTGAGGCAATTACTCTATATTGCAATTGTAATGCTTAAGCATGCAGTGGGAACAGGGAATGTTGGTCATAAGCAAACAAAAATTGGCAAAAGGGGAGAGATTCATGTTACCATATAATCCATACAACTCTGACACTGAATAATTTTGTGCTTTTTTGTTCCACGTTCACGCACAAATCCCACATTTGAGACTACAGGCAGACGTGTGTGATTCGTGCAGTGCTCTGCGTGTGCTGATAACATGTTGATGGGTGCTCATTTAGTGCATGTCCAACCCATTCCACGGTGTTCTTTAAAAGGCTGGTTCATTTAGACACTGTGAAATTGATTTGCGGCTTGAGTAATTGTGCTTTGTAACAGAACCTGTGCGAGTCACTCAAGGTTAACTGCATCTTTTGCTGTGCATTATGCGACTTGCTCAAAGATTAGACCAAGAGATTGTGCTCAAGTGAAGTGCAAATTGAAGTGAGATCTTAAGCACTGATAGGTAGATTGTGTTTCCTCCTTCCTCCTTGCTCCTTTCCTCCTCCTCTTCCTACTCCTTCTTTCGTTCTCGCTTCACAGGCGATACTTCCTCAGCAGATCAGACTGCCACGTGTTCTTCCTGTCCGGGAAGCGCTCAGGAATCCGAATGCGTCGGAAGTCCTGGATGCATTTCTGCAGCTCCTGCTCTGGCGTTAGCTTCTCCTTAGCAGGTTTCCTCTTGGATGGGGTCATGTGGTCACGGGGACCTGTGGTGCGAGT
Organism: Notoglanidium macrostoma; assembly: GCA_030068235.1. Taxonomy (NCBI): domain Eukaryota; kingdom Metazoa; phylum Chordata; class Actinopteri; order Siluriformes; family Auchenoglanididae; genus Notoglanidium; species Notoglanidium macrostoma. The sequence continues at coordinate 4,825,696 of JAQQZR010000012.1, forward strand.
GCGCAAGAGCTCCGTCCTCCGACGTGTCTCCGTCTGCATCGCCTGGGCCGGTCCTTTTTTCACGGTGCGCTCCAGAGTCTGGATGTGGTGGTGTTGCTGGGAGACGGGACGGGCGATCACTGTCTCCTGGGGGGAGCTGGCCTCTGATTGGGTCTCGGAGCAGGAAGTGGAGAGCTCGTTGAAGGATGTGCCACTCTCACCCTCTCTCTCACTCTTCTGGCTCTTGCAGCAGCACTCGCAGTGAGAGGACGACCAAGCCGATGGCCCACCTGGAAAGCATACAGAAAAGACAGAAAAGATCTGGAGCAATCAAGACATGCTTGTTCGAGATATATCAGCTGTGAAGTCTATAATCACTGGATGAAGATCAATTGCAAATCAAGGCATCAAGTGCAGATTTGGTGTCATCTCGCCCTAAATGGAGGCAGGCAACTCTATAACAAAGGTCACCGTGGCCAAGCAAAAACAGTTCAAAGGTTTATGACACCATTAGAAGATAGTTACATCCCAGCTGTCTCTCTGATGCCAATGATGAATTACATTACTGCTCATTCTGAGCTTTATGGCATTCCATTCAAAATTCAGCATTTATCCTCCAACAAATAAGTCTCATAAATACAAGGCACTGACATTCAGTCAAACACATCAGCATGCATACAGGGTGGTTAAACCAATCATTTAGCACAGAAAGGTTGCACTACACATCTGACCTTATCACTGACATTATAATGTGAGGAATCAACATTTAAATTGCAGTTTGAACTTTAATAGGATTGATTTTGTTTTGTTTTTAGGGATAAAAGCGTCAGTTTGGTCACAATGGGTCTAAGGCTTATCACTGATAACGGTGAGCATCAGACACCTTTTGTGTTCTGTTAGACAGGTGTGCATCAGTGCAGGAAAAGGAACAAAGATATGAGATATGATCACTGATCTCAGAAAACCGAACTCTTTCTTCTTTGTTTGACAGTAACTTGGTCTCCAATGTACTTAATGAGAAATTGCCAAATCCCATATTGCACGCCCATGCTGATGAAGAAAACGGAAATCCTGCTTCACTCCCTAGTATGAGTCAGCCTAATGGTTTCCATTAAACATTTTCCCATCAAGACGTAATGATTCTCAAAAGTCGGACGTGTTAAAGTTATGGACCCATGATTCAATAAGCACGTAGTCAGCTGTATTATTGAATCTTTTAAATATTTGGCAGTGCTTTCCTGTTTCCTAGCAGACAGCATAAAGCTCAGGATCATTACGCGTGATCAGATTACAGATCCATTAAGTTTGTCAAATCATTCTTAGAAATTAGCTTATTGCCACATCACCATCAGAGACCAACAGACTTCGGCAGAACTCTTAGAGCTTCCTAAAGGGCTCTACTAGGAACAAAAAAAACAAACAAAAAAAACACATCTGTTGTATGGTCCTTCAGAGGGACAGTACAGTTTTATTTCCTATACATAATTTATTGCATACAATAATATTTTGCCTATGTATTAGAACCAGGGAACTTTCTATCCCTGAACTTTCCACTCACTGAACACATTAGACTTGAGTTGATGTTATTTATAGGCTACTTGCTTTTGAGTTACTGAGGTTTGGATTGAACCCATTCAATGCAAGTGAGCTAATAACTATAAGAACTCAATGATAATCAATTCGATAATGGTACGTTGCAATTTCCACCACTGTAACGAGGGGAAAAAACAATGGACCTCCTGACTACGGTTCGCAGCCCCCTGGGAAGGAACTTCCACTTTCTTTGCTTCTCCCACTGCACTAGAAAACAAACGATTGTGTCTAGAGCAAATCACAGCTCACTTATTAAAATGCCTCAGATGCCTTATACTCTGGGGGGAAATGTGCTCGTTGAGAGTTTTTGTGATAGCTAACATTTCTAGCTTTCTAAAAATGGGCTGTTATGTGTATATTCTGCTGTAGTGCTCCAAATAGAACAACAAAATAATCAGTGGTGTTCCATGGAATCATTTTTAGAGGGTATGTTGGGAAACGAAGCTATATGGAAACGACAGTATACTCTTACTAATCATTAGAAAGCCATCCAGTTGTAACCTCTCCTCTAATGGCATGAATGATTGATTTATTTTCTTTAACAGTTGACCTAGGCAGAAGCACAAACCACATTCTTTTATCCGTAAGATCTATAGACAGTATGCTTATCTCTAAAGCTATAACGTATCTAGAAAAAGTGTGGTAGCATATGTGTGTGTGTGCGCTGCCCTTTCATACTCCACTCCACATAGGTCCTCACTGAGTTTTAAAGAACACAAAGACCTTATCTCCTGGATAGGATAGAAGCTCAATAAAATAAATCTGATACACCGTCCCCAGGGGTTTCTTATTTCTTGTTTTCTTCTTTTCATGTTCTTGGGTTTGTCTCCCATTACACCGCGCTGTGTCCTGTTACACAGTGCTGCGCCCTTAAAGATTATCTGCTGATTTGGACCACAATCCATCAGCTGTCCTGTCAGAGCTCATAATAACCCAAGTTCAATCAAAAAACGTTGGAGTGCGGGATGGGGCAGCGTTCTCTTGGTACCAAGTGCAATAATGAGCTGAAGGACAGCTCTGTGATTGCCCTGGGCTGAGAAAAAAAGCGTAGAGGGAGAGCTTCCTAATGGCTAATCTATAAGAGCAAGTGCAAAGGAAGCTGTGGAGCAATTTCACTTCACAGAAATTAGATCAGCCTGCATTCACTCCCTCACTATCTCTCTCACTATATGCGTTAAAGTCAGCTTCTCTCACACCCTCCGAGTGGCGCGATCTGCAGGAAAGGGCTTAGGCTGTGCGCATTGTTTCCGAGCGGTCGGCGTGGCCCGTGGGGATTTCCAGTCTAGGACTCGAGCCAAACCCAGCGGAAAAAAAAATCATAAAACTTTCATTCTGCAGCAGGGAAATGAGCACCGCATGGAACGGCTTGACAATTCAGGTCCGCGTGCCCGAGTGGAGTGGAGTGCAGCAGAGGCTTCCTAGACTTCTCCTTTTTTCCCCCCAAGTGCGGATTTTCAAAACCATTCACATACATCTCACACTGATAACCGAGTCACTCTGCACTATAGGCTGCCAGCTATGCATTTTTTGCAGACAGCTATGCATCAGCTTATAGCTTCTAATATTGTTTAATTTACAGTTATATTAAATACGGAGGGTATTATGTTCTCCATGGTACAGTAAAAACTACTACCTGCTTTTACTTGAGTAAATACTGTATAAGGGTAGTCTGAAATTGGCTTTCAACAGCAAATTAATGCCTTTATATAGCAAATATTCAGGGTAGTTTATTGAGTGTATACATTGGATGTGGTTTTATATAATCTATTCATTATAATTATACATATTTAAATTGTTGCAGTATCTCTAAGCCTAATCATTGGTTGCATTTACTCTGTTTATTATGATCTTTCTCTCTCGCTTTCTCTGACTCAGCTGTCCGGATCGTATTGCAGACCCATTAGAGCGCAGGCTTGTCTCTGGACCTAATTTAGGCTCTATATGCGAGCATTCAGAGGAATCACTTAAAGGGCTGATGAGATGCATTTGGCAGAGAGATTTGGCTCTGACAATCGTGACACAGGAGGTATTTGTTCTCATTCATGCCCCCCTCCGCACCCCCACCACCACCACCTCCACCGCCGCTCTCTCTTTCTGCATCTCCCTGCATGCAACCTGCTCTTAATGCCTCAGACACATTCAAACACGGAGCTGCATGAATACTGTGCTGAGATGAAAAAGCTCTCTTTATGAAGCACATCAGAGAAGCTAGGTCTGAATTTCTACTTCAAAACCACATCCATGATGCATACTGTAAGGATTCAATCTCAATTAGGGATGTGAACCAGGATGTTAATTTATTAAGGCAATATATGTAGAAAGACACATCCTCTCATGAACTCTAGTAATAAAAATAGTAAACTAAATTTTTTTTCCTGCAACTTTGTAGAATGCTGTAAGCTCCGCCCACTTGGCACAATGACATCATGTCATAAATCTGTTTGATATTTTGCACATTTATTATGTATGTTTTTAAAATATACATGTCAATGTCTTTTAACTAGAGTGAAAACACATAAACCACATTGTACTTAAAAAAATTTCAGTCTTTGTTTCTATATTCCATTATTCTGCAAATTTCATTAATGAGTATTTACATGTTCATTCCTATCACTAAATTAGAGAGGAATTTCCCCAAATTGTTGATTATAGGTAGATTTGTGGCATAAAATTAAAAAATGGCATAAAATATTTATTTAATATTTACTTCCTTGGTTAAACAATGAAGGAATGATATTCTAACCAACTGCTCTGTAAAGGTCATTCTCTTGAGAGCTTCTTTATAGGGAAAGAAATGTTTTCATTCTACCAATCAGATTTCTGGTTTCGTACTCAATGGAGCATCATTTGCATAAATAAATATACATCTCTAGAAAAATGAATTCCAGTATGAAAAATATTCATAAGAATATCAGCATTCACCAATCTGTGATATCTACTGTTTTAAAAAATTACCTGTGTCTTGCCTTAATGCATAACATGTAAATCATTTGTTCAATCAGTGTTACCGGATCAAATTAATTTCCAATAAATTTAAAGATTTCATTCTGCGGTTTATCATTAAAATTGTATGGAATGTTTTAAGTGCAGTGAAATTTTAGGCCAACATTCTCCTGAGTCTAAAAGGAGAGAAAATGGACCGCCTGGTTGTACGAGGTCTAATGGATCAAGCGTGTATAGTTGTATAACACTTTAGCAAGGCACATTTCCCAATGTTGTAACTTTGGCACTGCCTTTCACATTGCTAAAAAGTTTTTTCACCGTTGCTAGCTGCCGCATTTAGTCACCTAGTTCGCGTCCTAAATCACAAAAAGATGAATGCTTTAGAGATGCCTCTGAACAGCTTATTTGGCATGGCTCGTATAACTTCTCCATTGTATAACTGCCTACATTCAGAGCCCATTAGCAGACGGAAGAAAATAAAATCAATCAGAAGAGTACGACCCACAGGCTGATTAAAGAGGCTATTATAATGTCAACTACAGGTATAAAGTTACTTTATATTCGCAAAAGCCACAATACAACGCAAAATTTAGCTAGAGCATCCCTTTAAGTTCATTAATTATCTAACATTAACTTCTGGCAAATAAATATAAACATGATCATATGACCATGTGTGACACATTCGTCTGGGATCGTAGTCAGAGCAACCTGGCAGAAACTCGTCCCTCCTGCATTCATTTAACTGCCATCTGGACACAAGTGTTTTTAACAGGAGAAGTTATTACAGACAGCGCTGTATGGTCCCTCCCAATGAGTTCACTATTATAATGACATTTCTGTGAAATCAGGGTTTTTTTTCCATTATTCTTAATAGACACCTTCAAACAATGAGCATTTCTAACCGTGTTATGTTACATACACTGTCTATTTGCATCTGAACAGAGCCGGCTCTGACCAATTTGGCACCCTACACAAGATTTTAGCTGTACGGTGACCCCTTGCATCGCTGCTAATTCCACCACCGCCAATCAATGTGTTCGTACCCACACACAGAAACCAATTACAAAGCACAGCTTTATGCCTTTGGGATTTTAGTTATTTTAAAAACAAAAAACCACCACAAAATTAAAACAGTATTAAAGAAACAAATGACATAAAACGAATTATAAATACAATATTAAAGAAAGCAAGCCCAGGATTTGCAGAGGTGGGATTAAAATATTTCAAAAGTGCATCTGAAGAAAGAGAACAAGTATATGTGAGCATTGTGTGTTACATTATATTAATAAAAAAGCTGCTGATGGGGAAACCCAGTCAATAATCGCCATGATAGCCTATAACATTGCAAACACAAACAGCGAGAGGAATTACACCTAGCACAAAACCCGTATTCAACGAGTACGTCTCTCACATGACGCATGCTGTTTGCTATACAACTAATCAATAATGAAAATGCAAAGGCTTACAACTATTAATTACAAAAGGTGATGGAAAAGGAAAAGCATTGTAAATGACTATTACAAGCAGGGCTAATTGGACTTAGATGTTAATAAAAAGGTGCGCCTGGTTTCTTGAAGCAGACAGTGGATGGTTTAGTGCAGCACACTTAAAAGAGAAAGTGTATTTCTTAGAATTATGTTATTATGTTAAAATTAAGGTTATTCCCCAAACACCTGAATAATCTTTCCAACTTTCCCAAATGAATTTAAGGTAGGAGTAACTAACGTTAACTCTGGCTATTTACTGAGTCAGTGAACATCACTCCAGCACTAACTATTATGCAATACTCTATCTTTTCTTATACCTTTTCTGCCCTAGGCACCAGAGGGCTTTGGCTGTTTGACATGATATATAACTATTTAATAAATACAGAATTAGGCTACTGATTTCAACTTTATCACTTTTCGCGGTCAGTGTCACGCACTAGTTCAGATAACTCACCCATCTTTGTAAAATATGGCCTATTTAATAGGCTATTTATGTTGTTGCAGGCTTTTTTTGTAATATTTTGAAATAATCGTATTCAATTAGTATTAGTAAAAATAGCAAAAGTTTTTTCTCTTCCCTTATTTGGGGCGCCCCATGAAAGGATGGATGGTGCCCCTAGCATTTGCTTGTACCGCGTGAACGATGGGCCAGCTCTGCATCCGTATTTTGCTTTTTAATTTCCATAAATGGCCATGTGTGATTATTATCAAACCACTGTTTAGCTTAAGAAGCTAAGAGAAGACAGCAGGCCGCATTGCCACCTCATGGCTCCAGGGTCCTTGTTACGTACCTGAGATCAGGGCGTTCCAAATGTTCGCCCCGTTTCTGCGTGGGTTTTCTCCTTGTACTCTGGTTTCCTTCCAGCTCTCAAAACCATGGCTGCAGGTCAATTGGCTACTCTAAATTGCCCTTAGGTATAAATATGTGTCTATGGTGAATTGGCCTCCCATCCATAGTGTATTCCCACCCTGCGCCCTGTGTAGGCTCCGGATCCACTACGGATCCACCGTGAAACCCTGCCAGGATAAAACTGTTACTGAAGATGAATGAATATTAGCAATTTAGCAATCAGATGTACTAGACTAACCCTTAAACAAAAAGAATGCTTAGACTATTAGCATGCAGCACAATTTAAAGATTTGGCTTTTATGTTTTCCGTTTTGTTTACTTGCTATTTTGCGTCAGTGAACTTCTTCACTATTGCATCTATACTAACTTAAATCATTTATGAAGAGATTAAAAGTTAATTTAGGGTCACCTGTTTCTGTTATGCCGGGATCAAACTACATGAATTCAGACTGATTTTGACATGATTCCGACAAATATCCAGCCTCAGGCCCGAATATGAACGACAAGAATGATGAATGGGGTTCAGCATTGTGGCATCTGGGACACCCCACAACAGCCCAACAAAGAATTTAACATGTCAGAATTTTGTATTTTCTCACCTAGTTTGACAACTCCTACTACATGTTCCTTCAGTAGCCGTGAACGACAATTCCTTGACCCTTCACCTAGACGACACGCAAGGATATGAACGATGATTGGTTGGTGTCAAACTTGTAGCGTTGCCAGTCTCCTGACCAAAACACGACAAGAATTTATGGCACTGTGATTGCCTAATCTGCCATTGTGACCACCATGAAAGATAAAAATACAGGTAAAAAGGTAGTTGCTGGCTTCTGATAAATGTTTGCCATCTTAAGAATTGCCTCCCTAGTCTATATTGTGATACAAACAACACAGCTATTTTTCCAGGTGATTTTTAGAAATGACTAGAACTTATAAAAACTGACAGTATGAAATATATTGCTTCCAAACAAGAACATCTCTCTACTTAATGGTCAAAACAACTTTCAGTCCACAAAATATCACTCTTATTGTTCACAGAGCTGAGTAGGCAGCTTTCAAAATGAATGCACTTCAATATAGTCGACTCCTGACCTTACTGAAATGGCAGCCAGTGACAAAGCCTAAAAAGGATTTCAATTTTTTTCCATCACGTGTGTTTTCTATTCTATTTATTTAAATGCAATCCCACAACGATAACCAAGCACCTCTAATCTGATTGCTGGGGCTTTTCCAGTAACTAAAACCTTCTGCCCATTACTTTTTAGAAATTCAAAATTCATAATCTTGTTACTGATATTCTGTTACTCCCCAGCCATGAGGGGAATATCACCTAGATCACACCAGCTCCACCTAAAAAACAGTATTAGTGATGATCGAATATCCAGAGCTCTCACTAGATGTGGCTCCAGGCTTTCATTTCTGACAGGTCCACCAATCATGCCAGTCACATCTCTGCAGGCGTTTATGGAACACAGTGAGTTTCTCTAGCTTAGGCCACCCCCCCCAACACACACACACACCCACACACACAGACACACACAGAAACGCACACACACACTGGGTCTCTGCCTCTGTCTCCCCCCTGCAGGGAGAACACCCTGCCAATAACAACCATCAATTTCACTCAGATATAAATAGACGTTCTCCTTTCTGTGCTCTGCAGCTTTGATCCAGGGAGTGCTTTATGAAAAAAAACAACACAATTTATTACCAAAGTGGCAACAAAGTGTATTGCATGTTCATAAAGACTCATATTAGTTTTTTTTTATCAATAATTTGTTAAACTTTTTTACATTTCCACAAGGATTACATGTTACATGGAATTTAACATATTCATAAAAACATGAACAAAATCACTCAAGACAATATAGCCTGAAACTCAACATTTTCCCAATGAGACTAAATTTCTGTCTAGAATTTGTCACTTCTTTCATGCCTGGATATAACCGGGTTTTCTGCAAGTTATAAATCATACTGCAGTGTAGAAAGATGCTCTGCAAGCATGTTTCTGGCCAAATGCATTGTTTGATTTTATTTATATCCTGGACTTCCTATAAGCAGAGTATGTTAAGTACATTATTAACCATTTTTTTTATTTCATTTTAACTGGTTTATAAAAATATGGCTTCCGAACCAAAATGTAAAATCAGTTGTTCTTAATCCCTGCTTTTCCAATTCCGATAAAACCCTTGGGAGTGTGATGTAACAGGAAAATAATCAGTGACAGGGTGAATGCAGCCTGACATGAAGTGGAGTTACTGTTACCACCACAAACTTGATTATCTTCATTTATACAAAAATTAGGTCCAGTCCACTAATTTGATTAGTCGAGCGGCGTTCCAAGAGTGCTGATATTTAACAATAACAGCACTGGGACTTTTCAGTGTATGTATCACTCCGCTTGTCATCGGAACAGTTTCTAAGGTAGTGCTAGTGACATATTCAGCTGACATGTCAATCGATACTTTTCAGGAATATAACTTAAGACTTAAAATATGCAAGCTTGTCAGATGAAAATGAAAAGAAAGATGTCAATTTTCCCAGAAGCACCTTTAACAGGAACATACAAATTAGTGTGAGCTAGCTAGCTAGTCAGCTAGTCAACATGCTATAAAATGAGTGTGGCTTCTTCAGGATCTGTTTCTGATAAACAGAACATTTGACCATATTGTGTCTGAAATGTCATTTACTTAATATTATGTATGAAATTATTATGTATGAAAGTATGAAAGTGACATATGAAGATTGTGCTGCTGTACTGGATGTCGTGCCCGAATCACAGCCATGCTGATATTCAGTACAACAGCGTGACCTTGAGTGTGATATTGCTTAAATATTAAAGGTCAGCATGTACATTTTTGTTCCATTTATGTTGTGGTATGTCTGTGAAACACATTAGTCCCTGTTATCACTTATGTTATAACCGCTATAAACACTTATTCCCTCAACAGCTTCTCTTTTTTATGTCTTAAAGTTAATATGACAAACAAAATCCCATTTTTAATGCTACTGAGAAACCACAACCCCACCAAACCCACTACCGTGTCACAAAACTTAAAGTTACAGCTTTACGTCTGACTGTTACAAAGCTCTGACACTGGAGATCCCTTCCATAAATGCTAAAAAAAATCACAGAAAACTTAACACTTACAAATACACATATTTTTAATCAGTGTTCCTTAGTGTTCACAATGCAAGTCCCTAAGCTGTTACTATAGCAACGATAACATGTGCATTAATATAAACCTGTGTTATGTCTTGCAGAGCTACTGTCAGAGCTGCTGTTATAGAATATTAATCAATACCTTCTGATCAGCCAGATTCAAATATTCAACAGCACTGGAAATAAATAAAACTAATCAAAATACCAAATAAATAAACATTATATTATATTTGGTTAATATTTGATACATTGACTTAATTTAGATAAGATTTCATCAATGCCTGGCTCACTGGTACTCATTTTCTCCTACCAAACATTTTTAAATAATCTTACTATACTACATTTCTATCCACACTACATATATTAGCTCTGAGACTGCACTCAAAGAATCCAAATGTACAGACTTAAAAGTTTCTAATTGCTCTCAGTATAAAAACAGACTTCAAAACCTGATTGCTAGCTGTAACCCAAGCCTGATTTCTAAGCTTAGGCATGGCCCAGCTTCCCGAAACCATAACCAGAGTAATATAATAGAGGGAGAACGTTCATGATACTCTCCCTACTATTTTTATTGTTCTATAATGGATTTAGAACGCCAAGCCCATAGATTCTAGAATGGTCCGGGCGTTTTCCTGTTTTGGAAGACGCGGGAGAGGAGTTCCACTGTCGCGTGGAGAAAAAGGAAGCAACATGATGCAAGAGGTGCAGACAGCTAATGGTTTCAGGACACTAAAAGCTGGCTTGTTGAAAGCAGCTTTGATAAATCTTGGCTGCGTGCGCCATTCGACGCCCTGCCAACAATCTGCAGATCAAATCAGCACACACACAGATACTGTATGCAATTTGCTTTTCTGTGAGTGTGCTTTGCTTCTCGCGTGCCACACAGGTTAGCGTTAACTCCTGATCTCCTGTCTCATTATTCAGGTATTCATTTTTAAGCATATTCTTCAGTGACTGCTTTGAATTTGATCTCCTAGGAAAGGTATGTAATTACAAGTGAGGAATGTAAGTCTGAACCCACTGACAGAAAGCATACTAGTTATGATGAACCTGCCTTCAGCTATGCTATTCTTTATCTTCAGGTTAGTGCCCAAATTAGGCCAGTTTGTCCTTGGAGAAGGAGGCAGTGCATCCCCGATACCTCGTCCTTACCGGCACAGAAACCCAATATCTAACAGACGCACAGTCACTGCAGTGTACTCAGGCAGCGAGCAGGATGAGGCCCGTCATGACCCCCATGCAGCCTCACGCTCATCGTCCAGGCTGTTATAATCACTCAGCATAATGTGGTGATGATTTTTAGAAAGTGATTAAAATTATAGCCGACTGTACTTTCAATCACATTTCTAATCAAGCGTAATAATATGAAAAGAACCGAAGACCCAATTTAAAATGAAAAGGGTCTGGCCGGTTCGGACTTAATAAGCATTCATTGTCCTAGTAGGAAGACGAGTCTCTCCTGGCATTTTCCCCTCTGCGATAATTTCATCTTCTTAATGATGATGACAAGTGTGACCATCTCCTGCCTGTGAATACGACCAGCTCATAGACAGATTGGAGAGTCTGGATTGTCTCCTAATAGTCACGACACCTCGCAAAATGCTGATGAAGTGTAATAGGACATCCAGCCTGACAAGACAGCCTGCAGAGCCACAGTCATCACCATAATAAATTCTATGAAGAGATAGAAAGCTCAACACTCTGCTATCAACGAACAATATGAAGACAGTGAAGTGAGCAGAGGAAGAACATTAGCTCTGTGATGTAAGAAATTGGGGAATCCGTTCTAGTAGTCCTAAACTTTCTAAACCGTTCCGAAACTTTTCCATTTTTGCATGGCCATGTTTTCAGTGAACTAAATAATACCATACCCTTATGCCTTATTAGGATGGGATTCGTTTCTCAGGATGATATCTATAGTAAAATATTTGCATGTCTTCTTCATAAGAAAACTCTTACATTCCGATGATTTTTGTGTTGCATACATTGATGGATCATGACTTCATTTCTGTTATCATAATATTGTAGCATATGCTAATAGAAAATGTTGCACTGATCAAGTTTTGTGACTTTTTTTTTTACTTTTTTTTGCTCCCAGTGAGGAAGTACATAGAAATAGTGATGGTGATTAAAACTATGGTTTTAGAGCCTTACTAAACATCGATCATTGCATGATTGCCAGAGATATTTTCTCCTAAAAGTTGGCTAAATACAGCAGGTAGCAACAGGCAAAAAATAAGAATATGTTTTTTTAATGCCGCACCTGCCTGTAAATCACGGATGATTACCCAGATGGGACTAAAATGATCCAATCACTTCTGAGTTGTTGAAAAACAGAAGGTAATTCAGACTGGAATTTTCTCAGAGGAAAGAGGGGAAAAAAACACAGCCAGTCTGGATGAAAATAAAACCACAGAGTAGCACCTGCAACCAATGTAATTACCCCAGATCCGCATGTAAATCCCATCAGAATAGGGGTTTTGATGTTAGAAGTGAATTCCTTGGCTTTAAATGGGTCACTCCAGAAATGCTGCACCAGTGCTGTTGTCAGAAATCACACCATGTACTTTAGTAAGACAAATTTTGGGACAGACGTGATCTTGGGATTTCTTCATCTGTTCAGGCTGTATAGTGTTTTACAAGGTTCCCTGGACCCCCTTCAGCTATGTCCAGCATCACCCAGCTACAGTGTTAATAACTTTCAGTATTATGGTCTGTCTTCATATTCAGAGCCGGCTAGTTCAAATCATATCTCAGTAGATACACAAGGAAAGTTCTATATATTCAAAAAGTGTTTGTTTAATTTGATTTACCTGATGTAATCAGTTTAAACTGTTTCTAGAGTACAGCTCTCAGATTTTTCAATTGCCTCAAGACCACACCCATTCAAAACATGTACTCGCTCTAAAACCTTAAAGAAATCAGGCAATAGAAAATACAAGCTGATACAAACTGAAAATACAAACTGAAGACTACACATTATGTGTAAAGTCTGCTGTCAATTCCAATATGATGGTGCATAAAAGCAGATTAGATTTATATTAAAGTAGCAATAAATAATAAGCAAGATTTAAATAAACATGAAAAAAGTAGCCTGGGAGACATGCTGGTAAAATGCGTAGCACTGCTGACTCACAGCTCCACGATCAGGAAGAAAATATGACAAATCTTTACTCTTACCTCAGAGTTTATCATCCTGCTATATTTAAAAAGTGAAGCAGGTCTAATTTTAGGCTTTCAAAAGATAAAGACAAATAGAGTCAGATGAAACCTACCACTATTGATGTATGTATGAGAAACTTTCTTTTAACAATGTTCTAATTGACCATTAGTAGTTTGGGAGAGCCGCCATTCTGATTCACTACAATAACATTCGCTCTGATCCATGAGGAAAGCACTGACTAACTACATACATTTGGTCTAGCATGAATTTCGAACCTTATATATCCATCACAGTTTATTTCACAGACCTACTGTGTCTGAGGAAAGAACAACTGAAAACAAATACACGCCATGAATCCCAACAAATCAAGTAGCAGATTCATCTGTGAATGTAAGACAGCTGGCGTGGCCTTGGCTCAGTGGTTTTTGGTTCTTATTGTGTTTTCATTAAAATAACAAGTTTAAACATTTTCACTGTAATTGATGCCAGTCATGATTTTTTTCATGCGTCCAAAAAGAACACCTGAATTGAAAACGATGTTAAAAGCTCAATGGAGCAATTCTGCCACTGAGTATTAAACAAAACTATCCAAACTATAAATTCTGCACTTTAAAAATATTCTTCTTTTTTCAAATGCTGTCTGTCTTGATATTTAAAAGACACATATCATTCATTCATTCCCAGGAGCCCATACTGGGAACACTGGGCACAAGGCAAGACTACACACTTGAGGGGATGCCAGGATCATACACATACACACACACACACACACACACACATTCACACCTTGGGGCAATATAATTCAGTCATGATTCCACCCAGTGGCCTGGTTTTGGGAAGTGGGAGGAAACCGGAGTATCTGGAGGAAACCCATGTAGACATGGGGAACACTTGTAAAACTTCACATTACTAATAATCTGAGCTCAAGATTGAATCAGGGACCCTGGAGCTGTGGGGTGATAATGTCACCATGCTGCGTTACTGGCATTGTGGCGTGGTGGCATTGTTTTTACATGAATGCCATTGTTTTCACTTGAATAGCATTGTTTTCACTTGTATAGCATTGTTTTTACTTCACTAGCAAGTCTGTGACCATCACTGTGAAACTGTCAATCAAATTGCACACAAATATGATGTTCTTCAGATAACAACCTGGGTAAACAAAGCTGCTTTCTAAAACATTCCATAAAAAAACTCTGTTTTATGAGATATGAATGCAAGAAGTTTGAGTGTCTTTTGGTAGAACACAGAATGTTGGCTCCAGGTCCCTTCATAGCTGCTGGTTATATAAGGTGAGAAAGCAGCTTCAGTCGACTCACCACCAGTGTGTAAAGTCTGGGTGAGTTGCACTTGTGGCAGCTGAAGTTCTCAACTACCAATCACTGATCACTATTGATCCCAAAGACCAATTACTGATCCCTATAGTTCCCAAAGACCACTGACTGATCATCATAGTTCCCACAGACTAATCACTGATCACCATTGTTCCCAAGGACCAATCACTGATCATCATTGTTCCCAAAGACCAATCACTGATCATCATTGTTCCCAAGGACCAATCACTGATCACCATTGTTCCCAAGGACCAATCACTGATCATCATTGTTCCCAAAGACCAATCACTGATCACCATTGTTCCCAAGGACCAATCACTGATCATCATTGTTCCCAAAGACCAATCACTGATCAC
>JAQQZR010000012.1:4840666-4855809 GCA_030068235.1 Notoglanidium macrostoma
CATTGTTCCCAATGGACTGTAAACAGTCTTTCTTGTCTATATTTACAAGGACAATGTTAATTATTCCATCATTAAGTATTTCTTTTAAGACTATTTCCAAAACACTCGCTACCATTACTTCATTTTGTCTGCATTCTGGATAGAAATGATCGTATTTTGTAAATACAGTATGTAAATAGTTAGATAGTGGTGGTATGACCAAAGACTTTATCTTTCTGTAAGAGTCTTCAGGCAATCTTCCTTCTGCATGTAACATTTTTCTTACACACATTTCATGAATATGCACATTAGTCTAGTGACTTTTTCAGCATGCATTAGCTATATCCCCTGAAAAGGACTGGCAACACTGATAAAATGTTAACAAAACTGCACTCTGTGTTGTGCCACATTGGATCTCTAACACCCAATGTGAGTAGCTGCCAAGTGAAATTCCTTGTGTGAAGCCAATTAAACCCATTATGGTTTTGACTCTAAGCCTAGTCACAAGACTTACATCAGTGCCAACACACTGTCGCATTTGTCAGAGCAGAAGCAGATTCACAAGGTTCTGAAACGCGGATACTATTAACGCTCTGAAGGAGGTTATGTGCTTTATCTGCTTCTCTGCTATGTTGTTATCCCCGTTAACCAGCGATGGCCCAAACCACATGCTATTTACTTCACACCATCCACCTCCAGTCCTGCCTCAGTCCCCGTTCCGCTGATAGGATTGATTTTCTCCAGCCAGCCAGCTGTCGTCGCCTTGTTTGCTGTTGCACAGACTCCATTATGGCCGCAAATCACTGTATTCGAGGATATAATGAAAACTGTGATTCTGCATTAAAGCTCGGAGTGGAAGTAGCCAGTGCAATCTATTTCTCTGT
This sequence comes from Notoglanidium macrostoma, assembly GCA_030068235.1. Taxonomy (NCBI): domain Eukaryota; kingdom Metazoa; phylum Chordata; class Actinopteri; order Siluriformes; family Auchenoglanididae; genus Notoglanidium; species Notoglanidium macrostoma. The sequence goes on from JAQQZR010000012.1 coordinate 4,841,530, forward strand.
CTTTCTTTTTTTCTTCCTCTCCATCCCAGTCTCCTCATTTCCATCTCTCTCCCTCGGTCTTAGCAAGCATTGTATTTTGACAAGCCTTGCTATGCTGTTTTTTTTTTTTTGCTAAGGGAAAATGGATTCAGCGACGTGGTCCTAATTTGCTGTTCCCTAACTACTTTCCTCACTACACTAGTGTGGAAACAGTGTGACAGTGACTGCTTTGACATTTCTGTCACATCAAAAGAACAGTGGACAAGGATGCCGGGTTTGTACAGATACTCGGCAGTCTCTTCACACTTTCTGGATGACTTCCTCGCACTTCTTTACAAAGTGAATCTAACTTCATACATGCTTTACTGGTCGTGTTTCCTGCTTCTTGCATTTTTTTTCTGAAAAATTAAAGCCCACAAAGTGTCCACCAACACAGTAACAGGCAACAGGACATGTCGTTGTCATGAATTTCATACAAGGAAACCTATTTGTATTTTCATTCATGCTAACTGAGCATGTTATCTATTGTTACAAACTGAATTATTATGAATTTTACCCTTTGCCGTTAGCTATAGTGAATGTGACAGTATCCTAGGTAGCCAGTTAAGCTAAGCTAAATGGTGCTGGATAGCTTGCTAGCATTTTGTACACTGTTAACATTTAAAGAGCAGTTTGACACAAAACAGGCATTTATTTCTAAATGCAATGATGTTGTCTACCCTGTTGTTTAATGCTAGCAGAAAGTCTTGGGTTAAGCTGTAAGCTGTGTTGTTTTATTTATCTTGCTAATGTTACTGCTCTTTGCTAGTTAGCTAATGATGCTTGGTGTCACAGTTGCTAGCACGATATTTAGGCTTAGGTAGTGAAATGTATTTGTGAAGTATTATGTTTTCTCCTTTGATGCTTTTGTATCAGGACAGAATTTTTGCTGGTCAATAATAATTCTGAACTGGCCTAAGGAACCACAGAGCCACAGCCCAACTACATGAAAATAAATAAATAAATAAAATGGTCCAAAAATGTTTGGCTTTAGAAAAAAGGAAACAAAATCATAATTTTGTGCATTTCTGGTTTGTGAAATACGCAATATGTCTTTTTTTGTTGCCTGTTGTGTTCATTTTTCTTAATCTTTGCAATATTTTCCCCCATATTTAGACAGTCTAATCACTGTAGTATCTGTATATTTCCCATTATAACAGAAACGATTCTGTACATTGTAAATACACTGCACCTACACATTCCCTGTGTTTGCATGTGTTTGCAGGGACTGATTAGATTGAATTGCCTATTCCACCTGCAATCTTGCTCCAAAACCAGCCCAATTTGCTGCAAAAAAACATGACTCAGATAATCCTGAGAGGAGACATTTGAAAGATGTCGTATTCATAACAAATGAGAATACTATCAGCGATATAATGTCTACTAAAATGGGTTTAAAAATCCTTAATGGTCCCACATCAGTTCAGTGGTTTGCAAAAGCTTTGCCTGATCAATTTAATCAATGGTTCTGCTTTATGACCCAAAATGTGTCATTGATTATCATTTTGAATCCTCTAGTGCATTAAAGTGAAAGTAATATTCATAATCATCTGATAGCATTTTAATTAGAGAGCATTCAAGCAGACCCACAAGATAATTAGCTATAAGGCTCCAGTCTTTAATGAGTAAAGAAATCAGGTTAAGCTCATTTATCACAGCAATGAGTAATGCCAACTGATATTAGAAGCCTCCTAGGCATAATTGTCTTTAAACAAGCAATAGTTTCAGGCCTCGATTTACATTGGCCTATAAAAGACATATAAATAGATCAAAGATTTGCACAGATTCTCTTATATCAACAGATTAATCGGGGAAGTGGACAGAAAGTGTATTCCAATTTACACACAACATGGAGGAAGGAACAAGAAGAAACACCTGCTAAGCCCCGAAATTGCCTGAAGTCCCGTTCATGGGTTGTGCTCAGATGAAAGGCAACAGCATTAATACCTGCAGCCTTTCATATCTATGTTATTATTCCATGATGGCCTGAGTGGGATTTGAACCCCCGAATCCAAAATTATTGCGCTCCCTCAGTCCCATATTTATAGTTTAGAATTAAAGCGCCTGCTTTAACCTCACAACCTCCATAATATCATAAAGCATATTCATGAATTACTAAGATATTTATTTAAAATGTGTTTTGTTTTGTTTTGTTTTGTTTTGTTTTACAAAAAATGAACAAAAATGAACCACAATGTGTGGGCGTGGGTGTGAGATGTATTGATGAACCCAGTGACTCTTATGCAAAAGGCTCTCATAAAAAAATGACAGACTGTGATTAAATTTTCAAGTACGAATCGTGTCTGTTAATTAATTCTGCATCAAAACCTCAAATCATTCGTTGGTCAAATGCGTAGAAATAAAAGAAGAAAATGTCAAGCACGACCTGAGGCAAATCCCTACACACACAGAAAGAGAGAGCGAGCAAGACAGAGAGAGACAGAGAGAGAGAGAGAGAGAGAGAGAGAGAGAGAGAGGGAGATAAATATGCAGCCACCACTGACTCCCTCCTCACGTCACCACCATTAAGACATTATCAATCAGTTTGTCTCCTTTAGATGATGCTATTTAAGCTAAATGAGGCACTGAAGTCAGTTAAATGCAACTGCTGCATTTCACCAGCGGCCTTCAGTCGAGTGCCAACAAACTCTACTGACGGACTTTACACACATGGCTTGTGGTCAGATGGCATCACGCACATTTAGAATAAAAACAAGACACTGCTTTACAGCACTGAAATTTAAAGATTTCTAGAGAGTGCCACACGGCCTTTGAGATTACAGGAACCTACTGGCTCTTAATGTCCAGATGGGTAACGGATCCCGCCTGATACCAAACTGATACTAACATCGTCACGGTGTCTGAGACGAGTCTTCACTGCGAAATAATGCAAAATGCCACAGATGTGATGGCAACGTTGATTAAAGACCAAGCTGACCAGCACTATGTATCACTAAAAGGCAAAATAGCTATCTTTTCTCCAATATTTCATCAAAATAAATGATGTATTGGATTGTGTATTGGATTAAAAACCAGGACAGATTTCATTCTTTCCAATCTATTGACATACTTTATAATTGTGTGATTTTAACTGTTTAATTTTTAATTTGACAACCTTCTGGTTGAATATCATTATCGGAACTGTATCATATATCACCTTTGGAGTTCTGATCTGGGTATCATTTTGAAAATGGTTTGGTGCACCTCAATAGTTTTGCTATAAGTATTTAAAAAAAAAAAAAAAAATGGATTTGCGCATGCCTACCTGTCTCTCAACCTCTGATATTTAACTATGTCATTATACACATGTGGGCAGGAAACAAATAATATTGACCAGTAATATGATGTGTACTTCCTCCTCCCCCACACTTCAAGCAACAATGCACAACCTGTTTCTTCCAGAATACAAATAATATGCATTATGATTTACACAACATGTTGTCTTTAAGAGAGATCTTATTTTGTGTTCATGTGCGTGGTAATTATCATACAAGCTCAGGGCATAAAATATGTCAGTAGAATGAAATGTCAGCTCTGCTACTGATCCACCGTTACAGGCCAATAGGCTCATATACACAGGACCAGATCAGTGCATGAGAATGAAATCTGTTTAGTTTATGTTAAAATGTCACAGTCTTCTATTGTATCTATATACGTTATTGACAATGTCAGAGTTCTGTCTCGTAAAAAAAAATATTTTCTAAAAAAATATACTTTTGTACAGAAAAATGTATTGACATTGTATATACTTTCTCTGTAGTATAGAAACTGCATGTTTTTAGCCAGATAACTGTGATATATACTGCGTATACTCAATGTTTTTAGATTTAATAAGTGAAAATATCTGTATGTTGATTAATCTAAAGCTAACACTTGTGTATATAGTATAACTCATTTAAAGGTAAGAAGTTCTACTTTGTTTATTTCTGATGCTGTGTGCAGCCACATGATTTGATGTCACTGCGTAATCAGGGAAGGAATTCGTAGTTGAAAAGACTACCCTAAATAGACTTCTCAGTTGCGGTGGCATTTCATGTCACATAAGATATGTTCCCATTTACTCTGTCTAGAAAGAAGGGTTGACTACGTTGTGCAAAGATAGTAATATCACCATCAGCAAATAGTGCAAACAAGAGATTTTTTTTAAATATCCTTTATTTAAATATCCTTTATTGCTATAGCGAGGTGCTGTTAGTATGTTTGCACATCTGTATTTTCCAAAGTCTAATATAATAAAGAACACAATTTATAATAAATAGATTTTTCATTTCATTATATAGAAACAAATAAAAAAACATCTAAAATCATTGAGAATCATTCATAATTTTTTTTTTAAAGTCTAGATTTTATTCATATATTTCTTTCTTTTTTTCTTTCTTTCTTTCTTTTGTAATATCATCCATGCCTAATAGTCTGTACAGGTTCTCTGTATGGACTCTCTGTACAGCATCGACATGTAGACTCTCCACTATATAGACTCTACGCACAGACACTCTGTATAGTCTCTATAGCTTCCCTGTATGGAGTCTCTGTATAGACTCTCTTGTAGATGCTCCATGTACAAACATTCTTTTTAGGCCTGTTTTTCCTCTAAGCCACAATTAGACTTTGATGCCATACTTATAACCAGCCTCACAAATGAGCCACATATAAACTTTTGTAGACAATAGAAGTTAACTGTCGGGAAAACTTGGCTTGCTTTACTTTCCTCTAAAAAGGATGACTTTCTGTAGGATTTAGCAGGAGATATACTGTTCTAATTAGATGCTGTCTGAAAGTCTTTGCCTGTCTGGAATTCATTCAGGGGTTTTTTCTATTTAAGAGTCCAAAACTTTGTTTATTGTGGTAATTATACTGAGTACACAGTGCAAGTCATTAACCAACCATATGTCCTATTTGCTCCAAATGCCCTACCTGTCCTCTGAGTGCCTGGTTCCGCAATCCACCTTTTTTCTATCTAATTATCAAGGGGACTCATTCACAATTACCTACAAAATGCTTTTTAATTGGCCATATGCCGCAATGTCGCTCAGTTAAAACAGAGACAAGCCAGATTAGCTACTAATGAAGGTAGGTGATGACTGCTGTGTGTGTGTCCATGAACTACTGATACATCTAATGCCTCATTTAGAGACATCTCATCCTGGGAAAACAAATAAACAGACAGGAACAAAAAGGGAGGCCTTACTATCAAAAGGAGATACTAAATCTTATAGATATTATAAGATATATCTTAGAGATATTAAAATCTTGGTCTGTCCAAAAAAGTAATTTCAGGCATGTTTCGCATCTGTCTGATTATTGTGCTTCTCCTCATTTTTTTAAATATGCAGAATTTCCAGAATACCAAACAATATAATACCATGTTTGAAAATACATTTTTATTACTTTTATTACTTATTCTACATTAAAAAAAAACAAAAAAACTCCAAAAGTTATTGCTCTTTCATCAGGGACATTGATGGCCTAGGGGAGGGCAAACTCCTAATAAAGATGTGTCGATTATAACATTGTGCCCCCCAGTGGTCTGGACTGGCGGCACTTTCACAGCCTTCAGCACCAATCAGTACTGTTTCTAGCTCAGGCTTTTGCTTCTCCACATCAGTGGTTCCCAATCCCAGCCCTGGAGACAACAAGCTCTGCACGTTTATGGATTTCCCTTGTTCACACACACCTGCCTCATTTGCTGAAAGGCTTGATAATTAGAAGAGGGGTTGAATCAGATGTGGCTGTACAATTAAAATACAAAATTAGGGAGAGAAATTGACCCAATTCTCTGCAAATGGGTGCACTTGTGTGTCCACTGGTCTAACACGCCTGCCTCAGTCATTAAGGGCATGTTAATTAGATCACGGGCTGAATCCGATCTGTTGATGAAGCGGAAATACGAAAGCATGTGAATTGCATGGGGTTTCCAGGACTGGGATTTGCTCTTATGAATCATAGGATGCTCCTTTCTACAGTGGAATATTTCCTAATTAAACTCGGATTAAAAAGTGGACTTTGTTTAGTAGATCGACACGTGTGGAAATTTGTTCGAACGACTTTAAATTAGGAAGCTAGGGACATTAAGGTTAGGATTAGGGTGGGGTTTCCATTCTCGAAGGCTTTTACAATACATGAAAAGACATTCCCCAGACTTGAATGGGACAAATAACGTTTGTCCAAAGTTAAAACTTTTAAAAAGTAGTGTGGTTATATACAAAGATGTCAAACTCAATATCAACCAGTTATGGGATGTCCATGTCCACTTAGCTTATAATTAAGGTTATTAATCTTAAAGCACTTCACTCATTACCTACAGCAAACTAATAAGAAAGAAATGCTTTTATGAGAGTAACGAGTGTGAGTCTGGATCCACTGATGGGTCCTGGGAATTTACCCAATAACAACATGCTTTTTATGGGCCGGTTTGAATTATGGCTCAATAATGGCCGTCTCTGGACAGTTCTGGTCTGCCGGTGCTTATGGGTTAATGGTTGTGTCTCTTCTTATGACTTAAGACATATAAAGTCAGGATGAGAAAGAACAACAGTCTGTTACAGTAAAGATGATCTCAGCTTTGTGATACCTTTGGGAAATTCAACCCAGGGTGAGTATAGATGAGCTATCATTTGAGAAATGTATAGGTTTTAAATGGATTGGGAGCATGCAATCCAAATCTGCCAACTCTGGCTGGATGATGATGATGCTGATGATGATGATACTAAAGCTTTAAAAAATCATTAAACCCCCCCCTGCCTATAGACTTACGGTAGAAGACGTACTCTGTGCACTTGCACCACTGTCTGTCGTCTGTATGCGATGCGTAAAGGGGAGAGGTGAGCGCCGAGCTGCACGCCACCAGCCGGAAGCCGCTCTCCGCGAGCAGGTCAAACGCCCTCTCCGCGTGCCCGAAAGTGAGGACGAACCGGGACGTGTAGCGCTCAGGAGGACGCTCAGGATCCCTGCTTTCCCTCAACGCCCCTCCAAAGACTTCTTTAGCCAGGGCCACCCTTCCGCAGACGAAAAGTTTGGGCAGTCTAGTGCCTTTCGCGTCTGAGACGCATGCGTCGCGCGCCGAGGCGACCGTGATGAACCCGTAGCGCCTGTGGGATGACGGGTACGACCTCTGATCGCTGCCTTGAGACACATCATCCAAATCACTGTGAAGGTATTCATCATGGTTTGGTCTCTTGAGATCATCAGGGGTGAGGATCTTGACCAGCTCCGGAAGCTGGAAGTACTCAGCCTCGCGCTTGAGTCGCCCTCTTTCCGGGAAGTGATCGGGAAGCACGACATGCTTGTCTCGCAAGTAGTCCAGCACGTATCGAAACAGAAATCCATCCCTGTCGATGAAGCATCGTCCTCTTGTGTCTCGGGCCATGTCGCTTGATGTCTCCTTTCTGGATGAAAAGAGTTTGGCCAGTAAGGAGCTGGGCATGCTGGTCAGGGTGGCGCGCCGGGTGTAGTACACCTGTCCACCCACGTTCAGCTCTATAACATCGGAAGTTTGGGTCGAGCCGCTGTCTTTGGGAGCCTGATAAATCCGACAGTTTTCAGTCAGTGCCATTTTGATGCGGTGTGACGGATGATAGAGTCACAAAGTTTTGCCCAGTGCAGGTTTATGAAAGGCGCAGCGCAAACCGGCGCAGTGCGAACGAGACATCACAGTAACGCCACGAGCCTGGGAACTATTCCATCCCTGCTCACTACAGTGCACAGTATAAAACACACTCACATCAAGGTAGTTACCTTTATCTCCTTCAGCCTTTCAAAAAGTGCTTTAAAGTCCTGCTGAGAAATGATGCCACTCAACCTCCAACTTGTTCCCAAGATGCGCCTTGCAGTCTACAGCTTTAGTTTAATTTTAGAGCACATCTGCTGCGAGATGCGCACACGGCCATGTGTGCTATCAGTTCCGTTAGAAATGTGTGTGTGTGTGTGTGTGTGTGTGTGTGTGTGTGTGTGTGTGTGTGTGTGTGTGTGTGTGTGTGTGTGTGTGTTGAAGGGTGCAGTGAGAAAGTTGAGCTCAGTCGACTGTGCATGATCAGTGCGCTCGCCCCGGGGACTGGATGGATGATGATGTTGCTACAGCAGTGCAGGGAGGGAGACTGTTCCCAGGGAGTGAAGCCTTACATCATCTTAAAGGAGAATGACAGAGCATGCAGACAGCGCATGCGCACCCCATGAGCATTAATAGCTCATTATGTAAATGCAGGTTGTGTAAGCAAATAAAAGAGCAAATCCATCCCAACGAATTTCATTTTTAAATAAATAAGTAAATAAATAACAAAAGGGTGCAGTGGTTAGCACCGTCACCTCACAGCAAGATGGTTCTGGGTTCGAAACTGTGTGGAGTTTGCATGTTCTCCCCATGTGTGCGTGGGTTTCCTCGGGGTGCTCTGGTTTCCTCTCACAGTCCACAGTCATGCTGATTAGGTCAACTGGGTACTCTAAATTACCGGTAGGTGTGAATGTGACTATGGATGTTCGTCTTGGTGTTAGCCCCGAGATAGCCGTCCAGGGTGTACCCTGCCTCTTAGCTGAAGTCAACTGGGATTGGATCCGGCTTCCTCGTTACCCTGACCGATCTACAGCGATATAGATTATGGATAGATGGAAAATGTTCAGCAGGAAGTGGTGCCACCTCACAGCTCCAGGGTCTAACCCTGAGCTCAGGTTACTGTCTGCACGGAGTTTCACGTACTCTCCCTGCATCAGTGTGGGTTTCCTGGTTTCCTTCCCCATATCAAAAGCATGCTAGTATACAGAAATCGGTAACACTTGCCCCTGAGTGTGAACGAGTGTATGAATCTGTGTGTTCAGGTTGTTCTACAATGGACTGGCATCCCATCCAGGGTGAATTCTTATTTTGTCCCCAGTAAACATGGGAAATGCTTTGGATCGACTGTGACTCTGAAGATGAATGAGTGCAATTAAAACCATGATCTCAAACTGCATTATTTCTCATTGTGATCATTTCTGAGTTTAGACAAATGCAATGTGCAAATTGTGACTAGCAAATTTTACAGTAACGTTTTTGGTTTGGCCTCAGGCTTAATCAAGATTTACACCTGCTGTCAAAATGCATCTTTGTGCCTGTCTTTCCAAACAGTGAGGAATCAGCAAAAATCCTTCCTCCTAATGTGCATTGTTTTGTAGAGGTCAGGTTGTGGTCTGAGATGTAAATACGAAATCAGAGGAAACAGTTTTAAAACTTGTTTCTGCTACCTTAATTAAAAAATCTACAAAGTCAACCGAGGTATTAGTCTTATTTCATTTAATGCCAAAATGGAGCCCATGTGGCTCTGGGTTCCAAACTCTATACAGCTGTTTTTTAAAAGCAGGCGTCATTTCATATAGTCTTATAATCTAAAGGTGGTTCTCATATATGCTGAATAGTCCGTTTTCCTCCACTTATACACAAGTATTTAGATAAACATTTCTTCCAGAGCTTTGCCTCAAAGTAACAATGTTTTTATGTAAAATTTGGTATGTTCTCCTCATATTCCAGTAGCTATCAATAAAATATCTGCCTAGTGGAGAAACACTGGTCTCTGTGGCATCCTCAGGTTCTGTAAACAGGATAAACTACACCAAAACTGTGCTTTTACCTTCACACAGAACATACATTCCTATAAAACTTTGTATTAAGTCTCCTCACTTAAATCAACTCATCAGTTAAAGATGAAGCCATAAATGAAAAATCCACCCTGAGCAATTTGCTCTTTATAATTAACACGTGATTTTCAGTGACATCCAAGATTTATTCTGTAATGATTACCTGTTGATATTGTTACCAGTACGGTTTAGCTCCTACTACATTTCCACATAAACAGAGCAACGCTTTAGTCTTTTAATCTGTCCAGCTCTCTCACCTCCTCATCTATACACTCTGCTAAAACTGATCCGCTTCCAGAACATCAACTTTCATGCTAACACTGCCGTCAGCAACAATCACTCTCGTCATATCATATATTGCTATCTAGCCAAGCAGAGCCTCTTGAGGAAACCGTGATGTATAGATGCGTTGCATTCAGGAAGTCCAGTGTTTGCTGCCTTCACTAATTCTGTTAGATTTCTCATTAATAGGACATCATTCTAAAATGCTCAGTGAGAAAATAGGCTCGAGTTCCTTTGGAGCTAACAGCAAAACCTGGCCATAATCCCTTATGATTTTTTTTTTTGTCATATTAAACACTATTGTAACTGCACTAACAGTGTCTCCCTGTGACATTACTGTGGTACACACCTCCTAGCTACTCTCAAAGATAATGAAAATACAACACTAACCAACAAATTAGCACTAAGCTCATCACAAAAATTTCAATATAAACATATTTAATGTGCTTCACAATGGAGGCTTCCTATAACAGGCTTAATCTGGTGTATTAGAATAGATCAAACACAAATCTGTGTGTAATAGGACTGTTGCCCTCCAGGAGCCTAACACCACAGCTGAGGTGATTCTGCAATAAGCTTTTGGCTTTGGAGCATTTCTGAGTGTTGGCTTTGAGCTTACGGTCACGCTTTCTTTGCTAATCACAGACATTGTGCTGAACGAGTGTTGCTAAGCACCGGTGACGAGACACACAGTGGGATCCAAATGGTAAAATGTACTGCAGGTTCATTTTTCTCATGACAAACATTTACTTTTTCTTTTTTTTTTTTTTTTTTTTTTTTTATCAATCTTGCAATGACTATCTGATGTCTTCCTAATTCAAGCCAACGTCCGAGTGTTAAGAATATACAGTCCTTGGAGAAATGAGTCATTTCACATGTGCTGGACTTGCTTTATATCACCAAAACCAGACAATATAAGCTGAGTTTGTCTTGCTCTGCCTATGCGGGCTGCTTTCAAAAGCAGAAATTTTATAGTGGCCAGTGTAAGTGCACATGAATTATTGAAGTTTGAGTGAAACTGGATGAGTTTGTGTCATAAAAAACCCACATTCATGGTTGCTCTGCAGCTATCACCATTAAAACACTTGCATTATGCAAACACACTAGTCAGGTAACAGCCCCTGTACTCGTCCTCCTCCTCCACAGAGGTATGCATAGAGGAGGATCTGCAATCACTGAAGTCTGATAAGTCAGGTAGAAATAAACGGTATGCTCTTGTTCTGTATCTTATGCATTGTATGTATAAGTGACAGCATGCCCAGCTCTTCACTGACATTACATCGTATGTTTTCTTGGTTTCTTTTTTTTTTCCAAATGCAGGCATAAAATAGGCACTTCAGAACTGGGAGCTGCTATCACCACCATGCAGCAATCCATTGACCTAGATTTTCTGGATTTCAGCCATTCTTGTAACACAGATAGTGCAGGAGCTGCTTTTTATGGATTTGGATGGTCCTTGGTGTGAAGATTTTTGAAGCTGCACAAAAACAAGACATCATTGCAATTTGGTTCTTGTTTGCATTTGCAGCTACATGGCTTTAAGAGACAGGACATGGAGTTCAACATATGATTAAACAGTATGATTGATTATTTTCATTAATTAGCATTATACGTAAGATCATTTGCAACCATGTGCCTTGTCGAATAATACAATGATCATATTATTATTATTATTATTATTATTATTAGATGCTGTAGCCTTAGATATTGAAGATAGAGGTAACACAGTATGCCCTATAGCCCTATAAATTATATATAATGTAATATGAAGATAAATCCATCTTCTTTATTATATAATTTATATAGATCCAATTTTCCAGAGCTACATGACCTGCCTTGGTGCCAGTCACAGGCTGCTAGCTAAATCCTTCAAGCCTTCAGGTACAGAGGGTAAAATCAATAATGAACCAATGGTACTCATTTTCTCTTGATCTATAGTTGTGCATACGTGTCACCTAGTGGAAAGTGAAGTAATCTCCTCCATTTATTTTTAAATTTATTTATTTGTCTGATGTATTTGAAGGCCTTGCATTTATGATTAGCCTTTTAGAGAAAGCACCATACATAATGCTATATAATAAATTAATAAATACAAATATTTTGTATCATTATATTGGCCTACATATCAACATTTTAAAAACCTTTTAATTAAAAATCCTACTACTATGTAAAACCTAATAAGAGTCACAAGATGGCAGTATTCAGTAAATCACTCGATTCCAGTTCAACCTAACGATAATGCTTTTATCAGCCAAAGCAGCCAACTTCAAAAATTACAATTTATACAAGAGTTTTTAAATATAGACAGCTTTTTTGGGGGGCTTGGGATACTCCCTGTTCACAGTTTCACATGTTCTCCTCATGTCTTTGTGAGTTTCCTACTAGTTCTGCCACCCAAAAATGCTCTAATGGTGAATTATTCATTCTAAAATGGGTGCTAAAGTGAAAACAAATACCCTGCAGGTTAATAACATCCACACTGTAATGTTTGCCTAAATCAATGGCATGTTGTATTGTATTTTACAATAAATGCATACTAGTAAGAGAAGTGGTTTTCCAAAGTGGGGTTCATGAAGCAAAGCCAGCAGAGCCTGTGACTTTAAAAAAAAATGTATTATATATGGTGGAAATATATTCCATCATAATGAAAGTTATTATGTTTATTACTGAGTTCTCATAGTTATTAGTCCGCTTGACTGCTCAATTGAATTAAATGCGACAAAAAAAACCAAGTCAGGTTATAAATAACGCCAACTCATGCCTAATGTGTTCTGTTGGTGGAAAGTTTAGAAATGAAAAGCTCCATGAGTCCAATAAATAACCACAGTATTAATACACACATTAATAATGAGCCTGCTGGATTAAGTTAAAAAAAATAAATATGTGCTGAGGGGGGAATTAATTTTACAGTTAAAGGGTCCCTGGCTGCATAAGGTTTAAAAACCAGTGGGTAAGAATATACTAGGGTTAAAATCTCTGTTTCATAGCTATACTGCAGTTTCATCTTTTTTGCTGCCATCTCGAAATACTCAATAATCCTAAAGTAACCTAAATGGTAACCCTAACCCTAAAGTAAACCCTAAAATTTCATTTCCAAATAGATTGCTAACTAACATTTCTAGCTAAGGATCTGAATGTTTTGTGATAGGCTAGCAGTGTGTACTGTTTCCTTGATTAGGTGCTACATTTAATAATAGTTTAGCTCATGTTCAGGGCAAATATCTGTTTTTTTGACAGAATGTCAGTTATAATTTTTTGCCTATAATTTACATTACAGTAGCTAACACCAGCTGTATGTATCATGCATTTAAAACTAGCAAGCTATTTGGTTTCTACCTAGCAAACGTTAGCTTGCTAGGCTAACAGGGCTCCTGTACAGTTTTACTGGCGACCTGCCCAGGGTGTACCCCACCTTTCGCCCGAAGATACTGGGATTGGCTCCAGCTTCCCCGCGACCCAGACGGATAAAGTGGTATAGATAATGGATGGATGGATAAATACAAGAGTCCTTTTGCTGCTATGGTACTTTTGGCGGTTGTACAGTGAAGTTAATGATACTGTATTTTTTAAAGGTATTATTACAATTTAGACACAGTCACTACAAAACACAACGTACTTACAATGTACTTAAGATCACCTTAATTTACCTCTGAAAATATACCAATTCACTTAATTTGAATTAAGTGGCCCTTAATTTGAAACTCCTTAATTTTACCTTAAAATGTTATTTAAGCCATGAGTGTGAAACCTCTTCGTCTTATATTTAAGATGTTAGTTTGATGTGACTTGTTTGTTGTGATTAAGGGGTAAGGACATTTCCAGTAGTTTTAATTTCATTGGGTGTTAATTCAGGGGATGACCATGCTTGTTAAGATTAAGGGGTGAAATTAAGGGGTGTAATAAAGGGTAATGTAAGGTCCAGTTTGATTTTGTGTTGAACTGTAAACCATATTAAAAGCATTGTACTGGTTTGAACACAGTATACGATAGAGATCGTTTGCAGTGGAGGTGTGAGTGAGTTTGTGTATGTGGTATAATGCCATATGATGATTTGGTGTCCTAGCTGTCTAACACTGCTCTGAGTGAGTCAGTGATAGGCCCTGGGTCCATCACAACCCTAAGATTAAGTTCATATGGACAATGAAGAAATGAGAAAATTTGTCTCAATGTGATGTAAAAAAAATTTTTTTTTAAAGACTTTCCAAAGAACCTATCTACGTAATTATGCTTGATCTTTGTATGAGTGAATCTCATACATCTTTATCAAAATGATTTAAGTTATAATGTGTATTTCTTTCAGCATGGTGGTGCAGTGGTTAGCACTGTCGCCTCACAGCAAGAAGGTCCTGGGTTCGATCCCCGGGTCACCCAGGGTGC
>JAQQZR010000012.1:4855909-4891424 GCA_030068235.1 Notoglanidium macrostoma
CCAATTAAGCTGCAGAAACATCTCAAGGATGATCAGTGGAAACAGGATGCACCTGAGCTCAATTTTGGGCTTCATGGCAAAGGCTGTGAATACTTATGTACATGTGCTTTCTCAGTTTTTACATTTTTAATAAATTTGCAAAAACCTTAAGTAAACTTTTTTCACGTTGTCATTATGGGGTGTTGTGTGTAGAATTCTGAGGAAAAAATGAATTTAATCCATTTTGGAATAAGGCAGTAACATAACAAAATGTGGAAAAGTGATGCGCTGTGAATACTTTCCGGATGCACTGTATAACTCTTAATTTAAAAAAAAAATAAATCAATTATAAGGTTGTAACAGATGAAGAGTTCCAGGGGGTGAACATTTATGCAACTCACTCTAATTAGTTTAATGAAGAAATTATTCAATGGCAGTTATTTATTTAGGAATAACAATAATATGTGCTGAAATTTCTTTCATAGAAAGATATAATAGTATTACGCAGTATAACAGAGAGAGAAAGGAGACGTGCATGGACTTGGACTGTATGTGTGTTTTATGAATAGGGCTATTGCTTGTATGACCAGGCAAGCTATATTGTCATGCCTTCTGGCATGTTATGAACAAAGACAATATGGAGGATAGAGTTAAAGATCCCACATGGTGTGGGATGCTAACAATAAAACCAGTGTTGGCTAAAAAAAATGTTCTGAAACACAGTAACATTAGTGGTGGTATGGTGGTGCATTGGACAGCATTGCCTCACAGCTCCAGGGTCCAGTTTCCCTGCATGATCCTCCCTGTATTTCTATGGGTTTCCTCCAAGTTCTCTGAATTCTTCCCAGTTTTTGAAAGCATGCTGGTCGGTGTTTTCCAGGGTGTATTCTCGCATACGCCCAGCGTTCCAAGGATCCACTGTGAAAGTAAATGTTTTCAGGCAATTCAATTGAAATCTACCGTCAACACACAAGGGAAACCTCAGTACTTTCAAGGCTCTCAACAACCTGCATAATTATTACATCTGAACCGAGAAAGTTTATTTATAATTTGCACATACAAAGACATACTGTATGTATATTAAAATTCTTATGGCAAGGCTTGGTTAAATTGCTAACTGCTCACATAAGGCGCAGAACGTACAAAGCACACACTCATTATGCTAATTGCTATGCCTAAGCAGTTTTCAGTTTTCAGCCAAATGTTCCCACAAGCTTAAAACTGCCAGATATTCCTATCCTTCTAGGAACATTTGGCGACACAAGCGTATCTCTTGACTTAATTTGAACAAATATCATTGGAGTAAAGTTAATATGATGATGATGTCACACCGACTCTGCTAACTAAAATTTCTAACTAGATATTTTCGTACCATTTTGCATGCCAAGAAAGTTTCAAACGATTTTTACAAAGATAAATGAACTGAATCTACCACTTGGTATCAGGAATCTGGAATGCCGATAAGACCGGAATTCCTATCTAAAGATAGCTTATCTTTCTGTTCTTTCTGTTCTACACCTACGGGCTTGGGCTGATTTTATCTTAGCTCAGGCTGTGATCCACATTTACGTTTCACCAAACTAATAATGAGTCTAAAGTTTATAGCTATTTTGGTAGGATGCACTTATGTTATAGTATACACCTTAAGAGGACATTTTAAATAATATAGAAATTATTTTTCAGTATGGTGTCACTCAGAATAAGTTTGTAGGCCATTTATGGTTGTATTTCAGATATAGATCACTTGAAAAGAACTAGTTTACTCACAATATTATTTAGCTAACTCGATTATCTTGGTCAGGAACACGTTCTCATTGTTCACTTCAACTAAGCTACCCTTTGCCCTACAGTAACTGCCACACCCTGGGCCACGCCTCTCCTACTAGGGGGTTTCCACTGTTTCGCTGTATACAAAATTAATTGCAGTGTCCTGCCATTGTTTATGTTTCAAACCCAAATGCTGTTTGCTCTCCCAATACTGACTCTTTCATCATCCTGCTATTTGGATTAGTGTAGCAGTCTGTTTATTGTTTTTTTATTTATTTATTTTTTAGACTGGATTTTAATTATTTAATAAACACACCAAACAAAAATATCTCTCATCTCTCATTTATGACATTAAGATCTTTCCTTGATTGGCATCATACTCTCACACTCAGATCAGATCAGCTTTGGCAGTAGATTTTGATCCTTGAGATCCCTCTGATTTGATCCTATTTAGCTTCTTCTCTAACATTACAACTCTCAAAGCTTGCCATTACATATGTAGGACAAAACACTATAGCAACACTATAAATACATTATCATTTGTACATCACTCTCATCAGCCCTCCTCTACCACCATAAACACCACCACCATAATCCACATTCCTGACTTCTGAGAACTTTGCTATCTTTTCTTTCTTTAAAAAAAAATGAAGGCTGAACGAGTTTATGTAGTGCAAAAGTCCCTGAAGTTGGCCAGTGAGGCATATTTTTCCTCTCTGGTTTGTGAACACAGGAGATGTAATCCAGTCTTGGTTGACGAGATAAATATAAATTTAGAGACCTGTAAATATAAATTACAATATATATATATGTGTGTGTGTGTGTGTGTGTATATAAATATATATATCCATAAATCCATCCATCCATTATCTATACAGCTTTATCCGTCTGGGTTGCGGGGGGGAATCTGGAGCCAATCTCAGCAGACTTTTCGGGCGAGAGGCGGGGTACACCCTGGGCAGGTCGCCAGTCCACCACAGTATATATGTGTGTGTGTGTGTGTGTGTGTATGTGTGTGTGTGTGTGTGTGTGTTAAAAAACACGCATTCCTAATATTTAATGGTGGCTTAATTTTTTTACATATGAAAAACAAGTGGGACAATTTTTAACATTTTTTTTTCTTATGGTTTATATATTTGGCTTGAAAATCTACCCACCACTGTAAAGGTTGGGAAAATACTCATGCAAACTGCAGGAGCTCACAGACACCAATCTTAACTCCATAGACCAACACTATTCCACCAATGTAAACTCACTGTTTATAAAGGCCACCATCATGGCCAGCTTTGGAACTCCCTGTGGATTCTCTGTTTTAACTCATCAGGATACCAAAACATATAAATAATTATAATACAGAATGTTGAACATATGACTTTCAGTTATGTGGACAATTTATCTCTGTGCTAGATTCTCCTCTTATTCATTTATTACATTTATCCATCTTTACGAACCACTTTATCCTGGTCACGGTCACAGTGGATACAGAACCCTGGGCATGAGGAGGGAATATGCCAAATATGGGACACCAGTCCATCACAAGGCATCATGAAAACACAAACATGCCAAAGAGCAATTCAGCATAGGCAATCCACCTACTGGCATGTTTTTGGGATATGGGACTTCACACATCAACATCACACATTTTTCAATTTTCACACAAACTCATGATTGAACCTGGGAACCTGGAGCTGTGAGGCAGCAAAACTACTCAAAGTGCCACCATGCCACATACTCCCTTATCTCATTTCTATCAAAAACACTTGAACCTTCAGTTTTCAAAATATTTTTTCTCAGGAAGAATGACTGAAATATTGAAGTCTTCAATTTTTACACCTCTGGATTTATCTGCCAATATTGATCTGGTGAACTATCAAATTCGCTTTGATTCTCTCCTTTGTCCAATCACTTTATACACAATAAGGTCCTGTAAGGGTGAAGACCGAAAGTCTAAAAGGCTGATCAGCTAATGACTGGGGTACCTCAAGGATCTATGCTTGGCCTTTACATTTTTTCATTGTATACAATCCTAGCGTATGCAATCATCCAATCTTACAGCTTCTTGTTCTACTTCTATGCTGATGACACTCAACTCTATGGTGGATCACATTGAATCAGCAGCAGCAGAGTGTAATGCAAGACTCAGATCATAATCATACTGTGACTCAAACAAATTTCTATCTCATTCCTAAGTGACGTAAAGCACATTCTTGACAATAATGAAAAAAGACTTGGAAAATCGATACTGGTAATAGAGTTTTGCTCTTAGTGGCTTTGAGATTGGAGTGTGAGGAAAATAGAAAAACCCGAAAAGATGATCCAGTTTGGGTCCATGAGACACTGCTTTCATGAAAACCTCATGGAGAATATCATCATTTAGTAAATGTCTTTTCAGATGTCTTGCCCCTTTAAGAATCTCACCGCTTTGATTGGTCAAAATGCCTGAATGAGCATTGTGTTACACTCAGAAAGCCAATGCTTTGCAAACCAGCGCTTTGCTCCTGTGTCACCAGCGTAATGATAGCGGTGTCAACCGTTCCACTGCTGAACCATAGCAAACAATAGAAAATCTGCCATTTTGCTGCCAGTACTGATGCTGCTTAGTGTGATCCCCATCTTCATGTAATTTCCCAGGAGCACACTTTGGATATGCCTCCCAGACATCTCAGCCTTGTTGAAGGATCACCATCTCCAACACAACTTATTAAAAGTGTGTTTGTCATCCTGTAAGTGCCGGTGCTTAATACATCACCATCAAGCTCAGCAAATAATTTCTAATGCAGCCAAGTCTTACTTCAGGCTAAAATCTGATGACCAGCTAGCTTTCACGGAGTTCATCAGAGCAATCTGCCAACATGACAGATTTGGTCACAAAATAATCAGTCTATACTTGTCAGATTTATATTTTGTGCAGATGATGCAAAGTGTGGCAGCATGTTTGGGCTTCAATTAACCAAAACGCACACTGTGTCCTTCATCTCACACTGAGATCTAGCTGTAACTGTCCCAAATTTAACCCAAGCCGAATACAAAAAGAAAAAAAAAACATATTCAAACAGAGTGTGCAAATGAATGTTACCATTTGATTCCACCACTGGTTCAAAACTCGACTGGAGCTTCCATCGCTCTGCAGATTCTTTTTCACGACCTTCAAGAAACACCCGAAGACACGATTCTTCCAGGGATATTGATGCAGCAATACCTTCAACTCAGTTTAGCTGAATGAGTATTTGTTTATCACTTCCCCTGACATGAAATCAATGATGTAAATAAATTATAATTCAGTTTGAAACACCCTGTTTAAATCTTGTTTAATCAGTGTGAGCTGTTCAATATGTTTTACCCCTTGTTCATTAAAGGGGCCGGCTCACCCTTCCCAGAATCCAATTTGTTGTTTTTGTTTACGTACAGAATAAAAATACAAAAACTGAATGAATTAGCTGAAAGAATGTCGAAAGAATGACAAAATATCTTAAATTTTTATGTTACAAATATATGACCTATGCCATTTTACAAACGTAACAGTGGAATATCAATGGCATCAGAAACGGCGACTCGCTACTTAGTGCAGAGGCTTCTGGGAAGGGTGAGCTTGCCCCTTTAATCTGATCTGGGTTATGCTGTGTTATGCTGCACAAAAAATAAGTTTATCATGTTGTCATGGTACATATATTATTTTATCATATTATTGAATAAGGAATAGGATAAGGATAAGATGTTACACTCTACAAACGCAGTACCAATGTAAAAGAATTAAAGTGTCCACTTAAATCAGTAATATATACTGCCCAGGCAGCAACACAGAAGCAGGGGAGAGCCTCAGGGATTGCTGTTGGAATGTGACTGTGGTTTATATATTATCAGTTGCACTTGGGAATCCCACTAAAAGGTCATAACTATCACAGAAAAGCAGCTGTTAATTCATTATTCATAACTAGTCTATAAATGAAGCTTAACCTACAAACTGTAAAAGTCATCTTTTATGGCCAGATAAAGTAAACTGAGAATGGAGCAGTTTGTAATTAGCTGTTTTTATATATTTTATTCCACACTGCCATTGATTGCTCAATCCTGATTGGGTAGAATGAATGTAATACACTCGTTCTAATACGTTCGTTGCTTCTATAGTAACAACTCATTCACGGGGACTTGTACGGAAGATGCTCCATATTTAACAAAGGAGATGTTTAGTTAACATTTACGGAAGGAGTCTCCGGTCAGTAAGTTTTCCATCATTGGAAAGTCTTCAGGACTGAGACATTTATGTTCTCCGGTTTCTCAGTAACATGACGAGTAGCAATTTCTTTCTATTATTAACTGCAAGAGAAAGCAAGTAAAAAAGAGAAACTGTTTAGGGAATGACTGTTTATAGCTATAGTTTATAGTGATAGGAACTAACTTGTTTCATGGATGTTACACGTATTACATGTAACTATAATTGGAAAAAAATGAAGTGTAGCTATAAATGCTGACAAATACCTTTAGTATAAGAGAAATACAAGACTTTGTGATGTTATATGAAAACAGTCATCAAGATAATTGACTATGTTCCTATAACAGCATGACACATTGTGTTTTACTTCTTTCTTTAAAAACGTGTGCAGATTGTGGCACATTGAGAACGTTGTGGTGAGCATTTTGGCTATTCGCAAAGATGTAGAAACCATCCAAGATGCAAAGATGCAATTTACTCTGTGCAAATTCTACATCTCTGATATCAAAAATAATTTGGAAAATCCAAGAGATTTTGACGAACTAAATACCATTAAAGTGCAAAGTCATTGTCTCTTTCTTTTTTTATGGTCCTAAATCGACTGTTAAGGGAACCATAACACCATTTCCTCTGCAAAAGCTTTAATATATTAGAAAATAACCGCCACTCATTGTACTCAATGATCCTGAACCTAACCTGCCCCACAGCACATTAGGTGTGCAGTCTACGTTGCCATGGTGACGTAACCAGATTAACATGATCCACTAGAAAACTGAGACAGAAAATCAAATGAAACTCAAAGATAGCCAGCTAACTAATCAATTCTAGCAGTCTTAAAACAGAGCTGGTGCAGGGAGGGTGATAATATTTACAACTGAAAGGATGCAGATGATGTTCAGAGGATATGAAAGAGGTTGGAAGCTGTGATAAGACAATACATATTACTAGAGAATATTTGTTTCACATTGAGAAAGAGAGATGTGAGATGAGATGGTTATATCTTCATTTTCAGGGCGCGTTCTTGCCTCGAGTCCGTCAATCAATATCTTAACATGCACTAATTAAGCTTTTTTTTTTTCATTGTGATAATGTGTCTTGAAGGTATAAATGAAATTTGTCCGCAAACTTTTGCACTCAAACTTTCATGCATTTTATTTTCCTGAAATTTACAGCACAGTGTTCGGTTCAATAAAAATCTGAGAAAATTAAAGCAGTTAGAATAATATCTTTGTATTATGAACTTATTCTCATCTTGAAGGCTGGACTCATCAGATATCAGACGTCAATGAGTTCAGTCTCGTGTATCTTCTTTCCTTCGCTCTGATTGTAGTGTTTGGAGACTGCGTGTCTGCGCAGTTTATCAGTTTTATCTTGGAATTTAGCCAGATTGCGTGATTAAGATGTCAGTGATGTCAGTCACACCTGAGAGACACACCTTCTTTTTAAACTTCACTCCACTGCTATTAGTTCAGGCAGAGACATGTCTGAAGAGGAATAAAAAAATCTGTTTGTATAAAATAGCAGCCTTCAGTGTTGTTGGACATGAGGAGATCATGTCAAAGTTGTTGACCAAGTAATGCATATTAATAATACATAAATGATTACTTTAATCAGGGAAATAATAATAATAATAATAATAATAATAATAATACAACTTTATATTACTTCTATATATCTATATCTATCTATATTACTTTCATACACATTGTAGCTCAGAATTATACACAATATATTCAAATATATATTCTACATCCATTAAGCATATTTTAAGGTAGTTTCTACACTGCTGTACAATATTATAATATAGTTATAAGTGTCTACTTTATTGTCTTTTGTTAGTAACATGTCTTTAATATTTTATTATTACAGTTTAAAAATAATGATATGATTTTTACAGTGCTTTATGGTAACTATGATTATTATACCAAAGTTTAAAAAAAATGTAAATGTACAGTATGTTGCTGTCATGACACTACTGGAAGACGTGGTCTGGTTAATATTTGATATATAAGAAGGGACCTTGGGTTTGTTTGTTTGTTTGTTGTTGTTTTTTCCAAATTCTTTTCCTTGTGATATACATATATGCAAATTGCTTGTACATAGGGTTATCCATTGCAAGTCACAGGGAAGCTGGAGCCAATCCTAGCTGACTTTGAGCATCAGGCTGGGTACACCTTGGGCAGGTCACCAATCTATCACAGGGCTAGTTTTGACTGTATATAAAATAAAAATATGAGAGACAGAAAAACTGTAAACTATAAACAAAGAATAAAACACCTCGGGACATGCTGTTATAGAAAAATTATCAACGGCAAGCTGGTGTAATATCATCTGACACACAGTGGAGTTACAGTTACACCCAGAAACTGATTATGTTCCTAAAACTGTATGTCCTGAAGTGTTTTATTCCTCTTGTACCACAGCAGTTGCCAAGCTTTTTTATATTTATTAAAGAATGACATGTTCGTTTGTCTCTCATAATTATACTGTGGAAGTTAGTTCCTGTGATCACTCGTGTTATAGCAGCTATAACCCGTCGTTCCATCCAGAGCCGTTCTTTTTTTTCCCCCTCTTTCTTTAAATGAATTAGACAGACGTTTATTTTGTCGCGCTCCTGAGAAAACACAGTCATCAGTCCTGAAGACTCGCCTATGGTGGAAAACATACTGACTTTGACAAAGTACTGAAACTGTAGCCTTCATCCATAAATCTTCCAGAAAAGTCTCAATATCAGTGATCATACAGTATGTTTCTCTTCGTTAATGAACAGAACATTTCAAATCAATTTATTATAAGGACTAGATTATGTTGCGCTTCTGCTGCAAAAGTCTCTCCATATTAGCAGATATATTAGATACTATTAGACGAGTGCGTCAATACGAACCTGTGATTTGAATTAATGCCTGGACTCTATTGCACTATTGTCAGAGCTGTGGAATCAACACTGTCTGAGGAGTCAGATTTGGGAAGTCAACTATTTGGACAAAAGTTGTTGGAGTGTAGCTGTGCGGATTATAGTGGAGTTCTTGCACTCCAACTTTGGCGAGCCACGTGTTCTTGGAGCGATCCTTTAGTTCCAGTGAAGGGAAACTGCTATGCTACAATAATACAAAGACATTCTAGACAACTGTGTGCTTAATTTTGTGGCAACAGTTTGAGGAAGAACCGCATATGGGTGTGATGGTCAGGTGTCTACATACAGTGCATATAAGCCTAATTTCTTTTGTATTTTTTATTTTATTTATTTTATTTTTATTTTTTTAATTGTATTATTTTTAAAGTCATCTTTACTTTACAGCATTACAGTAGAGTACTGTGTAATAAAGTACACATATAGAGGATGTTTACTCAATATAGGAAGGTGGCTTTGTTCAATTCAATTCAATTCAATTCAATTCAAAGAGCTTTATTAGCATGACCATAAACGTTGTTCTTTAGGGATTTAATCACAGAGATCTGGCAACCCGTACTGGTGTTTATCATGCTGATCAGGTTTATTCAGTTTTTGTTTTTGAGATTATTGTTCACCATAACCGGTGCCATATGTCTGGGAATACCGGTCCAACTTTGTGTCCGTGTCGTGTGCAGTTGTTATGACGCGTTATATCCATTAGGTCGCAGTGTGCGTTGTAAACATGCAGCTCTAACTGTAAAATCTCCATTTTGAATGTTTTTATGGCAAAGTTAGCGCCTGTTCGCAGCCTCCTAAACAATCAAAGTGGGCACAGCAATCCAGGAGTATATTTTTCTAATCACTGCTTGCTTTTCTACTTTCCTGGATTCAGATTTTGTCTGCACAGATCTGTTTTTTTTCCCCCATTACTGCGCTGTTTTGAACTTGTGAGATTGTTGAAACGACTTGGCTGGAGGAGAAGTGCTCGGTGTTGCTAACGGCTAGCAGCAGGGAAGGGGAAAAAAACAACAGAAAAACAAAACAAAACCATGACAGATGATGCAACAAAACCAAACAGGAACTTAAATATCGTCTGGTACGTATTGTTTTTGACACTTTTGGACTGATTTGACTAGGTGTTGCACGGCATTTCAGAAATGAATCCGCATTTCTGATGAATTTGCCCAGAAATAAATCGGCGCTGCTTAGCCAGGCTAGCTTAGCTAGCTTAGCTGCATTGCGTTGCCAGTGACACCATGACATTGCTGTCATTTTGACCTTCTAATTTAAATATAGTCCAGCGTAGAGGAGTGTACGTACTATTACTATTATGCTTACATGTGCAACATTTTCTCGTCAGTGTTTATGTGTGAGCCATGACTCCAAAAGCAGGCCTGTCGCTTATGGGACCAGTTACCATGATCACTAACTGAACCTGTGGCTGCGTCCCAAACCGCGCACCGGCGCGTGCTAGTCTACTAAACAGTGCGCAAAAAACCTATTACACTTCTGTACTAGTTTATTTTGTGTTACAGCACGGCTTTATTTCCCTGTATACAGGTTCCTGTGCACTGCATGTTTTTATTCACAGCTGTTCTTTCTCTTCATGATGGTTTGTTATTGAGCTGTGATTTAGTCAGGCGTGTTATTGCAGGTAAACACTTAAATGAAGAGCTGCTGAAATGTAAACTGCTGTTTCAGAGACTTTTGTTTGACATTATAGACACCGATACTATCTAGAAAAGGAGGGGTTGGAGACATTTTGTCTGGGAAAGCGATTCAGATATTTTTTGCTGACTCGTCCTGTACTAGTCTTGTGTTCGTCCAATGAAACGCTCTCCGGATCGTGATAGCCCCGCCCCCTTTGCGTTACAATAGCAGCTTGTTAGCAGCGAACATGAGGCGCATTTCCGTTGCGGTTTTGCACAAAGTCGACAGATTACAATTGTGAATGGTGTGTGTTTCCACTGAGTGATGTTTTTAGGTTAAAGCTGGGTTTCTTCCTCTCACTACCGTCGTCCCGATTAAACATGCCGATGGATTTCCGAGACCTGATATATGCTGACACGGTGATTCCGCACGTCGTTTGGCAAAAGATTGTTTTGTTGAATCGTCTGAAAACGCAACCTCAATGCGAGCACACGTTGTTGTCGTATTTGAGACATAGTTTTTTCGGAATGAATGTGTTTCCATTTCTTTAGATCGCCATTTTCAATTAAGCAGGTTACTTACAGGAAACCAGCCCTTGTTTCGCCTGTGCTTCTTCCCGCACGCAATTCTCTTGAGAAAAATGGATGACGTTTATTTATGTTGTAGAGGGTGGATTATGTGTGTGTCGGCGGTGATGTGAGAGTGTTTTACCAAATTCAGGCTGGACATTTCGTTACCTCGGCCTGATTGACACCTCCGTCTGTATTCACCTTCAGGGCTTCTAAATCAGTAAGTCAGCAGCCGGTTTCTCTGGTCCGAGATCTCATCTCAAACCTGAACTGCAACTGCAAAAAACACACCGCGTCTCGCCGTCGGAGATTTCACTCTCGTTAAAGTCGACAGGAACGGGTGAAGGCGGCTGTGAGAAATCCTCCACTGTTTAAAAAACAAAAGGCTCTTTTTAAAACTTTTCATGAGCTCCAGATTTAGTGAGTTCGCTAAAGTACTGTCAGGCTAGTTGGTGAATCGGGGGCGTGTGGCATTTCTCGCCGTCGTGTACATCAGGCAAGCGCTCCAAAAGGAAGTACGTCAACATTCCAAATCAAACTTTAAAGACATTTGGTGTAACTTAATTGCAGTCCATTGTCCTTACATATTATATAAGATCTTCTCAGTTCTACTTTTCATAGTGACGTAGACCTCGATGTCGCATTTAGTGCTAATAACGCATTACAGTCATTTTACTTTGTGCTCATGCATTTCAGCAGTTAATCAGAAACAAAATACTCAAAAACAATTCACTCATCCTAAATCATATACAAAAGATATCATGTACCTGGGTGCTTGTGGATTATACAGAATTGTGCAATCGTGACCTACATTTATAACATGCGTATTGTCATTTCTGTATGAGCGCCTGCAAAAGCACACAATCAGCTCAAGAATTATTGGCACCCTTCATGACAATGAGGCTGCCAGTGCGTTTTTTTTTTTTTGTTGTTGTTTTTTAAAGCCTCCCTGGAGTGAAGAACAGCACTGGGTGTCTTTTTGTGGTGTTTAGTTCAGGAGGATTTTTTGGACCGACATGCAAGCAGAACTTTTTTTCAGGCTCACGTACTGAATTTATGATCGAGCTGCTAGATCATGGCACATCTGCCCCATGCTCATGCCCTCTTCACTTGCTAAGTATTTAGTTGTTCCAGACTTCTGAAATATCTTTATTATTATTATTATTATTGCAAGTTATGGACACGATTGTGCCTAAGGATATTACATTTTTTATTTGAAGAACAGCAATAAAAAATATATATATATATATTATAGGGGTGCTAATATTTTTGCTGCATATTGTTTATTTAAAAAAAAAAAAAAAGTTGGGTTTGTTAGAGCAGAAGTGAGTCGCTTCTACACCTGTTTCAGTGGGGCGTTTTAATCAGTGCGTTTGATGTTTATCGTGTAATTATTTTTGCTCGTACTCTTAAAGGGTGCCAATAATTCTGAGGTTTATAAAAGGATTTGGAGTATGAGCAGAAGTGATTATTAAAGAGAGGTAAAGGTGATTATATTGCGTGTTTAGTAGTGGAAAACTCATTTTAAAGCTGTGTCTTTGGGTTCCACCACAGCGCTGAAAGATGGAGCCAGGAGGTGTGAAGAACGGCGCGAAGAGGGACGAGCCTTTGATGACGCTGAATTTCAGCGAAAGCACAGCCGAGGGAGTTTTGCACAACGGCGCACGCAGCACCATGTCATTTGCCCCAACCACATTGGTGCCTCCTGTCAGCCCCCTGTTGCAGCCCGTGACTGGAGATCTCCCCAATGGTGTGAGCAACACGCCCCCTTTGGAGGACCTCAACATCACTTTACCGTCACCCCTGGAGCTCTTCGCAGAGGACCCGGACCTGAAAATGTCCGTGAAGGACTCGCGGTCTCAGCAGTCCTTTCAGCAGCAATCCACCCTTGGGCTCTACAGCTTGGGGGATAACTTCTCACGTCTGGAGGCCAGCATTGCGGATCTCAACAGCTCCTTACCGTCTGTGGACTCCTTAATCGGAGGGGATCCTACATTGTTCCCCCTGAAACACGAGGACTTCTTACCAGTGTGCAAAGGCGACGTGGATCTAGAGCAGGATCCCTTCGGGAAAGACGTAGACGCCAGTAACCCGAAGCTTTTCAGCGAGAACACCATGGACCTCCTGCAAGAGTTCGGCTTGCCCGAGTCGCCCACAGATTTCTACGTGGGAGACGAGTTCCCGCCGCTGGGCGATGACTCTCTGCTAGGAGTCATCGTTTCAGACAAGGACTCAAAGGCTGTAGACTCGTTGAGCCCCTGCACCAACATCAACGGTGCCACCAGCGTAAGTCCTTCCAGCCTGTCCACGAGCAGCCCGGCCCTGGAGGTCAAGCAGGAGAAGGAGCCCCTGCTTCAGCTGTGCACTCCGGGCGTGATCAAGCAGGAGAACGCCGGTGGGAGGAGCTTCTGTCAGATCTCTTCAGACCTGGCGAGCCCAGCCAGGAACGTTTCCATTGCCATCTGCGGCGTCAGCACGTCCAGCGGCCAGAGCTATCACTTCGGAAGCCCCGTGACCAGCGGCAACCAGCAGAAGGATCAGAAACCTGTTTTCAACGTGTACACGCCGCAGGCTCCGGCCAGCGAGTGGGGCCGCGGATTCGGGGCCGCAAACGCAATGCAGCAGAGAGCCAGCAACAGCTTCGCCACCCCCCAAGGCTTCAGCACCAACTACACCAGGTAAGAACAGATGAAGGGTTTTGCAGCTCACCACGCAGTGCCATTCTGCTGCTTTCATTATGACCGTAGATGGAAGAAAGTAAACCGGATGTTTTAGGTTGTTAAACGGAGCAATGAGAGAAAATTGGGTCGTCGCAAGAAAGGCTTTAGAAATGTTCCGTTACGAGTTCAGGTTCCAGACATGACCGATTTATGGTGATCTGTTTTTTTAATTCATTCCAATATTTGCTACCTTCTGGTGACCACATTCCAAAAACGATCACACAGTATCAGAATATATATGGTATGTATGGTATATGTAATGTGTATGGAAACACAGTATCAGAATATATTTACTGATAGAGACTTCAAAGCACTTATGTAAGTCGCTCTGGATAAGGGCGTCCGCCAAATGCCGTAAATGTAAATAACCCAGAGTGAAAACGGAGTTGATTAGAGGTCCCTGTACGTCGTTGCTTGATGTAGAGCTTTAAAATTGAGATACGTGTCAGAGGGGGAACACATGATACCATCACCCGTTCCTGGCTGGAGCATGTACCTTCAGCGTGTAGCGTGCAGAAACGGACGGTTTGGATAGTCAGAAGCAGAATCGTGTCGTTTGGCGTCTCCACGCTTGTTTGTCTCAGCGAAGTTCCGATCGGCTCACGCCCACTGGGATGCCTTGCAAGCGAAAACAGTCACGTACACTGGCATCTGTGGTAAATGGTAAGACAAATGAAAAAAGCGCAGTGCATTTCCTCCGAATGTGCAGCCAGGAAATAAAGAGGTCAGACAGCAGACAAAAGTGGGTTCTGATGCAAGCACTGCCAACGTCTTCACCTGCAGCAGCTTTTTATCAGCTTTTCGCCTCCCACTCTCATTTTCACACAGCAGTAATGGAGGTTTTGGTGTTTGTCTGGTAACAGATAAAGGCTCGTGTACTCTTCACACCGCAGTAAAAGTTTATCGACATTCTCACGGCAATGAAATGCCGTGCTTTATAATGTGTGTATTTCATACACGTGACCATGTGTAATTGGCCTTACGCCGTTTGTTGTCCGTGATGGGCGCTAAATCCTCCTCGTCCTCCTCCACACATGATGCAAAATCTGAATCTTTTTTCTTTTTATGAGAAATGCCAATCGTGAGATAGTGGGCAGCTCCAACACGGCATTTCCTCGTTGCTAACCACACTGTTTATAGTAATACAGAAATACAAGCAAAAATAAAAACACAGCTGCTTAACTGTGGATATAGAAATCGGCGCGCGTTCTAATTACTGGCACTCGGTGTCGTTATTAAAGCGATCTTCCTGGCAGCCTTCGGTGCGGACACAGAGCAGGACCGCACAGTCATTAGCTCTCCTTTCGGTCTGAATACAACTCGAGAATATTTTTCACATGAATGACTGTTTTCCCTTTTGCACGCTGGATGGTTTACATGTAGTATGTTGAGATCTTTTCCACAATTGACAGCCAATTTTATATATATATATATATATATATATATATATATAAAAAACTACTGTTACAGGGTGCCAAAATTTATAGTCCAGGCTTAGCATTTACAGCAAAAAAATGGAGGCGTCTAAATGAAACTAGCCGACTTAAGTCAAGGTCAAAACGAGGTCTTGCTTTGTTGTTTTCTTGCTAAAGCTTTGTAGATCTCAGGAATAATCAGTGCCGGTGCTTTTGAAAGGTTTCCTTCGACCCTCAAATCCTTTGTACGGTCCGAGCGATTTCCTATAAGATCCACATTAACCTTCGTGAACAATTCTCAGAAAAAAGCTCGCACCTCTGAGTTCATTGTTTACTTTACTCTGCAACAGTAGTCGCATGAGCCACAAGGCAGCGTCTGTATCACTGCAGGCCGCTCGAGACACACCCTCTCGCTCACAGAGCCGTGTCAGGCCGAAAATAAACGCCAGAGCGCCTGTGTGAGACTCCGCACCAGAGCAGGGAGTAGTAGGAATTTTTGTCACCGTGCCAACGAGGAAGCGCGTAGGAATAAACACTGGCCCGCTCGCTAATGACCGCACAGGATTTGCTGACGATAAATATCTTCTTTATATTCACACTGACGTATTTAGGTTTAGGAAAATCCGAAGCGAAGGATTGGTGTTCCTGCAGAACTAACGCGCAAGAGAGAGCCACTCATCGCAAAGCAGACTTAAAGTCGTACCGTACCATGATCTCCCTCAGCCCGAGCTTGAAAACGACGGCGCATTAAAAAGAGGCTGTTTTGTTGTGAC
Source organism: Notoglanidium macrostoma (assembly GCA_030068235.1). Lineage (NCBI taxonomy): Eukaryota > Metazoa > Chordata > Actinopteri > Siluriformes > Auchenoglanididae > Notoglanidium > Notoglanidium macrostoma. The sequence goes on from JAQQZR010000012.1 coordinate 4,871,886, forward strand.
ATTTGAGGTTATTGCGTGCTCTGATGTGGAGTGTAAAATGTGTCACGGTTTCAGTGTTTCGAAAGCATGTGGTTGAATTCGCCTGATATTTAAGCGTGACTCCTAAGGTGCGCGTGCGGAAATATCGACCGAGCGACCCTTTAAAGGCGTCGGATTATTCGAGACTGATTCCTTCGAGGGGAAAGAACATTGACCAGGCTGGATCATTTGCATGGCGCAAAGATGGTCTCGTGTCCTTCGGTTTTTAAATAGACGGTTTTGATCGAAACGAAGCGATGATCTTTCGTCTGGGCTGTTAGAAAGCCGTCAGGAGGACTCTTTAAAAAGCCATACGCTCTGTAAATACATCAGAAGACGAGAGGAGCTGCTGGTTGAAGGAAAGCAGTCGCAGCCGTGCGGTGGCTCACGGCCAGCAGCAGCAGATGGTGAAACAGAAGGGTGGACTCATCTTAAGTGCTCATGTGGGCTTGATTATCTGGCCTTTTTGGTGCGCAGGATTCGAGTGGGAGTCAGGGTTTTTGTGTTTTCTACACGTGTGACATTTAACACCAGGCCAGGCTACGCTCTGAAGCTTAATGGCTTGGCACAGGGTCAGAGATGGCACCGAGTTCTCACGAACGCACACACACACAGACTGGTGTTACGTGCGTGCGATCACTCCGAGGTGTCGCTTTTCTCTCTTTTTCAGTCTGAATCAGGTTCTTGTGTGGTGATTAGATGAGCTCCAGCGATCCTCCCTCACTTGAGGGAGATGAGTCGATCCTGACTCACCAGCGCGACCGTGCCGACCAGAGCCGCCTCCCCTTCAGATGCGCACAGCTGACTCCTTTTGTTTTCTCCTTTCTCAATTCTTCCCGCTTTTCCGCTCAGGTTCTCTTCTGCCAACCGGTCGCCCACGGACGCCGTTTTAACACTCTCTAACCAGTTCACAAATGAGAACTTTGGACTGTAAGCTGTCTGACACTTTTCTAGCCAGACTGATACCGCACATGTCACACGTGCACGTGACGATTAGGACTAAACTGCAGCTGCGCGAATCCCGATTATGTAGCTCGGTATCGGAGTCCTGATTATTTATCACAGACCGTTTTACTGCACACCCTTATTTATATTTTTTTTTTGCTTTTCTACACCGTCAGCTCGTACGTCAAACCCGTCAGCGGAATAATCCTGCCACTTTATCTCTGTTTAGTCGGATGTTCGTCTCAAACGCGCAGCACGTCCATTCCAGACAAATTAGTAAATGAGTTTGCAGGTCGCTGTAGTCTAGATGGTGGTGTAGGCTGCGTTATCTACTGATCTTCGGTGCTGCGCTATTAAAAGTGTCTTTGTGTGCACTTTCTGTGGAAAAGTAAGCATTCTGTTATTCATCATACAGTGCTAAAAACAGCCTGCTTAATGATGTCAGAACCTGGCTAGCTAAGTGTGATTTCTTCACATCGGATGGACGGAAGCCTAATCAGATCAGCTTCCTATTATGAACTCTTCACAGTAATATTACATTTTAAAAAAAATTATTAAATCTGTGGATAATGGTACGTTTTTTTTGTTTGTTTGTTTTTTTTTACCGTAACTCGGATGTAAAAGTGGGCGGAGCAGCTGCGCACATCTTATCTCTGGAGAATATTAATCCAGGTTAGAGATGGCTTTATAGTCATCAGACTCATATCAAAACATAATCACTTCTAATTATCTACAAATGTTGGCTTTTTAATCTTTGATAGTTCAGCTAACATCCATAGTCAGAATATATATCCAATATGGAATATATATTATACAGAATATATATATATATATATGCAAAAGAATTATGTCAGGTTTTGCCCCCGTCAATCACAGCGGCAGTAGCCAATCGTGGGCGTCTGTGAGCTCACGTATGTCGAAGAGGGCGGATAGCGCTTTGAGCATTGAGCAGCAGTTTGAAAATTCGCATCTTGGAGGAAGCACGTGTTCGCCTTCACCCTCGCTGTGTGGTAGCTGGCGTATGAAGGCGGAGAGCTGACCGGTTGTTAGGAAATGCAGAGAAATAAACAACACGTCAGCCCGAAACAAAACGGGCCTCTTTAAAAGGTGTTTAATATTAGTGATGTAAAAGCGTCTACGTTAATCCCTGACTATCAGCCCTCGGTTACTCCTTATCGGACCTGTATAATCTTTCTTCGGGCTGTTGGAAGACTTTGCTTCGGTAGGCGGCTGGTGTTCGGCTGTAATGCTGTAAGAGTCGTCTTGTGTAGGTATTATAATGTTTTAAAATGGCATTAAAAAGCACTCGGCTGAGTTCCCAGATAAACCGGGAGCGTGGACGCTGGGGGAAAGAGAGTAGGGCACCTCGAGCTTTATTTAAGCGCACATGAATAGGGAATCATTAGCTTGTCTGTCTCTGAGGAGAACTGTGGTAACTAGACCGTAAAGCTGAGTCTCACTGGCAGGGATTCGGAGCACAAGTGAAAATAAAGAAAGCAACTGAAATTTCAGCCGCAACCGAGATGCTTTTATCGACGTCGTGTACGCTGATGGTCAACAAACGTTCTGCTTATTTCAGTGTAAATACATTTGTACTGGAAGGCTCGTCACAGCTATTACATAATGACCACAAATTAATCATTACCTTCCAAAGCGAATTACTTTATGACGCAAATATAATGACGTGGCGTTATCTAGAACTGTCAGTCGTGTAATTTCATGACGTCGAAATGGCGAGGCCATCGATTGTCACCACACGCAGACAGGAAATGCGTAATGATTCCATTGCGCATCACGCAACGCGGTGCAGGCTCCGCGTGTATGTGAAACAATGGGGCGTAATCGCATAGCGGTAGGGCACGGGGCTCGATAGCGCCCCCCGGTGACACTTTTCTTAATTGTCGCCATTCCGTTTCCATTTCTTGCACCGAATTGGGCAGGGTCTTGTTAAGACGGACATTTTAGATTTTGTCAGGCTGTTGACTTGTAAAACTGCTCCGATCATTCACGTCCTCATTCCTCTGACTCCCTTTCAGCCTGTAAAGGCCTGGCTAATGAGCTGATGATGGATTTGAGGGCTAAATGAGTTTAAACTGGCTTGCGTGTGTTGATCCTGAAGCCTTCGCTTCTCTTAAAAGCCAGTACGTTGTACAAATTGTTTTTTTGGTTTTTTTAACCACAATCTCGGTGGCTTTGCCCGGACATGTCTCGCATCTGCACAATCATAAGGATCTCAGATTCCAGCCTTGAAAAAAAAAATAAATAAAAAGCTTCTTTAAACTCCACTTGGAATAAATGGTGTTTAGGAACGGAAAGCATATTTTTAAAGTGATCTTGCATTACAATGTGTCGGCATGCCCGTGCGACTGCCATCGAGTTCCCAGTTCACGAGCGTAACCTCGGTAAATACGCAAGCGTGCGCTCTCTTAAAGCAACAGCACACAATTACCCAAAACCAGTAGCCTGTCGTAAGCATAAAGTATTAAATGACAGCGGACACGTGAGCGTATTCATTATGATGAGTTTACTTTTAAAATTCCACAGTCACAATGTTAGTAACAAAATGTGAGAATAGTGTAAGAAAACTATCAAGCTCAATCCTGCGGTTTTGTCGCGTGCCCTCGATGTTCTCCAGCCTCGGATGTGTGCGATGTTCTGCCGTTCGGCCGGTTCTCCACAGTGCGGGTTTATCTGTGTAGCAGCTTTACAGAAATGTGAAGTACAAATCTTAAACGGATGAATTCGTAAAAGTATCCCATGGTCGCGTTCCGGCCGTAAATAACCCCATCTGGTGTCTTCGACTTGCGACCCAGGAGCACAAACCAGCCATCAGACCTGAAAGACATAACGGTTCGATCGTTTGATTTATCACGGTAAGTACGCGTATCCACCGATGAACATTTTGATCGCGCTAACATTTTAGCTCTGTTCGGTTCCCGCTCGATTCCTCTTCCTCGAGCTTTTCCTCAACGCCTTCGATTCTGGCTCGCTCGACTGAGTCGGGTTTTAAAAGTAGCCTACAAATACCGTCGCGCCGAAACGGAGATTCGACTCGACGTCCAGTCTGGTTATTTTCCCGTCTTCTGCGTACGGTGGCTGGCGATCAGCGCAGCGTTACCGGACTGCCCATGGAGTCCGGCTGTCACTCGTCTAACCTGCTTCTTATTCTTCTTCACAGTTGGATAGCGAGCCACATCAGCCTATTTTGAGATTGGTTTTGCTGTGTGTGTGTGTGTGTGTGTGTGTGTGTGTGTGTGTGTGTGTGTGTGTGTGTGTGTGTGTGTGTGTGTGTGTGTACTATTGGTTTCCCGTATCTTTTTGGCTGACGATGAAACTGCCGTTTCTCGCCAGCTTACAGTACAGAACTCAAAATGAATGTAATACAGTGCGCGTTTGCTGCAAAGGCATCCCGGTGACCTGGTTATTGCATCTGGCTGACCTAGATTTCTTTATCCTAAGAGCGATGACTGGTCTTTGTCAAACATTCGAACGCAATTGCAATCCAAATGCAGATGTTAAGCCTGTGGGTGTTGGTTGTTGGGATCCAAACCTTTTCCTCTTCACACTAACAGACTTTTGGCTAAACTTTAAAGAGAAAGTAGCTATCGCAAACACAGGAGTCGAGAGCGCAGGAATATCCCGTGACGAGATAATCTAAAACATAAGGCTGGATGAACAGTAATGCACGAACTCTGAAAATGTGTTTTGAAAAGAAGGTAGTAGTCGGTGTTTTGCTGCACCTCTTCTGGCCTTCAGAGCTGCTGTGAAGAAGGATCTGGCTAAAACTTTCACTGATATTTAGCAAGCAATAAGCAATGCAAGCCCAGTTCCTTCACGTAATGAGTTGAAAGTCATTCGATCCTGATTACAGTGCAGCTCTTTGCACTAATACGAGAACGGTTCGGGCCATTAGGAGACGTGAAGCCATAATTATATAAAAGAAAGCGTTTATTATGAGAAGGTAAGTCATGTTTACGGGTACACATTTTGTTAGTACGAGAAACCTTCGTCAGTTGGATCAATTGAGACGTGATTTAGAGGAATTTTCTAACCCTAGTCATAGTTTCATAGGGAGATGCTTATTACCATGACCTAGTTTTTCCTAATTATAAAATACGAAGTCGTAATTATGAATCAGTCACTTATTAATTAAAGTCGTGAAACTGGCTCGTGTCTAAAAAGCCGTTCGGAGGGAAGGAAAGAGGCCGGACGTGGTTATAAAGGCCAGTGACGGACAGTATGCATGTGTCGTTTACATTTAGCTTTTCGTTTTTGGGAAAGACGATTCTTTAAAAAATATGGAGACACTGCATGAGGAAATTAAAGTTGCAATGAAGTAACAATAATTGAAAACAAATAAAGAAAAACGACGCATCTGTTTAATGATATTTTTTTTTTGCATCTTCGCATACACCGTTTTAGTTATTTGTAATAACGAAGAAACGTCGGCGAAACAACGCACAAAGTGTATTTTTGGTAAAAGGAAACCGAAATATTTCTCGCAAGTAATGAGCTGATTAAATATTACCACGGCTCGCTCGGATACTCGATTCCGATCGGTCGGTTATTCCTGTCTAACAGATTGTCGCTATGCGTAACCGTTGCTATGGACCACGTCATCGGCGGAAGCAAAGAAAAAATCATTAGAATTATGTTGAAATCAATATTTTGCGTCGGATCATTGATTTGTTCAGTAAGTAGCTGTGTGTTGAGCGCAGTGACGTTCAGCCAGACGGTCATTATTGAGAAATGAACACCTTCGTGGCGATTCACGTCCTGCGTCACGGGAAGGGTTTGTTTCCCAGTAATGACCGTCATCTTCGAATATGACCGTGATGAGAGCAAACAGTCCACAGAATTGCCTTCCACGTTGAACACTGAGCACTGCTCAGGGGTAAACGTCCGTCCTGACGTGTTGGAGAGAGACGGTGCGCCAGTAAAACGAGAAGAGGCCAGGAGTACGTGGAGAGCGTTGATGCTGTTGACTGACCGCATGCACACGTGGACGTGATGAGCTGCTATGGCAAAGCTGTGCTCACACCCAGGATGTTATTAACGTGGAAGCAGGGGAGATGCCATGACAAGATGCACTCCGCCATCAAACGTGCCACAGCCAGACAGCAGAGATGGGTATCAGCCGTAACCTACTGAAATCCTCCCCAAAGGAGAAAAGCGGGAAGAGGAAACGAAGACCACGAAAGAGGGAGAATGAGCGAGAAAAAGAGAAGAACACGGCACGGCAGAAAATGCAAAAAAAAGAAGGCGTGTCGAGAGCAGAGCCGCTGGTTGTGACATCACCGCCGGCAGTTGAGCGAGTCGTTACAAAGGAGAGAAAGCAAAGAGGAAATGAAATGATGTGACAAATACAGGATGTAGAGAGAAGAGGAAAACCTGAAGGGATGAAGACTTTAGATCAGGGTTCTAAAGGGTTCTGATTGGTTCTGTTAGATTCTGATTTTGGTACTACTTCGAATATTTTAATTCATTTCCGTTCAAAGGACATTTTTTTTCATGGGTTGATATGTGCTGAAAATGTTGCTTTTGGAAATCATGATCAGTATCGGAGCCAAAAACCCCTTATCGGTTGGGCTCGGTAATAATAATAAGAAGAATAAGAATAAGAATAGGTAATGACCGATGTGGCAAAATTTCAAAAATAGCAGGTGAAGTGGGAGCTATCCAAGGCATTAAAAGGGGAATTATAACTAATGTGGAAGCTGTCCATGCGATTAGTGGCGAGGGCATTTCTGCGCTGTCGAGGTGGCTTCAACAGATTTCAGCGATGACCTCCGACCTCGGTACTGCAAAAAATAATCTCCGCCTCGTCCTCAAACCCTCAAATGTGGCACACAGAAAGTGCTTATGCAGTTAAAAGGCAACCCGTTAACCTCTAAACGACATGACCGGAGCGGAGAAGGAGTTTTGAATCCTTTTTTTTTTTTTTTTCCCTGGCATGACTTTCCCAAACTCAGACTTTGTACATCAGACTCGATGTCGTTCCAATCATAATAATGTCCGACTAAACGCAAAAACACAATGACGTTTCTATTTTTGAGGGGGTTTTTTACCTCAGGGAATAACCATTTCCTCCTTTTCTGGTGCACTGCGCCTTGCAGAGATATCGCAGTGGAAAAAAACAGACTGTAAATGCGATCACTCTCGAGGGTAGACCAGTTTCCAAACGTGTGACGGCCTCAAGAATCCGTTAACGTGACTCATACCGTCCTGCTCGTGAAACTAAAAGCATGAAATAAAATAAACTTGAGATCTTTCTGCGGGCGCGATTGTGGTAACGTGATCTGTCTTTATTGTATTAAATGTGAAGTAGGGACCGTAAAACCAGCAGTGAAAGTGTTTTACGGTTGTGTAAGAATTACAGTATAGCGGTAACCATGACAGCCGCACGCCGCTTGATAGTGAGATCCCGGTGTCGGCTGTGTTGCGGAGCACAGCTACCGGTTCAGCTGGCGTTCGGTCACGTTCTGGTGGTTTGCCTGAAATAAAAAGGAAGTCGTCTGGTTCTCACCGCCTCGGAATGATCTGCGCCACCAAATGGTTGCTGTTTGTGAGGAAATGAAGGCAGCTGGCGTTCCGGGAAACGGAGATCGCGAGGGCATGTCTGTCGGTGCGCAAGTCTGCACACATGGACACGGCGTCATTCTTTCCATCGAGAAATCAGTTCCGTTCTGAGTAAAACAAACAAAGAGGCATGACCAGGCAAAGAAGCAGTGCTGTGACTCAGGCCTTCGTCTCGCCGGCGAAACACAGTCCAGTGGAATTGTTAATGGACCTCGATCTCATGATCACATGGCGTCCAGCGCACAGGCGTGTAAAGGCCGTGACGTCTGCATGCGATCGGGCTGATGGTGCGCTGAGCTGTATTTTGAATTGTGCTGACGGTCCAAGGGAATGAAATGCGTGCCACATATCTGTAGATTATAAACCGATGAACAGTATGTATAATTACGTCGAACTACAATATATGACACACTTTCCTCCAAAAGTATTGGAACAACCAGGCTAGCTCTGCGGTTTTTGCGTCACACTGAAGACATTCGGCTTCGAGATCAAAAGATGGATATGACGCAATCGATCAGAATCCAGCTTTTCCGTGCCCTGATATTGACGACCAGACGTGTTCAACAGAACAAAACGCCTAACCTAAAATACGTGGCACGCCCGCCCAGGTTGCATCACTTGATCGTTCAATAAGATATACAAGGGCCGTCCCAGTCCTTCTGGAGCCGTGCCGTTTCCTTCACACCTCTTATTCGACGGCCGTGATCTCCTAACACATGAAACGCGAGCATTAGTAGGTGTTAAAATGCTACTCATTTCCAGTATGTGATAAATGTCTCCGCCCGTGTGAGTCATGTTATTTATAACCTTTTACTATGGTTCTACAGCCGGCACGGATAATTGTCGCAGGTCTATTTATAAGCGTCGGTCTCTGTTCTATCATTTCCAGACTGACTTTGACTGCATTTGATACTCTAACGCAAGGAAGCAGCAGGCAGTGGCTTCCTAGTGGTGCGTCGTCAGGAGCTTATCCGTCTCCGTACTGGCATGTGACAGCGCTTTCGGGAACTGATTTCTGATAGAAACGTGTTTGGTAGGCTGTATGGGGCGTCACCCAAAAATAGTTTTACAACTATTTATTCTAAAGCTACAGCTAATCTGTAAAATAAGGGGTACATTTGGTGGAGCCAATCCGGAGAAATTAGAGAAAATGTTTAAGCAAACAGAGAAACAGGTTTGGAGAAAAACATCGATGTTGAACGGAAACGAATGCAGAGCAAGCAGATAGTTGTCCTTTTTTAATCATATTTATAGCTTGTCTTACACTGTCATGTTTTGGTTACAGATTAAGGAATGCCAAAATTAGAAATCTGGGTCGATTTTTGACGCAACCTCGCTTCAGATCACTGTAACTACGAGTGAAATCTGTCGACACTGGACTCATTTTGTGGCGACGCCCTATATGGTGTTAACCATTTTGACAGGAGTTGGAATTTGGGTTGGGCGATATGCCAAAGATGTAATAGCATAACGCTTTGCTAACAAAGTGCTATTATTGCGACACGGACTTCTAGAATTCGCAATAGATTATGGTATGTTTATTGGATTCCTATGATATCGTTCTCACCGCGTTTCCTGTACTGTATGCATAGACGTCTGGGGAGCCCGTCGGATTGGCGCCTTCTGGATTCTGAAGCTTGCGGTTACAAAAGAAGAGGTGTACGAAAACACCGACACGCTCGAGTATTGCGTTAGTATCTTGTGCGATATCGTACCAGCTAGCGGTAACACTGGATCGATTTCACATTCATTTACACGCGAAGCTCGACGGTCGTGGTTCATATTGCGCTGTGTTTGAACCCCTTCGGACGTTTGACGTTCCTACTCCAGCGTGAACGTGAACTGAGACAGAACGTGAACTAGCGCAAGGGCACACCACTAACGCTGGCATTAGCAAACCTGTCCTTTATACTATGACACTTTCTCCTTAATTTGAATTTTAGAAAATCGCAATATACATCGCCTTGCTTGCAGTATCGCAATAGCTCTCATCGCATCCTCTTTGTTGAAGTCGTATGCAGCTGTATATAATGCCATGCAACAGCTTATCAAGCATTTCCTCTGCTCTGTTTCACTGTTTAAAGAACATCTCCAGTTCCGCTTTGTCATGGCGCTGCAGTCGAGGGACTTCGTCAGCTGAGCTTACGTCATCAAGCTATTCAACTTTATGTAATCGTACACAGGGATGGTTATTTCAGTCATCGACAGTTTTTAACTTCGTTGATACGTCATTATGTGTGTTCGAAGGCTTTTACTCGACGCTCGCATGCTACTTTCACACGTGCAAACCGATAGAAAACTATAGAAGCGAAACAAACAACGAGCAAAAGGCATCAACAAGTTGGGACAAATAAATCCGTTGCCTTTGGAGTTTTTCCCTTTTTTTGTTTTACCATCACGATGAAAATATTATGTAGAATCCTTACTGTTTTCTCCAGATTGTCATTGTCGGCCTACTGGTACATTTCGCACCGCTAATCCACCAAGGTTTAAGTCTCATTTTTAATATTTCTCACTCACTCATGTTGGAAAGACAGCACAGAATTCGGATAAGCCCCGCCCCCAGTTCTGGAACACGTCCCATCATCACAATTCTTTCGTAAAATGGGCTCGTGAACAAACACAGACGTTCCATTCAATTCAGAAATAATCGAAATGAAAAGTTGCATCTGTTATTCAGTTCTCTGCCACGGCTCTGTTCCTAAATGTTCTACTTGACGACTCGGGAGATATCCGGACCGTCCAAAACGGTAATCGCAAATCCAATAATTGCCTCCCGGACAGGCTTTCTGCCAAGACGCCGGCGCAAATGAATGGCATTAGCTCATTAAGCGAAGTTGCACCTGCAAGTAAAACACAATGTACGTCTGCCTTCAAGACCCATCATCGGGAGCTTTCCCTGACCCCTAACCAGGAAATCTCCCTCTGGGGAGCTCCGATAGCTCGAAGAGGTGATTAAGTGCGATGGCAACAAACGTCCTGTTCCTGTAAAGGCCTTGTGTCACCTCAGAGGTTCTGACTTTACACTCGGAATCAGGTTACTGTAAGAGAAACGTTCTGCCTGGCATTTTCAAAGCTGCCCCAGATTAGAAAACCGTAATAAGAATGTGAGGAATGTGAAAACCTCGTCTTCCTCAGACGCATGTGTGGGATTGATTAGCTCGCTCTCGATCCTGCCTGCAGGAACCTTCTGCTCTTCTCGTCTGCACCTATTCCTGTGGACCGACCAAACGCATCTAGACCAAGTGCTGCCTGTCGTGCTTTTCAAATCCTAGCAAGAGCCTACATGAGGCAGGACTGACTCACACGCAGGGCCGCTCCATGAAAATAAACCTGCACTTATGTAACCGAGGACTCGACGACGTGAACACGTATAAAATTTCGCCTGCACTCGTTTTTGTCATGACTCACCCTCAGACAAAACTTTTAAATAGCGGATTGTTCGAGCGTCGTGAAAAGCTCATCGTCGTTGGCGTTTTCCCTTTGGCTCAAGACCGACAGAAACACGGATGTTGTCATTTTGTTTTTTTAACGTATCTGGTTTGGTGCGCTTCGAGACCGGGTTCCCACGGGATTAAACGAGAAAGTGGTTCAAGCGTGAGATTGCGTGCGAGGGCTCAGATTCGAAGCTCGAATAAAGAAAAACCTCATTTATTAACATTTGTAGTACCGCTCATTCATCCTCAGTAAGTGCCCGGTCAGGGTTGCGGCGATTTAAATGGCGCTACACGTCTGTTTATATTTCGGGAAGTAGAAGCGGTTATATTTGTTTGAAAATATCGTAAGAAGCATCGGAGCTACAGAGAACCGCGTGGCTCTGAGGGCAAGGTCACGGCAGAACGAGGAAAAGGCGGCCGCGCTTCAGACACGCCCCTCTGCGAGACACGCCAGTCTAATCTGGCCGTTTTGTTACATTCTGATCTCGAGACACGTGGTATCAGATTTGAACTTTGTGCACCTTTCCAGATAGACATATATGGCGCCCTAAAGAGATCCAGATCGTGTCCTGGTGGTGCACTCCGTAAACACACAAGTGTGCAGAAGCAGCCAGAGTGTACGTTTCTCAAGCTTGCGGTTAGAAAAAAGGTACGAGAGCGTGTTCCCTGCGGTCAGAGCGTCTGAGGCCGACACTGTTCCAGTAGACCAGAACCTGTGAAACACTGGGATACGTTTATTTAGTAGCGACTACGGCGAACCTGCAAGACCCGAGCACGGGGACGTGTCATAAGGTTTAACGCCAGATCTTCTGATATCACACTGCACTGTTTGTTTGCTTTTTTTTTTCTTCCCCTTTTGTTTCTTGCTGCACGTCATTTGCATGTAGGTCATCCGTTTGGCACCGTTTCACACGCTGTATGCCCTCTGTATTTCTGTTCCCCTCTCTCTCTCTCGCTCTCGCTCTCTCTCGGTTTCTGTGCGTGTGTGGGGGCGTCGTTGGTTGTAGATACCACTTCATGCAGTCAGTTGCGTGTTACTGTGGCTGCAGGGCAGGGCTCAGCTCACACGCGGCAGGCTCTCATCGCCCCCTGGTGGCCACATCAACACCCGCAGCGCTGTTTCATCTCCAAAGTGACCTATGGGTAGAATTTGACACTCCGCCGCGTCCAGATGTCCGAGCTAATTCACAGCTCCTTGGTTCGGCAGGCAGGGCTCTCTCACAGGCGGTGCAAACGGCTTTCTGTGAGGAGGAGGAGGATGAAGATAGTTCAGGAGCGCAGTATTAAAAGCTAGAGATATTCTCTCATTGATGATGAAGTTATTAAAACAGGTGATGTGTGGGGGGAAAAGCTGAACGGTATTGTGCAAGATGTTCTCGAAGAGAAACCCGAGTAACTCACAGGAAATGTTCAATAAAGTCACTTTTCTGGGGGGGTGAATTTTAGTTTTGTGTTCCATTAAATGCCGTCTAAATAAGAGATCGAAATATCCAGGACGCGCGCGTGAAAGTGGCTCTTACAGATTTATTTGTTTGTTCACTTACATATGTTTCTGCGTCTTTTTATGTATTTCCTTCCCCGCACTTACATACAGATTATTTACCTGTTTATGTATGTATGTGTTTATTTATGTGTTTATGTCCCGGGCCGATCATACCTGAGAAGCATAATGATGTGTCTCTCTCTCTATCTCTCTCTCTCTCTGTGTGTGTGTGTGTGTGTGTGTGTGTGTGTGTGTGTGTGTGTGTGTGTGTGTGTGTGTGTGTGTTAGCTCGACTGCCAGGTCTGAGGCCAACACTGCCACGTCCTCAGGCACGGGGAAGCCCAGCGGCACGCACAAAATCTGCCTGGTGTGTTCAGACGAGGCGTCGGGCTGCCACTACGGCGTGCTCACCTGCGGCAGCTGCAAGGTCTTCTTCAAAAGAGCCGTGGAAGGTGAGAGGCTCGCTAACACACCCAGGTCACGCCGCTCCCCCACACACACACACACACACACACACCCATACAGCCGACACAAACGCTCCTCTGAACACACCGAACACATGGCCTCTGTACAGCGCTGAGCAAAAGTTTAGGCACTCTAATATTTACTGCAAGGTTTGTTACAGATATTTATTTTATGAATTCTGCATCATCTTTGACTCTCCAGAAGAGCTGCAGCAAATTCTCCAGGATGCTCAACTTACCACTCATTTCCGTATCAAACTGCACACACCGTACCTGTCGCTGCTGTTGAAGAAAAAGAAAACGAGCACCAAACATTGACTCCGTTTATTACCGTTTACCGCACGCTTTAGAGTTTCTCTTTTAAGAAGAAAGATTGAATTCCGTTCTTTTTTGAAGTCACGCTACAATACAGCGTTTATTTGCGCGGTGCAGCGTATCAGCGCTCTGGAGGAAGTGACCGGGAACAAACTGCGCATTTGGTAACTTGTGCTGTGTCTGCGGTGTCATCTTTTTTCCTTTCCTTTTTTTGTTCTTGTGTGTGTAAGTTTGGACGTGACGGATAAAAGAGCAATTTTTTATTTTTTCCCCCCATTTTATGCGTCATAACGAATCCGTAGCCTTGGCGATCTTTTATTCGTTTATTGTAATAAGGATGTAGACTGTACATGAATATGAATAAGAGCATTATTTGTCTCTGGGGACAGTTCAGTGTTCTGTTCGTCAGTTTCGTGTGAACTGGAGGAAGCTCGGGACGGAACGCAGATGGTGACTGAACTCGGTAAACGCTGCCGGTGCCCGCCTCCACCGTCTCTCTGAGCCTCAACGTGTTAAGACGAGATTACCAGCATGGTGTGTGTGTGTGTGTGTGTGCGCGCGTGTGTGAACAAGTCTGCTATAATTCTGCGCAGTGCTAACATGCATGCTTTTTTTTCCCCGTTTGCAAAATCTTTACAAATAATACAAGATCAAACAGATGAATAAAAGAATACGCATGAACATTTCAGAATCCGTGTACGACACGTGAACAGTATGACGAACACGCGGACGTCGTGAACTCACTCCTGTTTCTGTAATTCTGTAAGGACGTTAATGGTAATCTCGTAATTCTTACAGATGTCCCGCAGCAGCACTGCAGAAAAAACATGCGTCTGGAAACCTTTATCCCTTCTCATGCGGACTTTAATCACGCTGTGTGTGACCTGGCATGTTCGCCTACGCCGGTTTAAACTCGCAAAACCTGAAAGACATTTTGAAATGGAGCGTCTGAGAATAATATAAAGATGTTCGAAAATGTTAGAAATGTTGGCAGTTGAGAAGAAAAGGGTTGGGTTGTCAGGATTTTTGCTAATAAACAGTAATCTATCCAGCATAATGAGGTTTGTTGACTAAATGTAATGCCGTGTGCACCACTCTGAATCCTCACAGGGCAACACAATTACCTGTGCGCGGGGAGAAACGACTGCATCATCGACAAGATCCGCAGGAAGAACTGCCCCGCGTGCCGTTTCCGCAAGTGCCTCATGGCTGGCATGAACCTGGAAGGTAAAACTAGATGATGTTATCATATGGGCCGAATATTAGCAAGTCTGTGTTGTTATAACGCCAAAGGCGGAGCGAACAGGTTTCATATCACGTAAAGGACTAAAAGGGGTCACAAGAAAACTGCGAAGAGGCAGCGTTATCATTGCATTATATACATAAATAGGGTTTATAATGCTATAGTTAGCCTGAGTTTGCATTTCATGCGAAATTTGAAAGGGCTTCCGTATTCACTATATACGCTCACTACATTGAGTGAAACGTAATGGTGCTTTAGAGCAGTGCACTATACATGTGCTGTAGATTTTTTTTTGTCTGGATATTTCAATATTATGAACGGTTCAGTGGTATTCAGCCCTGTTACGCAGCACAAATCAGTCAGTAACTGCAGTTCGGAGCTAACAGATACAAATAAGAGAACGTTCGAATATTCCATGAACTCTCCATGTTTAGCCACAAGTACACCTGGCTGCGGAGACCTGATCGAGCTCCTCCTACCTAGGCAGAGTGCGGGGTGGGGTGTATTTCAGGCTGGATACGTGTGTTTAATGTGCTGTTTCGTGAGCTACAGCGTCGTCTGGGTTATGCGGTTATAGGAGGAGTGGGAGCAGATACAGCGCCACCCCCTGGACTTTTGTGTTCTGCAGTGAGGACTGTCTCCGTTCAAGTCATTAGTTCGGGCAAATCATAAACTGAGTATTAGAAGCTCCTGTATCTCCTGTTTATTCATAACCCAGAGAGAACCATGAAATATGACTGCTTATAGCTGTACCCAAATTACCAAAAAAAACAAAACCCCTTTCTTCCCACCAGCACGTAAAGCCAAGAAGCTGAAGATGAAGGGTGTACAGCAGACCAACACGGTCGAGCTGAGTCCTCCTCCGGTGCCCGAGGCGCGAGCGCTGATGCCCAAATCCATGCCGCAGCTGGTGCCCACCATGCTGTCACTGCTCAAAGCCATCGAGCCCGAGACCCTTTACGCCGGCTACGACAGCACCGTCACAGACAACTCCACACGGCTCATGACCACCCTGAACAGACTGGGAGGACGCCAGTTCGTCTCCGCCGTCAAGTGGGCCAAGGCTCTGCCCGGTACTGACCACACGCACACAGCAGCTATCCTTACTTACACCGTAGAGTAGACTTATTCCCATGAATTAAAGCATTAATGTAAGCCTTCTGTTATTGTCCCACTTTAAAGACCTCACTTGGGTGGTTATTAGTCTTGGTGTTGGGCAGAGTTTTGCCTGAGCATCGACACTCAGGCTTTAGCGCCGAACACACGGGAGAACGAGCACAATTACAAACTGCACGTAAAGCGGTCAGATGACATGAGGCTGTTGTTGGTATCACTGTTAGGCTACATTCACACTTAATATTTTCACACTTTCTTTTATTGTCATCTGCCACTGTGCACGCTTCGCATGCCATCCTATGGGAAGCAACTGGAAAGCAGACAGAATGTGGGCGCGTTCAGAAACCGGCCCGCTTCCAGAAACGTCAAATGGTTATTTATTTATTTATTTTTATTTTCAGTCAATTAGTTCACAACTTGGGGCCAGAAAATAAAGCAATAGCACGGAGGACAGATGTACAGCAAAATATTTCAGTATTGTAACATGACTCAAGTTAACGACTTGTCTATTTTTGGGACGTCCCACTTTAACCGTGGCTACATCCAGCCGAAGCTACAGCGATGACAAATCCCCCCAAATCAATCTGTATTTCTTCTTTATTACTGCTAATGATAAATCTAATCTGGACAAGCAGGCTAAATTACTGAGCTCGACGCTTCGAGACTGTGAACGCGACTTTCTTTGCATTTGTTCCGTCCTAATATAGGGTTTAAACCTCAGGCATAACACGCATAGGATTTAGAATTTAAATAATGTTCGCAGGAAATTCACTGTTCACTGATGTTTAAGCTCTTAAAGTTTCAAACGTAGAAGTCTTAAGACAAAATATCTGTGCACATTTGGATTATAAGTTCATTATATAAATCGTTTTCATGATGCTGTATTTAGCTCGAGCTTGCGTTTCTCATCCGTCTCCTGATGTTTGTTCAGCTTCAGCGGGCCAAGTAATAAATGTCTGTCTTTCTTATTCACTATATATGCTGACTACATTGAGTATAACATACCGTCTATTAGAGACTATAGATCAGAACACAAGCCCACAGGATGCTGCTTGTACTTTAACAGAGGTGATCCAGAGCTCTGCATTTGTAGTTCTGGTTTCCTCCTCAGTATTTGCTGCGTGTCGGCGTGTGTGTTTAATTCCTGCTCATTTAGAAACTGATCTCGGGTTTAAAACCCGCGCACGTTTGTATAGGCACGTTCATCTTTCCTGCCGTCCCGATGTCAAACGGAGCTCTTGCATCACGCAGACTCACGAACGACTGCTGTGTCTTTCTGCCTTCAGGTTTCCGGAACCTTCACCTGGACGATCAGATGACTCTGCTCCAGTGCTCCTGGCTCTTCCTGATGTCGTTTGGTCTGGGCTGGAGATCTTACCAGCAGTGTAACGGCAACATGCTGTGTTTCGCCCCAGACCTGGTGATCAATGAGTACGTCCTCCTCCCAAGCTCCTCCACTCACTAACACTCTGCCCTGACCGTAGACCTTCTCGTGCTGCTCCGTAGCCAGTTAGGCTGTTTTTCTAACACTATCTGACATCATAGAGATTATGACGAAGTGCCTCGGGGCCCTTAATACAGGTGCACCTTTGCGCAGGCATGACATGGAGGGAATGGAACAGGAAATTCGCTTTTATCCGCACTTTTATTTCCACATCATGTGAAGGTAATTACTGCAGGGCGTAAAATTGATGTCAGGTGCAGGAGCGTAACTGCGGTGTTGTGAACGTGTGTGCAGGGAGAGGATGAAAATGCCCTACATGGGTGACCAGTGTGCACAGATGCTGAAGATTTCCAACGAGTTTGTGAGGCTGCAGGTGTCGATAGAGGAGTACCTGTGCATGAAGGTCCTTCTGCTGCTCAGCACAGGTGAGAGACACGCCACAGCACACGGCTCACACAGAGAGAGAGAGAGAGAGAGAGAGCTCTTTACACACATGATAACGGGATTATCTGAGTTACCGCAGTGAGGAAGTCTACCATTTTTAATCAGAGTTCAACCACAGGCTGATTATTCAGTTTCTAAACTGTTAATCTGAGATCTGCAGAAACAGAAGTGCTGCATTGTGAAAGTAAAAGTTGCATCTGCTTCCAGAGAACTGACCAGGAAACGCATAAAACGACGAGCGGAAATTCATCACATATTACATATACGCATTATAATATATTCCATTTTTCTCAACCCTACTGCACTATCGGATAAAAGTATTGGAGGAATAGAACATGACGGGCGGCGTGCTGTTATAGGAAAATAATCCACGACAGAATGGTGTGAAGAATGGCTTGGAATCGATTACTTTCCAAAACAGCATGTCCTGATGATGAGTTATTCGTCCGAACATCACCAATATTTGCCAAAGACTATAATTTACTGTTCGTTAATGAATGGCATTTCATAGTCTCTTTTATTTCTTTTTTATCACTTTAGTTCCGTTTCGTTTGTTCGTCTGCAACATAAGGTATCCTGTTATCACACCCTACCTCTGCCCTATCTCTCAGTATTCTTGCTCTTGAAGACAAAAAAGACAAAAATAACCCCGTAGCTTTGCATTTCACGTTACTGAGAAACCTGAAAGCGCAGGTCCGTCCGTCATGAAGACTTTCCTGTGGTGGAAAACAAGAAGTTACAGCTCTGACTCTGTGTTAATACTAATGAATTAATACTAACCGAAACTCCGTTCCATATTAGAACTAAAAATCCAAAATGATGAGTACTGGGTTAAACAAAAACACTGGATTTTGGAGTCTGCTTGTGGGTTCCTTTTATTATGACAACATAAACTTTAAAAAAAAAAAAAAATGTGTTTTATTACAAACAAAGGCTACATATCTGCAAGGACCTCTAACCCTGGACCGATACTACTATTTACTTTGTGAATCTTCAGTTAACCTTTAAAAATATACATATTTTTCCTATACAAAATTATTATTTTTTTTTGCCATTGTGGAATCAAAACAGGGGAATCGATAAACAGAATCGCGATCGATAAAATTCAATCCGTATCCAACCCTGGCGGCGTGTCCGTCACGCGACTCTGCGTAAGTGGTTACTATAGTAACGATACTGTATTAGCAGGAGTGCATTAGTATAAGCCTATGATTTGCATTACAGCACTGTTGTCAAAGCTGCTGGTATAGAAGAGTAATCAACACCTTCTGAACAATCAGAGTCAATATTAACCGACTCCGCATGTATTCATTAACACCTCGCTGTTCTTCCTCAGTGCCAAAGGACGGTCTGAAGAGCCAGGCTGTGTTCGATGAGATCAGGATGTCGTATATTAAAGAACTGGGAAAAGCCATCGTGAGGAGGGAGGAGAACTCCAGCCAGAACTGGCAACGATTCTACCAGCTAACTAAGCTACTGGACTCCATGCACGAAGTAAGAGCCTGCGGTTCTGCGCTGAGACACCGGTTTTATTTAATCTACTTGATTTACATTTATTTTTAAATGCAACACTGCTGTTTTTCTGGCAGTCTGTTAGGAACACTTAATATCATGATATCACATCAGGTATTCTAGAGCGTACATACAAATGTAGAAGTGTGTTGGATTTCATAAATGTGATGTAAAGTGATGCTAAATGTCTCACACTTGCTGTTTGGTAGTGAGTAATCATGAGCACTAGGTGGCAGCAGAACAGAGCTGTGATACAGCACACTTATAGTCTAGTGGAGAAAACACAGCGAACACGAAGAAGAAATCAGCCCCAGCGTACACACTCGATACCTGATCAGTGACACGTTAACAAGTACATCAGCCCCAGCGTACACACTCGATACCTGATCAGTGACACGTCAACAATTAAATCAGCCCCAGCGTACACACTCGATACCTGATCAGTGACACGTCAACAAGTACATCAGCCCCAGCGTACACACTCGATACCTGATCAGTGACACGTCAACAAGTACATCAGCCCCAGCGTACACACTCGA
>JAQQZR010000012.1:4898637-4909252 GCA_030068235.1 Notoglanidium macrostoma
CCCACTCTCGCTCGCGCTCTCTCTCTCTCTCACTCGCTCTCTCTCTCTCTCTCTCTCTCTCTCTCTCTCTCTCTCTCTCTCTCTCACTCGCTCTCTCTCTCTCTCTCTCGCCGTCCCTCTCTCTCTCTCTCTCTCTCTCTCTCTCGCCGTCCCTCTCTCTCTCTCTTTCTCGCTCTCTGTCTCGCGCTGCTCTGTAATGACTAAATACATACAAAACTGAAATAGTTTGATTGACCAAAGAGCCATTAAGACACGAGTGATGTCGCTATAGAAGCAATGTTTATTAAAAGTTATTTTGCACAAGTGTAAACATATAAACCACATGATACCACACTGTGCAGAACTATTTCATCAACATGCATGTCACGGAAACTTAATAAGAAAATCAACAAGACAGTGGGATATCTACTGATACTTTTGGCATTATAAATTACCGTTGTTCATGATACAGATCACAGAAGAAATACAGGTGCAATTTTAGGTGTCACTACCTGACAAATCATTGTGCATCAGACTAAAAAGCTTCTTTTGAATATTTGGTCCTAATCACAAAAGCGAGACCTTTTATTAAATGTTGTCGTGCCTATTGGATAAATCATTCTGAGCTCTGATTTTGAAGTAAGGCCTACACGTATTCCTGACTTTGAAACTGAGTGTTGCTTGAACTTCAGAACATCTTCAAAGTGCAAGTGTAAAATAACATCCAATATTACACTGTCCCTAATACATCTAAACTCTAAATGATCACACACACAAAAAAAAAAGATGGGTTACAATACTTACTCACAAAGTAAACCTAAACATTTCTCAAACACTCTATAAACGAGAACGCTAAAGCCTGTTTTACACCAGATGCCGCGACGCTGCTGATTGAAACGTCACCTGACGAATGCTTTTACACTAGCTGAACTCGGCGAGTGCGGTCATGACGGAGCACACAAAACAGGCCAGATCTGTACATCCGCAATCTACTTCTGAACAGCAGACGTGTCTCTATAAAAAGACTACGAAATGCAACATTCATGCACCACGTGGGCTTCTGAATCCTATAACAGCAGAATAATCAATAATGCCAAACTTGAAAAGCAAAAACAGGAATGCAATTCTCTTTTACTTAAGAAACGACATAATTATGTTTATACTAATCAGGTACTGAACTCAGATATGTGCACGCTATATTTAAACAGCCATGCTGAAAGAAAGTGCAGACGTGAACGCTCTGTATGTTTCCCTACACATGTATAAACTGAAAAGCGTTGAAGCGTGATTGGAGCTTTCCGTCTGCGCTGCATTGCATCTGGTGTAAAAGGGGCATCATTCAAGATATTAACTGGGAGCATTGTTTATTTATTTTGCAAGGCGTTAATTGTCTGAAGCTGTGGCCGTCATCGTGATTAAGGAACGTTAAAAGACAATGCAGTTATGTCGCCATGATTGCACCGGAAATTAGTTACAGATATATACTTGATTAAAGGACTATCAACAGCCTGGTAAATATACATAACTGTACCTAAATATTTTTTTTCTTTTTCCTTTTTCATTTATTTGTTGCAGCGGCTTCTGCGTAGCACTGTTTTCTGAAGAGTCGAAGCTGAATTTCGCGGATTTCGTGATGGTCCTGAGACGCGAAATCTGAACACAGAAAGAGCGAAAATTTTACAATACAATCAAACACACACACGGCATGTTACAGTAAACACGTCATTTACCTTCAGTAGATAAAAAGCACTCTGGTGCGAGAGACGGTTGGGAAGGAATGGTCAGCCATGTTGCGCACTCGAGAGTAATTAACGAAGCCTCTGATAAACAGCAGGAATCCTGTTTAAAAACAAAGAAAAGAGAAACACTTAACAGCGCATCATTTTCACCAGACTTGAACAGAACGAACAGATAAAAAGATACTGGTGCACATTTAGGAATGCATACTTACCTACAACCAGAAAGACCCACCACAGCCAGTACTGCCCATCGAAGTAACCCGGGAAATATGTGGAGAACTGGTGAATAACAAAAAGAAAAAGAATTCCTAATTCACAGGAGGAAACCGAGAAGAAAACTAAAATTGTAAAACATTAAGCTTTTAATGATCGCAACAGCAAATAATTGGTCAGGGAATGAGCTAGAATTAAACAGGTAGATAAAGTAGCTTTGTAAAGCAAGCTGGATAGCTTTTCCTTAAACATTTAAGGCTTGTGGGTAAACTTTTTTTTTTTTTTTTTTACAGGAAGTGGAGTGGAACCTCTTCGACTCCACGTGACTGACGTCAAACGTTATACACTTTTTTTTTTTTATTTTTATTTATTCTTGCTAATTTACTGACCAATGATTTGTCGTTAAGACCATTAAAAGCTTAATGATTTAGCAATTTTGGGTTTGGCCCAGGAGTGTACAAAGAAACCTTACATTTCCATGTGTTCAGAAGAAGAAGAAAAAAAGAAAAAAAAAGAAGCAAAGATTGCTCAGGCTAAACACCCCTATAGCCCATGTCTCCACACCTGATGGCCGTTATTGCCACCGTGTCCTAACAACAAGCACAGCGAGCAACAACAACAAGAGGTGCGTCCTTTTTTTTTTTTTAAGGATGATGCGTTTTCTATTTTGTGCTCGAAGTCTGATAAAGTGAAGAAAAAAAACATTTACATTTATGTCATTTGGCAGACGCCCTTATCCAGAGCGACTTACATACATCTTATTTTATACAAGTGAGCAGTGAAGGTTAAGGGCCTTGCTCAAGGGCCCAGCAGTGGCAGCTTGGCGGTGCTGGGATTTGAACTCACGACCTTCCGATCACTAGTAAAACATCTTAACCACTGAGCTACCACAGACCCCTAAAAAACCTAAAGAACTTTTCGTACAGACTGGAAACAAAGTGCCCTCATATACGAATACGGAGATCTGCAATATTTATATTTTTATGCAATATTATACTAATTAAGTGGTGCAGAACTAGCAGGTATATTTGATATTTTATAGCAGGCTTCATATTAAATTGTCCTTAATCACGCATGCTAAACAGCTTTATACTCAATATCAAATCATTTGCAAGATAAAAGATTTTATTTTATCCAATTAGCAATTATAAGTATTATAGTCTGTATCAAATATGCTGCTGTACGTGAACATATATAAAGCCCTGGAAGCTTCGGAGAAATACCATTTTCATGGCACTGATCATTAACTGTTAAGCGGATTACTGTTTGTTAGCTCAAAGGTCGCTAGTCCTGGAGTACCCCGAGTACCCACTGTTCTGGATGTTTCAGACTTTTCCCTTCTCCCAACGCTGCTTCAACTCCTCAGCTACAGAACAACTCTCCCCTGGTTGAACTGGGTGAGTCTCGTGATTCCTTTATAAACTAGGCTCTTTTTTTTTTTAATTATTCATCGTCTCGGTCAGTACTGCATAATGCTAACAACGTTCTCTGTGGCGTAAAGGTCAAGTGCAAGGAAAACCCTGCCCAGCCTCGTCGCTGACCTCCTCTGCTTAAGCTCCATATGCCTTGTGTGTTATGAAGTGGGTCACCGGCTTGATGCAATATTTACTTTCGGACCATCTGTCCCAATACTTTTGCTCACGTTTGCTCTGCCAGCGACAGTACCATGTAAGTTGTACAACACATGCAGATGTAAACATCAGGAAATGAACGCTGAAATTCTGATCTATTGCCTTTTGAGCTAGCTCGAACGCCTTCAGCGTGTAGAAGGAGACTGTGTGTGTATGATTAATGTAATGAACAATATGGTAATAAGTCTGGAAACATATTCTAGATAGACTATGCCTGGTTCACTTTTTGCAGTATTTGTTATTATAACAGGTACATGGACATTTTCTGTGTTCTACAAAGTCTTACCCTGACAATCAGGACCCACTTAACCAGGGAGAGGCCGAACCCAGAGACCGCGCCGTAGCGCCCCGCTGCTGAGGTGGTCAGGCAGAACGACAGAAAGAAGCCAATCCAGTTGAAAAGGAAAGCCACTGAAAATGAAAAAACACAGGGGATCGTCAACCTGCCTACTAAAGACGACGATTTACAACACTCAGCACTGCTAGAGCTGCGGGACCGACCGTTACAGACGTCTGCCGCAGCGCTGTGGAGTCTCAATTCTGATTGGGCAGAACGTGTTGACGTGTATAATTATTGGTGTGCTGAAACTTGCTGCAAGGAGACATTTTTTGCCTCTCAAAAGAGAGAGAAAAGGAGAGGCTGGTGGGGGAACGACTGTTTATAGCTGCTAGAACACAAGCGATAAAGTGACCAGTCTTGCAGATGGTCCACAACAAGTTAAAGGGTGAAATAGAGGATTAAATCGCTTTGGGACATAGAAAATGAACCCACTCTGCGTGGTCGCAGTAACTCTGCATCTCCCTACTTCCCTACTCAGAGGACTAATGATGAGGTCACTGCATAACCAACGGCAGCGCACTAAACAGAAAGGCTGTCGTAGTGTTGCTGATCGAGTGTGTCCGGGATGCAGGTCTTACTAAAGAACGTCAGCATGAATATGCCGTCGTTCCCGACTCGCAGCTGGTCGACATCGTCAAAGTCGTCTCTGGCGGCGAAATCCTCGTCCTGTGGGAGAGAAGAGTTCGAGAGGATCGTGTGAAAGTCTGAGCGGTAACTAGCGCCATGCGTGCGGCTCAGTGAGGTGAGCGTGTCCTCACCCGTGCAGGCATCAGAGGAACGCTGGACTCGGCCTTGGTCCTCTCGGCTTCGTCGTATGATGGTAGAGACGTGGCGACGTTGTATGAAGGGGGTTTGGGGTAATTCCCGTCGTCTTTGTAATCAAAGAAAGCTGTCGGAATAAAACAAATCGTTCATACATTGGACTGGACGCCATCAACCGCAGGACTGACAGGAAGCTACAGACACTGGATATTAATGAAAAACTTCTACATTTCTGTTTTCCTGGATTATACAATCGGAGGTATAAACTATAAACTGTACATGTAGGATTACAGACTAAACCCAGATTAGTCCTCGAAAAACGTTTAATAAACTTGTGCTAGCGTGTTGGAGTGAACAGCTCTCACCCGTGTCGGCTGCGACACTGGCGTAAGGAGGCGGCGCATCTGTTCCTTGCTGGGGCACCTCGGGCGTCTCCGTCTCCTCCTCATTGGCCAACTGCGGACGAGAAAACATTTACACCATGTAACGTCTTATTATTTTTATTACATCCTTCTGTAGTGTCAAACACACTTGGTTGGTTGGGGAGAATCTGATGAGGCTATTTGGACACGATGTTCCTTTACAAGACACACATTATAGCTCGCTTCCAAAAGGTCCGGCTTGTTTGTTTGCCTGACTGTAAGCAGGATCGCGCAAACACTACCTGCCCAGTTTCCACGGAACTTTGTGACAGGGTGTAGCATGGGCCAAGGAAGAGCCCGGTACATTGGGGATCGGATCCGAATCATCGGTTTCTAGATACGACATTAGGCCTTGGCACAGGTCTACATCTTAAACAATTGACAAAACATATCCGGTGTAGAAATACGATGACGGCTGGAAATGTATCCAGCATGTAAGGTGGCTGCGGTTGCGGATCACAGAAGAGTCGGCACTTGTCCTTGGGGAGGTCTGCGCTCTCCGAGTGCATTTCTAGTTTGTTTGATAATCCTTCTGTTTATTGTCTCACTTCTTACAATGAGGATATAATAAAAAGAGCAAATACTAAATCATTTATGGATCAGGGACGCACATGGATCAAGTGAACAACATCCTTAATCTCATGTCGGACGCAAGGAACCTGCTCCAGCTTCACTGTACATGAGGACCTTCTGTGCCGGACACGTCCTCTCACGCCGACCCTAAAGTCTGCAAACACTGGAATTAAGTGCTTTCTCAGCGGATGCAGGGTTATAATTAATATTTAGCTTTGTAGAACAAACTGAAAAAAAGTCATTCGCTAGCCAACGGGGACGTGAGAGCTCTGAAGTGCTGCCCGGTTCATGGTTCTGCAGACGTCTGGCAGTCTCGGATACGAGCTGTGGAGTCGCAGCCAAGACGCTGTCCGAGATTCGCATCCGGAAATGTTCAGATTCGGAAAAGGGTGTAAATGATACAGGTTTGTGCAGGATAATAAATCCACAGAGTAAAAGCTGAGGTGGGATTCAGGGTGAGTTGGAGCTGCACGCTGTAGTTACACTATCAGGAAGCACCTTTTATTTAACATACACTCCAGTTCAAAATATGCGTTTTGCAAAAGTCAGTAGTGAGTATTGGGTTCGCTTTCTCTTATTGATTGAATGAGAGAAAAGAAGAAGAAAAAAAAAATTATTCACGAACTGACTGGACACGTAAAATTCACGTCCTGTGCTGTGATTTGTGCATTATTATTATTATTATTATTATTGACAACATGCTGATATAAAAAATAATTTGAAATGGTCAGAAATTCTAGCTCACTGTCTCACAAGAGACTGATTAAACATACAATTTTCAATTTTATTCCTTTCTCAGTATTCTGCGTAGTATTTTATAGATTAATATTGTAGAGTAATAAGCACTAACATACACGAGCGTGAACAGCATCCAGAGATAAAAATAAAGACTCTTAATGCGGCACTCTCGCTGCGAGGACGCCGCAGCTCATATCGGAAACGTCGGCCGACAATTTGCGTGTTAAATTAAATATGTTTTAAGATTTGTTTTTTTTTGGGGTTTTTTTAAATGCCACTTCACCATATTTGCACACTGATCTAAAGTACCGGTCAAAAGGTTTTCTTTATTTTCTACATTGTAGAACAATACTGAAGACGTCAGCACTATGAAAGAACACATATGGAACTGCGTGGTAAAGGAAAAAAAAAAAGGTAAAATGTTTAAATACGTTTTATATTTCAGTAGCCAGTGTTTATCTTGATGCCAGCTTTGCACACTATTATTATTATTATTATTATTATCTTATCTATTAGCGGTTGAGATCATCAGCCATGCCCTCATTACCGCGAGCGAGTTAGATGTTACTGAACGCACCGTTAGCGAACAGCGTTTTAAAGATGGCGGCCAGGAGTGTTCTTATTGCTTTTCTGTTAGAAGAATTCACCGATGGCGTGTTGTAAACCAGATTGTGTACAATGTTGCGGGGCCGGGACGTTCGTGGTGGACTTGGCGTCCGACAGGGGAAACTCCCGTTTAGTTCGTGAATGCATTGCTGAACATTACCCAGTTGTGTTGTGTCGCAGTACTGCTGATGTACAGTTTCTAGCCCTATTCCACAACACTGTCACGGAACCACTCAACTAAGTAAAGAGGAATGATCCATCATCGCTTTAAGATATAAAGGCTCTTTCAAGTAATAAACATGAAGAAAAACCAGTGAATTAGAAGGGGTGTCCTAACTTTTGGCTCGTACCGTATAAAACGTAGAAACCAGGAAAGAAGGAGTGAAAATGTTCAGTCTAAACACCCCTATAACGGATGATGGTTGTTGTTGCAGGAAGCTGCTCATCCACTTTGTCTGAACAACAAGCAGGGCGAGCGAGCAACAGAGAGGACGACAGCTGCAGCTGCTGCACCTTTCTTTAAGGATGCCAGTTTCTATTTCCGTACCTCAAAGCCCGACGAAGAGGAAGTGAAGTGCTCACATTTACAGCTCTGCGGAAATCCTACAGATTTAATAAATCATAAATAAGAGAACACATTTCTCATTTATAATCGATGGCCTTGCATGGCTGACTGGCTTAAAGTGGAAAATGTCCTGCATTGCATCCCATCATTACTGTTTGACACCAAATAAGCGACAATTAATACTGAAAGGATGTTTAACTGTAAACGATACTTTTCCCGTGGTTCACATTCAACCTATTAAAGCTTCATCACATATTTTAAAACCGTTGAGGCATTTTTAACGACACGTGGACGTGCGTTCTGTCACACTGAGAGGCAATTTAGTGCAGCCATGGGTTTTTTTTTCTGGAGGTGAAAGAAAACCAGAGCTGGTGGAGGAAACCCATACGGGTACAGAGAGAACGTCACCCGAGCCGAGGCTCGAACCCTGGACCTGTCGTACGTCTGACGTCACACATCAAGGAAACGTGCTCATCTCCAAACCTTCAATTCAAATCAATATTATTTATACAGCGCTTGTAAGAACGGACTTTATGGCAAAGCAGATATCTGGATACAGATTCAGATTCATCTCTATGAGAAATGACAGAAATGAGAAAAGCCTCCCGAGACGACAGGAGGAGGAAGCGGCCTGAAAAGGGAAGGCGTCGTCTTCTGCGTGACACTTCAGTGGCTCTCTGTCTTCTTAAATAACACCGTAAACAAGTCCTGCGATCTAAAATGGCCTGTCAGGAGTCGAGAAAAGGTTCAAACTGGGATTAAACATTATTTATTATTTGACCTCTGAAGTGACTTGTTCAGATTTTCAGGCATGTGGAGGGAAAGAAAAGGAGAAATGTGATTTGAGGTCAGAAATTGGGTGATAAAGTTTGTTTCATGGGTGATAACGAGGCGCCTTGATTAAATCTGCACGGTGTCAGTTGAAACAGGGATTTTCTAGTCATTTAATCGGATTACATAACGATTAGCACTGCAGGATAAAGCTGTCACATCAGCTGATGGGCCTGGAACCGCAAAAAAAAAAAGCAATAAAAACAAGAAACTACGCCATTTCATCGAGTCTTTCGGCTACAAAGTCATTTCCTATGATTAGTATTCTTCTCATAAATGAATAGGAAAACAGATATATATATATATATATAAAAATAAGAGCTTACCGAATTAACAACAAATGAAGACCTGTTATTGGTTAGCTAACATGCTAGCTAGATTAGCCGTGTTGGCGGTGTACACCTCTAGAAAGACATTTGGTGTAAAGCAAGCTCTTTCTTCCTGACCAAAATGACACTTTCAGTCTATCATCCATATTAATATAAGCAACAACCAAATCTATTTACAAGGTAAACAAGCTAACCATACCGCGCTAGCGCGCTAGCATGCTAAGTGTTTCCGTTCCTACCTGCCGATATCCGCTCCTTTGCTCAGCCATTCTTTGGTACGTCTTGAGCAGTGGTCACTTATTCATACGAGTAGCTAGCTAAATAAATTAGCCAGCTGTATGAGGATATATCCTCGCCCTTTCTCCGTTCCTTTCCGTAACTGTCCGTATTCTTCTCTCTACGCTGCCAGATCAGCGCCCTCGTTGAAAGTGAGCGCAGCAGAAATGGCTACTGCGCATGCGCACTCGGGCGCGCTCGCTTCTGCCCCTCAGAGTGTTTACAACTAAACTCGGGTCAAAGATTAATCTACAACACCGCGCTGTATTATACAAGTAATAAACCGAGTTAAACGTTAAAACACTCCACTCTTCATTGGCATGTGGTTAACTACAATGTAATCATCAAAAACTCGACCAAATAAGATTATTATTACTATTATTTAGGGTTAATAGTACTGTTAGCATTAGTATGACTAGGAGGCTGGCTGTAGAAACTGTGATTAAGGTAACAAAAGAAGGGAAGGTGTGATAAATGCAATAAAATAAAACAAGCACAGGGTCCCATCTAACAATATTCAACACCATACACTTGAAATATAGAAAAAATGATTATACTGTGTTTTTTTGTTTTTTTAGAGAAGTTCATATGCATTCCTGAACACCAGGCTTCACATACTGCGTGCTCTGGACAAGTATTAAAAGTTAAAGTATTGAATTGTTTAACACATTATAGTACAGAATTTGTGGCAAACTAGCAGTACTGACTCATAAAGTAATATGTCTAGCAGTATCAGCCCTACATTATAGCCCTGACCATCACACCCGTATGAGGTTCTTCTCCAAACATTGACAAAAAGTTGGAAGCACACATTTGTATAGAATGTCTTTGCATCCTTCAGCATTATAGTTTCCTTCATTGGATCAAAGAGGCCCAAACCTGTTCCAGCATGACAATGTGCCTGCGCACAAAGTGAGCTCCATGACGACATGGTTGGAGTGAAAGATCTCGAGTGTCCGGCACACAGCCCTGACCTCAATCCTTTGGGATGAACTGGAACGCCGACTGGACCCCAGGCCTCCTCATCCGACATCAGTGTCTGACCTCACTAATGCTCTTGTGGCTGAATGAGCACAAATCCCCACAGCCACGCTCCAACATCTAGTGGAAAGCCTTCTCAGAAGAGTGGGGGTTTATATAACAGCAAAGGAGGACTAAATCTGGAATGGGATCTTCAAAACGCACATATCGGATGTGATGGTAAGGGGTCCACAAACCTTTGGCCATACAGTTTACTATAGGCTTTCAGCTGCTACTTGTATAAGGGCGACAAATTCAAGTAAAAACAACCTAATGTGTCTTAGTGTCTTTGCGAAAGCATGAGCCGCCAGAAAATCTATTCCCACAAGTGGTGTTTTGATGATGGTAGTCGAGAGTACTGTGTAACACAGAGTTACTTTGTATTGATTTGCAGTGACCCTTCCATCTAAAGGGACAAGCGAACCCAAACCAAGCCAGCAAAATAAATGCTCCTACAGCAAAAACCAAATTACTGTTTTTTCCGTTTTCATGAATCTGTATGCTAATAGTAATCATATACACTACCAGTCAAAAGTTTGGACACACCTTCTAATTCAATGTTTTTTTCTTTATTTTTATTACTTAAAAGAC
>JAQQZR010000012.1:4925972-4946977 GCA_030068235.1 Notoglanidium macrostoma
CGATAACAGGAACTTACCAGTTTCACAGACGTTCCAAATCATTGACCGTAACTAGAAACAGATCAATAGCATCTGTATAAAGTGTCATTCTTTAACCCTTTCATGCCTCGTGTCCACATTCACACAATTCAGCTGCGTCGTGTGACGTTCTTAATTTGTACTTGGAGAACGCTGCTATATTGAAGTGAAAAAAAAAAAATACTAATCTACATAATAATTTTGGTGTATCAACAAATATTTGAATCCTGAATGATACCAAATTCTAACAACACATTAAAAGAATGTTTTTTTTTTAAATCATTATTATATCTGGTATTGTGTTTTACACCACCGGTATTACACAATCCATTATCAAAATAAATGACATTTAGGGAAATAAAAAGTCAATTACATGAAATGTGCTTTTTTATTATTATTATTATCTATGCATGAAAGGGATATCTCATTTACACAAGTGAACAGTTAAGGGCCTTGCTCTAGAGCCCAGCAGTGCTGAGATTTGAACTCGTAACCTTCTGGTCAGTACTCCAATGTTTTAACTACCGAGCGATCATGGCCACATGATTGTCTCCATTGTTTGCTGCTTGACCTTGTTCTTATGATCTTCCGTCTTTGAAATCTTGAGGATGGAAGCAACCTGACGCTCACTGTATCCCCCTGCCAGTAACGCCAGAACTGAACCCTTCTTTCTCTCACTCAACACTATTCTTATTAACTCTCTTCGCATGATGAATAGATATTTTTCTATTCCAATAAAATTTAAGTTACTAGCACTGTTTTTGCCATTCAATCTTGTCCTATTGCAAGAGCACAGTGATGACCACGGCAGTGGTTTTCCTTGTTACATAAGATTTGGTACAGGAGATCACCTAATTTGTACCTCATTCCTCGTTCTCAATGTTCCCAGACTAGTGTAGACCTTCATGCCATGTGGACTTGCCAACCAGGTCACACATTTTGGACCGCAGTAGCTATGATCTATACTGAGCTGTAGGATCCCATCTCTGTGCTCGGTGATGCAACACAGATCGATCTTCCTAGTAAACATGAAATAACTTTATTAATCTATTGCCAAGAAAACTGTTCAACTCAACTGGAAATCCAAAAACTTGTAATGGAAAACTATTCTCAACGCATACATTTCACTCGAAGAACAAACTGCGTCACACAAGACAAATATACCAGATGTTACGGAAATCTGGAATCCCTTCATAGCAGTTCTCCAACCATAATAGAACTGCTCGAGCGTACACACAAACACGCATCCTCGCACATCATCTATGCTCTGTCATTAAACAAATCCCCTAATGCCTCTGTTAATCTCTGTAAGTAATGAACATTGTAACTCTCGCTGTTCTATCATTGTCTCCATTGTCACTATCTGTCCACCTGATGTCTGTCATAATGCGAATACAAAACATATAACTTGGAGAGAATCCAGTCAACGAGTCAGGCAGAATGTAGACTACAGCAGTAGTCTTTAAACTGCAACACAATGGACGAGGAAGAGGCAGAAATGGCAGGCTGAGCCTGGCTGACGTTGTTTGCGCATTGTTTCGTTTGTTGTTTTTGATTTGTTTTTCTTGTGTGATTTTTGTAAAAATTACTAAACAGAATAAGCCGTGTTGCTTTTTTACGAGATTAACACAATGGTGAACTTTTCTGTAACTTAACATTTCTGAAAGGAGTCTGCGGGCTTACGAACGGTCAGTTTTCTGGCCCTCATTGTAACGAAGGCTCAGACTTATTCCTCACTCCATGTATTCGACTTCCATAAGACGCGTTTCCTCTGAGACTCGCGAAACTTCCCAGCCTCTTCTTTTTAAACTGCTCTGATGTAACACACTCGGAGTAAATATCTATCCGCCCTCTTCCACATACATGAACACACGATTGTCCGGCGTCGCTGTGATTGACAGGAGAGAGCGCGAGTGTGCCCCGCCCACTTTGAGAGCGTGTTCAGTTTTGCTCTCCTGATCTCCCTAATGACCAAACCTTTTATAAATTTACAAGAAAGTTTTTTTTTTCCTTTTACCCATTGCCCTTCAACCCTTTCCAGTGTAAACATCAAGCCATTTGATTAGCTTAGAAAAAGCTCTTCATACTGTTAATAGTCTGAAGCATGCGAGCATTGTGTTTCGTTTATTCTTACGGAGCATACTGAATACCAAGCTAAACGCCTCATTTAATGGATAAAACACGTGTGGGTGTGCTGTTACTGGGAAATAATCAGCGTTAGGGTGGAGTGATGAAGCCTGAGATGACATGGAGTCACTCTCACCATCTCAGTGTGATTCATTTTTCCAACAACAGCAAGTGGCATTCCTTTGATACACACAGTGAACACCTAAAAAAAGGTTTATTTAAATAAGTAGCTTTGGATAAGGCTGCCAAATGATGTAAACGACAACAAAGTTGCAGACTAGCAGAGAGTGAATACGACTCTCCACTGACCGGGATGGACATCAACTCCTTCCAATGTCACTCAGCAACCATAGGATGAGATCACGTTACCTACGTCTGGGTTATTTATTGAGCTGTTGAGTTAAATGTATTTTTTGTTGAGCGATCTCTCGAAGTTGCTGAGAAATTTGGTTAAACTGGTCGAAATGTATGTGCTGTAAATCTGAATTTCTTAGGTGGGTTTCGTGTAAAAAGCACACGTCAGGATTTAAATTTGTGAGCTGATTAACAACTTTGATGCTTTTGTGTGCGGAGACCAAGTACATCCCATGTTACTAATTTGACAGTTTGTGTAGCCATGCAGTTTGTGCTCCAATCTGAAGATACATTTCTGAATTAGTGGTAAATGTTTGTGTTGGGGAAGCTGGAGCATTAACAGTAAGTAACATTAAACAGACAGACGACAAAGGACAATAAGAGAACTGACAGTAAAGATTCCAACATTTTTGTCAGGCGGGTGGTTACAAGAAAACTTAAATATTTCAGAAGAGCCACGGTGTTAGTTTGGAGTCTCGGTATCTACAATCCAGACGGCGTGCGGTGTTGCTGCTCCTGTTGTCTTTGAAGAGGCGGTACAGTGTCGTTTGCAGTTGGTTGATTTCATGTGGATCGTGATCATCAAGTCCATATTTCGTTCCTTGCAGTTCTTTTGCTTTGCTTTTGACCAATTCTTTCTGTTTAAAATGCTTGAATTTGACAATAATGGGTGTGTCTGTTGTCCGAGGTGGTATACTTTGTGTGCAGTTTCAGGTAAGTGGTCAAAGTCTTTTATTAATGTTTTGGGATTACCGGAAGTTTTCGGGAATGCCAGAGAAAATAAGATTGTCCTGTATACGGCGTGTCTGTAGATCTAGGATAGTTTCTTTCATTAGTTTGTTTTCATTGGTGATTATCGTAATTTGTTCATTAATTGTTTTTAATTACAGTGGTGCTAAATTGGTCGCTGCTTTTCTGGAGAGGTATGTGGTTATGAGCGAATTTGAGACTGGATCTAAGCTATTTTCATTCCTGATGGAATTCCATTTTTTGTTGATAAGAGTACTGACCTCGACTTTCTAGAGCACACGTGTCTGTAAATTAATCCTGGTCTTTTTTTAAAGGTCCACTATGTAGGATTTAGCAGGATCGATTAGTAGAAATGGAATATAATATTCATAAGTACATTTTCATTAGTGAATAATTACCTGTAACTATGAATCGTTGTATTTCCATAAGCTTAGAATGAGCCCTTTATATCTACATAGGGAGCGGGTCGTCTTCCACGGAGCCGCAACGCTGCACCGCTACAGTAGGCCAGAACAGACAAACCTCTAGAGAGCACCTTCCACGTTTTGCATTTTTACAAATGGTAGCGTGAATCTGGAAGGAAGCACCAGGAAGACGACATACAAGAAGAAATAAGAGGAATCAGCATTTGCTGGTGCTGAATAACAAGTTTGAGAACCCAAATTTTGAAAAATGGAGGATGAGAAAAGTGAGCGGGTGTGAATGGAAGTACGCTACAGGCACCTGACGGCCACCGTACGCTTCAATACATGCTTGGAAAGGGAGGGGTAAGGGAGGGGCATTCAGGTGGTGGAATCCTACACAGTGGACCTTTAAGTTTCCTGCTTCTCTCTGATGTGCTGTAATCTGGGTTTGAGTCCTTCGTTGGGTGTAGCGTTCATGCCGTGGACCATGTCGTATTATTGATCGATGAAAAATCCTGAATCTGCTATTTCCATAGTGGAAGGAGTAATCCGAGTGGTTAAGTAAAATGAAAGTTTTGTCCGTTGACTTAAATGCTTAAGTCGAATCGTTGTCTTCTTACTGACGGGGTGCCGCCATGTTTGAGCTCGTCTCCGTATACAGGTCTCGCGGGACTCAGAATGCACACATCCTCACATTGCACCTCTCCTCCCCATTTCTGTTTAGGATTAGACCCATTATAGATTACGATTAGCCTCTGCCACACTTGTGCAAGTCGTTACAACAGAAAGAATAATAATATAAACCAGCTGTTTTCCAGCCGAAACCAATGAAAATTTGAATCCAAAGGAGCCGAAAAGTTATTACTCGAAGCTTCGGTTAGCAAAGTGCACGCTAGCGGCCCCTAATGGTAAAAATAATAATAGCACAAGACAATATATACAGTATGTTTTTGTTACTGTTCACACACACTAATATATATATATATATATAGATATATATATATGACTGAATTCTGTACAAAGTCTGTAATGTTAATTATTAACTGTGTATTTTAACTGATGTAAAAACAGAATCTACTTTGCGTATGTGAGTGATTGAATAAACGTTATTGAGTGACAGCAGGACACGAGGCATTGGAGTAGGACATATAAGGGAGTTTATTTAATTAAGAAAGACCATTGGACGGCACGGTAGTTAGCACTGTCGCCTCACAGCAAGAAGGTCCCGGCTTCAATCCCTGCCTTTCTGTGTGGAGTCTGCATGTTCTCCCCGTTCATGCGTGGGTTTCCTCCAGGGACTCCGGTTTCCTCCGACGGTCCAAAAACATGTGAATTAGGTTCATTGGCTACTCTAAATTGCCCATAGGTGCGAGTGTGAATGGTCCCAGCCACTAGAGGACACAGTGAGAGTTTCATGGAGCCGGTCCCAAGCCCGGATGAACTAGGAGGGTTGCGACAGGAAGGGCATCCAGCGGAAAAACACCCAGCCAAAGCGATGAAGCGGACGACAGACGAACCGCTGAACAGGGAATAAGACGAAAGATGATGATTGAGTAAAGTTCGTCCAACAGTCTTGGGGCGCAGTTCCCTGTTCCTTTTCTTGTAAATCATCTCCACTGCCTTTGAGAAATACATTCACATGGAACAGAGGAGGCTGGAATCTGAAAACTGCAGTGCTAGTTGATAAAGCCTGGGATAAACTTTTTTTGGTGATGCCCAGTACTGCAATGGATCTTCAGCTCTACGGATAACTGGGTCACAGGTAGCGCTGAACCTCAACAGTTGCATTCTGGACCTGCCAGTTTAAGACGCAGTGATGTGATGACAAATTACTGCAAGATATGCATCCATACGCAGTGATGTCCGCATGTCTGCTGTCAGGCTAACAGCTGGTGCCTTCTGTACTTCAGCCTGGGCTTTTTGCTTTTTATTTTTGTATTTATTTTCTACACTTTCCTTTAAAGCTGATCATGTGGGTAGAGTGTAGGTGGAAAAATGTCTCCACACCGAGGAGGTGGTGGTGCTGTGAGCCCGTTTCTGGGAGCAAATCAGACCTTGTGTGATAAAGAAGTAATAAGAAAGGATGACTTTTAAATTTGTTTGTTCCGTTTGTATCAGTAAAACTTTCATAAAACTAAAGCTCTCGATACTGTGTGCAGGGAAATGCCACATAGTGGTTTGAATCAGTTTTTGCTTCGATACGGTCAGGCGGATTTGCACAGAATGACTCCATCACGTGACTTGGCAATTAAATACAGGCTTCAAATTGTTGCTTTCAGAAGCACTGCGTCGTAGTTTTCAACGCAAGTGCAGGAGCTTCCCGTTCTCAGTTACATCACTAAACTTACGTAGCCCTTAAAGTCTCCGTAAAAAATTAAAAAGATATATTTTTTAAATATTGTGCGCTTAGGTTATTTATCTTGTGTGGGAACAAGTTATCTTGTGCACAGATTTCAATCAGCTCAGTTTGGGTGATGGATATAGTATAAACCTCCGAGTGCTCAGGTGTGCGTATTCTCCGAGATGTTGAAATTCACACTTCCTGTTTATACAAAAAGGCATGATGGAGCACAGCGAGGTTGTTCAGGTGTCAATTGCATTATGTGAAGAAGCCAATCACAGTTCCAATAATGAATGCTGAAGCTTTTTGCTTTGCTCAGTATGATATTTAAGGGGTGTTGTGATGCCCGTCAACTCCAAAGTGTGGATCAGATCAATGCAACTGGAGAATCCAACACTGTCGTGGTATAAAGTGCAATAATCAGACCACCACAGCGCCTGTGACTTTAGTCGGCTCAGTTACTACGAGATGCGATATCAGGAATGATTCAACAAAGAAAAGACTGAACTATCACATGGTTTCAGATCTCTGTGTACATGAAAGTTAACCAGAGAGACTGAGGGATGAAAACACACAGGCTTACAGAGAGGTTAAATTACTTTTAAATTAAAGTGATCGATAATTGAAATTAGGACAAGAGAAAATATCTAGTTAATCCATATTAACTAGAAAATCTGTTTAAGTAATTTAGGAAATGTGCAATACTTTCTAGATTATTTGCAGACCTTGTGAATGAATGAATGTGAACAGCAGAAATGTTGGTTTTTACAAAGGTTTTTGGTTGAAAACTGTTTTAAGAAATCTTCACACTGTAAAACCTGAAACAAAAAGCATTATGACCGCTAAATATATATAAAATAAAAGCCCAGAAGGTGTAATAATCAAAGGGGGGGCTAGCTCAGCTCAGCTCAGCTCAGCTCATTTGGCAGGTAAGAAATTTCTAGAACATCTCCTTCAGGCAATAACCGTAGCTTATTATTTCCTTTTTTTTTTTTTTTTAAACAAAAAAAAAAACAATACCCAGCTAACGTTATTTCAAATATTAAAATGTAAAAAAAAAAATACGATGTGGACGTTAAAGGCATTTGTATTCAGCATCATGTCTCAGTCTGTAAAACAGCGTTTTAGCTTTCAGTAGACATTCAATGCTAACCAGCTAACCTAATCTGGCTGACTAGCAGCGCATGCTACCCGGGCTGCGTCCCAAATGGCTACCAGCTCACTACACGCGCACACTAGAGCACAATGGCTTCCCCGCCCTGCATAGTGCACTACAAGGTCCACAGGTAGTCATTTAGGACTCGGCCCCGGCATCATTATCTTTCTTTTTTCTTTTTTTTTTTTACATTTGCTGTCCACCATAAACGAATTATCCTCTAGCGCCGAGGTAGATTATGGACTACAGATGATGGTGATGATGAGAAATGATCCGCCATGTTTACTCACGGTGTGCACCGGTCGCTGTATTCATTCGCTATAGTCTCAATGCCTCCG
This sequence comes from Notoglanidium macrostoma, assembly GCA_030068235.1. Taxonomy (NCBI): domain Eukaryota; kingdom Metazoa; phylum Chordata; class Actinopteri; order Siluriformes; family Auchenoglanididae; genus Notoglanidium; species Notoglanidium macrostoma. Next base: position 4,933,461 of record JAQQZR010000012.1, read on the forward strand.
GCTCGCGCGACCGCGATGTAGCAGTTCAGAAAACCGACGTCGAATCCCACCACGGACATCTTTAATTAAAAAAAATAAAAATGAAAATAATAATCCCTACGGATAATAGAAATACTGAAGCGCCGGACTACACGCTAAACAACGGCGAAGGTTCGAGAATCTGAGCATACAAAATAAGAAGTGTTTTAATTCATCATCCCAACCCTGATTTGCGAGATGCGCTAAAGCCGGTGGTGAGCTGACGGTTGAGGGAAAAACTACTTCCGGTTCAAAGGTCGCCGCTGTCCAGCTCCGGAAAAACATGTCTTGTATTAAAACGTTCACGTGCCTGTGGAAGCCCGTTCACGCCATAAAAATGAGAAGATTTCTCATCATTATAACTTTCTAGCTTTCTAGCTAGGTTTCAAGCTGCAGTTGAATGAAAGCTGTTCTGAAAGTTCTTCCTGCGCCAAAGTTTCTCCTGTCTAGCTTGCGTTCAATTAGAAGACCCAATTCAGTTCAGCCAGTAAAGCAAGGATTTCGTCATCAGTTGATGTTAAAAACAGTTTGAAATGTTCCTTAATGTGTTCACAGCCCATTTGATAGCCATCCTCTGTGGATGTGTTCGGTAAATAAAAATGGAAAATAACAAAAAGTTGATTGCTTAAAAGGAGAAAAAGGCTCCATTTCCATAAAAGTCACACGCTGTCTCTTCTGCAGAGATATCTACAGCAGTATTGTCAAAAAAGAAAAATGATCTCATAATTATTACTTACGTTCTCATTGACTTACTATCTCATAAAGAGAAGTCATAATTTTGAGAAAATATTCTTATTATTAGGAAATAGTAAGTCATTTTATAAGTCATATATTTGAGATACTATCTCATAATTATTAGATATGTTCTCATTATGGCATACGAAACGATTGTGACTTCATTTTTTATTTCAAGTGGCAGAAACGGCTTCCGTACATGCACCAATTTAAAGTTAATGAAATTAAAACCAACAGGAACCACTTTATCAATCCCTAAATGAGAGTAAAACATGGTACATTTACGGCATTTGGCGGATGCTCTTATTCAGAGCGACTTACATAAGTGCTTTGAAGTCTCTATCAGTAAATATATTCTGATACTGGTTCACTAGGACCTGGGTTAAGAATACCGTCACGCTAAAAACTCAGTTGGAAAGTCATACCGAAAGGTTTTTTTTTGTTTTTTTTTTTAAAGTGAAGAATAAATAAAGTGATAGTCCATGAACTTTCGAAAGAGGTAAGTCGTTAGTCATCATTTGAAGACACCCAGTGGCTAAGCTGTTCGAAGATCTGTTCGTGATCTTCCACCACCTCGATACCAAAACAGAGAAGAGTCTAAATGCATGTCTTCCTTGTACCTTGAGAGATGGTGGAACCAGTCGAGCAGTGCTGGAGGATCGGAGGGACCGTGGCGCAGTGTGGGATGTGATAAGTGCTTTGAGGTAGGAGGGTGCTGGTCCGTTTTTGGCTTCGTAGGCAACGATCAGTGATTTGATTCTGATGCGGGCAGCTACAGGAAGGCATATTTGATACAAGAACAATAGTAAATCTGTGTAATGATTACAGTGGAAAAAACATTGTATAATTTAATGCTTTGTTTTGTTTACGTGGAAAATAATTTAATTTAATAAGATTATATGATTGTAATACACTGTATGGCCAAAAGTTTGCAGACACCTGACTATCACACTTGTATGTGGTTCTTGTTGCATAGGATGTGTTTGTATGCTGTAACATTACAACGTGTTCCAGCATCACAGTGCCCCTGTAAACAAAGCCAGCTCCATGAAGACATGGTTTGCCAAGTTGAGTGGAAGAACTCGAGTGTCCTGGACTGAACACCTTTGGGATGAACTGGAACACCTCCTCACCCAACATCAGTGCCTGACCTCACTAATGCTCTTTTAGCTGAATGAACACATATCCACAGATATCCACACAGGCGAGCCTCCAGAGAAGAGTGGGGTTATTATAACAGCAAGGAGGGAGACCACTCAATATTAATATCAATGGATTTCAGTGATCTGGAGTCCACATACTTTTGGTCATACAGTGTGTTATATTTTATTCGTGTGCACCAATTTAACATTTGAAATAGGCTGCAAGCCAAAAGCCTCACCTCTCTTATATATAACGACATCAAAAAATGTTTTTCAAAGACAATCTGGTTCATGTAATTTATGTTCGTTTTATTTTCCTTCTCTTGAATTTTCCTCATTTTATCCCCTCTTTTCTCCTTCTTCCCCTTCACCCACATGTTTTTTTTTAAACAAGTCCTTTCAATAAATGTAGATTTTAGATTTAGATTTTGTAGCCATTTTCTTACAACAATACTGTTCCCAAATGCAAAACATTAAGGTAATCCGAAACATGTTTCAGAAAGGTGTTAATTGAGCAGCTATTGAGCTTTTTGTTGTAAACATCAATAAATTCAAGCAAAGTAATAAAAACAAAATAACTGAAAATGCTAATAGAATTTCAGTCCCTAACAAAAATTTGGCATTAGAAAGTGGCAGCTGGCGTTGAGTTTTGGCCCTTGATAGTGGAAGCTGTGATTCAAAACTGATATCTGTCTGTTGTGACAGTTGTTGTGGTGCAAGACAGGTAAAGCACTCCAGGAGGTGCTGTTCTAGGAAAATAATCACCATTAGGATGGTAACAGTAACTCCACTTCTCATTGCTGATCATCATGTAATAACACCAAGCAACCAGTGTGTTTTATTCTTTACATGAATGATTTTTTTTAAAGGAATATTATATGATACACAGATGATGGACTAGGAATTATGTGCTCAGTTTGCAGAGTAGTTGTTATATGCTTCAGGTCAACCATTAAAAAAGTAAATCTGTACAAAGTGCTTGTCTGTCCCAAACTCAGTGAATAAATCACTGGCTCGAACTTGAAAACTGAAGCAGGAAGTGGATTTCATATTGCTGAAAGAAGTCTGATCGCTATCAGACATGACAGACACCTACAACTAGTCTGCCAGGTGAGTCTGACGTCATGCAGCGTACCGATTATCTAGTGGCACATCGTAAGGCAACCATTTTGTTCATTCCTGATTTAAAACCTGATGAAAATGTAGATAAATCAACAGCTTGCAGGAAAAAAGACAAACTTTCCTCTTTTCCCAACTGATCTGTTGAAACTATTACTGTGTTCAAATGGAACTTGTCACTTTGTACTTCTGACATAGCGTGAGAGTGAAAACAAGACAAAGCTGTCAGGAATATTCCCCTTAGATGTGCTGGGAAAATATAAAGAACAAACACTGTTAAACACAAATCACACTGTGAATACACTGCGCGTGACACAACTGGAACTTTCACACTGAGGAACATCAGTGATGCGTCACAATTTATAAACATGTACTGAAAAAAAATCAGCTTACGAAGCCATGAATACTGCAAGGGTAGGATTCATCTCATAAGCATTGTGAACATAACCCCATTTAGACCCAGCCTGGGGAGATCCCTTGTAGCTGGGGGCGGGGCTAATTTCTGGGCCAGAACTGAACCTGAAATTAAGAACCTTGAACATTCATTGCCAATTCATGGCAATATTTAAAATCACAGTGTTTCGAAGGTGCAGTAGCCTATATGGACAAAAGTATGTTTATGCCTGGCTTAATGATTGAGTTCAGGTGTTTGAGCCACACCCATTTCTAACAGGTGCATAAAATCAAGCACACAGCCATGCAATGTCAATAGGCAAACACTGGCAGTAGAATGAGTCGTATTGAAGAGCTCAGGAACCTTAAACATGGCACTGTCATAAGAGACAACCTTTGCCATAAGTCAGCTTGTGAAATTTCCGCCCTGGTCAACTGTTATTCTTATTATTATTGCGAAATGGATGTGTCTGGGGAAATAGCAGCTCAGCCATGAAGCAGTAGACCACACAGATTCGCAGTGTTGAAGCAAGTAGCGTCTAAATATCTATGTTCTGGGGATGTTCTTCAGGGTTTGTATACGTAATGGGAGGTCCATCAAGAACATATGGGTGTAATCAACAGATGTCCACATTCTTTTGGCCATATAGTGTATCTCTAGGCAATCCTCTGGCACACAGTGGCACAGTTAATAAGGACACAAAACATAGTTGTGCTAAATAATAAATTAAGGGGAAAAAAATAAATATTTATTTATTTATTGTCACTGCACCATCTTGTCGGTCTTATTTGGTTTCAAATTTGTTTCACTCATGTGGATTAAGAAACATTAACAATATTTGTATTTCTGTTTTAAACGTTTTATGATTTAAATTATTTATGATATGATTAACAACAACAACAACAAAAAAGGTAATTAACCCAACCAGACTTTTATTATCGAACTCTTATTATTGAACCTTTTTTTTCCCTGCCCTTGCTGACCAATCATCAGCTTATGAGTGCAAGATTATCCAATCACAGTACAGGAGGCGGGGCTTATATGTTTTCTGCGTACGTGATAAGAAAGAGGAACCAAACATTAAACACCCGGAAGTTCAGTAAATGGAGAGATTTCACTTTCATAATGATCTCTCAAAGCTTAAGCCTCCGAAGCCAAAGCAAGGGCAAACTTTTGTTACGGGTGTTAAAATACACCTCGCGCAAAGAACAAACATATTTTAATCCAGCACTTCCGGCAAAGAGGCTCCACACAGACCCGGTTTTGCAATGCACGTGCACAGGAGAGTCGCGGAGGTCACATTATTACATCACCACCCCGATCTTCTACGTGAACGCCGCTCCTCACATCGGCCACGTGTATTCCGCTGTCACAGCTGACTGTTTATACAGATTCAAGCTTTTGCAGGGTTTTAACTCCAGATTTGCTACAGGTACGTCTTCAGTTCCCTCTCTCTCTGCAATCTTTAGGTGAAATCCATGTCATGAGTGTCAAGACCCAGTTCAGGAAGTGACAAAGAAGGGCAGACCACACAAAATTTTATATTTAGACAAAGACTAAATTTATTAACAAAGCATGTTGGGAGGAAACCGGAGAACCCTGAGGAAACCTACATAGGCATAGACAGTAGCCCGAGCTCAAGAACGAACGAGGGACTGTTGACCCTCATGACCTTATCGTTTGTGAAATCCATGTGTAGTATGATATCAATTGTACTACTGAAAAAAACAGCATTTAAACAAAACAAAAGCTAAAATCCATCAACACTAATAACTTTGCTGACATCATAATAAATCTAATCATATTTGGAAAAACATAGTCATAAAAAAGAAGCCAGGGATAAGCATCCTGTCTTTCAAAGTTAAAAAGACACAAGTATTAAGTATCAATATAAGGTTTCATTTTTGGCATTTGTGTCAGATTAGTTGGCGTTAAATATCTTAAGGTGGCTTGTGTTGGATTTTTGTGGAACTGAAACACCACCAACTGTCGTAAGATAAAATTACATAGAAGAATGAAGAAGTGACGCTCAGGCTGATTTCTTTCTATCCCAGACTGTAGGTTCATGCAGCTGATCAATGACAGTCGTGTCACGGACAAAAACATACTGTAGATTTGATCACCATTTAGGCTGATTGGATGGATTTTCAGGTTTTCGCCCCATCCATAATGCCAACATCAGTGACTGAGGCATGTTGTGTGACATACATAACTTTTTGTATTTTATGATACATTTTTGTAAAACATTTTATCCCACAGGAACTGATGAACATGGGCTGAAAATCCAACAGGCAGCCAGCGCAGCTGGTAAAGAGCCGCTGAGTTTCTGCACCGAGGTGTCAGAAAGGTTTCGTGACGTGTTCAGGAGCTGTAATATCGCTTACACCGACTTTGTCCGGACGACTGAGGACAGACACAGACGGGCGGTAGAACATTTCTGGGCCAAGCTGCTCGATAAAGGCTTCATCTATAAAGGCACTTATGAAGGCTGGTACTCCACTCCAGACGAGAGCTTTCTCGCACCCAGCCAGGTGACCGAGAGCACAGACTCCATGGGTAGAGAGATCAAAATCTCCACCGAGAGCGGACATAAGGTACTGAAAACTATAGCACAATCACGCACCAGTGCTGTTCTCATCAGATGTTCAGAAGGAATATATTGTGCATAAGAATCTTAGTATAAGCACAGGACAGTGTTTATGGTTGCAGCTGCATTTCATAGGTATAAATCTGGGAAGATGTATGGTATAAACTGTTGCCATGACCTCTTCACTGGAATGTGTGTTTCTACACAGAGCAGCTGGAAAGCTGGGACTTTTAGACCTCACCAGTAATATTTTTCCAATTAAGCATATTTATTACTTTTATTATAGCTGGGCTTCCATGAACTTTATGCATGTAATGCAAGCTCTGAAACATTACAAATGTTTGCAACCTTTTTTACCCTCCGAAGTAGCCAGTTGTCCTGAAATGCCTGTTTTGTCAGATATTTGACACATTCCCTTGATCATGTTTATCGTAAACGTTCCAGACTTTTCTGGATGTGCAATAATTTAGATTTTTTTAGGTGTATTTAGAAAACTTTTCTGTATCAGGGAGTCACCCCACGTGAATACAACGATTTTTTAAAAATGCATATATTTTGGAAAAGATTTGCCCAATGCCCTTATCAAGAGGAAAAAGTTTCAACTAATAATATTTTAACTATAAATAAAAGTCACTGGCGACCGTTTGTCAGTTTATATCAAGTGATCCAGCCGTATACAACGCAGCTTATAATATACGGGCCAAATAGAGCAGTAATGTTCATAATAGCATAGGTCTGCGCAGTAATTGCGTTGCAATGATGTTCATAATAGCATAGGTCTGCGCAGTAATTGCGTTGCAATGATGTACATAATAGCGTAGGTCTGCGCAGTAATTGCGTTGCAATGATGTTCATAATAGCGTAGGTCTGCGCAGTAATTGCGTTGCAATGATGTACATAATAGCGTAGGTCTGCGCAGTAATTATGCAGTAATGATGCCCATAATAGGTCGACTTTGAAAATTGTCTCTTTAAACGCATTAAACATGTCTAACTAAACATTTTCAAACTTCCAAACTCGCATCCAGCCCCTGTATGGAGAGAAGTTTTTACAGATATGGTAGAATTAAGAACAAACTGCACTGATGATGACAGAACAAACGTCACAGTGTAACCCCTAACCCTGGGCTCTGAAGCTCTGACTCCACGTGGTGCTAAGTTTAGGCGTAACTGCCGTTCAGTATAAAACGTAGTTTAGTTGGATCAGTAAAGTGCATCCATCATGGTATAGATAGAGGTCTTATCTATCAGTCATAGTGTCCGCCTGTCTTTCTATCTACCAATCAATCCATCATAGTATAAATGGGTGTCTATCTGTCCATCCATCAGTCATGATTCCGACAGATGTCTGTTCATCAATCCATCATGGTATAGATAGGTGTCTGTCTGTCTGTCTGTCCATCTAACCATCAGTCATGGTACAGACAGATATGTTTATCCATCCATCATGGTATAAATAGGTGTCTGTCTGTTATGTCTAGTGTACCTATCTGCCATATCTGTATGCTGTTTCCATGGCTTACACTGGCAAATATATTTGCACATTTTTTTTTACTTTGGTGGAAATCTGGCTTCTGACAAACTGGTAAATTGTCGTTACAGCTACAGTCAAAGTTACGATTAGTACATTTATATGCGTCTTGCCAAAAATGTATGCCATATAATTCAAAGACCGTCTTGTGTAATGTCTCGATTCCTACCAAGGCTTCTTCCTTCTTAACTCCATGCTAGGATGTTTTTCCTTCTCCCCATCAGCCCTGGCTTACTCACCAGGAGCTCCCTGTAAAGCTGCTTTGAGACAAAAAGAAGAATAAAAATAAAGTTATATTCAATTTAAATTGAACTTCCTGTCTAAAGTCTTTGCATCACCCAACAGGTGGAGTGGATGAAGGAGCACAACTATCTGTTCCGCCTCTCGGATTTCCGGACCAGGCTCCAGGAGTGGTTAAGATCAAACCCCAAAGCCATTCAGCCGGAGAAGTTTTACCATCTTGTCCTTCAGTGGTTGGACAGCGAGCTCCCCGATTTATCAGTGTCGCGACAGAGAAGCCGTCTGCAATGGGGCATTCCTGTTCCTGGTGATCCTGAACAAACGATCTATGTGTGGCTGGACGCTTTGGTGAACTATCTGACCGTTGCAGGTTATCCAGAGAAATACTCGCAATGGTGGAACGTCGTCCATCACGTCATAGGCAAAGATATTTTGAAGTTCCATGCTATATATTGGCCAGCGTTTCTCATGGCCGCAGAACTGCCCCCGCCGCAGGCCATATACGTGCACTCTCATTGGACGGTGCAGGGAAAGAAGATGTCCAAAAGTATAGGAAACGTAGTAGATCCAGTCGAAAGCTCTCAAAGGTTCACAGTGGACGGGCTGAGATATTTTTTTCTCAGGCAAGGGGTTCCAGATATCGACTGCGACTACGACGATGACAAGGTGGCGAAGTTGTGCAATAGCGAATTGGCTGATTCTCTCGGTGGTCTCCTCAACCGCTGCACCGCCCCCTCCCTCAACCCGGAGCAGGTTTATCCTCCGTTCTGCAACATCTCCTTTCCAATAGAGTCCAGTGGAAGAGCCGTGTCGGAGGATTACAAAATGGTGGAGGCCGTTTCAGGGCTTCCTGCTTTGGTGGGGCAAAACTTTGAAAACTTGCACATATATAAAGCGCTGGAAGTCATCAGCGCGTGCGTACGTCTGACCAACAGCTTCGTCCAAAGACACGCACCGTGGAAGCTCGACTGCACCGACACCAAGGATAAACTCTGGCATGACACCATACTGCATGTGTCTTTGGAGTGTCTCAGGATCTACGGCATTCTCCTGCAGCCCGCTGTGCCTGTGGTAGCAGATAAACTCCTGTCCAGGCTGGGGGTGAAGTCTGATGAGAGGAGCTGGGATAACACACGCGAATTCCTGTCAAAGTATGAAGGAAGATCTTGTCCTTATGAAGGAAGAGCGCTAGGTCCAGACACCGGGGTGCTTTACAGTCGTGTTGAGCGGAACAGACTGAACCAGATGGCAGGAAAATGACCAAACACACACACACAAAAAGACGATGGCCGAGAAAAGATTCTAACGTCTCGCCATACATTTTGAGAAAACGAATATACAATTGTACTGTAAAAGATGAAAATAAACTCCAAGCACTAGAGGTGGACTGCAGGAATGCATATCTGTTGATTAACAATAGCACATGCAGTTAAGTTAAAAAAAAAAAAAAAATTTTAAAAAAAAGTGGCTCAAAAGTGAGAGTTAGAACCATCCTGATGGTTCAGCGTCCATCATTTCCCCTAAACGTAGTCGCTCAGGGAAGACGTGTTCAGTGTTTAACGTATGCTTCAGTTTCTACAGGAACTTCTAAGCTGACAATCTTAAGAGGAGAAACTCGTTACTGTAATCATTCAGTCGTTCAGATTTAGTCACCACGTTATCCTGGTCAGAGTCATGATGGATTTGGAGCCTATCCAGGAAACGCTCAGCACACACACATTCATATCTAGTGGTAATTTAGTCACCAATCCACCTTCTGGATGTTTCTCGGAGGAAACCCGAGAACCAAGAGGAGAACAAACAGTAACCTGAGATCATCCTGTGTGGTAAACAGTAATTATCTTTGCTGTTAGAAATTCAAAACTTGATCTTTAAAACTGTAAAACAGTTATTTTCCCCTTCCTTTTCACTGTTCAATTCATTAGTTTTAAAATGCAACATTACTGTTTCACTGTCTGTCTGAATGATAGCAAACCTATATATCCCTTCACACAGCCTAATGTAGAGAAGTCTTTACATAGGCTGATGTTTTTCACATTTTGCCCAACCAGAATACTAAGCAAGGAAAGGTTAGTGTTAGCTCCCAGTTTCCCATCAAGCGGACGTCATTGGACTCAAACACCTTATATAAGAGCAGAATATTCAGCATTTCAGAACTGTCGTCATTTGTGCAATTCCACCATTATTCTTTGGCCACACCCCCTACTGGTGTCCGCTGTTTTGCGCTATGTTTGACGTGGCTTCAGGATTGAAGCTACTACCGTTATTAGTTCCGAGGACATTCAGTCACCTGCGTGTAATGATTTATACATGCGGTTTGCTCACTGCTAACCAGGTAGCAAGACTAGCATCGTCTCTAGTAGAAATAAGAAATATGAACAAACCAAAATATCTTGGCGCTTGACTACATTTGTTGTAAAAGCTGATCCTGTCGGTCTATTTATTTAGCGACTCCACTGAGATGTAAAGAAGCAGACTGACTCCTGAGGCCGTTCCCGATTGTTCCCACCGACAGGTTCATTTAGGAATATTGTTGCTTTATGGATAACTCATTATAATGATGGTTGTAGTACAGTGTGTCGGTGTGCAGCCGTGTGCGAGTTCAGTCATGCCTTAATATCATTTTTTCATGTTATTTTGTGATAGTGCAGAGTCGGAGACGAAATCTAAAAATTGACATGACTTTTTTAATGAGAATACACGAAACTGAAAAATTGTACAAAGTAAAATAAAATAAACACTGCATTACTCTCATCATTTCATGTCTTTTTTTTTTTTAAATACATAAAGTCCTTCTATTACGCATCATGATCATTGGTTCACCGTGCCATCCTTCAGATGACTGGAGAATTACACAAAATCTGAAAGAGACTTATTCCTAGAAACAGCACTGTGGTCAGATACGGATTGGCCGGGAATCTTCCAGGCCCAAATCCGCTCTCTCCAGTCTGGAGGCCTCCCAGTTCCTGAAGCCTCTGGAATCGAGCCGTCCGTGTCGCAGGACTCACTCGTACTTGGGGTAATACGAGTTGGTGTTCTGTCCGGGCTGTGTGTCTGTGCGGGGAAACGTAAAGGATTAAAACTTGATTGAATTCATTCACCAAATGTCCAGTTTATGTAGTCATTTAAAAAAGGCTGAACAATAAACGTGACGTTTCATCGTTATAGAAAACGCTTTTGATTTTTTAAAAGAAACTACATTACTGAATGCATGGTCATGGACCACCAGGGGGCCACAGAGCACACAACTGAAAGCCCCTGGTTTCGATCAAACATACAGACATATTAAGTCTATAACACGGCCTACGCAGTCTGCTGTTTAAGGAAGAAAAATATACATCGCTCATCACAGTTAGGAGGCTAGCCTGTTGCTAACTAGACAAAATGACGTGTCCATGTTTTTTTCCCCTACTTTGTATGTCGAAATTGCGAAGGTCGAAAATGTCATCATTCCAACCTAATCCAGCGTTAGTTAGCATTAGTTGAATGCAGCATTATCAGCCTGTCTGACTGGCCACGTGTATTGAACGGGTTTAATTCCAACCTTGGTGACGTAATAGCAAGTAGGTCGATAAATAATGTCAACACGAACCTGATGTGTTTTGTCTGTGGAAAGTTCGTGAATAAAAAGCTGAATGGCTGTAATAAATGCGCATTTAGGACACATTTAAACAGTCCTCATAAAATAAATCTGTACTGAGGGGATCTGCGGAACTCAGTTATGGCTACAATTCTGAGAACCCCAAATCTAGACTCACAAACCCAGTGCACATTTGAGAAGTTACGAGTGTAACATGACAGCAAAACGGCAGAACATTTCCCCCTTCATATATCTATTGGCAATTTCCTTTTGCTGGATGTTCGTCTCAATTAACTTTGCTGTTGTTTTTTTCTCTTCGTTCTTGCCTTGTGTGTGGCTTATTAAATGATCTGTTTTTGTATGTGTATATATAACAAAAAGATCAAACCCCCTAATTGTTGTTCTTTCTTTTGAGAATGACTTTCATCAAATTTCTTACATTGAAAGTATGTGACTATGAGGAAACATGGCATGCTAAGCAAAACCAAACAAGACATAACGAATTCATGCGAGTGTGCGGCGTTGCTTGGCCAAAGAAAGACACTGGTTTGGTTTAGTTCTGGTGCTTCTGTGCGTTTAACAGCTGATGTGTATGATAAATTTACAAACATACTAGAGGAACAGCTACCTCTAGCAATGTACCAACAGCATCCAAGCCGAATATGTTTACAACGTTAGCGGATAACACAAAGCCGGTGGGTTTTCAGCGCAGCGGTGTGTCTTTGTGAAGAATAGGAGGGTTTGGGAGTAGTATGATTTAGGGCAAGTCCAGACAATAAACCAGACCAGACCGTAAACTGTCGCATTATACACCATGACTAAACATGGGAAGACTAACACTGTTACAGTTAAATGGTCATAAAAATAACCAGCGGTTATGAAATCATTATTAAATATGGTTGCCATGACTACCTGGTATCAGTGGACTTACTTGACAGCTGCTGTTGGAGTTGTCTGACCAAAGCGGCAGTCTGTTGTTGCTGTTGCGTCTGCTGCATGCCCTGCCCCTGCCGAGGGAACTGAAACACACACGCGCACACACTTTCAGTCTTCCAGGTCATGCGGAATGTATTGTTATAACACACTGTAATCTTCTGCCATTCATGGTTGGCATGGGAACCACTATACAATCTAGAAGCCACTGCCTCCAGGTACATTGCGCTCCTCTGTAATTAGACATGCCGAATCTCCATTAATTGGATGCTGACCATGGGCTGCTGTGGAGGAAGAGGCTGCATGCCCAGGGCCTGACTCTGGGGCTGTCCGGGAGGCTGCGCTGCTCCAACCTGCTGCTGCTGCTGGACCTGCTGAGATGGGACCTGCTGCTGCTGCTGCACCTGCTGAGACGGGACCTGTTGCTGCTGCTGCTGCTGCTGCTGCACCTGCACCTGCTGCTGTGCTTGTTGCTGTGGAGGCACCAAAAGCACAAGACTGAACGGTGAAAAAGGTCTGAAAACCTTTTCAGATATTTATTTAACAGATGGGTTGATCTGCATTTTGAAACTTGTTTCCTTGCTGACAAAAGTGATTTTTTTTTGTTGTTGTTTCTTTTTTATGGTTGCACATATATCTGATGCAACCACCCCAAAAAAAAAAAAAGATAAAATAAATAAATCACACTTCTGTAGTCTGGCCCAGTGTCCCACCCACAGCCATACTGGACTGCTTGAAATGTGGATGACGCATTGAGTACACCTAACCAACACCTCTGTAGTTCTGTGGTCTCTAAGTCCCGCCCACAGTACTACCGGACTGGTAGAAATGTGTTCATGTGTCGAGTAAATCCATGAAGGAATGAAGCAGCACCTGCAGTCGAGGTCGAACATTAATTCAAATATTAAATGTTATCGGCCCCAAATATTTATCGGTGTCCTTGACTACTAATAATCGGTATCAGTATCGGTCCAGGAAAAACAAAACAAACAAAAAAAAAACATATCGGTCAACCCCTATGGCTTACGACAATGGTTGTGACCAAACTAAAGTAATGAATTAACATCTTATATCTAAAATATGATAAAATACAAAAGCAACGTCATTCTCTCGCTCATCTTGGGTCGGGAATACACCCTGGACGAAACATAGCCAGTCCATCACAGGACACACACACACACACACACACACACACACACACACACACACACACACACACACACACACACACACACACAC
>JAQQZR010000012.1:4947498-4963266 GCA_030068235.1 Notoglanidium macrostoma
ACACACACACACACACACACACACACACACACACACACACACACACACACACACACACACACACACACACCAAATTACAGCTACAAACACTGCAATTAGCATCTGTATTATTAGACATTAAAAAAAGAAATAACAGATGTTCTCATTCCAGCATGTTTTTGGCTCTTGTTCACAAGAGAACATCTGATGCTCTCTCTCTGCCTGATCACACAGTGGAAAGCCTTTATGTCTCCATCTGTAATCGGCACTATAACATTATAATTATGCTGTAGACCATTAAACATTTTTATATGCATTTTCTCCCTTTAAATACCTTTGAGACAACATAAGAGTGGTATAATATTTATGCATATTAATAATATTAACAGGGTACAGATCACAGAGACAGAACTCACTGACTGACTACCTCAGTAAATCCCCAGTCTGTGTCTATAATAATGAGGTGTTTATTTGTAGACTGGGCTGTGAGGTAGTGTAAAAGTAAACGTACCCTGAGGGCCTGTTGTCTTAAGAACTGCTGCTGCTGCACTTGCTGCTGCTGCACTTGCTGCTGCTGCTGCTGCTGCTGGTCCAGTATCTGATTAGTGCGCATGTTGGGGTGCATGCCCTGCGCCTGCATGTGGCCCTGCCCCAGCGCATGCATCATGGGAGGCTGCTGCATGGGCTGATGGGCAAATCTGCGTCAGAGGAGATCAGATTACAACATTAACAAGAGAGCAATGCGAGATTAAATGTGCATTTCACCATATGTTCAACCTAGCAAGCAACAGTCTATGAACATGTGCAACACAGAGCTGTGATTTCAGTGACCAGCGACATTTGAACGGTCTTCCACATAATTTAGTAACAGTGACTCCCATATCTGATTTTCCAACTAAAAACTGCACAAACTGTGATGTAGAAGCAAACACACGACCAATCCGATGCACATAAAATCATGTGTTTTTTTTTGCAGCTCAACAAAAAGCACAAATGCATTTTGGCGTGCAAAAGCCTAAAGCATGAACGCACAGCATCATGTTTTAGTGTTGTGCGTTTTCGCGTTCACCAACCTCGGTGTGTTTTGCATGTTGGCGGTGTATGCCCCGGGTGCCTGCTGGTGGACGTACCCACTGGGCCTCTGCTGCATCTGCCTGAGAGGATCCATCACACCGGCGTTGGCACCAGGATGGGCTCCTGGGAAGCCCTGGTTATTGTACGGAGGAACGATTCCCCCTGTTTGAGCGGGCTGCGGCTGCATGCCCACATGAGAACCGTAGTTGGTGTAGCCCTGTGAAATGCTCTGAAATGAAGCCAGCCAAAGTTTATAGCAGGAAGTCCCTTGCTGTATTGAATTTTAGCAGTAAATATACAGTTTAGTCAAAAACCTGTTGCTGCACTAAAAAGAGCATAAAAATGGTCTACGTAAATGTTTTAAATCTAACCTCATATCACATCACCAAAGATTAGGTTCTCAGAAATACTTAAAAATGACAAGATGTTTATGTAAACGTGACATTCTGCGTTATTTAAAACTGTACCCTCTAAAAAAAATTGCTGTAAGACCAGAAATCAATTCCAAGCACATACAAGTCTGCAGCTTGTACACAATGAGAACCTATAGTACCAAAAGTACCATATCAGCGGCTTTGTTACAAACACTGAACCTGTATTAAGAGAAGCTGAAGGGAATAAAAGCATGGAAGCTCTTGCCTGTGATGGCTGCATGGGGGTGTACGGCTGATTGGGAGCCATCTGTCTCATCTGCTGTCCAATCATGCTCTGGTTCTCCAGTCACAAAAACAAACAATAAGGCAAAATGTATTTTTTCTTCCACAATAAGCATTCAAGTCAAAATAGCTTCCACTACACAATTAACGAGTTCTCAGCTAATGCCTGGGCCGCACCAGATTTATACAACCCTTGACCCTGTTTGATGTGAGAGGCTCAGGGTACGACGGCGTGGTTCAATTCCAAATACTTCAAAATCACCATGGCTGCTTGCAGCATCAACAGCGCAGCACTTCTTATCTTTAAATGAGTTACACTGTATGTACACACGTATTTGCAATTTCAATTACAGCCATATTCGCTTATTAAAAGGGGAGTCATCAACTCTGGAGGAAGATTGTTGGTATTTGAATTCAACAGCCAAACGCGCACACACACACACACATCCCCCTCCCTTTCGCGCTCCTTCAGAAGCTCTGTCCCGCAAATTCATAAACACACTGCAAAGGCAATGACGCCAACAATGACACCCCCCATGTTTTTCCTCATTTGAATCTGAGCTCCGGTCAGACTTTCTTCTTCCGAGGCAAGTTGAGTGCAGCATTCGTGTGGCCATGGCTGCACTGAGAGCAAATCTGACAGGATAAAACTGGATTCTAAATGCTCCACACTTCAGGATGATTTGGGAAGCCAATCTAAAATCAGGATGCCTTTTGTGATTGTAGGGAATGTGCTTCAGAAATGACCGACCTCTGTCATGGCCCAAGCATAACTGTGCAGAAAACATGACCGACGCTTAATTAAGATCTCACTCAGCTGGTGCGTCTTTGTTTCTGGAGTTTCTGTAATCTGTAATCAGACTCACCAGTCTGACCTGCAGCTGCTGCCGGAGTATCTGGCCCTGCGGCATGGCAGGCTGCGGCTTGAAGCTTATGGGGTACTGCTTATTATCCATGCCCATCATGCCCATGTTACCCTGGAGGTTGGACATCATGCCTGGGTAAGTGGGCCGCGTGGGCATGATCTTTTGATGATTGTTGATAGGCATTCGAGGTCGGTATGGAGTCTCCAGTCCTGGCCCTCCTGTAAAATTATTATTGAAACCGTGTGAATAAGCACAGATTCAAATCAAATCCATCAAAAAAACAAAACAAAAAAAAAACATTGAAGTCAGTCATGTATATACATGTTAAGGCAAAAAAAAAAAAAAAAAAAGTCATACATTTATTACTGGTAAAGACTGACGCTGTGTCTGATTTCACTCCTTCACCATACAGTCCACTATTCAGGGTGCAGTCATGTACTCTTGTATAGTCCTGATTCTCAAGGCACACATTATACTTCCTGGATAATCCGCTACATTATTACCCATAATCCAGTATACAAAAGTTGCAAATTATAAGATTGATCATTACAATGCTTTGCCATATCTTTCAGCTCAAAATGTACTGTTCAGGATGAATAACTGCACAGCCAACCTTGTTTAAAAAATTAAAAATGTTATTTAAAAAAAAAAAAAAAAAGTATGTTGGCAATTTAATACAGAAAATTGCTTTTAATATGAAAGCATGTTTGCGTGTTCTGTTCATATGTGTAAGTCATAATGTGTCATTTATGTAATAGTGGCTCACTCTGCTGTGTTTCCAGAAATACACTAGTGATGAATTCAGTCCAGAGTCAGTTATTGCGGCTCTATAAAGACCAGTCTACATAATAAATAGTAGGACGAGTGAGTGATGAGGGATTTCAGACACAGCGCTGATGTTCAGATTAAAAAGAGGATGTGAAGGTGATTGTCCAGCCTGACCTGGAGGAAGAGGCTGATTCTGAGTGTACATGATATTCGCCTGGTTGTAGGACATTGGTCTGTAAGTGTGGTTCGTCTGGCTCATGCTCATGAGCTCAGGATTCATGGCTGATGTAGGAAACTGCATTACACCTGGGTTACGTGCTGTGTAGTCCTGGAGAACACAGATAATTACATTGGTCAGTAGGCATGTGAAGATTCACCCAGTTCAAAAAATAACAAATAAATAATAATAATAATAATAATAATAATAATAATAATTAAAAAAAAATACATGAAGAAAATTTTACTTCCACATTTGTAAAGGTTAAAATAGTCTTTTAACAAAAATAATCCTTTCATTAGAAATGAAAACGCTAATGACAAATAGGCCTGTTTTTAATTAACATTTGTGGAGGCTGTAGTCATCTTCTTTAGCTTTCAGCTGTCCCATCAATCGTATAAAAGCTCTCTCCTGTTTTAGATCGGTTTTTCTTGTGCATGTATTTGCACGGTGTTCCTTCCACCTACAGCGACGTCACGTGCATCCCCTCTGTTGTACGTTATCCTGCCCTCTGAGGTCTAAACAATGCAGTCACTTTTGTATTCTACAGCTTTTTGTAGCTTTTTTCTCTTATCTCACAATTTATAAATCTCATTCGCAGACCACACAATTAAAACAGTCCATGCAGGAGCATGATAGGATTCGTGACATTTCGGCCTGAAAATAAACGCACCAGAAGACGTAATAAATATGCACGAAACCCTTCCTCTTGCGGAAATGAAGAATAAAATCCAATCACTGTTCAAGTGATCAATGGACATACATTCCTAATGCCAGGTGTAAACAGCGATGCGTTTTAGCAGTCCACTTATCAGATCACTCGAGACAGATAACGCCAGGTGTGAACACAGCCCGTTTGACTGACACTGACCTGAGTTTTAACCGGTGTCTGGTAAAACCTGACCCCAAGTGGCATAAACGCCACCCAAATTTCAAAACATCTAAAGCTCACCAACCTCGGGTTTATTTACAGATGAACTTTTCTTCTTCTTGGGCTTCTTCTTGCCCGTATCGGTGCCCACACTAGGCACGTTCTTATCGGTCTTCACAGCCTCCACCATCTTCTTCTCTGGTTCTTGCGGTACAGGTGTGGGAGGTTCCTCCTCTTCTGGAGGCAGGGGGAGAGGCTCCAGGTAATAGCTGCGTGGTTTGGGTTTCAGATGCGTGTGATAAAGAAGGAGTCTCTGCTGTTCCTCGAAGCGGGTGACCTTGCGATCTACGCGCACTGTGCCGAACCAGCCCCAGGAAAGAGGAGCCGAGTGCTTCAGGCCCTCGAATACATCCCATGGGGAGATCTTCTGCTTCGTCGACACCTGTAGACCCTGCACCAAGAAACCGAGACGGAGAAGGAGGATTTTTTTTACAGGAAGCTTTAAAATGATGGCTGAAAATGAATGAAGGTGAAGGTGAAGTAAACACTACACTTTTCTTCCTGGATTAACTGGCTAATAAATAAACAGAGGAGTACCTCTTTCTCAAAGCCAGCGATTTTGTTCCCCTTGGTGTCTATTAGCGATCCTTGTGGTTCGCAGGTAATGACATCCCGAGTCTGCTTGGGTAGTGGGAGTAACTGTCGCACCTTCTCCAAACTCTCGGACTGACGATCTCCCAGCTCTTTCTGCACAGAAAACCAGTACACTCTCTCTCACAACAACACTGTATATTTACCTGGGTGACAAAATACAATCTACACCATTTGGAACATCTGAGAAATGTTTCCTGCTCGCTCACCCTGAGCTTCTTCACCAGGTTCATGTAAGCCCTCTTGTTCTCCTCCATGCCACCCTGAGAAATGCTGGACATGTCCGCTGCCAGTGTACCGTTAATCAGCACGCTCAGCATGTCCAGCACGGTGGTGAACAGCTCGCTTATACACAGAGAAACACAGACAAGTCACACAAACTGTTTCCGCAGAGACACCAGATAACACGACACATCGACAAGGTACTGACTTTCATCATTACGTTACTTGCTAGTAAACTTATTAGTAACAGGTGGGTTGTAGAATTGTGTAGCGGACTGGAAAACAATTATAGAGTAAAATTCTGACATATTTGTGCATACACACTTCAATAGGGACACCTGTACACCTGCCCATTTATGCAGTTATCTAATCAGCCAAATCATGTGGCAGCAGCAGCACAATGTATAAAATCATGCAGATACAGGTCAAGAGCTTCAGATAGTGTTCACATTAAACATCAGAATGAAGAAAAATGTGATCACTGTGACAAGATCTTGGTGCGGTTGGGCTGGTTTGAGTATTTCAGAAACTGCTGATCTCCTGGGATTTTTATGTACAGTCTGTAGAGTTTACACAAAATGGTGCAAAACAAACAAAACAAAAATCATCTCGTGAGCTACGGTTCTGTGGGTGGAAACGCCTTTTTGAGAAGAGGAAAATGGCCAGATTGGTCCGAGTTGCCAGGAAGGATTTAGTAACTCAATCACTCTCAGAAAAGGCATTTCAACATGACCGAACATCAAAGCTTGCCGTGGATGACCTGTCAGCCAAGAACAAGAACCTGAGGCTATCATGGGCACAGACTCTCCCAAATCACCTGGTCTTTTTCCAGTCAGATCTCAACCAGCATTTTAAAGTCTGGTTAAGCCCTAAAGATTTCACTCTGACAGCTGAGGAAGCAGGGAGCAAGACGAGACAGACATTCTGACAGCTAGTATCTGACTACGAACCGAATCGATTAGCGCTTATGTCAGTTTCATTACAACGTGTAGCTATCCAGCAACTTGTTCAAATCATGACATGCACGGTGTGTAGAAATCACACTTCGATTGTTTTAGCATGGTTTTCAGACAGCTTTCAGAAGACTGACTTTGCAGGAAGCCTAGGCAAGATTAAAAAGTAAATAAAAGTTTATCACACCTTTTTATTTTTATTTTTTTTAAGAAGAGGTGTCCAAACCAGCCTTTCCAGACCACCACACAATTGTGACAGGCAAAAAATAAACTAATTCCCATTTTGGACCTGTTCTTGACACCACATTTATTTAGATACGGTTATAAAAAGGTTAAAGCTCAGCTTGGAACTGCGGTTAACAATTTGTCACTGACTTGTTAGACTGCATGTCGACGGTGCCGCTGCTGATGATGTCGAGGAGAAGCACCGCCCACTCAGTGGTCTGCTGTGTGCTGCGCTGCACCGTGTCAAACATCCCGCCCACCTACACCACACACAGACACACGTAAAAACAGTTAGCAAAAACGATCAGTATAGTGACACGTGAGAGGAAAGAAAATAATCCTTACCAAGTTGAGCCGCAGTTTCAGAGCCTCGTGCATCATCTGCTTGGCCTTGCAGTCATCCTGGTACTGATCCTCACGCCAGTTGGTGACAATCTATTTAAAATCAGCAAACATTCAGTCTCAGTACAGGCCAAAGCCAGAGATATACTTTCAGGTACCAAATCCATTCTGGACAGGATGAAGCTTATAAGAACAGGATGATAATGAAATAAATATATGCAACATATTAAGTCCTTATTGTGAACAGCTGCTGTACCTGCTGCACCTGGCTGTAGAGGGAGGTCAGGAGTCCCTCTCGCTGCTCGTCCTGGCCTTTCAGGCACGTCAGCACCAGGGACAGGAAAGGCTGCTGACTCAGCAGTGACATGCTACAAAACAAAATCACACCACAGCAGAGTATGAACAGGATCCAGACCAGAAATATGCATGAGCTTTAAGGTGCAAAATGGATAATAAATGGAATGATATTTAATAAAAAGGTATTATTTTTTGGTCCAAAACAGAAACAAGTATAATGTCATAAAGTGACATGACATCATAAAATATTCACATGAATTATGCAGCAATCATGGATATAAAATATTCTAACAACCTACTACATTATTACTTGCTATACCAAATATGTTCTTTCTATCCATCCATCCATCTTTCCATCCATCCATTCTTCTTTCCATCCATCCAAATTTTTTTTTTGCAATACACTGAATACAGTTTGGTACGAGACCAAAAGGTGAATACGACACCACAGCAGAGTTCCAGCTTTTATTTCCTGACATCTAGATGTGTTGATCCTTTCATGTATATTGTCCATACTCATGGACAGTCAATTTAAGGCACTCATATTTCCCACAAAATATAAAGTGTACATCACCTCCAGATCACTTGAGAGCATTATTGTAAGTTAATGTAAACCTCTCTAGACTTCGCCATTCTCAAACTTTACTAACTTTCTACATAAGATAAAAAAAAAAATAACAAGAACAATTTCAACTGAACTAAAGACTTCAGTGTTACATATTTTAGACCTGAATGATAAACATTTTGGCCAATGGAAGGATTTTTTTTTTATTATTATGATGCCAGGCATACTATTTTAGCTTTTTTTTTTTTTTTTTTTTTTTTTTTTTTAAACTCATGAACAATCCATTTAAAAAAAAATAAAATTTGATCTTTTGACAGAATCAAAATGAATAAATAGGCCAGTTTAAAGGAAAAAAAAAAGAAAATGTAAACAATCTGTATATGCATATAAACAATATATGAATGAAAGGATCAAACAAAAACAAAAGTTGGCATATTCTACTTTAACACATCTACGCAGATGTAGAGATCAGCAAAAATCAAAGCTGAAATTCTGATTTATCGTCTCATGTTTGTCTTGTGATCTCAAATCCAAATGTTTTTAGGTATAGCAAAAAACAAAATTGGCCTTGCCGTTCCAATACTTTAGGAGGGGACTGTGTATTATGATTTCCTGTATTGACTTATTCCTTTTAAATGAAGAAGTTGCTTTTCTTTTGATTTTTGTACCTTTTCTGTTTCTGTCGATCTCTCTCCTTGCGGGAGGAAGAACCGAGGTGCTGCCCCTTCTCCAGCTCCTCCCCTGCTGCTTTCAGTACATGTCCTTGTACTGAGGTGGGCAGTTTAGCAATCAGGGGGGCCACCAACCACACGCCCGAGCGCTCTGAAGAACTGTGCAAACACACACACACACAACACGTCATCTCAGCTCCACACAGGCTGCCAGTACTGTACCACTATGGAATGATGGCTGCTTGTTAGAACCTTCAGATCACGGACTAATTGATGAATTTTCCTTCTTCTTTTAAAGTTCACAAGGTTAGAGTATATTTAAAAGGCCCTCCATCAAGCAGAAACCCAGTAAGTGTGAGAGAGGCCTTGGGAGGATGGGGTTTCTGCTGGGCCCTGATCGGGGTCACACACCTGAGCACTGGTTTGAGCTTGCTGGTGTTGTTGCTATTGGAGACGGAGCTGCTGGAGGCGGCTGAGCCGTTCCAGGAAGGGTTACTGGAGTTCATCTCTGCAGACTTCTGGAAAACCTCGATGGTTGCCTTGGCGATGTTCTCCAGCAGGGAATAGAGCTCCTGTACACAGTGAAAATGTGCTGCATCAATATTTAATCTATATCTATATCTATATCCAATAACATATTAAAGAGGGATACTTCAGCATTATTTCAGCCTACTTCCATAGACGGGTGACCCAAAAAAAAAAAAAAATAATAATAATCACTCGGACTTAAAGACACTACAGAAACTTGGAGGATTTCATTTTGCTTTATTTGAAATGAAACTCATCAACTGCGCTTCGATTTCCAAAATAACCGAGTTTCATGTTCTCAGTCTTTCATTCTCTTATCAATCAGGGGAAATGTGTTGAAATAACTGGCTGTAATCACACATGCTAGAGATGGGGTGTTAAAACGGCTGGAAAATTAATGATCCTATCCATCATGTGCCTATTTCAACCACATTTAGTTTTTAGATGTGAATTCAAAGTACGTACATTTCTTACGCTTTTAGAGAGATGACTTACGTTATTAGAACTTTGCTTGATCATTAGCTGGAGTTCAAGAGAAGACTGTCTCATGGTCCACTGATCCAGGTTCTGCAAGACAGCAACCAGACACAGCATGGACTGAGTGCAGGCAAAACCACGGGGAAGTGAAGGGGTAGAACTCAGGGCTGGTTTTACGAGGCACTGCATTAACACGGCATAACACATACTTTATAATTTATACCACAAGATATAATGAATATTCAAAGAAACAAAGGCTTGAGAATTACAAACCTCCAATACTATACTATGCTATATAATACTACACTACTTCATGTCTCATCATTAAGAGCAGGGGTGTACTGATCAGGAGCCCGGGTGACCACGACAAGCAGATTTAGTCGTTTTACTCCTTAGTCACAAAAGTATGACAGCATCTTAGGTCCAAATACAGTCTTTCTCCCTCGTTCGCAAAATATATGAGGATAAAGTACCAAGAGACTTTTAATGACATTTCCCAGAATGCATTGCAGCTGGGAAGCATGTGATTGTTGTGCCTCCTGGATGCAAAGAGAGATGGCACAGCTTTATTTATCGATGTCCTTTTGCCAAGAGAAGTTTCCTGTTACTTTCAGTGCATGGTTTCTTCTCATTCGCCCAAATCTCGGTTACTTTGAAATGGCTGAGCCAAGAGTTATCGGAACTGCAGTCCCTGTAGTCAATGTGGTTTTGTTTCTCATAGGTTTCTTACTTTTCTTTCTTAGAATATTATCCGATATAAAACCCATTTTTGCATCCAACCTGGCACATCACATTTATTTTGCAATTTATGTAGTAACAATGTTCGCATAATGCTTTCTGTGAACAGGTGTCAGCTCTGGTTTAGTCATATCAGTATGCAGACTGCAGTTTGGTGATGAGCTGGAATAGAAATCCCCTCCCCACACTACTGCCCTCCCACTGAATATACGGCTGGACAATGAGCAGTTGGGTGGGTTTTTTTTAGTCAGGGGTTCACTTGAAGTTCACGGGCATGATGGATGAACATGGCAGGGTACACAGAGTATCAGCTACACACACCGGGACACTGATGTAAGTGTCTGAGTATACGCACATCACAGTGCCAGACTCAAGAACAATCACATGAACACACTTAAGGTTCCTTTAAACTTGTAATGAGGGCTGCTTTAAACATGTAACAAAAATGATGCTCTGTAGTGCTGAGCTTATATTGAACTATGTCTAAAAAAGGGGGAATTTCTTGTAAATGCTGTTTGTAATACTTGAAAGATGAAATGTTTCTACACAAGGGGGTGTCATGAACTGGAGGACGGCGGTCTGATGCAGTGCCGGGAAAGTACTTCTGTTGCAGGACTGAACAATGTATTAAAAGTTGCCCGTAATTCAGCAACAACTGTTTTTATTACACTGTTGTGTATTCTTTAGCAGATTCTCTGCTGCAGCTAGCAGATGAAATTCTTGTAAATTATTTAGCTGAAAGGAAAGAGATTTCACTGACTATTTTTCCCCCCCATTTACCCTCTCTGGTCTGATTAGTGATTCCCATTCCAAGTCCATGCTGCTAGTCGAGAGATTATTTAACAGCCATGCCCGTGTGTGTGTGTGTGTGTGTGTTTCAGACCTGAAGGATGCGTTTGATGCGCTGTCTCTGAGGGTTTTCTCCTTCCTCACTGTCCAGCTGTCTGTGAGGGTAACAGATGAGCTGCAGCAGCCTCTGTGCCTGGATGTTTACCAGCACTGGGTCCTGAAGAGCACTGCTGTCCTCGGAGAGAGATTTGAGACAGCGCTCTCCTACCCACTCCTGAAACAATAGATGATGTGTGTGTTGAGTGCCATGTCATGAGATGCACAATATTTCAACAAACACTGCTTTTTTATATTAAAAAAAAAAAGCTAATACTGTTATTCTTTGAAGACATTACAGCTACATGAACCCAAACTGTTCAAGCTGGTCACCAAAATAAAAGCAGATGGACTCTTGTGGCTTCTCACCTGCTGACAGATGCTTTTCAGCACATACTTGGCATAAACATCTAGGCTGGCTGTTTCTATGGAAATGTTGCGGCCTCCGGATTTTTTCGAGCCCATGTCATCCTCCCCGATGTCATCTAAGCCAGCAGGGTGGGAGAAGCCCGAGCCTTTTAACTCCGCGTCTCCTACAACACACAAAAATGTATTTGAAGCTTATGGCAACATGATAACTCATGAGTACTCTTGTCAAAATTTATTAATCACCTAACAAAAAATGAAGGAAAATATATCTGCTAATCTCAAATGATGTCCACTATGATTAACGTAGATTGAGTAGTGTATATAAAGCACACCAAAAGTAAAACTTGCACAGTATATTAAAAAAAAAAAAAACCTCACCAAGCATGAAAACAGCTTTTAGGACAGCAAACACCGCACCCACTACGATGCTGTTCTGAGATGCAGCCAACAAATGGCGATCACATGAGGACCTGATGCCCACTGTTGCCTTATCTGAGGAAAAAAAGACCAAATTTTATTCAGAGATTACAAATAAAACAGTCTTCTAAGATTTTTCAGCATCACCAATGTTCTGCTTGGTGTATAATGCACTGAAAGCACTGGCAAACCTTGCATACATACATAAGTGATGTGTGTGTGTGTGTGTGCGTGTGTGTGTGTTACCAGTCTTGCTGTCCTGTGGACATGGATTTCTCTGAGGGGTCCTGAAGAGATGCAGCAGAATCCTGCAGGTCAGTCTGGCTCCTGGCTCGGAGTCCTGCTCACTACAGGCTGCAACACACACACACACACACATATACACACACACACACCTAAATACACTGGCCATGCAATATATGGTTATATATGCTTACATCACAGCATGTACACTCACTGTCCACTTTATTAGGCACACTTGCTCATTGCTGCTATTCATTCAGCCAATTATGTAGCAATCACGACCAAAGTGGTCTTCTACTGTTGCAGTCCATCTGCCTCAGGGTTCAGAGAGTGTATTCGGAGATGCTTTTCTGCTCACTACAGTGGTAAAAGGTGTTTATTTGGGCTTCCGGTCAGCTCGAGGCCACCCATTAGGTGTTTTTTGTTTTTGCCATATGATTATCTAATGAGCCAAACACATGAATAAACAGGTATTCCTACGGAAGTGGACAGTAAATGTATGGTGTCGATACTTTGTGACCAGTGCAAGAAAAGTCCATAATTTATCACTTGTAATGTGCAAACCCAATTTAGATAAAATGCAAAAACGTTTGCATATTAACATTAATTTGATCAAATAGGATTTCAAAAAGAAGTTTGTCCGTCCATCAATCTATATTTGACAGATAATTGCTCCCAGCACTCCCAGGAGCACAAGCAAAACATCAACATCCAGTCTTAACTGAAAACTGGAGGTCTTTCATTTTTTTTTTGGTACCAGAGCCTCTGACTAGTAGTGACAAGAATTTTCCATCACCTGTTAATCATGCTTCAAATTCATTGAAACTAAATTCATTTAGTTTACATTACCTGTTTGGTGTGATCAGCACCAGAAAACGTTTTTTTTCTATTTTATTCTTTCTATGTCGTGATAATCTCATATAATCTACACTATGACTAATGTACATGTGATGCACATGAATTACAACAAAAGTTAAAACTGGCTTGGTATCCAAAAAAGGAAGGGGAGGGGAGAAGGGAAAACTCACCGAGCATGAAAGCAGCCTTTAGGACATTAATTACCGCACCCACTACGTTGCTGTTATGAGATTTTGAGCACTGCTTGTGTCTCTCCTGGAGGTGAGCATGCGATGCCTCCTGTGCCTTTCAGCATTTACACCTGACCGTGTTTGCGTGTGTTTACCTTATACACAAGGGGAGGATTCTTGGTTTAAACAAGAGTTGCTGCATGGACTTATTATTTTTCGAGGCCTCCTGTCTCAACTCTCCATTGCAGAAATATTTATTAGAATTAATCCCCGACATTAAACACTATCCAGCTTAGGCTTTGTGAGAGACCACCACTACTGCTAGCACGCAGACAGACACACATGAGAAACTTTCACACTGGTGAGACGGTGATCATATACGATAATAAGGAGGAATGTTTTCTAGCACCAGTGACTACACTGCTGTACTATAACTGCTTTGGCATGTCTCACCTCTTGAGGAGACATGCCCGGGTCTGAGCAAACCGGAGTGAAATCTGTACCGGGATATGAGTCATCACGCTTGGAGTGTGTCTGTACATGTGTACACAAACACACACGGACGACCAGTGGTCTGATCCGGCATCTCCCCATGAGTCACTGCTGCCGAGCTGCGTGTATGCAGTGTATTCACACAGTGGGAGGTTTGCTCCATGGTACTGCTGACACACTCACCACCTGACTCTTACACAAGCTGTATAAATATAATGGACAGATGCAAAAAGGCACAGGTTCTAGAGAATCTTGCTTTGAAGTGTCCGCGAGGAGCCCTAAAAAAAGACTTCAGAAGTGCTGTGTGAAATAGCGCTAAGACTGAAAGGCAGACTTCATGGCTATATTTAATCCAAACATCGAGAGAGACATGAAATGTTTGTTTATCTAGCGTGTGAGCAGTTCTCTGGCTGCAGTACAGACAGACTAACAGCTTGATACCAAATTCTCAGATGTGTACTTATGAAAGGTGAGCGAATACAGATTTCAAATAGCAAGGGTAAAAGCGGCCTGCGACGATATTTAAAGTGTACTAGGATTTAGAGTGCCGTCATCGGTGCTGCGTCTTCTCTGAATGCTCGTAATGTTACCTGCTGTGACTGTTGTCAGTACGAGGCCCTGTGAGGAGCTCCAGAGGTGTGCGAGGTAACGACAGAATCAGGGAAATGTTGTAACTCAAGAAAACGAATCTGAAGTCTTGAACAATCCTGCCAGGAGTCAGACTCCGCACCGTTTCTATAGTAACCACTGTAAAGACTAGCTTGTTTAGTGCAAAGTGATCTCTAGCATCACATTTACACTATGCATGCTTTTAGACAGGACAGGCTCAGTAGTGATCAAAGCACGCTCTCTGAACAAGACATCATTTATCATTTATAATTATGATTTACATTTATTCGCTTTTATAAGTTATGATGCTGCTGTTTTTTTGCCATCAGTGATGTGCACAACTTGTGCTTGGTCTTAGTCCGGTTGGTGCAATGGCTGTACAATTCCTCTAAAAACAGTTTTTAGGTTTAATCAATTAGTTTTGACCTGCTGGTGCTGATTATTCTGGAGACCAGGCAGTTTCTTCCTCCCTCGGTTTCAGTTTTAACTTTCAGTCTGTGACCTACATGCAAGCAGCATCTTAATTAAATTGTTTTTATGCTGGTTTGAACAGTTAGCTAAAGTCTTGCTCTCCTTCAGCCTTCTGAGCTTTACACATTTGGATTGATTGCTTTTTGGCGCTGTTCCACAGTTTCATATAATACAACTGCACATGACATACTTGCTTTCGAGTCGATACGGACCAAGAGACTTTTTCTAATCTACATAATACAGCCTGATCCAACTCTCTTAACACTCGTCATCCATTTCATCGACTGACTGAGAAAGATTCTTCTCCGAAATGTCACGATTTCATCCGATTATAATTTCCCTCGAGAACGCGCTCGGATACAAACGGCTTAAAAAGAACTCGTTTTAAATAGGATCGAATTAGCATGCCTGACATTGAGCCAATGTCATCGCACGACTGAGAAAAGCAGAGAATAAACTCCATAAATGAACAAACTCTTCTTTTTTTTTTTTTTTTCCCCTGCTTCGTGGGATTTTATTAATGGTATTAAGCTTAGTGTGAAAGCAATACATTACCAGCGTTGAGGAGAGAAGGGATGGCCACACAGCGCACCAGATCCTCCAGAAGCAGACACTGACGAGCTATAAGGATGGCAACAAACGTAGCCAGGGAGTCGTGGAACGATAAATCGCTCACCTGCAGGAAACAAAATCACATTTTAGACAGGGGGACTTGTGATGAACTTTGTCATGACCAGCTCCTAAGTTATTCCAGGGAGCAGATGTAATGACATTTAAAATGAAATGTTTTGGAAATCCACCCCTGGTGAAACAGAAGAGCAACTGTGATCAAAGCAATTATTACTGATCGCTTCACCCCTGACAGCCAACCATCACCCTGCAATTGTCCTGAACTACAATTTGCATAGTCCTTATTTCTTAACAGTCCCCATGGTTACAGGACAGACCTGCAGTGTAAACCGGTTTTACCTTTATTGGGAAAAAAAACAAGCTCACTGGATTTACTTCATTCAAATGGGTATATCGGTTCCACATGACTGAATCAAGTTACAGTATGTACACTACCAGTCAAAAGTGTGGACACACCTTCTAATTCAATGTTTATTTCTTTATTTTTATTACTTAAAAGACACTTCATGTCTTAAAGTAATGAT
>JAQQZR010000012.1:4963366-4977164 GCA_030068235.1 Notoglanidium macrostoma
AGGCAAGAAATGCCACTAATAAGCTTTTAACGAGGCGCACCTGTTCACTGAAAAGCATTCCAGGTGAAGCTGGGTAAAATAATGCCCACAATATCATCAAGCTAAACGGGGGTGACTTTGAAGAATCTAAAATATGACACGTATTTTGTTTGGTTTTTTTTTACTACATAATTCAGTACATGTGTTGCTTCATAGTTTGAGGTATTCAGTATTGTTTTACAACGTAGAAACCAAAAAAAAAAAAAAAAAAAAAACCCTATGAAAGAGAAGGTGTGTCCAAACTTTTGACTATGCAAAAAGTTGTGATCATGTTTTTTAAAAGCCCTGAATAAAAGTGAACTCCGTGTTCACACAAACCCAGGTGTAAGCGATGAAACCACATATAGAAGAGACATGTAATAATAATAATAATAATAATAATAATAATAATAATAATAAGAGTACTGCGGCAGCTTTAAAACCATGAGTCAAGTAGTGAGTAATTAAGACACCCCCTTGACAATACTGACACATTAGCCAAACAAATCAAGGAAGAGTGCAACAGAATAGCGAACCTGTACTTTATCTCATGATGGGTCTATAAATGGATGCACATTCACAAAAAAAGGAATGTAATGATATGAAAGCTTTACAGATGGAAACGCTTTAAATCTCCACTGCTGCCTGGTTCAACTGTAATGAATCTCATCAGCACCTCAGCACACGCACGCGCGTGCACACGCACACACCCCCTATAAAAAGAGATGACCCAGAGGAAGGAGTGATCCCACTTCTAACAGATTTTCTTTTGCCAGCCCGAAACACTTGCTGCATATTTCCACACACACCCACACACTTGTCATTTTCACTTTCATACGCATCGTAACTTTTTAGGTGTCTCTCTCACTTTCTGTATGATTAGCAAAGCCGCAGTTTGCACAGTATCTCACTGTGTACCCTTTGGTTTTCTGAAATAGTAACAAGTGCTCTAAAAAAAAAAAACCCATATCTGCAGCCGTGTGGAAAGTTTGAGCATGTGTGTATAAACTCACGTCCACATTACAGAGCAGGTCGTTGAAGCCACAGTTGCCGTTGTTGGAAGAGCAGCACAGAGCCTTTAGGACCCCCAGCCATTCTGCGCTCAGAGAGCGGCAGTACGCGGTCAGCTCCGCACACAGGATCCCAATATCATTAACCCTGACACAAGACACACACACAATTTCTAACATTAAACAAAGGTCGTGGCTTCAAAGGAAATTCACATTAACTGTTGTTGGACGAATTTGTGTCAAAGGAATGGGGAATATTGTTATTCCTATTACTAGCAACTATAATAATAAACACACATTCAGACATTTCTTAAATATTTATTAAATGCATGAGCTCTACTGTCACTGCCACTAAAACCTACAGAGAGCTATCGGTTTTATCACTGATGGTCTGGTTTGACTGCCGAATGTCTGGAAAGCCACATCAGCCCTTTGCGGAGAACGGCGAAGAGAACAGCGAAGACCTCCGAGCTGCATATTCTGTGTCTGAAAAGGTGCCTTTAACATAGTCCATGAGTGCCCTTTAACAAAAAGAGGCCATCCCTAATTACTAACTAATCTCTGAGGAACTGAAACTACAGTGGATTTCTGAAACATTCATACCTCTCAGGGTCGCGGTGGTCCACACACACGTCCATCAGGACGTTACACACGAAGCTGTAGCGGTTAGCCGGGCTGTCGTTGAGAATCTTGCCCACCATGGAGTGGTTGAGGTTGTGGGCTGAAGGGTTCGCTATGGCATCGATCATAAACACCTGGTCCCAAAGCATGTTGGAGTCTGACGGGTCAATGTTCCAGTAGATGGAGTTCTTCACCTTGGAGCAAAATTCACTGGGGGTGGGGTGGGGGGGAGACTTCTTTAGAGATACTGTATGTACAATGAAACAAGCAGTGGCAAACGGCTGCCAGAGCACCTACTGACGTGAAAACAGTCTCACCTAAAGATCTCTCCAAACTTGCTCTTTAAGTGACTGCAGGAGGTATAGAGGTCATACAAGTAGGCCAGGATACAGCGCTCGGCTGAGGAACAGTCTGCAGGATTCACCCCTGACTTCACCACGATGCGCAGCCTACACACACACACACACACACACACGTCGATGGCAATGTTACTACATATCCATCACACACTGATCATCCTGTTCACACTTACAGCTATGCTCAAACAAGCAGCTCTTACACGGTTTTTGACATTCAGTTTTATCAGGATACATTTTGTTCAGTTTCAAAGGGGGAAAAAATCACAATCACATACATTCCAGTTAATGTTCCTCTGCATACAAGTCAGTTTGATAAGTCAAAGCATATTTAACGTTAATATTTATTATTCGGTGCATGGCGACTGCACATGGTCCTCACGGGAAAATAATCCACAGCATGAAATCCTAGCAAACTAGCTACCGTTTGCCTACCCTGCACTACCCCGTGTTACTATAGCAACCAATCTGTGAGCAAACGTCACTACAGAACAAACAAACTCACAAATTGGATCTGATCACTTATAACAGCCAATGCAGCCATAAATCAGATTTATTCTTCCATGTGAACAAAACCATAAAGAATTAATCAGACCTGCACAAGTTATTTGGTTTAAAAAGGACTGGACTGACTGGTTAGCGTTATGCTAATATGACGAGGTGACTCCTAGTATAGTTATTTTATTTGCCTTATGATTGTATGCGATCCTTTTATGTAGTGTCTAAGCATAGTGTCTATATCTTCTCTAGCTTCTCCAGTTCCAGAAAAACAGGAACTCCTAATCCGCATTAACATGTCTGATCAAACAGGCCCTTCGGTTTGAACAGCAGGAAGCAAAGACGTCTTCCCGTGTCTGAGTGAGCGTGGCGGCCGTACCCGTCGAAGACCTGCGCGGTTTGGTCAGGGTTGAGGATGAGGCAGGAGTGGTAGCGTCGGAGCACAGCCACGATGCACAGACACAGGCTAGTGGTGTAGCTGCCTGCCAGACTGGAGGACTTCAGCAGGAGCTCGGCCTCCACTAGACTCAGCTCATTCAGCAGCTAACAGATACACAGAGACGAACGTTTTAATCACATGTCTGACTGATGAGCGTGGTAGTCATGCTATTCCGCTGATATTTTGTGCACACGTGTCCTCAGCCTAAAGAAACTACACAAACACTGTCGACTTCTACAATGTTTAGCAATAGGAAGTAATAAAGAATAAATATGGAGAGGTTTCAGTCCCTTAGTACCTGAATGGCAAAGTCAATGAGGCCACTTATGTTTAGGGAGTATTCCATGAGGTCGAAGATGAACTGGATGTGCTGGACCAGGGGAAGGTGATAGGACATCCCTAAGGCAAAGCTGGTGATTTGTTCCAGAACATTCCTGGACACCTGAACAAACACACACGTCCAATTATCAGTTTGATAATAAACAGCATGTTTGCATGTACAAAATTGCATGTGCAGGTATCTTTGTTTGGCCCCCCCCAATTTTCTCCCTAATGTGGTCATGTCCTATTCCCACCCATCAGACAATTGTCCCGCTTCACACGACAACAGCCATGCAATGCCAGGGGCGGCATAACACCCCCTTCTGTATGCATGCGCTCACATGGTGTTGCTGTAATTGACAGGGAAGCAACACTCCAATGCTTAATTTTTATTTCTCATCTTACTGTGTCTTTCTAATTGCTGGCTTAACACTACAATTGACCAAAGGTTAATATGGTTACTCGGTCCGCTCTCTTGCACCACAGGTAAATATTTGGGAGTTTGTATAGTTTCAAATTACACACAAGCTGTCTTTCTTCTTGATTGAAAGTCAGAGACTAGCTTTTCGCCTCCATCTGATTAAGTGCACAGACCTGCACCAAATATTGTGATTACTGGCCAAGAACCATGCGTTTATGCAATTTGAAATCTTTATTTATTTATTTTTTTATTTACTTTATTTTTATAAATCTGAATTATGAAATCGAATCAAGTCATTTAAGACATGGTGATATTCTGCTCACATGACCAGCTAAATAATTTTGCATCAGTCGTAATCTGGCAGTGCTCACATTATTCGTGTGCATTTATACAGTCTAATTTGAAGAACTGATACAGCTAAGCAAACTTATCTCCCAAGTAAACCCAACCCAGTGACCTTAGGAAAAGGAAACTAAAGACGCTAACCTGAGAGGTGACCTGGTGCTGGTCAAAGTGGGAGAGGTGCTGAAACTTAGAGAAAATGTCTTCTGCAGTGGGAAAGGCCTCTGGCTTACTTCTCTTCCTCTTCTGTCCTTCCTCTCCAACTGGGGGCAGAGAAAGAAACACAAAGCCATTAACAAGTCAGACCATCAGTGGACACAGGAGTCTCAGAAAAGTTTGTTAAAATAAGTACGCTATGTAAAGTTGCTATGATGCAGTACACGGTGTCCATGAGGATGATAGCCATAACACAGTTTAGTTAAAGTGTAAAGTGTTAAAGTAAAATATGAAATTGTTCAATAGCAACAGCCTTAAAAGTTAAAGACGGAGCATCGCTTTACCCTTGCTGACTGGGGCCAAATGCTTAGCAGACAGATAATGAGCTAATAAAAGCTTATTAGCATAGAAATGGCCTGCAGATACCCACAGCCAACAATGACAGCTGTGGGTCAGTGCTCAGCATGAATGTGTTTGGTTACGGAGAGAAAAATTGTGTGTGTGAGAGAGAGAGTGAGACAGAAATTGGCACAGAGACAGAGACTGAAAGAGGCAGACCGAGATAAAGAGGCAGGGAGGCTGACTTACAGTAATAGAGAAAGAGCACAAGAGAGAGGCAAACAGAAGACAAG
The DNA here is from genome assembly GCA_030068235.1 of Notoglanidium macrostoma. Taxonomy (NCBI): domain Eukaryota; kingdom Metazoa; phylum Chordata; class Actinopteri; order Siluriformes; family Auchenoglanididae; genus Notoglanidium; species Notoglanidium macrostoma. Next base: position 4,968,181 of record JAQQZR010000012.1, read on the forward strand.
GGCATGAATGTGTTTGGTTATTGAAAGGAAAGAGAGAGTGAGTGTGAGAGACAAACAAGAGGCACACACAGAGACCGAGAGAGAGAGAGAGAGAGAGAGAGAGAGAGAGAGAGAGAGAGAGAGAGAGAGAGAGAGAGAGAGAGAGAGAGAGAGAAGAGGAAGAAAGGCAAACAGGACAAAAACAAGCTTCAAGAGACTAATCCAAAAAATTTTAAATGTCTGTATGACACCAACCATGAACGGAGGGAAAAAAACAAAAACAATCACATATTTAGTAAAACCCCAGAACCTGATGAATGTTCAAATGGCAAAAGTGGGTAGAATTTATGTTTAAACCTCCAAGGCTGCTTACGAGACATGCACATGGTACCTTATGATAAACTGATGCAATGGTGGATTTCAACATTTGGTTACAGAATTTTCTTCGTTGATCGGTTGCTCACTTTAGAGGGGACACGGTTTGGTAAAACGTGACATGAGCCGTGTGATTGGTGAGGGTAAAGCAAGAACCACACAATCTACACTGAAAGGAGAGCACATCAATTATTCATACCTTCAATTATTCATTAACCTTATTAGAAAGCATGGATTTAGGTTCCCTGGGGCTTTAATAGCGTTACTGAATATTTAATAGGTGTTCTGTTAAATCACAACACTCGTGTGTCAAACAAATGTGTTTGTCAGGATAAATCACACCACCCTGTAACCTGTAATAATCTTTAACACCTTTACAGCAAATGGGAGCATTTTGGCTTGAACTCTTATTAAAATTTATGGAACTATACAAAGAATATGAGAAGTAGTGGGTCTGATGTGTGGCTTTGACACTGCTCTACACTTACAGCACAGTTCTTCATTAGACTGAGACAAGGCACTTGTACACAGATGGACCCAATACATGCTTGCAGCTCCCCAGCAAGCACCTTCTGCAGTGTAGTGCATCATGTGAGGGGTAGGGGTGTGTGTGTGTGTGTGTGTGCGCGCGCGCGCGCAAGCGCGGCAGGGTCAGTACCAGTCTCGGCTGTGCTCTTGCGGTTCAGAACTTTCAGGATGTCTTTGGTGATCTTCTTGATGGCGTGCCGAGCCTCGTCTCGCTGCTTGCCCACTCCGTACAGAACCACAAGACGCTGGTTGCATTCGTGACTGGCACTTTCCTCCTGCAACACACATCAGGTCATCAACGTCGAGCGTGACTCGGGGCAGAAACACACCCATACCATGAGGAGCCATTCTCTCATCTACAGAAATGCCATTTTACAAATCGGATTCAGGAAATCTGTCTGGAACATAGTGCCGTCATGGTAACCAATACACAGACACTGGTTAGAAGTTATTCAGCAACTGCGAACACTGAACTTTAACTTCAATTGTTAGAATTATGTTTTTTCGCACTTTCCTCATGTTCCCCCTTTCCTTTCTCTTCCTCTCTTCCCTTTAATTCCATAATTCTTATGCCTTCCTTTCTTTTTCCTTCCCACATCTGCCTTTGCTTCCTGCTTTTCTAGTTTTATCTTTTTCCTCCCTTTCCTTTCCCTTCCGTTTCCTCCCTTTCCTCTTCTCTAATATTCCTTACTTTCCCTTACTTCCTTTTCTTCCCTTCTATCCTTTCTTTATTTTTCCTTTCTTACTTACATTTGGATTCTATTCTTTCCTTTTCTTCCCATCTTTAATTTTCCTTCCTTTCCCTTCACTTTCTCGTTTTTTCTTTTTCTTTCATTTCTTATCCTTCTTTAATTTTCCTTCTTTCCCTTCTTTCATATTCCCTCTTTTTTTTTTGTTCATCTCAGTAATTACTTTATTCATCCCATGGCCCCATGCAAACAAACTAGGAACAAGTTATTTTGGCCAATCCACCTACAGGCAGGTTTTTGGATGCACATGTGGATTTTGAATCCTGTCTTAACACTAGGAGTGTGAGTTGTCTATTATACTTTGCTCCAGGCAGGCTGAGACAAAGATCAGCTGTACGTGTATTCATTTCATGGAACGCGGGCGACTGTTCCAGTCCGCTTCCATTTCCATCACTCTGCAGATCTAAACGACGACATTCCTAAACAAGCTTCGGCGTGGGAACGGATCTCACCTGAGGGATTGGGAAGTGAGTGGCGTACTGGATGTGGCGCGGCTGGTCGTACACTTGGGGGAAAGTTGGATCCAAACCCTTCTCCTTGGCAGTGCTCTTTACATCCTGCTCCGGGGCAGCTTTTTCTGGAGAGGGGCTTCCCTTCGCCTCACAGTGCATTGTGGGGGAAAACATCTGCTTAAAAGACAAGCAAGAATGCTCAGTTTAGGGTGCGTGTCCACATAGCATTTACTTCAGGCAGAAAAGTGCTGGGGCTGGGAAGCGCTTCGGCTGTGTCTTTATAGCGCTAGCTTCCTCAGAACGCTTCCTTTAAAAAAATAATAATAATAAAAAAACCGTGGCAATTTTGTTTATATGACAAGAGCATCTTGAAAACATATCACCACTAACTGCTACATGATTGGTTGCCTGAAAAGGAGCGACAGAGACATGAGCGCCCTTCGGAAAAGTTCAGAGGTCATCAACTTTGAGCGCTCAGAGCGGCTGCACAAAAAAGGTGGAGCGACCTGAAAAAAAAAAAGGTTCTGGGTGCAACATATTTCCTCTGTAGCAGCCTCATGAGGCGGCATGAGCTCGCTCCTCATTGGGAACAACTGAAAAAAACCCCACTATGTGGACACACACTAAAGCAAATGGTTTAAAAACATGTCATAAAAACTACTTTAGCTGGATATATATCTATATCTAAAAACTAAGGTAGATGCTACGCTAATTAAAATCATAGATTTCATAATTAAAAGCGAGGTCAGATTTGCCCCTTTTGAGCTTGAGCACTACAATGGACCCTTTTTAAATAAATCTAAAATCTAAATAACTAAACTTAGCAACAGCTGCATGTACTGCGCCATTATAGTTCCTCTTATAGAATTACGCGGCCGTCGCGTATCGAAATCTAAAACAGCTAAAACGTGGCTATCTGTGGTCACGGAGGTTAAATAAACAGCCTTCGTAATATTGTCAAATTCATAATAAAACACGGTATATATATTTTATAACCCACCTCATCAAAATTGGCGCTGGAGTTGTTATCAATTTCCATGGGCTCAGACAGACCGGTATCCTACACAGACAAAGAAAAACATTAACTTCATAATAAACTAACTAGGAAACATCCAGATCGGAAGAAACGTCACATGCCTCCATTTTAACCCCGCTCCCCGTGTCCTGCTCTTTGCGCTCCGATTCGTCAGAGGGCTCGTCGCTGGGGGACCGTGGGCGGGGAAGGTGGGAATCCGAGGCCAAGTCGCCACGGGAGATGAGCGTGCACATGTAGATGTTGTGGGAAAAGACATCATGACGGATGAGCTCACAGAAGAGCAGCACCAGGTTAGAGAACTCCACACGCTCGCTCTCGTTACCGGGCTCGGCTGCACACAGAGAGATAGAGACCAGAGTGAAGGAGGTCACCAGACGTGCGATGGTTTATTCATGACTGTAATAGCTACCTAATCATCGCAGTACAGAATCAAAAAGCAGCCACTGAAGCTCTGATACGACAAACGGTAAGGTTAAATACACTCAGTCACACATGAAATGAACAACATGCACTTTGTTCTGCGTAAATGAGGACGCTTGTGAGAGTGGGCTGAGGGTGACTCACTAAGGATGGGGGCCTGAGTGTCCAGGAACTGCAGCAGAACGTCCTGGAAGACGGGCAGCGTGGCGGCCGAGAGAGAGCCCGAAGACACCGAGCCCTTCTCATCCACCACCTCCGACTCCCCGCACCTCTGTGAAGGTACATCGATGAGAATGATCAAATGTCTCCATTAAATGTATTGATCCGTTCATATGGTGAAAAATATCAAAGGTATAATCAGTCATTTTGTTCATCAGATGAAATACAGCTTCAGGGCTTTCCTACAAAATGGTGCCAAAACACACACAGGCTTAAAAAAAACAAAACAAACGAGGCTAAAACACCTGACTGACGGAGTAAGAGAGGGCGCTTGACAGGGCAACGTCATTGGCAGACAAGTCTGCTTATGATGGTGCAGACTGAGGCTTACTTTCGCATTTCTGATTCATAGCTGCCAAACTTCTGATGTAAAAGTATAACCTAAATCACACAAGAACATTTCGATAACACTCAATGCCTTACTTAAGGGGCAAAAGGAGTATTTATAAAACATCATCATTAAGACATGTTGTTAAAATTGTTAACCTCTGCCTCGATCTCGGTCTGCCTCTTCTCTAACAGCTTGGCCACCACCATCGCCCTGTGCCTCCCCGAGCGCTTACAGCACACAGCCCACTCGCACAGCAGAGTGACCACGGCGTCATCATCCGGACTCATCTAGAAAAAGAATGCCAAAAATACACACGTTAGAACACATAGAAACGCATGTTTTCACAATAATCATGAATAACACATCATTTATAGTTAATCAGCCACTTAAATGGTCGTGAAAAGGAAACTCTCGGTTACCTCATGTCCGTCTTTACTCTGGCCCGACCCGAAGATTCGGTTGTACAGCGAGTCCAGAGAATTACTGAAGTCGGACTTCTCAAAACTGTGGTTGTCCAGGACCTCCAGCGTGTGCAGGACCCGACCGATGGTGAAGCCTGTCCAGACACGCGGACAGAAAACGTGATTCCACACGGACACTGAACGAGTTCAGTAAGTGAAACTAAACTGATTCATTCAGCTGGCATTTTACTGCGATTTATAATTTTTCTTTTTAAAGTGGCGGTTTGACAGAATGACAGGATGTGGCTGTAAAAGGGAAAATAATCAGTTACTCTCAGCAGCGTCGATTATTTCCCAGCAAACTCTTAATGATCGTGCGCACTTTGTTAGCTATTAAAGAAGGACACATTATAATTTTTTTATCCACTTATAGCTATGTTTAATGCTCTGGAATGTTGAGTCCCTGTTATCATCGTTTACGTTACAGAAGGACAACCTCTGTTCCCTCAACAGCCTCTCTCTCTCTTTTTTTCCCCCTTGAAATCAATAAGACGAAAGAAATGCAGCATGTCTCTTGTTCACAGAGAAACCATGAGCTGAAGACGTTCCGGGGGTGGAAAATTTACCGACCGCTATAACACACAGACACTGGAGATTCCTTCCTCAAATGTCACGTAGAGCATCTGCACACAGTGTTTCTTTAAAAGAAAAAAAGAAAAGAAAAAGAAAGCAAAGAAAGCAAGATTTATGTGCAGTATCTACCACAGAAGTACCAGTGAAGGAGCTGCTACTATAGAAACGATAATGCGTTAGAATAAGCGCATTAATATTAACCTGCAATTTGCCTTGCGGCTGTAAATACTGCCCAAGCTGCTGTTATAGAAAATTAATCAACCGTCTGACTAATGGAAGTCGAGATTTCAGCACTGTGCTATAAGAGCTCATTAGAGTACTGCTACAGGGGAAAAAGAGGGACACATAAAAAGACAACGTACGTAAAAGCATCAATCCAGGGCTGCAAAACCAATTCACGAATGTGTGCTGAACTTACCCGCTGTTGTTTCCTGACATTTATCAAAGGACCAGCGAAACTCCACCGCCTGCCCCCTCTCCTTGATCTGCTCCTCGATTTCCCTCAATTTAGCACGGACCTAAGGGCAAAACCACAGCGTGAGCGCAAAGGCGCTGCGAATTTAACCCTATGTTTCCCAACAGCTATATCCTTAGAGCTATTACATCAGGTCCACCTAATTTAAGGCCTTGGACCATTCAGTGACGACATCCCACAACAACTTCACGATTTTCACAGGCCAAAACACAAGGATCACACATCGGTAGTGACCACGCGTCAAAAAGGTTTCAAATAAACAGGTGATGTTTTTCCATTTATCATTTGTCTGGCTTCGGAGCCGGACCCAGATCCGATTCCTCTTCTCGGCTTACAGATGTGGAACCGGATATCCGCCCCATTTTGAGATGTTTTTCTGTTCACCATGGTTGTAACGAGTTGTTGTTGTTTCCTTCTGGTCAGCTTGAACAAGTCTGTCCATTGTCCTCTCATTAACAAAGCGTTTCCAGCCACAACTGCTGCTTTCTGGACATTTCTCCACAACATTCTATACACACAGAGAGACTGTTGTGTGAAAATCCCAGTAGATCAGCAATTTCTGAAACGTTTAAACCAGCCTGTGTGACAAACACCATTGCGATGTTTGATGGGAAGCTCTTAACCTGGATCTGCATGACTTGTGTGTGTAAATGAATTCTGTGACCAAATTATTTGACTACATTTATGTATCAAGCGGGATCTCATACCTGCTGGTTGAAGGTGCTGTTGGCGCCCGGCATGGGCAGGTTCGAAGGGGCGATGGGCAGAAGGTCCAGCGGAGATCCAGTCTTATTCCGACTGTCAGTGAGCGAGTAGTGCCACACCAGAGCGCTCGGACAGCACAGCACGATGCTCTGCGCAGGACAGAGACAGGAAAAACAGTTATTGCGCTTTTCGATAATTAGGAGCAAATTTCGAACATTACTCCACACTGAAATGCTGAGACGGCTAACGACTCCGCTCTCATTTACATAATTCTAACTACAGCCTATGGGCTGTCATTACGAGCTTCATTACGCTGCCTGGATGATAAATTCCTTTAATTTTAACTGCTGTGACTAGGCACAAGGACCTGAGCTGCTCTTTGGACACAGGGTTCTTATGAGAAGTGTTGCTCGTTATACCTCATCAAGACTACTTCTGAAAGATTTCACAGTGTGTTCAGAGCAGTCAGGGCCTTTTACCAAAGCAGAACACGAAGCAGAACTTTACAAGAAGTGTAGACCCTACGCTTCCGGTTTTGGGAGGTTTTTTTTCTCAAAAGCAGCACCAACAGGGACACCAATGGTTCTTGGCAGTAAAGCCACTTATTGCTTCTAGCCGTTTGTTCCCAATTGTGCACATCACTTCACAGTACTTACAACACCATACACACAAATGCTGAACAAAAAAAACAAACAAAAAAAAAAGTGTTTACGGTTTTGTGCTGCTGTTGCATCATCAAAAGCAACACTGCACTAATTTATTACCAAGCCTGCAGAAAATAACAGTGTATTACCCTTAGGGAGGTTTTGTTATGTTATTATAAAGCTGTTACAATATCAGCATGGTTATGTTTTTTTTCCAACAATAGGCAGTAATTTATTTAATTTAAATCACTGAGGATTTTCTGTCTTCTCTTTGAGAAATTTACAAGTAAACCTTCATGATGGAACTTGTCAGTAATTTCTAAATAATGTGCACAACAGAGCAAAGTCATTAACGTCTGCACCTGGAGCATGCAGCTGAGGCCGAACACCACAGGCCGGTGCTGGGGGCAGATGTAGAAGTCAGTGAAGGGTGTTTGGGGCTGGGTGGCCCCTGCAGGCTGGGAGGTGGGCGTGGTGGGTAGCGCGTTGCCTGGCTGACTGGCGATGCTGTGTGGTGGGTGTCCTCCTGAGCTGGGTCCTATACTCCCATCACTTAACAGCAAGTTCAGGCGGCGTGTGCAGAAATACGCCAGCCTCCTAGACAAATAGGCCGACTGCACAAACTCCCCTGAGTACTGGACAGGAAAAAGACAGACAGCAATGTATTTATATACATATAGGATAAACGATATAATTTCAATTGTGATGAGATGACAAAGATAAAGAGGGCATCCAGTCAGTGCATGGACATGGCAGCATGTGTGCCAATAATTACACAGTGATGCGTGACGCCACACTGACCGACCTGTAAAAGGAGCGGCAGCAGCAGCTTCAGAAGCTCGTCCTCTCCTGGACGAATCTTTTCAAAGCATTCCAGGACCCACGTCAAGAACTCGTGCCTGTCTAACATGCCATCCTGCAAAACACAAACCCATACATTCATCTCGAAAACATAAAACATTTAGTCTTTTAACTTTCAATATACACTATATGGCCAAAAAGTTTGTGGGCACCAGACATCAAGCAACACCGGGGTCACTGGTGCAAATTTTTAGGAAATGTTCTGTTCTATTTCCCAACAGGTTAAGTAGAACGCACTTTTTTTTTTTTTGCCTTTGAACACAAAAATATAAATATTAAAATTGCCTTCGGATAGTGAAATTAGTTCTGCCTGTCATTATGCTGTGAGAAACGGAAGGCAATCGCTGTCTTGTACGTCAGCTGAAGTAGAACGGACCCCATCCTCTACCGAGAACAGCTCGACTCACCTGAAACATGAACATGGCCAGTTTCTCGTTGTACTCCCACTGCTTCATCGCCGTCTCCACCTCGACCGGAGGAGCGGGCAGAGGAGAGCCGCAGCCCTGGCTGGGAGACTGCCGGTAAAACTCGGCCACCTTCAGCAGCTGCTCGGAAAGGTACTTCGTAATGATCTGAGTCCATTCTGCAGACACGTGATAAAAGACGGTCTAATTACTGAGCACGACAACAAAAAGCCTCCAATCGCCGACTGGGGATTATGCGATACGGTTGAAGAGTGCTGCGAAACGGTAACGTGCACAACGTGAGCACAGGTTTACCTATGCATGGGTCGATGACGTGCCGCTTCTTGACTTTAGTTTCAGTTATGGCAGCATGATAGGCACACGTCATTTTGATCATCCAGGCAGAACGCATGACTGGGACGGAGTATTTGGCCAGATAGCCAAAAACCTCCTCTTTCTTACTGAAGATAGGGACCTGGTGCATTCAAACAGAACAGTTTAAAAATAAACAAACAGAAATGCTGTAACCACAACAAGGTACCGGATTCAAGAACCTGTAACTAAGCTATATTTTAAGTGTTTTCACTACAAGAGAGCTGGTTTTGGCCAGCAAAATGTGGCAGGTCAGGCAGAAAGAACCGGTGGCAGGATCACGGCTTTGCCATGAGGCCATCTAGTACAATCACGCCGGTTTACACGCCGGTTTACACGCCGGTTTACACGCCGGTTTACACGCCGGTTTACACGCCGGTTTACACGCCGGTTTACACGC
>JAQQZR010000012.1:4985595-5006074 GCA_030068235.1 Notoglanidium macrostoma
CCGCTCAACTAAGTAAAGAGAAACAACAGTCCATCATTATCCAGTCTCTTTTAAAGTCATAAAAATAAAGAAAAACAAGGTGTGTCCAAACTTTTGACTGGTAGTGTATGTGTGTAAATATATATATTAAAAAAAAAAACAATTTTTTTTTAAAACCCTCGGGATCCAAAAATATCCAGTATATTAGTGCAAATGTTTGAGTAACATTTTGATTCATTTAGTAAGAAATCAGGACTGATGTTCTCCGTGAATTGTATTCGTTTATCAGTAATAAATAACAACACCTACAACTCTGGCTGAGAGTAAATAAATACCCACAATATTAAACATTTAAATCACGCACCACAGTCCGTTTGTAAAATAAATCTGAGCTGACAGAAAATATGTATTTCTTTATTTACTTTTAGGTGGAAAGTTCAAGAAGTTAAAACAAAAAGCGCTCAACAGATTTCTCCAATAAATAGCCAGAATATTACCGCACACACAACACATATTTTTTAAAAGCTTGATTGAGAAATACTTTTGTACTGAAAGGGTGTGTGAATTTCCTTTGTTTCTATTTATTTACTTGCTTGTTGGTGGAACATTAATTCAGCAATAAATAAACCCCTCTGGCTCCAATAAATATCCAGACTATCCCTGTACACATTTAAACGCCACAATTCTGTAAAGAGTCTGACTGGCTGACGGGCTTTGTGGATTTTAGACTATTTATTATTTCTTTTGAATGAAAAGTTGATTCATTAAAACAACAACAACAAACTTCGGGCTCAAATAAAACCCCCAACACATTGTGTTAGTAAACTAACTGTACTGCAGCGTCCCTTTAACTCGACAACTCTTAAACCAGATAACTGTAATAACGTTTTTACGAATTCAGACCTAGAGACGTTAGTGCTGAGCTGCAGCTAGCAGGCAGGCTAACACTGTGAAATGTAGAGGCTGTGTGTAGCCTAGCTAGCTGAAGAGCCGAGTGTTTTTCTTGACAAGTACACTCACTCACTCACTCACACACACACACACACACACCAGTTCGGTGTTAGCAAGAGAGCTAGCTAAGGCTAATCCAGCTCAATTCTGGGTCTTGATTAACAAACTGGTCAACGTTATAATAACAATATACGCATGAATGATGATAATAATACAAGGCTAATGTATTAGTAGTTAGCATATGGCTAGGCCTGTGGCGCCTCTCTCTCTCTCTCTCTGTGTGTGTGTGTGTGTGTGTGTGTGTGTGTGTGTGTGTGTGTGTGTGTGTTAACCCCGCTGCTGAGGAGCTAGCTAAAGCTACCGTATTTTCTTTGTTAACACTTCAAATTATACCTCTCCCTTCAACAAAGAAAAGCAGCAAATCAGTTCCTGACCTCTTTCTGCTTCGGGTCTTGGGGATAAACGTCCGGAGGACCGAGTCTGGGCCGTTTCAAGGGCCGGTGCTCGTAGCTCAACATCCCGAACGCAGCCATGGTCCCAGCGGCATAGCAGCTGCCCCAGGCTGCCTGTCTGTCTGTCCCCTTTCCGCTTTCGACAGTCAATCACCCAGCAGCTTCACGATACGGATCAATCCCCTCGGCGTTACTGTTTTTGCCAACCGTTTTCATACAAGTCCCGCCTCCTTCACTATTATTGGCTGATCATTACACTCCTACCATCCAATTGGCTAATTTTAGGTAAATATCCTTGGAAGACTAACCAATAGCAGCCCAGAAGGCGGGATTTTTTAGAATACGGGTGTAGAAAGAGGAAAAAAAATGACTAAAGATCATTTCCGGTGCGATGGAATTGTGGGAACACGGGTGACAAGCCAAAAGACCCGTATGTGTTGCCTAGAGAAGGGTTCTCATAGGGACACCGGGAAATAAATAAATAAAATATATATATTAATAAATATTGACATGAGTGCTGATTTATTTCACAAACTATGAGAAAAATAGGCATGTCTAAATATTATTTATTAGTTTTAAATAGGTACACTGTATTTATTTACTGGGGCCAGAAAGTTAATTCATTGTATTTTTTTTTAATTAAAATTGTTATCAGACTCTAGTTGATATAATTCATAGGCAAAATACACTATTATGGCCAAAAGTTTGTGGACACCTAACCATCACGCTCAGCTCATATGTGCTTGTTGAAAATCCCGTTCCAGATTTAGTCTCCCTTTGCTGTTATAATAAGCTCCATTCTTCTGTGAAGGCTTTCCACTAGATTATGGAGCGTGGCTGTGGGGATTTGTGATCATTCAGCTACAAGTGCATTAGTGAGATCAGGCACTGATGTCAGATGAGGAGGTCTGGGGTGCAGTCTGCGTTGCAGTTCCTCCCAAAGGTGTTCGGTGGGGTCGAGGTAAAGACTCTGGGTCTTCACAGGGGAACTGTGTTGCTGGAACAGGTTTGAGCCCCTTAGTTCTAGTGAAGGGGAATTGTAATGCCACAGCATACAAATACATTCATCAGGGCCTAAATAACAATGGGGTGGTCCTCAACAACCTCTATGAACTAACACATGAGGTGACCAAAAAGTAAACCAACATTCAGAAACCAGTAGGGAAACAAGTCCATGCAGAACCACCTTTAGCAGCCATTCCTTGAAGCAAACGTTTTCTGCAGGAGTTTATCAGTCTATAACATTGTTTTGGAGCTATCTTGTCTCATTCTTCTTTACAACATTGGAATTCATTGATGCTTGAGGGCATTCGTTTATGCACAGCTCTCTTAACTTAATCCTGCCACAGTAACTCAATGTGGTTGAGGTCTGGACTTTGACTTGGCCATTCCAACACCTTTTTTTTTCTTTAACCATTCAGATGTCAGTTTGCTGGTGTGCTTGGGATCAATGTCCTGTTAAATGATCCAATTTCAGCCCAGCTTATGCTGCTGGACAGATGGCCTCACAATTGTCTCAAGAAGATTCTAGTATAATGTGGAGTTCATGTGTCTCAATGACTGCAAGTTTCCCAAGTCCACGATAACCAAACATCTCCAGTTTGGTCTCATCAGCCTAAAGAATATTCCAAAACTTTTGATTGTTTGTTCAGATGCATTTTTGCAAACCTAAGTCATGCTCCTTTTTCTTTGTGGAGAAAAGGGGCTTACTGAAGCCTTACTTCTTCGGTCTTTTTCTGATTGCACTGTCATGAATGTAAACATGCACTAATGTGCATAAAGTGGCCTGCAGGACACATGATGTAGCTCTTGGGGTTTTCTTTAAATCCCTGCGCATTAAACAGTCTTGTCTTGGACTGAATGTGCTGGAAAGCCCCACTGAAGATTGGCAAATGTCTCGAAGGCTCTCCATTTGTAAACAATCCTTCTCACTGTAGAATAGTGAATTTCAAATTATTTGGAGATGGCCTTATAACCCTTCCCAGATTGATGTGCTGCAACAACTGCTTCTCTGAGCTCAGGAATGATGTCCTTTCTTCTTGGCATGATGCAGGCACACATCTTAGTGCTCCAGAACACCAAATTGCACAGAACACCTGTTCATATCATTAGTAACATCTGACTTCTAATTATTCTTTTAAAGATTGTGGAAGTAGGAAGGGTGAACTTAGCAGTTATCTACCTTAATAATGTTTCTATACAATTCTGCTTTTCTAACTAAAGGTAGCCTACAAAGGTTGTATATTTGAGGGCACTAACCTAGTGACAATCATCTGACAATTTTCTATAACAGCAGCTCTAACATTAGTTCCAGATGCACGGTTTATATTAATGCATTAATTCTAATATTCTATCGTCTCTATAATAACAAGAGACTTCTACGGAGGATGTTTCATATAAAAAGATGAAAAACACTGGTGTAATCATTGATATTGTTATGTTTTCTGAGATTAGTTTCTTTAATATTTTTGGAAGGTGTCTCCAGCATCAGTTGTAATTGCATTTCATTGGCTTTGTACTTTGTACTCTGCTCAGTGACAAAGTTGAATCTAATCTAAAGCTAAATAGTCAGGGGTAAAGCTGTATCTTTAAGCTGACATGAGGAAAGTCTTCGGGGAAAGACTTGTTTTGTAGATGAAATGTAACTTTAAATGGATAAACATGAAACGGGTTAATAAAGAAATGCTAGTGTTGACAAATTCCTGTGGTACAAGAGGAATAAAACACTTCAGGATACGCTGTTAATGGAAGTAACTTCACATTGGGCCACATCACACCTCCCCATCTTCATTTATTTTCCTTTAACATCATGCCGTTATGTTTCTTTCCTTACATATTTTGAACTGTTATGAATAGAGATAGTCAGATAGTCCACTTTACTAGGAACACCTGTACACCTGCGCATTTATGCAGTGATCTAATCAGCCAATCAGGTGGCAGGAGCACAATGTATAAAATCATGCAGATACAGGTCAAGCGTTTCAGTCAGTTTTCACATCAAACATCAGAATGAAGAAAAAGTGTGATCACTGTGACTTTAACCATGGCATGGTTGGTGGTGCCAAATGGGCTGGTTTGAGTCTTTCAGAAACTGCTGATCTCCTGAGAGTTTCACAAACAATCTACAGACTTGTACAGAATGGTACAGAAAACTAAAAGCATTGAGTGAGTGACAGCGCTGTGTGTGGAAACGCCTTGTTGATAAGAGAGGTCAGAGGAAAATAGCCATGTTGGTTCAAGCTGCCAGGAAGAATATAGGAAGTCACAGAGATCAGACATTTTCTTCATTCTGTTGTTTAATATGAACAATATATTGATGTTCTTGACCTGTATCTGCATACATTTTTGTATTGTACTTCTGCCACATGATTGGCTGATTAGATAAAACTGCATCAATATGCAGGTGTATGGGTGTTCTTGTTGAAGTGGATGGTGAGCGTTTATGTGTGTAATAATGATGGGAGGATTTACTGTATAAAAATACCTTTAATCAAAAAAGCATTTTTATGACAAATGTGTAAAAAAAAAACACTTTGATACACCAATAAAATTTGAATACAGTTTCATTCCAAAAGAAAGCAACTCTATGTCTTTATATCTACTTTAGATATAAACAACAATCAATCATTCAGTAAATAGCATTTGTCCTCAGTGTAATTAAACATTCAGCGTCCATCAAGGCCTCTCCCAGAGGAATATCTGAATATCAGAGCAAGAGAAAAATGGCCTACTACATTTTCTCTATTCATTGTTCTGTGATTTTTAGCCACCTACACATGTGTAATTGTTCTGCCTTATAAACCTTTTAAGGAAAGACTCTAATGGGGCTTTTGAGATTTGACAGAATGAAACACATTCATAAACAAAACAAGTTTCGTAATTATGTTTTTGTGCACGTTGCAGATGTCAGGTGGGTTTGTAATTCATTAGAGCTTCCTGTGAAAGCCTCTACAGACTCCGTTCACCCTGAGAGGACTGACTCATTTAAACGTCTCGATTTAGCAGCCACATGTGAGGACAGCGGTAGAACAGAGCTGAAAAAGAGGACAGCACTAAGAATCTCAACGCACTCAAGAAAGCTGAAGCTAAAATACCAGCTGCAGCTTTCCATCTCCGAAAAACAGACACTGATTGCACAATGCATTAAGGCACAACATGAAGCTTATTAGCAGAATTCTGCTTTGCAGTGCTGACTTCAATGAAATGACCAATCCATGTCCTTTTTTTCAATCCCTTTTTTTTTCTTTGGTTACTTCACAGACTGCATGCCATCTTGTGCATTTTTGCTGCTTTTGGGAAGCGCTGCATGTTTTTTTTTTTTGTGTGTGTGCAAATCTCTTAAATACATTAAAGGCCATTGCTCATTAATACTGAAAATAAATTATTTGTCATTGTGCAAAATTTGCTTCTGCCTGCATTATAAGAATTCAAAAAAGTTTACTATCATGTACCCAGTACAAATGTTCATAAGTGAAATTTCCATTCTACGCTACAAAAAAAAAAAAAATCCAAGCAATAGATCTTAAACAATATTTAAACTTAATGCAACTTTAAAGATCCATTATTGGAACTGAGACCAGCCTCTTTGTGATATATGCCCACATGACCATCTAAAACCGTATTCATTAAGATTAGGCTGGTATTTTTCAGACATGCTTCACAAAACATGGCTTATCAGTTACAGCATGATAATAACAATAATCTATCTTTTTCTGAGCCACTTGTGAGCTGAAAATAGTTGTCAGTGCAGGACAGCGAACAATAACATGGTCAATGATCTAAGCACCAAACATCTTCTTGTCCAGCATCTTCATGGTGTGAGGCGAAGTTTTGTAGCGAGCTCAGTCTTGTCCCCAGCGATGTGTCCAATAGCTGCTCAGGATCTCTCTAAATGGCCAGCAGTCCTGTTTGCTGCCTCCACCATGGCACGGAAGCACGAGCTCTCATCCGCCAGGAGATTTGATGGACTGTCAAACTCCAGGATCTGTCTCACACAAGGGAAAAGCATGCAGAGGCCCGGAGAGGTTAGTCAGATGTTATGTTCTGTAAGCTTTAGATACGCAGCCCCTTCTACTCTGTCTGTTATTGGAAATGGACTACCATAGAACTAGGACTTAAGTGCTTTTTGGGTGATTGCATGTTCTCTACACAGCAGTGACACTCACATGGAAGTGAGAAAATGGCCAAAGTAAAGGTGGATGGTAAAGTGGCAACTCAATGAATTTACTCTACAATCGTTTCTAGTGAGTGAACTGTCACTTACCTAGCACTTTAACTGAAATTGTGTGGTCCTGTTACTGACTGCCATACTTTTTGCATACAACATCAGGTCGTTTGTACTTCTTATGTTTCTTGCCATTAACCTCCTAACCTCCCAGAACCCATCAGTGGAACAAGATATACATATCTCACTCTCATATCTGTATACATTTACTAGCAAACTGAGGCCAATGTTGGGCTGACAGACATTCAGCCACCTTTAAATCAACCTTGCCAACATTAACTTAATGTTAGATATTCCGTTTGGTCAAGGTTGGTTGCCAGATTTGGGCCAACATTGGCAGGGTTGTTTAAACTCTGCTTGTGGGTTGTTACTAAAAGAGCTCCTTTGAAAACTTTGGCCCAACATCAGCCAAAAATAGTCATCCAAACTTTGGTCCAACATCAACTGGTTTGCCTGGATTAGTTACTAGCTCACTAGTTAACATAAATTTAGATACTAATTAACAAAAGATAACAATAGACAATGAGATTATGGTAATAAGGTAAGATTTTCCTGCTCTGAGAGTGTACCTACACTGTGTGTGTTGAATGTAACCATAGCTACCATGATGTAGGCTACTACAACACAATAATAGTGCTATCACATTGTAGAGTTTGATAACAATAGTTTGTAAAATACAGTTACCATAATAAACTATGGTGAACAATATGACAACAGTGTTACGATAAATCGTCACAATACACTTTTCAGAGAATATCATGGGTGTCGGGACTTCAGGACTTTAAACTTGGACAATAAAATCTGTTTTGGTGTTTTTTCCTCATTGATTTCTAATATAGATATCAGATTTACGAAAAAAGTTGAATGCATATTTTGTATATATATTGTATATTTAATGTGGATGGGAGGAGCATCTAGCAACCTTAAAGGTTTGTAGGTTTATTACTTTAAAGAAATCTTAAAGGTTCTAAGCAGAACCCTACAACAGAAGGATTCTCTTTCAGAAAAGTTCACAGGTTGAATATGCAACCATTAACCAAACTGTTTCCACCAATGAACTTCATAAAAAAATAAATAGGAGAGAAAACTATTAAAATGACTCAATAGGTGAGTAATTGGATAAGCACACTGACCTGACCCTGGTCCAGAACCAGCACTCTGTCACAGCCGAGGACAGTATTGAGACGGTGAGCGATGATCAGTGTGGTACAGCCTTTGAAAGAGGTGCGGATGGTCTCCTGAATAAGCTGGTCTGTCTCTGTGTCAATGGCTGCTGTTGCTTCATCTAAAACCAAAATCTACCAGAGACAGTTTTGAATTACAAAAACATACTGGTATATGATAAAACATTAAAGGAGCTGTCTGTAATGTTTAGAGCCCTCTGCTGTTTAACAGGTGAACTGCAATAAAAACATTCACAAGTCTTCAGTATCTCAAAAAAAAAAATGAGTCTAGCCATGCTGTTCAGTATGCCTTTTGAGATGCTTTTTTAAAAAATGAAGCAGAGCAGCTTTGTTCCAGATGGAGGCGGAGCTAATTTCCGGGCCAGAAAAATGTCAACAGAAGCCTGGAATAAAGAAGCTAGACACATCCACTGCATGACAAAGAGTTTCTAAGCTACCTTGTATATAATATAAATAATATTATCTAGAAATAGTACAAACCACACATCTAAGTAACACACTAACTAAATTCAGTTTACACCAGATGATATAATTTGTGTTGTGTTTATGATCTTCCCGTCTCTTTTCTCCCCTTTTCCTTTAAACAGTCTCAAACAATTGAATTCTCAGTATTGCTTTATTATCACATGGCAGTATTTCAGCCATGTGGTGGCAATGTTTCACTACTTTGTAGGTGCTGAGATTTAGCACGAAACTCAAAATGTGTGTGTGTGTGTGTGTGTGTGTGTGTGTGTGTGTGTGTGGCTATGTTAAAGACATAAACAGCCTATAAGTTTCACCAGCACATGATGACAGCAAATAAATCTATACGTAATGCTACAAAACAGAATGCTGTAACAATTTCAGATGGCCAATCTTGAAAAAAAAAAACCATATCCAATACCTTCTTTGCAGTTCCCTGTAAGTCAGTATACAGTCATAATGTAATTACATCCTGCCAATCGAACTTCCTGTTGTCTAGAAGCCTAGTGCATGTGTTTTGAATCTTACATAATCTATTAGGAATGACTGGGCAGTTCATGTGGCGGGGAAAGCTACGGTTGGTTAGGTTTCCTGCATAAATGCACTCACGGGATCGTCAGAGTGAGCCTGAACTCACATAAACAGCTGCATGCAGATGTGTTTTGGTACCTTGCTGTGTCTGAGCAGCGCCCTTGCCACACACAGTAGTTGCCGCTCCCCCACTGAGAAGTTCTCTCCGTTCTCCGTCACCTCGGAGTCATAACCGTGAGGTAACTGGCTTACCTGCAAGCAATCCGTACATGGCATGACCTTTTAAAATCAGCATGAAAAAGCAGAAAACAACAACCAACTCATATTCATGAGTTATCCGAAAGTCAGGACCTCAAGATACAAACTTGCACGCAAGATTGTCCTCATTAGCATGCAAAAAAAAAAAAGATGATCCAAGATCAGCAGACTAACATTGTAATGTCTAATTAACGCTGCCCCAGATGTCCAGGAATAATTAAATTAAATTAATTAAGCCTCAGATTTGGCAGCATCTTTCAAAAGTTTTCAACTATTGTTCAGTCTTTTTCTCCACGTACTAGTGATTAGTAGTGTGCAATAATCCTTAAAGACACCTGCGTCAACAGTGAAAGAGCCATCCTCACCCAATGAGCACACAGCCCGTTTTCCTCTAATGGCCTCTGAATTCCCAAATTCATCAGTCATCTGGGTTCATTAGGATGCAAAATGCAAAAATGTTCCAATATCAGGATCTCACGTCGGAACATTTAATCAGTCTTGCCTAAAATCTACGGAATTCATTACATGTCATTAAACCAGATTGCTGTAGAATGCTTAAATCCGATGGCTTACAAGATGTTAAGATGTTGATTCATTTTCTATAACTCTATATAGCTCTAACAAATCAATATTTATAATAATGAACTTGTTCTAATATATAATAACACAGGGACTTGTATGGAGGATGTTCCATATAATCGAATACTGCTAGAGTTTTCTGTAAGGAGATGCTCCTTTAACATTTATAGAAGGAATCTCCAGTGTCAGTGCTTCGTAACATTGTCTGAACCTTTTCCTTCATGGGCTTCTTGGTAAAATGACAAGTTTTATATTTTTTGTCTTATTGATGTCAAGAGAGAGAATAAAGAGAGGTTGGTGATGGTGACGTTTATAACTGCTATAATGTACACGACAACAGGAAATAACTTGGCTCATGAATGTTCCATGTCATTAAACATAACTATAAATAGTTTGAGATGTTGACATGCTCTTCTTTAATAAACCAAAAATTTGTAGTCAATAAATTGCTGTAGTATAAGAGGAATAAAACTCTTTGGGATGTACTGTTTACTGAAATATTCAACTTCAGCCTTTTCTTTGAATGATTTTCTTCTGATATTACAGTAATAACTGTTAATTTCCACTGAATAGCTGCATTTTGTTTATGCAACCTAACCTTTGTGCAAAATTCCCGTATTCATCACTGATCGGAGAGAAACTGTGGCTTCGTTCAGCTTTGGTTAATTTAGATGCAAAGAAGTTCTGCTAACATTTCATTTCATCAGTGTTTTTAATTAAATATGCACTAATGTCATGTTTAGGATTACTAATGTTAGTTTTGTTATGCATATTTTATACCTATTTTGTTTATGTGATTTAACAGACCAATGCATTATCAGGGAGAAAGTAACTGAATCATCATCACGCTGTTAAGAACACGGTCAATTTTTCCTGAACTTCCAAAATCATCAATAATTTGAGAGTGAGTGCAAGTTAAGTGACATTAGCAATATACATTTGGGAGATATAATTAATCAGAGGTGCAATTTCCAGAACTTATTCATTTAAATGTTCTTTTAAAAAGTTTTTTCTACTGCTGATTGTCTACTCCTAACAGCAACGATTGCGAATTCTCATCCGCTGACTGGACAATTTGGCTTACGTGACCTAACAGCAAAAAACCCCGCCACTGACATCAGCAGGGAAAGAGGAACGAAACCGTCCTTACTCATGACTAATGGTGTGATCAGTTTTGGTCTTGGGAGATCTGAACTCCCACATTCATTAGTCATCTCAGAGTGAGTATGGATTCAGTATGACTGGGTTCATTAGGATGCCAAAGGCAAAGATGACCCAACATTAACAATCTATTAAATCTTCCGGAGGTTTAATCAGCGTGGGCCAAAATCTACAGAAACCATTGCGTTTAATCAAAGCATTCAACATGCATTGGTGCAAACCTTCAAAAGACTTACTCTTCACACTTCTTTATTTGTTTGTTTGTTTGATAATGTCAGTGATTCCCTGTTCCCAAATGTTCACATCATTTTGTTAATGTGACCTAACACACATCAGTTAGAGGAATTAAACCACCCAATAAGTGCATGCCCAATTATTCTTTTGTAGATCCATTTATACATTATCTAAATGTGAGTATGGATTTATCGAGACTCAATTCATAAGCATACAACTGAATCAAAAATAAACAATAATTAGCAACCTGCTTTAGTTTGATTCGTATACTGTTAGAGATTTCCAATTTCCAAATTTACCCAATGAATGCAAAGCCAATTATGTTCTTGTAAGCGCTGATCTTATTAGTCTCATTCGTCTTCTGGGAGAAAGGATGGATTCAGTAAAACTTTAGCGTCATTACAATGCTCAAAGCAAAGATCATGGAAGACAAGTAATCAAATCTGGATACTGGTTTGCACAAAATCTTTTTCAATTAAAGGAGCTGTTTGTAATTTTTAGAACGCTCAGCTGGAAACTAGAAAGGACAGTGAATACACTGACGAGCCTTTCCGTTGACTCCACCCCCTCTGTTAAAACTATGCACGCGTCTTGATTTGCCTTTTGAGGAAACGGGACACGACTGAGCAGCTCTTTTCTGGATGGGGCAGAGCTGATTTTCAGGGCAAGAAAAATGTTAACAAATGTTGAAAATGAAATATAGAAACAAGCCATATGCTTTGCAATACAACAAATCACAGTTTTTCTGAGATATCATTGAAATGATATTGAGATGATTATTCTAGTCTAGAAATGCTGTATTTTAAAGCTTTCCTACCCTGATGTTTTTATTTTAGGAGTTCCAGGTTTGCTCTCATGCCCTTAGACAGCTGTGGCAGCATCAGGAATCAAACCCGAATGTAATTTGTTGAACTCTGCACCTGAGCTCTCCTCACTCACTCACCATGTGTTTGATGTGGGTCTTCTCCAGCGCCTCCCAGACCTGCGCGTCTGTGTACAGGCCCCAGGGGTCCAGGTTTGACCTGAACACAGAAAAAAGAGGAACACGTTGTACCAGTCTGTAATTCCAGGTCTGGGCACGTACACATCCGAGCTGTGGCTGTGATGTAAACAGTACCTGACAGTACCAAGGAAGAGAACGGGCTCTTGGGGGATGACTGACAGCTTGCTTCTCAAGGCTTCCAGCCCTATGTGAGCGATGTTGACACCATCAATGATGATGGATCCCCCACTGAGCTCCACCAGTCTGAAGAGTGCTACACCAAGTGAAGATTTACCTGAAGAAACCAGAGAGCAAGCCTTTACTTATTTACATCAGTGCTAATCAAAATATACGGTACTAAGATCTGATGTAGTGCCAAGACCAGTAACAAATATATAACTTCCACAGAATGATCTAATTGGGGGGGGGGTTAATCTTCATCTTTATTTGCTACAATTCAGTATTTCAAATGAGCTTATTGAACATACGCACCTGAGCCAGTCCGGCCAACGATGCCCACTTTCTCCTCTTGGAGAACATTGAAAGTGAGGTTCTTCAGCACCAGGGGTAACTCGGGCCGATAGCGCATCTCCACATCCTTGAAGCTGATGCTACCCTTCTGTGGCCAATCAGAGGCAGGGGCAGAGGCATCACTGATCTGCTGAGGTGTCTCTGTCTCCAGGTTCTATACAGGCAAAGGTTTGCTTTAAAGTCTGGACTACACTTGCTTTTAACTACACACACACAAGATGGCTGCCACTTGATGTATCCTGTGGCCTTAGAAAGTAATTCTATACATTTATACACGTGGTGGAGCATGGAGCAACATAAAGAGTGGAGGTATAACAGTATCCATACTTTGTCTGCAACTGGCTAAGTTAACCAACATTCTGTCTCAAATCATATCCTTATGCACTATTCTACACAGTTTTGGGTACTATCAGTAATTGGCTTACCTATTATATATAAAGATGAAGAAAACAGATTTAAAAAAAAAGTTAATGGACAGAAAAAAATCTAAATAGATATATCTAATCTATTCAGTGTCCATGACACTAGTCAAAAGTGGCAATAAAACAAAACAATTACTTTGAATTGTCTCAATTATTTCTTAATCATTCAAATGTTGCAATCGTGTTAGTTGCTTTTCCAGACTTCTGTAAGTGAGGCATTTTATATAACTGAATCAAATTTTAGCTGAATACGTCTGAGGTGCATCATTTTACGAGATGTGTTGCTGTTCTGCTTGTATGAAAATTAGGTAACAAAACAAAAGTGGTCAAACCCGAAACTCAGCAGGGTCGTTTCCCCAATCATGTCCTTGGATTGTAATGAGCTGATGATTTCTGAGTGCCGTGCCGTTATAATACTGAATGCTCTGTTCCAGTTCTGGACATTCTGCTCCAATACTGATCGCTCTATTCCTATTCTGAAAGTTTTGCTCCTGTATTTTTGTACATTCACCTTGATGTAATGATTGATCCTCTCCACTGATGTAAATCGAGCCTCCATTTCAGACAGAAGTCTCACCGTGAACTGAAACAGACCTGTCAGCTGGAATAGAGACAGGTCACAGGAGACAGGACAGGGGGTCAGAAACCAGTCACTGCTAAACATATAAACAGCATTAGCCTTTTGGGTAAAGATGGCACTCAGATACAATGCTCTGAATGCAAACCAAACAACCAGTAACTAAAAAAATCTAAATATAGTGCTGCTCTAAATACAAAGTAAACAATAACGTCATCATGATGACCCTTCATGAACCTAAACGTGCGTATGTGTGTGTTTTGAAGGCTAAGCACCTGCACGGCATAGGAAATGGCCAGACCGGCGTACGCTGGAGAGATATGTCCATGCATGATAACGATCAACAGAGCCACGACAGAGGTGAGAATAATGCTGATGAGGTCTAGACGCACTGCAAGCCAGCGCATGGCACAGTTGAAGAGGTAGTAGGTAGCCTGGTTAGTGTCCAACAGCTCCTGATATCTGGACAAACACACAAAATGCTTAAGAACATTTATTTCTTCTCCACATATCTACCTAATGTTGTTCTTAACATTAAAGGCAAAAAAAAAAAAAAAAAAAGTTTCCCAATCCTGTTGCTGAGTCTGCCGTTACAATCACAGCACATATTAATTTTATGAACATACTGATTTACAACTATTTCAATATGAACCACAATATATAAATAATATACTGCATGTAGTATTATTTACTGTCACCATTAAAACGTCCCATCACCCTAAATCAGTTACTCTGGGTCATCATATTAACAGCATAGCAATTCTTACTAAAATTTTAAATTCATATTTACTTGTTTTAAGTTAATGAGTCTATTAGGTCTGTAACTATAATAATTTACATGTATAACTATAACATGTGACAGTGACTTTGATCATGACCTCTACAAGAGTAATTCTTTTAAACAATCACTCAGATATACTGCATGGACTCTGGTATGGCTTTACAGCAAATAAAAGTAACTTATAATCTGATCTAAACAAATGATCATTGATAGTTAGTACTAGTAGCAGTAGCAGTAGTAGTAGTAGTTAGTCTTTAGTTCTCCTTTCAGTGTCAGTGTTATTTTAGTCAAATACAAGGAGAAGGCATAAGACAAATAGCCCACAGAAAGTAAAGATAGTTGTATACATTTAGGTACAAGGCAATACAATAGTATTATGGCTAATAAAATAGTATGTAAAGTAAATTAACCCTTATTCATATGAAAGCATATCATTACATAAATATATAGAGTTTTATACCTTTATTGTTAATCAATGTTAAAATGCGTAAAACATACACTTCCACTTTTGACTGGTAGTGTATACAATATATGTGGAGAAAAGGATATTATTCTATCCTCTAGTGTTTAATTAAAAAAAAATGTCCAAACAGGGGTGTCAGAGGCATGGCAGACTCACCTGTGAAGGAAGTCCGGCCGCCTGCCGTAGGCATGGATAGTGGACAGACCCTGCAGGCTGCTGGTGAGATGAGAGGTGAAAGGCGATTGGCTGATGTTCTCCAGCCTTTTCAGCTCACGAATCAGCACCCTTTTGAGAAAGAAAAGAAAAGAAAAACTCACATCTCACCTTGGTGTCTCCTAAGTCCCACTATATTCTTAGTGAAGCAGAACTGAAGTGTGACCGATCATAGCCGTCCAGCTGATCACACCTGCCATGTGACAGGTTAGTAACTTATAAGATGGACACCCGCAGGGGACAATAAGTGTGCTGCTGAAGGCTTCCAGGAAGAGGCTGTGTCATTGCTGAAGCCTCAGTCCTAATTTATAGGGCCTTTTATAAGCCCTGCCACTTCAACGTTAAAACCAGCAGGACAGCACAGTCACGGCCGGCAGCGATGTGAGAGATGGGCCTTTATTGGTTAAAGGTGGGCTGATTTCTACTTTTAGACATGGAATGAAATGAGCAAAGGCTGCAAATAAAAGGACTGCTATGAATCACCCTTTTCTCATTATGGGGATTGGGATGAGAATGAGGTAGAAAATAGACAAAACATGAAAAGAATAAGAAATACCCTGCTTCTAGAAATAGGGGCTGTTTACAAATGATGTTTTTTCAGTTAATAAAAGAGCTGCATGTTTGGTGTTTCATTAGAAAATCCATTATCAGAGAGAAAATAGTTTGGAGAATTAAGTTCAGCTAGGCTTACTGCTGCCAATTTTCCCATAATCTTCTACTCATCATCTGTATTATCCTCAGCACCAAAATAATAACACAGAAATAAAACTAATAACACAGATAGTAAATCAACAAAACCCAAAGGAGGTAAAAATAATTCCTTTATAATAACTGATGTGCAGGAGATTTCTTTTTTACACTGAATTTAGTTTTTTTGATTTCATTCATTTTTTTCATTTTGAATGAGAAATTGCTTGACATGGGAATTTTATACAAAGTGTAATTAAACAACAGAAAATACGAAAGAAGTGCCAACTGTCAGGTAAGGAGACGGGATGCGGATGAAGACGCAGGGAAGTTTATTGGAGGGAGCAGCAGGTAGACACAGTTCATGTCACCCAGGCAACCTCAGGGTCAACCAGGAAGTGGTCAGATCAGCAGACAAACAGGAATATCAACGCTCAGGCTGGGGTGAAGTCTAAATACAGGCAGAGGTCTAAATACGTGGTGAATAGGAATATCAGAAACAAACAATACTCAAAGTCAATATTAACAAATGGGTTCCATACCCGGAAAGCTAATATGTACCCAAGGCTCGACTATTCAGTGTAGACACAAGCAATGCTTCGCAAAAAGGACTGAGGGAAACCAGTGAACTAACTGTGTACATAGACTGAACCAAACACAACACAGCTGTAACAGATAAAAGCTCAGGAGACCATGATTGAGGATGTGCTGAGGAGTTCTGGGAACTGCAGTCCTCGGTGACCATGTTTGTAGGCCGCTGAGACTGCTGGGAAACGGTTTGCGGACTTTGCGGAGCGCTGAGATTGAAGCAGGGGCGATGTGAAACCAACACTATTCCCTGAACATCCAGATTCTGTTATGCAAATTAGAAACGCCCCAACACTTCACACTACTAATTTGCATAATGGAATCTGATTGGTTCTGACATTTTATGATGTAATAACCTCGTGCTTAAATACATAACATATTCAACATGACTTTTCTACCATTTTGGGTGAAGAAATGGAGATGCTGAACCAAAACTTTGGAAGTTTCCTAGTTAATTTCCTATAAATTCCTTTAAGCTTAATATCTTTAATTGCACCTGTTTCTTTCCTTTCCTCCTGTCTTACTGCGTTTCTTTTAAAATGTGATTAAAACAAGGCAAGGGGAAAAAACCACAGGAATAATCATATGCAATCATGTTTGTGAAATGAAACCTCCTCACTCACTGAGGCATCGGTCTTGTACAGCTTCATTTACTGATACACATACACAATGTGGTGTGATTACTCACTGAATAAACATCACTGAAAACATTATTACACACTAATTCTGTGTTTGTGCTACTTCTTTTCATATGATTTACTGGATTTTGTGGGGTGGAGTATTTATACGTACAGTGTGCTTATTGCACAAGATGCAATAAAAAAATAACTTCTATGTAGGAAGCTCCTACGTATCCTTGGTCTAGAAGGCTTGATTCCTCTGGGTGCATTTCAAGGATTGATATGGTCTTAAAGTTAGCAGGCTTCAGTCTATTTCTGGGTCACGTCTTAAGGGATGTCTGATCGAGGAATCAAGAATGCATGAATTAGATGCAACCTACACATTTCTCAGGGTGCTCATGTTCTCAAGGTGTTTCAGTCTATTACTGTTCCATAATCACTCTCCCTACTACTCAGCTGAGGTCTGAACTCATATAAACTTCTTTTACAAGGGAACTAAGCAAGTTCAAGGTCCAACTTTAAATTATATATAAGCCAGTGATGCCTAACCTGGAGACGCGATTGATGATGTAGAAGAAGGCCGCAAGAGGGATGATAGAGAACAGGAACCATGGGAATACAGCGCTCACCACACCCAGACAGAAGAGCACCAGTGTCATGTTCTGCAGCAGTAACTCCACCTGAATGGCCAGCCGCACATCCACTGCAACCAGAGCGAGAACATCAGCGTTAAACGTCTCTATCTGGCTGACAGGAGAGAATTGCTGGGCGTGAAATTCTCACGCTAACCTTCATCCATGTCTTTGGAGAACCGAGTCAGGATACGTCCTAGGGGAGTCGTATCAAAGAAACGCATTGGGCTGAGGAGGAGAGTCTTAAACAGCTTATCGTGTAGAGCCGAGGCTGCCCGCAAGGTACACTGCGGCACACAAACACACATTAATTATTAAAATGCAACCTTTCATAGTGCAAATGCTAACAAACCCACAATGCAAATAAGAAGACAAAAAACATATAAATGCATTAAAGAGAGAAAAACTTTGTGAAAAGCCCCAGAGCACAAAGAAACACAGGCCCAGCAGGGACTGAACAAAATCCCAGAATGCTAGTGGCTTTACAACTATACTATACTCAATCTAACACACATATGTCACACTGAACTTACTTGAAAGAAGCCATTTTTTGGTTCTTACAGTGTATGCAGAGATGAAATATTACTTTGCAAGTGTCAAGCAAGAGTAAGCTCTTATATAAAATAGCTCTTATATAACATGTATCCATTAAAAATAATCAGAAACGACCCTTCTACTATTTAGAGATTATTTTTCACTATTATAAAAAAAGACCCTAAATATTCCCATTCCCATAACTGAAAAATTAATGAACATGACTGGCACATACATACAAAAGGACGTCAGTTGTCCATAAGCTCCCTAATGCACTGTCAGGCCTATTTAATGGGAAAGAAGGTTGCGAAGGACCCCGAGAGACATAACACACAAGCCCTTTCCCGCTGAGAGCCATAGCAGTGGGCAGATAAATGGATTTAGCCTGTAGGCAATTTCAATTACAGAGCGGGTAAAAAGAAATAGAAGACACACAGCAGATAAAAGGAGAAAGCAAACCAATTAGCAAAGGCCATGTCAGTGGAGCAATGAACCCTTATTAAACAGCAGAAGGAAAACAGGACGCATGACCTCTGGTAATGATTTTCTTTAAATTGGGGAATATAAATTTGTGTTTAAAGGTTTACTGACCCCGCTGTGACACAACCAAACAATCAATGTGGTATCGGTGTACCAGACATTGTGACCCACCTCTGAACATTTGAGAAGAACAGATCAACCTGTGCTATAGACTGAAGTTTCATAACAGGGGGTTTGGGAGACTGTGATATAAACGTGATATTAATGTCAACTTACCACAGAATGTAAAATTTAAAAATATAAAAATTTACTGTAAGCTTCCATGACAGTGATGTATTTGATTAAACTAATTATTGAATGTCATGTAATCATATGTTGTTTTCACTTTCAATCACAGCATTCATTAAGGAGCAAACTACAGTTGCAATTACAAACAATTTCTTTATTCTTCCCCTTTAACCCATCCGACTGATAAAATTATATACACCTCTGTTCAGAAAAGGGATAGAGTGAGTACGGGGTGAAGCTATCCTAGCATATTGGTGTCCACAACACTACGATTCATGAAGGTTGCTGTGGCATTTATGATCTTTTATTTAGTCCAACACTTATATCAGAATATTGTAGACCTCAGACGTCGTGTCTCTGAGTCCAGTCCATATATGGAAGAATTTGTGCACAAAGAAAAATGTTGTTGGTATCCATATAGGCATACAATATGTACAGTATTGATACAGACTGTCATGTTTATAAATGTTCACAATTAATGCTAGCCAATTCCATCATTACTAGCGCTATACTGTTAGCTAACATGATCATGCTAACCTGACAGGATTCCTGATAGGACTTTTGCTGCCTTTAAATGGGGTTGTGTTCACAAGACAAGTCCAATATTCACGACTTAAGTGAAGTAAGTGGAAGTTTTCTGACAGCCCCGAGTTCATGACATGTGATGTGTTTGCGGACATTCTCAGAAAGGGCAAAGGCCATAGAAGTACATTTTCCAGTGGGTGGCAAATTAAATATATTGTCATTTTAGTCGTATACAGGTTTTTTCATAATATTATAATATGTCTGAGGAAAATGTTGATACAGAAAACCCTGTCCCAATGACCTCATCTTTTCATTATGCCTTCGCATTTCCTGCTTTACATTACCTGCTCATTAGCTTGCTTAAATTGTTACCGCTGGCCTGAACAAGGAGTCTTTTAACATCCATGTTGCTGTTGCCAAGCCGTGGCGTTTCTAAGAGGACACCACTTGAACTTCCTGTCATAATCACAAGCTCATGAGTTTCATCTGAAGGCAGCATTTGGAGTGAAATCCATAAATGTTTATTAACCCTAGCCAGCTAGCATACATGAGCTAACTTGACAGGATTTTTGATCTAACTTTTAAGTCATGTTCATAAATGTACAACGACTTCACAAATATAGCTATACAGTTAGCTAAAACGATCGAACCTGACAGTCTTTCTGCGAGGGTGTTTTAGACAAATTTTTCAATCTTCATAATCTTTACTGCTAATAGCTGGATAACGTCAGCTAATTTTACAGGATATCCGAGCATCTGATTTCTGCTCACAAACCATTGGACGGTGTTGGAAAACCCTGGCTTAAATCAAAGAGACTTTTTAGAAATGCATTAAAATGTAGTTGTAAGGAATACTTCCATTGTCACTAAGGTGAGACACAAGACCAAAGGCAGACGGTGAACTCAGAGGTGAAGTGTTACCTTGACGAAGATGACACCCCGCACACTCTTGAGGAAGAGCGTCACTCCCATAGACAGGGCGTAGATGCTGGAGTAGTACTGGATGTGTGGGTTTAGTCTCATACTGCTGCTCTCTACACTGTCGTTCCCCTGTAAAACTGTTACATTCTAAACTCACACACACACACACACACACACACACACACACACACACACACACACACACACACACACACACACA
>JAQQZR010000012.1:5017907-5033039 GCA_030068235.1 Notoglanidium macrostoma
CTCGCCCGAAGATGCTGGGATTGGCTCCAGCTTCCCCGCCACCCAGACGGATAAAGCGCTATAGATAATGGATGGATATCTTAAAAAATTAATGCTTTTTTGGCATTACATTATGGCACAATTAGCAGTAAATAATGGCACAATTAGACTATCTCATTTAAATACACTCCCCCCCAAAAGTTACCATCTGAATGGGAAACAAAAACATGCAATGACTGGTATTTAATGTAAACATAATTCTAAATAAATAAATCACAACCAAACAACTGCATTCTTTCGCAGGTGTGCCTGCACCACTAACGAGAAAATGTGAAAGTTTTCCATTTCAGCCAACTTTAGAGCTCTATTTCTAGTTAAAATGTTGCCTCAACTGCTGATATGGAGCTCATTATGTTTCAAGTCTGAGACTTTGTTCATTCAACCAAACTTACAGAATACATCCCCAAAATCATTAAAATTTGCAACCATCATTTAAACATGTTGAACTGTACAATCCTAATAGTTATGTTTTTATTATTTTGCATCATTCATGCCATAGATTTGGCAGTATGTGGAATTATGCATCTTAGATTCTAAGTGAACACAACCAAGTGAACAAATAGGGGGGAAAAAACCCCCAAACTGTACTAAGTAGTGGCCCAAAATCCAATAAATGTTTATTTAATATTCAGTCCCAGTTCAGCGCAGGTCATATGTATTAGAATGTGTTGAAAGAGAGTTTACGGAGCAAAACCTGCCCTTAATGTAAATATAATTAGAATCTAAATAAACAAATCACAACCAAACAGACAGACAAATCATACAAACTGGGAATGTTATTGCATCAAAAACAATATTTAAGCCTATAAAACTTTACTGAATCAATAAAAACTACTTAACATTAGCACTGTTTAAACATCAGAGCTCCCAGTCTGTTAATAGCGAGCACGCTGGTCAAACCATCACATTCTTTCACAGTGAGCTTCACCACTAACGAGAAGGCCGTGGAAGCTTTTTTTAAATGAACTTTGTTTATTTAATCAAACTTTTGGGAGAATTAAACCTTCAGGTGGTAGACATTTTGGATTTATTTAGTTTGATATAGCCAGAAATACACATTGTTTTGCATTGTTCATGATCCAGAATTTAAAAAGGAGCTTTTTTCGGCCCTCATTAAAAATTTGTTCGAAATGTTCGGAGAAGCAGATTGAATCGAACCTTCAAGACAGTATCCTGAATCAAATCGAACCATGACTAGAGACGACACGTATTACTTTTAAATTAATAGTTACATTTAATGTTGTAGAACATCCCCGAAACCAGTCAGCTCATGTTAGCATTTTTTTTATAGCACTTATAAACAAACGATCACTCCTTCAATTTCGACTGGTGTTAATAAGACAAGAAAACCCAGCTTGCCATGTTACCAAGAACCCAGAAAGTGCAGATTTATCAGTCCTGAAGACTTTTCCTGTGCAGCAACCTTACTGACTGTAAGAAAAGCGCTGACACTGGAGACTCCTTACAGAATACATCCCCAAATCAGTAAACTTTGATTAAATTTAATTAAACACAATGAATTGTACAGTCCTGATAATTATGTTTTTATTACTTTTGCATCAATCATGCCATAGATTACGCAATACTTGACCTTTGTAACTGAATTTAGGTGGCAGTGAGAAATAAATGTGGCTTTATGCAAGCGTTAATGCGCTTAGATTCTGAGTGGACACAACCAGGTGAACAGATAGGGGAAAGAAACTGTACTACAGGCCAACTAAATGTTTATTTAATATTCACTCCCAGTTCAGCACAGGTCATGTGTGTTAAAAAGCGTTTTAAAAACTGAGCACACATTTACTCTAAGTAACGATATAACATTCAATCATTACAAATATCTCAGACTTCCTTCTTAATCAGCACGAACTATTTAAAGAAATTAATCTTCAACCACATGCATAAAGGAATGCTTAAATCTTTGTTGAGCACTGTGTGTGCGCATGTGCACGCTTATGTGTGTGTGTGTGTGTGTGTGTGTGTGTGTATGGTAGTGGTCCTTAATCGTTAAATATTGTGGTGTTTACCTTAACAAGGAGTTTGCCTGTTCACCTCTTAATGAGGATGTTACTCAGTTATTAAGCTGGCTCTACACTGGTGTAAGAGAGAAGCAGAACAAACGCGGCTGCCACTTACAGGTCCGATGAAGCCAGCCACTGTGGACATGAGCAGAAGAAGCAACGCCACCAGCAAGCGCGTTTGACAGAACCTCCAGAAAACCCGGCTGAGAGACGCTCCGTCTTTGCCTTTTCTCTTCATCTCTGCATGCCACAGAGTCTGCAGCCTGAACCATGACACACACGGACACGCACGTCAGCATCGGCACTTATTACACACCGCAGTGACAAATAATGTGAAAGACAATCACAAGGAACACTTTTTCCATTCTTCCAGTTTGTGACATAAAACATAAAACATATGCTATAAAATATTTGGAGCATTTAAGTCTCTGGGCTAGTAATTAAAATGATTGGTTATCATGCTAAATATATCAGTGCTGCCACTGTTGAGCTCTTTATCTACCGGTTACTTGTCTTTATCAAACATAACAATGCATACAAGCAGAGTATGTGTGCTGAATTATAATTCAGTTCAAATCAATTTTATTAGTGTCACACTTTTAACAAGAGACATTGTCACACAGCAGCTTTGCAGAAATGTAGATTTCGATCCCTAATGAGCAAGCCAGAGGGGACAAAGGGAAGAAACAACTCCCTGAGACAACATGAGGAAGAACACTATTCTCCTCCTTGACGTAGAGGTGAAAGCTAATGGTGTTGTTTGTCACGGTTTCTCAGAGAAAGATGTACAACTTGGAATACTTGACTGAGTTTAAATTCCTGGAAGGCCTGCTTATTACTTCTAGGATTTGAGTTACGAGTGACAACCAGCTAATGAAGAAAAATGACTGAAACAAACCCAACAGCAGTTGTAGTTCTTTAATTCCTTCTCTAAGGCATGCTCTCAGGATGGGCTTTCCCAGAATTCACTGCTGTAAGAGCAGCAGTCTGAGTGTAATGCACCCTCCAGGCTCAGAAACGTACAAATGCCTTCTGAATGAAAGACAAATAAGTCATAAATATAGACTCGGATCATTTTCGAGCATGTTGGGCGATAAAACAAGGATCCTCTTTCCTTAAGAAAAACGTACCGATTTTAACCTCCGTGAAGCTGGGACCTCATACAAAAAGACCATGAATAAAAGTATTTCAATTTGTTTGTGCACACAAAATAAAAAAATGTGCTCAAACAATTTTAGAAAACTGTTAAATGTTTAACTAACCATTAAATGACTAATCCTAGCCCTAACCCTGACCACAGCCGAAGAGATAATGATGCACATATTTTTATTTCGTGTGACGTCACGTCATTAAAACATTTAACGGTTAATTTCTCTAAAACTGTTTGATTTTGCATAAACGACGCACCAATGAATCAAAATACTTTTATTCCCGTTCTCATCGCACGAGGAGCCAAGTTCTCAATGCTCCATTTTCATTTGAGGTAAACTAGCATGGGAAATATCGCCTAAACAGCAGGGTCTGGTCAAAGTAACATGTTTTTTATTTGTACTCGGTGCCTCTGTAATGCAAATATCACAAATTATTCAGACTTTGAAGTTTGGAGTTCAGTTTGACACGTTGCACAGAAATTCCACCCACATCCTCCTGAACACAAACAAGGTCTTGTCCTCTGGTCAACTTGATCTTATCTCTTATTTTGAAGAATATTACGTCTCCTAGCGTTTGATTTCCAGTCAATGAGATATATCTAGATTCGAAACTACAGCCCTTATCCTTCTGTTTTATATAACTCTGTAGTCAAACCTCTGTTCTTCCATACCTTCACACACACACACACACACACACACGAGTGTTCTCAACATATCCTGTCTAAACTTGGCCCACAGCCAGTAACTAGAGAGTGAGACCTCGAGGCATGACACGGTGAAAAGTAACACCCGTCTCCTCTCCGGTGGCGGCTGAGAGTTTCTCGAACCCTGCTGTCAGAACGTTATCTGCCCTTTGATCACAGACCACAGTTCCAGGTACCTCAGTTCCACGCAGACTGCCAGCCAGACTTGCTGAACTGATAAACCCAAGACAGAACGTACCCAGTCCGGATTGCAAACGAAAGTGTTTACATGTCCTGACTCAGTCAACAATCAGCTCTGAGACTGAAGTAGCAATGAGCAATGACATAACTGCTCAGCAGGACGTGTCAAGGGGAGAACACTTCATCTCTGTCTAATCTCTAAACCTCGCTATTAATAACACCCACACGCCAGAACTGTCTACACCGTGGGAGAGAGTCGTGAGACGATACAGCCATGATCCTACAGGGATTCCCACATTAACCCTACCTCTATTCACACCACACACACACACACACACACACTCAAGCCAACGCTTTCAACTTTTATCCAGGTGCTGTTTTTTTCACCTTCTGTGTTTGTTCACATTTAAGCTGCACTCTGGCAAACATGACAGCAATTCCCAATCACACTTAGCCTCTAATCCTTATATTTGAACGTCTCAAAGGGGACGTCCGGAAATAGACGCAGTAACATTTTACTCGTGTCATAAACATGTCGTGTGTGTTTCCATCACCGGTCGCTGATTTTCATGATTCTGATTAGCACTTAACGCCAGTATATTGGTTAATCATCAGCTGGAGTTTTCATTAATACTATTTGGATCAGATATGAAGGGGTCTGAACTGACGTGGGAGTGCGAAATTTAAAATCAGTGCCAGTACCAGTGATTTTATTTCTTTTTCCAAACCCACTTGATCCGTTACAGCCTGCAACATGACAGGATGTGCTCTTCCAGGAAACGAATAAAACTTAACCTGTGACAGAAACAGCTGACAGTAACTCAGGTCGCACCACACCAACCTGTTGTGGGTGTTTTTAATTCCATAACAGCATATTCTGCCATGCTCCATCCCTAAGATAACACACTTATACAGTTCATTTCAGATTGAACTGAACGCATCAGAGCCTGTGTTCTCCTGAACAGACATTATAATGTGTTTTTGTAATGTGTTGTGTATTTGAAATGTATAATTGTGTTATTATAACGTGTTATTATTAATGTGTTATAACCTGACTATAACTATGTATATTTATATATTTATTAATGAACAACACATCTTGCTTTCTATTGGTTTATAATTACATTTAATGTCGTGGAAAATCGGTGCTAATGTTAGTTCCTCTTATCACTTACATTATAACAGCTACAAACAGCCTCTTCACGTGAAGTTAAAGAATGCAGCTTGTCACGTTACGAAGAACCCTTTAAGCACAAAGTCTTTCCTTTCAATAAATGTGAAATAAACATCTCCCTACCCAAACTACACCATGTGAAGAATTGTACGCTTTTCCTTGTTAAATAGTTACATGCTTTTAAATCTGTATATTATTGTAGTTATATTATTTGGATCGTTTGTCCCGGTGAATGAGAGGTTGCTATAGAAACAATAACGTAGACGGTAGAACAAGTGAATTAATATTAACCTGTGATTGGGATTAGAGCTGGTGCTGTTGTCAGCGCCGCTGTTAGACAATATTAATCAACAGAAATAATCATCACAATCAGATTTGAGAAATAAACAATGCAGTGGCATGGGGTGCATTAAGAAAAAAAAAAAGAAACCATTGAACAGATATAATGTGTTATACATGTGGAAGTACTTACTCCAGATACTATAAGGTAGCATTTACGAGATATAACACATTATAAATGTGCTTATAATGCTTTATGAATACTGGCCTTATAGGAAGTGTTATTTCTGCACCTTTTATGTGTACCGTAGTTAACATATGTTATAAGACAGATGACAGGTCACATGGCAGTTATTAATGACAGTAACGTGACACTGCTTATGTGTCATGCTTACATAAGTGTTATTGTTATAGGACATATGACCGAGGCATTGATGTGCTTATAATATGATGCGCCTATGAAAGTGTTAGACTTCTCCTAGCTGGCTAACGGCTGCTCACCTGTGACAGTTGGCTTCAGAGGCTTCGTGGCAGGACAGACCCCATACGTCCTCTATCGTGAGGACCAAAGCTTTGTGGGCTTTCCATGCCAGTGGAGAGAGCCACTGCAGGGTCATGAAGGAGAAAAGGCCTGCATTGTCCACAGGGTGCTGATGCCTGTGACACAATAACAGCACAAGTTCAGACTCACAGCGCTGTGGCGAAGAGCTAGCATGGCCTCATGTAAAAGAGTGTTTGAGCCCGTTTTGTGCGTTTGTGTTTGAACAGCACTTTTCAGCTTCCTCACGAAAGTGTTGCAGTGCAGTGAGAAAGTTCGGCAGCGCTTTTATCAGTTGACGTGTGTTCAAACGTGGAGCAGGCTGTGAGTAGAGGATAAGAGCCTCCTTATCGAGGCCTCATTTAACTCTCACCACTTACAGTTTTCTAGCTACAGAAAACCAGAATATGTCTTCACATTCACTGATAACTATAACGGGATATCTTACTTGTGTGTGATCCTGAAAGGCTTCAGTAACTGCAGACTGTGATAATATCTCCCTCGTCTTTTTGTCTTGTAGTCCAGATCATCCTCCTCTTGGTCGGGCTGGGTCTCGGGGCAGGACAGGGGCAAACCCTCGACCTGGGCAGCGACTTGCAAAGGATCTGGGTGCATTTCTGCTTTCTAACAAACACACACAGACACGTAACCCTTACAATGTGACTTCTGCAACCTGCGTTATGGATTAGTGCAAAACTCCATGCTGCTGAGAGCGAGAGAGAGAGAGAGAGAGAGAGAGAGAGAGAGACTGGACTAGACTAACTCTAGACAACTGCAAGCACCTTGCATGGTGAGGAGGGGGGTATAAATTTAAAGTGCTTATCTATTTAAAGATAGCAGTTGGCGTCCTCAAGGACTCATGGACAGCGAGCCCAACACACGAGCCTGGCACCGATCTGTCTTTGCCGTAAGCTGTGATGACGTCAATCCAGCTAAACGCACACTGTGCAGGCAGTGCAGATCAGCGTGGAAAAGAAAAACAAAGCTCTCTGCGGAGAATTTCAGACCTGATAACAATGCTCCCACTGTGGGTAATTATTGATATAAGATTAAGGATTAAGTAATGTGGGAAACAAAGATTATATTGTCAGTGATACAATATTTCACAATGTCATTTTGTTGACTCTTTTGGTTTGGAGGTGGAATTTCCTTTTGGCCTAAGCTCTTTCAGGTGTCATTAAAGATTCAGTAACTACAGAGACGTTAATACAAAAAGATCTGTAGTCAAAAAAATAACAAATATTAGTCAGGACATGGCAACAGTCCTGGGAGTTGAACAGATAATTGATACTCTGATACTCTGGTTTTAAGCAGTCTTTTTAAATTCTGCAACAAGCTACACATTTCCTCTGATTGTAAGAAACATTAGCTATGACAAACGCCTCATAACTTCATACATTCTTATGAAATGCACCGTTCAAGGTTCCTGTTTTTCAACATTCTGTAAAAAGAAAAAAGAAAACACGCCCCATGGAGACTCACCTACATGCTCCTGTGAGTTGCGTTGGAGGTAAAACAACATGAGAGAGCATAACTTTTTCAAAAAGGAAATGAATTGAAAAAGCAGGGTGTAGCTCAGGATAGGGAAGAGAACTGAACACACCTGTTCATGCAAACTAATTGTATAAATCACCCCCTTTAGCTCTTACGTTTTATATCAGTGAACTAACACATGGGACTGCAAATAAGATTGAGGTACAGGATAAGAAGTACTGGGTAAAGTGAGTGCTCTTCTCTCTCTTTTTTGACTAAGGGGAAGCAGGTCACACCTAGATGTTAAACAAACTCAAGCCTACAGCTTTGTAACAGGGCTAGTGTTGTCCAGGGGAGTTCATTTCTTTATTTCTTTTTTTTAAACGATGGCATGACGGTTTATCCCAGAATATTATCATGTACTATAGATATTGATATAATGATATACAGTTGATATAGCCTAGGTAATATTTAATTATTAGAATTCAGTGTGATTTGTACAGGAAGTATGAGTTAAATATTTGGATCATTTTACAAAATAAATTATAATAGGCTTTTTTTGGTCCCCCCCACACGGCTCATGTTCATTGAGGACCAATCATCCCATGATCAAATGATAGTAAAATAATAATAGTGGTGTATTTATGATTCATACCAGCTAGAAAGAACAAACAGAGAGCTGAAAGAGGTAATGGTGGAAGGGAAGTAACTTACATCTCAGACTGCTGCAACCTCTGGATTTTCACCCACTTGACTTTACAAAGCAATTAAAAAAAAAAAGAAAAAAAAAGAGTGAAAAATAATAAGAGCCCTGAGCTTTGGCTTTTCTCCTCCTTCTCACTATTTCAGCTTTATTGTTAGTGTTATTATTAGAAGTTGTGCTGCAGTTTTCAGCTCCTTTGCTGAACATGACTCATCTTCTTACAGAAAACAAAAACAAACCTAAAGAGAGCACTTCCGGTACGAGCCTCCTCTCTCAATGAAGACATTAAAAAACAAAATAAAAGCAGAAAGTCAGCGACAGGAATGCACACAAACTTGTCAGCAGCGGAGCCGCAGTTTCAGCACTGGGACGTTTCACAACACGCCCGGCGGAATTCCCTGTAGCGGAGTGACGTCACGGACAGCCTACCAATCACAGCGTTGCTTTGGTCGTCGCCGTGGTAACGACTGAGGGGTGGGGGGAGCTGCAGCGCACGAGCTCTTCATCGTGATAAAAACACTCACGTGTACGAGGGATTTCGAGGGAACGTTAAGAAAAAAGTGAGGAAAAAGTTGAAATGAAATGTATACACTGTACATACAATGTCACGGTATGTCTGATATCCAAACTTTGCGTTTTTATTTTTATACATTCATTGTCAAGAAGGGTGCCAATAATTCTGCACGCGCCTGCACATGCGTTTCCATAAAGGCATCCAAATGTCTGAGAGCACTAGTGAAAAGGCTTGTATTTTGCTTTTTTTTTTTTTTTTTTTTTCTAATTTAATACATACAATTTTTATTACAAATTATGTTATTGACAACAACTTAAGTGAAAGTTAGAATCTTTGAAACGTTTACATAAATTTACAGTCAGTGTGCATTCGACCTGGCATGGACTCCACAAATATGTACAAAAACATTATGATCCGTTTTAGATCGGATCACAGTGTCATCTGAACCTGCGCTTCA
This sequence comes from Notoglanidium macrostoma, assembly GCA_030068235.1. NCBI lineage: Eukaryota > Metazoa > Chordata > Actinopteri > Siluriformes > Auchenoglanididae > Notoglanidium > Notoglanidium macrostoma. Next base: position 5,027,138 of record JAQQZR010000012.1, read on the forward strand.
GTAGAAGAAATTAGACATGAGGAAAATCTGACTTTTGTACAAAGCCATGAACATGGTCAATATCACACATCGACTTACATTTAAACATGGACATAGAAATAGTGCAGGATATTAAATATTTAAGATACAGAACATTTATTTTCATTGTTTTAAATATTTAAAAATGATAAAACCTTCTGTTTGTTTCCCATTTTTAATGTGAAAACAAATCCCAGATTTTCAGCGTGGTCTCAGTGTTTCGGGCCCCACTGTGCGACACTTATCAGTTTGTTATTCATTGTGTATTGCTCTATGTCTTGTTAATAACTGTAGTAATTAACTGTTTATTATTCTGTGTTTAATGTCTATTACAATCCACAGTGTACATTTTGGCTTCATATAATAGTTATAATAGTATAATTGAATAGAATCTTATAAATGCTGTAGGTTCAATCATTAAATAAAAACCGTCTTACTATATTTAGAGCTCACTAAGTGTACTTATAAATCACTATAAGAATATTATTACTGGTGAGTTTTAAATTGTTAAAACAAACAAACAAACAAACAAACAAAGCTAGGATGTGTCTCAGTGAGTCTATAATTAAACTTATATTAAATAAATGATGAAATCTGACTTCCTTTGACAGTGATGTTATATGCACTACTTATATTATTATATGATATACTTACATTAATAACTCAATGCATTGTAAACTATGATGCATTTTCCTATCTATCTATCTATCTATCTATCTATCTATCTATCTATCTATCTATCTATCTATCTATCTATCTATCTACACAGTGAGACATTTAGCTCTATTAATATTGCTGTAAATATTCCCAGATTTATTTATTTATTTATTTATTCAGCCTCATGACACTCTTCCATTTAAAACCCACCCTCATCCTGGTTTTTTCAATGTTTTAAATATTTTCACTGTTTTATTTCACTGTTATTAAAAGTTATCCTTCTTAAGACAAATTGCTTTACATCATAACTAATATAAGAATAATTTTATTAGTGTATATGATCAACACGGTAGGAATTCTAACAGGGGTAAAACTTAATTATGCACAGGACATTATTAACATTAGCTGAATCTTATCATTATATTATCATTTATGACTCCACAGCAGCTCCTTAGTTCCTAATACTGAATTTACTGAGAATTTACTGAAAATACTGAGATTTGCTCAAAATACTTACACATACAGTGATAAAACAAAGAAACCTAAATGTCTCAATTCAAATAAACATGAGCTTCACATGATTCATAAAATCTGAGTGAAAAGTACAGGAGTAATATTAGACATTAGAGGTGTGATTTTGGGTGCCAAAACTTATTTCAAAGATGGCCAAATGTTGCTGGAACGATTGAGGAGGAACCTGTGGATGTGTATAAACTACTGAGTTTGATTTTATTTATTGATTATCTTATATATCATGAGTAAAATCTCTTTTTGCTGTTATATTTGTGTTGTTACTGCAAGTTTTGTTTACTTAATGAGACCTAGGTTTCATAATGTCTCCAATACGGATGTGTGTTATTGTAATAATTTTGCACATAAGCCAATAAAAAGAAGTAATATGAAATACAATACAGCGATGTGCTTTAACATGCGCTTTAGTATGAGAGGAAAAAGGGCAGAAAGCTGATATTTCAGCTCTACATTTGGAAAAGAACTGGACGGTCAACAAAGGGTTCGAGCCAAAAACTGATGTGCAAAGAGTTGTAGTTTTGGCAGCGCTGCTTGTAAGATGCTAAACTTGCTGGAAAGCTGAAGTGATTAATGATTTATAAAGCTGCAGTTAAAACCACATGGTCCTCTGGCAGAGACACGAACTAACAAGTGAAGAACACATGTTAGCACTTTGAAAAGTTTACATCATGAAAAACAGAGCACATGGTAAAAAGTCCAATTAATATAGTAATAGTGGAATAGCAATAAAAGTTACTCCAGTGTGGGGGGGAAAAAGCCCTCGGCCCTGGCGTGTCATGTCTTACGCCTGTTGTCTAAGTCATTCAGAGAAGATTGGAAATCGTTTTAAAAATAAAAATCAGTGAATTTTCCACATGGCCACAAAATATTAAATGCAGGGGTGCCAATAATTAAGGCGCATGAAAATAATTCATTCTTGATGAGGGTTTTGTTTCTCTCTGAATAAGTGTATTTCAATTGTAGGTTGGATTTCTCTCACCTTTTCAGTGTGAGATGAAGCTGCGTCACCAAAAGGTGCATTTTTTTTCCTAACGCTTTTTACTCATCTTTACAAGGGGTGCCAATAATTATGGAGTGCTGTGTAGAACATAAGGTTGTGTCATGATTCTTTCCAAGAAGACTGGTGATGACGTGATGTATGACGTGAGACTCATTTTAAAAAAATGTAACAAAAGTCAACTCTTCCAGCAGGCTTCTCTCTGGCCGAATTGCAGTCCAGATACAATGTGCAATTTATTACTAACTTCCTTCATATCTGTTATTATTCATCATGTAAAAATTATGAAATACAATTTTCTATCTTATAGTCGTGATTATTTTGATGGTCCATCAGAATTTGGTAAGAGAGTTTTTAGTAATCTGGTGGAATGGCGTACAGAAACACCTGTAGCGGGAATCCTTTCTGTATAAATGTGCCTGTTTTTAATTATTTAAATTTTTTAATCATTTTAATTTAGTTTGCACTGCTGTGTCTAAGACTGTCTGTGTTAAATTTCACACTGCCTTCTTGGCCAAGACTTATAAAAGTGCCTTTTGTCTAATGTGACTACCATGGTTCAATAAAGTCGATATACAGTACCAGCCAAAAGTTTGGACACCCCTACTCATTCATATTTTCTTTATTTTGATTATTTTCTACATTGTAGAGCAATACTGAACTACGAAAACTACGAAATATCAAATACGGCACATATGGGATTATGTAGTAAACAAAAAAAGTGTTAAATAAACTAAATATACTTCCTATTTTAGATTCTTCAAAGTGTCTAGCATTTATCTTGATGAAGATTTGCACACTATTAGTATTATTTCAATGTGTTTGAGATCATCGGTTGTGTTGTGTCGAGGTAGTGTTGGTATACAGTAAATAGCTCTATTCCACAACAGTAGTAATCTATAGTATGTCAAAATACACTCAACTGTGTAAGCAGAATGGCAGTCCATTATTACTTTAACACATGAAGTATCGTTCAAGTAATAAAAAATAAAGAAAAAATCCCCATTGGATTAGGTGGTGTGTCCAAACTTTTGACTGATACTGTACACAGAACATAACCCTTTACAGGTTGTCACGGGTCTTCATAAAACACATTTTAGGCAGAAATATGAAACTCACTACAAAGTCAGTTGTCATGATGTAAGTGTGATAGAAGTGCCTCTCACCTGACTCATTGATAAAAGATTGTGATTATGACAGCTTAAGCCTGTTGGAATAAAGCTTCACAGGCACTTATGTGTATTTTTATCAGCTGCTATAAAGGTCTCATGTAGGTGTCATGTAACCCCATGAGCACTGGCTTTAAGTAAAGTGTTCCTCCTTATACGTAGATATTATAAAGAGCTCTGCAGAATTATTGGCACAAAATGAATCCACCAGTCCAGCATGTCTTTGGTTCCTGTATGTTTGAGCTCATAACAACACACTGCATATGTTAAACCTTTTGCAAGAAGCTTCTGTGCAATATTTAACCCTGTGCAAAATAGTAGTCCTCGTATTAGTAGTACTGTATTGTGTGTAGTCTGTAGTATGAGCTTATGTTATGTTCTGTATGTTATGTCTAGTATGTCCTTGTGTTTTGGCACATTGAGCCAGGAGAAACGCAATTTCGTTCTTGAATTGTATGGTCTGAATGACAATAAAGTTCACTTTGACTTTGACTTCTGGGTCCGAACCTGCAGGGCCCAGTGATTCAATCCGATGTGTATTCCAGCCTCACTAGTGCTAGTGCTCCCAGGGATAGGCTCTGGATTCTCTCTGACCCTGACCAGGCTCTGCTTCCAGAAGATGCATGAATGAATGAATAAATGAACTACTAGGGGTAAAAAAGTACCCTGGTGGCAGTTTGCCAAACAATATACCTCCATTTACAATCCACGTCCATCCTGGGTTTTTCATTTTTGCACATAAAAAGCTTCCTTCAGTCAATACTCCATAACTGTCTAATTCCAAAAATTAATTGCACTGATCATTAATGAAGCCCTTTAGCCACGTTGTTCTGTACATATAACACGAGTCCTCAAAGAGCTGAAGAGCAGGCAGCACAACTTCCTGTTATTAATATACTTATACATTCCATTACATTGTTTACCCCTTGAGCTATATGGAGCGCGCGCACACGCACGCACGCACGCACACTGTTGGTTTTACTAACTTCGTGAGGACTATCCAGTGCTATAATGATTAATGCAGCTAATTAATGCTAGACCTGCACGTACACCTAACCCTAACCTCAGTAATGAAAAGGAAATGTTTTGGTTCTTTAACTTTTTCTTTTTTGTTTGCAAAACCCTTAAAACCGCTGTGAGGACCAACCAGTTGTGAGGACCATCTAAATTTGTCCCCAAATGATAGTGAAATCTCACAAATCGGTCCTCACAAGGGTAGAAATTCCAGTGTACACACTCGCACACACACAAAGAGTTAAAAATCGTGTCTGTGCAGCTCGGAGAATGTGTGAAATAGCAAACGTTGCTGACCCTTCAGGTGTGATACTGCTATAATAGTGAAGTTAATCCATTTATTCAAATTGATAGAGGTTAAACAAGACGCAGACGAAGACGCTCCGATGATGTGCAAGTACAATCCTATAAGCCTTAGTTTCAGATTCAGACACCGAAACTGGAGAAGAGTGACTGTGATAATCCTCCCCATTAAGACAATGATGAAAGAGACTTCAGGCTGACGGAGTCAAACAGGTCGGTTAATACATGAACCTCGTGTGATTAAACGCTACATTACACTGTGAACAAGAAAGAGGCTGGTGGTTGTTATGAGGCAGAAAATGTGTTCATTAGTGTTGTTATGGGCTGTTCTTTCTGCACAACTGACCATTCATTGGTGCACAAACTAAAAAACGGTTACTTGATTGATTAAGACACACAAGGAAAGGTTCTGACGACGCGCTCCAAAGCCGCATTGCATGCACGAGCAATATTTAAAGCATCATCTTGAAGAGAAATGGCTTCAGTACGACAAGAAGAAAAGCTCACAGTGCGTCTTGTCTGGGAGAGGGCACATATTTTAGAGGTCTTGTTGGTATGCTCGAGTGCTACCGCGAGCTGTACGTAAAAACGGCCGAGAAGTCATTTAAGCGGTCTCACTTTACTGAGCTGGGAAATTTGCTGAATGCAGGCGATCGATGAACTGCATCCAAATTTCCCTATCAATTTCCAGGCAGATTCATGATGTGTGGCGTCTCATGATAGGGCTGCAAGGATCCATCACGTCTACGCTGGTGGGTTACCATGGTGAGGGCTGAGGGATGAAGAAAGAAAAAGGGAGGCAGGAAGGCCTGAGAATGAATCAGAGTGAGAGAGAGAGAGAGAGAGAGAGAGAGAGCACATGAGATGCAGCGGCGTCGCTAGCTCCCGCCTGGGTGATGCCTTACATCAAGCCTTGCAGTGAAAGTCAATCTGATTCCTGATTCATTTCTTGATAAATTCTTCAGTCGGATTATTACCAAGCAGCATCAGATTGCTAGCCTACTCAGGCTCCAACCATCTCTCTTTGTTTACAAACACCATCACAAGATGGGCTATGCTGTCACTGGAAAATATTCCGTACTTTGGGGTAGTATCTCTGCTTTGGATTAGACCATCCCAGTGTGGATTATTTTCCTGTATCAGAATGCCACATCATGCTTTATTCAATTGACACTGATGTCCATCCATCTATGATCTATACCTTTTACCCGCT
>JAQQZR010000012.1:5052094-5081194 GCA_030068235.1 Notoglanidium macrostoma
GCTTTCTCACCTCCGAGTGGGATTAGTAATTTTAAGGAGATTTCAGACCAGAGGAACGTCTTCCTAGTTCTTAGAACTGTTGGAGGAAGTTCCCTCTTATGTGTGTGTCTGCACTGCAGGAACTGAGGACAATTACAGCTCTTCGAATGCCATCTTGATGGACTTTGAGGGCTCAGAGCACAAGAGGAACGGAAGCACCGGGAACCGGCGCTTTAAAAAATCCGCTTAAAACGTTAGCTGTGTAAACAGCAGCTCTGAACGTTAGCACTAAATCTGGAAAAAAACAGGAAACGAATGCCTAAAAGCTACGTAGGAAATACAATGCGATTTCTTAATTAAAAGTTCTTGTCCGTTTTTTTTTTAAAGCTACCACCTAAGAAAACCCGTTATAGAATAATAATGCACACTAACATGTTAGGTAAACAATCACAAACCATTTTCCACAAATTCGCTCTTTATAATGCAAAATAAAGAATTTAGTCAGCACGTAACACTTCCTGGTCTCCCCCATTCTACAGCACAATGGATTGATCCGTTTCTATAGAAACATGCGACTGAAAGGCGGCACACGAACGTACGCAAAAGTTCGCGGTTGGCTTACAACACTTCAGCGTTCCTACAGGTGGTGTGAAAGCATACAAACAAAAGATACCTTTTTTTTTTTTTTTTTTTTTTGAGAAAGCTGTGTAGTTCTCAAACAGAGTTCCCCATATCGATATAAAGTTTCTCGCAATGAGTCCCAAGAACTGTTTGGCCCAAAAGCACCTTTAGAGTTTAAGTGGCCAGAAAACCAACCAACCAACCAATAAACACACAGCAGAGAAATGTGTGGGAAAGAGCCGGCTGAAAACCCCACGAAAAAAATCGCAATGACCTTCGTTTTTAATCCGAGCAGCCAGATGTGATAATCTTCAGCAGCTTTGTTCATTAGAACAGTCTCACTCTATTGGAGATCTGTTTAATATCTGATGAGTCCAGACTCATTAATGAACACTGTGCTCAAACTGACAGCTTTCATTTTCCCATAATGAGCTAAACACACACACACACACACACACACACACACATAAGAGAACAGAGATTTTCCTTGCAGTTTAAGCCTGTAAAACTGTAGCACAACTTCTCCTAGACGCGGTGTGTGAGTCATACACTCTATTTGTCCATGTGTATGTGAGACTGTGTGTGTGTGTGTGTGTGTGTGTGTGTGTGTGTTACTCACAGGCAGGGTGTGTGACGAGGGGAAGGCTTGAATTCTGTCTTTAAGGCTTTGGATTTGACTCTCCAGCTGCTGTTTGTCCTCTGTGCTCTTCTCCAGCTCCATCTCTCTCTGTTTCAGCTCATCACGTATCTTCAGCAGTTGCTGCAGAAACCATAAGAAGTGCGACATTTTACACACACACACACACACACACCACATGTGTTGAACCCCACCGGCCCACACAAACAAATCTGTTTCATAATTATTCAATATCTCTTTAACTGGGTCATGAAACAGGAAGATGTTCAGTACTGCACAAACCCGCTGGTGAGATAAGGATACGGATATTCTCTCCATCTCGAATGTTGTTTATTTCTGCCTGCTTAAGAGTTACTTCCAATGCAACAATAAGACTGCATTATGAATGCATGTTCTCCCTGCATACGTGTGGCTTAACAACTAAAATCCTAATTTACATCCTGCTCACGGTGTGATTATGAATTCCCATTTATGTCGCTAAAGCACATTACAACTCACTGTTACAGGCTTTTTTTTTTTTTTGACTGAAATGATTCATAATGTTTTATGAGTTTTCACATTAAAGGTGCAGTCAGTGATTTTTCAGTATTTGTCTCCTTGTCCCAAAAGTTCTCATATTTTACCATTTGTCAATAAAATATCTACTCAGAGTTAAATCTCTCGTTTCTGTGGTGCCCCAGGAACTGAAAACTGCATGGAACACAAATAATGTGGACCCCCAACATCCAACCAATCAGAGCACAGAGACGTCTCTACTGAGCCATCAATCATACATGTAGATAATAGTAACAATAAAAAAAACAAACTCCTGTTTCTGGCAGTAGCAGTCAAGGTACATGATGAAGTCTTTCCCATTTAAAAAAAAAAAAAAAAACATGACTGATATCTCTTGACAGCGCTGGCACTATACAATTTGGGCAGCATAGTTATTTGGAGATAAATATATTCTTTACCGTCCTCAGAATATCTGTTTTTCTGGCAAATCTCAGGTTAGACTGAATAAATTCATCTCAATCATTTTGTACTAAAGTAATAGCACAAGCTGCAAAATTGAGAGTCATGACTATAAATAAATAAATAAATAAACCCCCTGACATCTTGCGATAAGATCAGCAGGGGGCTACTTGATCTATGTTAGGAAGGTTTTTGTTGGAGCTGTTTCAGTAATAGCTAGCGTCTCGTAATTAGAGTTTGCCTTTGAGCAACCGTAAAGCAGTTTGACATGAGGTCTTGGGAACAGGAAGAGGGTTCTGGCATGCGTGTACTTTGGTTCTCTGTGCCTCAGGCCACTACAGAAACAAGACAGTCCGAATTACCATCCTACAGCCATGTGATCAAAGCCTCTTGTAGTATATTGAGCACTTGAGTAAGGTCACCTTTTAGCTTCATGTCTTCATGTCTTGTGTTGATGGTGGTTGTGCCCCGGTGTTCATGAATAAATCAAATGTAGCAGCAGTTGTGTGTGTTGTTAAATGATCTTGGATAAGACGGCAGAAAAACCTCGCATCAAGACATCATGTATCTCGGCTCACACTCCTGCATGCTATTGTCCCTGAGCTGAGCTTAAGCAGGACGGTGGTGTTGAGCATGCTGACTCAGCTAGTTAGTGCTTACTAAAAACCACAGAGGGCAAGTCTTAACTCCTGTATAAGCACCATCCGGTTTATATCCACAGCATATACTCACACGCTCTGGGAAAGTGTATGTACATTTGTGTCAGCATGGTTTTTAACACATAGATACAGTATAAGCCGCAGATACGGAGTGTGTGATTTCTCGCTGTGTGTTTTCTCAGGAAATATGCTGTACTGCATTGCTCCATAATTCAGAGAAACTCCGCTCAGCGAGTCAGGGAAATGAAGACGGAAGCAGCCGGGGGGCCCGAGTTAATCCCGGAGGAGTTTGATTAGAGAGCCGCCTGGGTGGCGGGAATGAAACTTTGCGTACATTTTAATCAGAACCAAGTGAGCTGCGCATGCAGAGAGGGATTTCTTTTCTTTTTTTTTTCCCTCTTTCGCAAAATACAAATCAATTTATTCAGACTGCTCCAGATACACTGTTTACATGTACTCTAAAATCACTGTTTGCATTACATTACATGTGATCTGAGCAAGCTGTACACCACATTAAAGTCACGATACCAGAAGAACAAACTTGTGGTACACGGTTTGCTTCTACTGAGCTATTAGTCAGATTACTAACATACTATTATGATGCAAGTAAACATGTAATGCCTGATGTGTTTGGTATTAAAGGTGCAGTCATCGATTCTGGAGAAAGACTGTTGATATTTGAACAGCCAAACAAATACACAACTCCCTTCAGAAGCTCCGCCCACCAAATTCATGTGAACATTTTGCCAAGGCAAAAACAATATCAATGACCCCTCCTCCACCTCCCCCTCCCCCGTCCCGTGATTGGCTGGAATTCTCCGCCTGTTGCTGATTGGTTGGAACGATGTTGTGCGGCTCGATCCGAGCCCCTTTCTCTGTTTGCTGGGCCGAGGCTGTGTACCAGATTTTCCGATTTTATATTTACTAAAACTGACACACGGTGTATGGGATTAGAATCGAAGACTGCACCTTTAAGTGATGCTGTGCCCTATTATACAGTATTCTGCTCATCCATTTAAAGGTGAGCAGAACAAGCTGAGGTGTTTTACACACCAGTGTTAGGGCTCTGCCCTGTTGGCCTCTAGAAGGTTGATGGTGAGTTCAAATCCTGTCAGTGCCAAGCTGCTTCCACTGGGCCCTTGAGCAAAGTCTTTAACCTTCACCTGCTCAGAGCAATGCAAGTCATAATGATTTTGGATAAAAGTGTCTGCCTAAATCAATAAAAGTAACCGCGGGAAGTGTTTTCAGTCATGCTCATGTTTGGAAAAGGCTACACATTGTTCTCCTAGGAGAGTATGCGTTACATTTCTGGCTATATTTACTAAAAAAAACCCTCTAATTACACAGATTTCCGTGGTTATTAGTGTTGCTATCGTCTAAGAACATGCCTGAATATAAACCCTTCTTGCCTAATTAACACATATCTGGTGCAGTCTAAACGGCGCACTTGCAGCCACATGGTTCTCATTTGAGCATGCCCTCCAGGCCACACAGTCTCCCGTTTCTCATTGCGGGTTTCAGAACGGTGCTACTGAGAGCACTCTATGGGCCCTACATGTGCCATTTGGTGCAGCGGACTCGGCAGCTGTCCAGGACTCCTTTCAAATACCAATCACTGCAGGTGTATACAACCTCCTTCAAATAAATCGCCATAAAGAGTCTTTCATTTCATTATTAACTTAATTTGTCTTCATGCAGCATTAGGGTGACTTGTGGAAAGCAAAGCACTAAAATACTCGATTAAACCAATGTACATAAGTACCTTATTACCCAGCCTATTTCCAACACATGATTTTCTATACAGGTGCATTATTTCAATTTGTCCCAATGTGAGCATTCGGAGTTGTGCAGTTCTTTGATGAAAGGACTGACAGAATAATGAGCTTCTTTGGGCTCCGAATGGAAAAGCTGACATTTTCAGCAACGAATTATTTTTAATTATTTTTTATTCGTACCCAATATAAACAAACTGTAGGAGTGTTTGAGTGAGTACTGATGTGAGTTTGTGGTGAAACGCTGCATCCAGTCTTGATGACTGTCCCAGGTTCTTGCTGTTACACCTTCCGGGCCTTGATGATGTCAACTAATTGTAGACTTGGATTAAGACTGGAGGGTTTAAGAAGCCATTTGCGACAGAGCCTACATCCTGTTTTGTCTGGATCGTAATCTCCCCTTCATCATGAGCTTCCAAAGGCAAATTTCTAACTTGGATGGCGTTCAAGTCGCATTTTCTTTTCTCGATTCTTTGTGCAATACAAAACAATTGATGCAAAATTCCATTCTGTTCAGCCTGGTCTTTTGGGAACTGTACATACTCTTGAACATGCCATAGAAGCGATCACACAACTACAGACAGCATAACAGACTAGGTGACATTCCCGCATCTGAGGCCAGTGTATACTGAAAGGAATGATAAAAAAATAATAATAATAAAAAAAAACCTGGCATTTTAACATCAGTGGTGGAAAAGAGCTGGTTTTAGTTTTGCGGCTAGTTCAGATTTCTTTCAACAAAATCATAAGAATGTCACTTGGCTGATTCACAAAGTGTTACTGGCCATTATACTTAAATGTTAAATGAATGTGACTTGAATAAACTCCTTTAAGCACACGGTCTCTGTGTCTGGAAATGCTTTAGGCATATCTATGCAAAAAATAAAAAATAAAAAGGTATACATATTTTAATAATGTGTGCAGTCAGAAGATCAGTAATTACTATTAGCCTTAATAAACTGGAATAAGTGGTTCATTAGAATAAACTCCAATTGATATTTTGACCTCTGAGAAGAAAACTCTATTAAACGATCAACACAAGGCTGTAATGACCAATCTCTTGATCTTATTATAGGTGGTAAAATTCTCCTGTGTGTCTGGCTGGTTAATGTCTTCCATTTGTGACAGATTCAGGCCACGACTTGCAGACTCGTATCGCAGTTTAAGAATAAAGCGTTGTGTGTGTGTGTGTGTGTGTGTGTGTGATGTGAATGGTTGCACCTTTTGCATGCCCTGCAGTGCTTGTTGCAGGAAGCTGAGCTGTTGTTGGCGCGTTGTGTCTTCCTCGCTGCGCGAAGGATGAGCTTTACTCTGTTCCTGTTTCAGCAGCTCCACCTCATTCCTGTAGGCATCCAGCTGACAGCGCAGACTGTCGTTCTCCTCCCTCAGGGCCTCCACCTGTGCCAGTGGCCCTGAGAGAGATGAGGAGGAAAAGAAGAAAGAGGCACAGATGAAAAGAAGATAGAGCGAGAGAGAGAGAGAGAGAGACAGAGAAAGAGGATGAACCATGAAAAAGAGACACAGAACCTGTTTTCAGGATTCGACTCAATTTTATTTGGCGGCGCTTTTAATAAAGCAGCTTTCCAAAAAAAATCAAGATGTAGCACTTCGGAGTTAGAGCCCCTTGGAGCTGCAATGTTTACTGTTAAAAAGCGCTATACAAATAAAATCGAATTAAAAATACTGAACCACCAACAACTTTTTGTGGAGGTTCGCCCAAGTGGACGCCTCAAGGACGTAACATTTTATTTCCTAATTCCTCGTCTTTATGAGTGCAATAAAAGAAAATAGGTGAGTCTGATATTTAACTGTTTTCTTAGACAGTTTTCAATTCTATGAATGACGGGACATTTTACAAGCAATAATGTTGAGGCCTTCTGCTTCACTTTTAAAAGCCTGAGTTGTTTGTTTTTATATGTTACGGATAAAATAATTCAGTCAGTTGCATTTAGTAGCGGTTAAGCCGATTTAAGAACAAACGGAGTGAAATCATTAGTGTCCATTTACAAATCAGGTGGCAGGATGCCGAAGGCTTCGCTCGGGTCGGGAAGGTGGCGCTTTAGCTGAGCTGAGGGGTTGTAAACTTGGCTCAAATTTGGCCCACAGTAATGTTGAAAACAGCACAGATTTTAAATGTCAGCAGCACGTATATTCCTTTCAAGCTACGAAAAGAGAGACCAAATTGTTCAGCGGCTTATGCCTGTGCCTGCACAAAGAGCTCAGAGTCAAAGAAAGAGAATGATCGGACACTGTAAAATGTATATGTACAAAAGGGAAATAAAGAAATCAGTGTATGTGTGTGTGTGTGAGAGAGAGAGACAGATGAAAAGTATGATGACAGACAGGGAAACATTTTTGAATACAAACAAGGACACGTTGGGACAGAATACGAGGGCTGGAAAGGGCAAGATGAAAAAACAAAAGATGAAGCGTGCGCTCATGCTGAGATGAGAGAGCGGAGGTAAAAGAGTGTGTGTCGGGAAGAAGAATGAACGAAACACATATAATAATAGCTAGGTGAGGTGTGTGTGTAAGGAGACGGTAAGTCATTGGCTGATGGTGAAGTACAGACAGCAGAGCTAAACGGGCGGACGAGAGACAGGACTGGGGAAAAGAGAAGGCTGGAAGAGATTACAGAAAGATGGCTCAGGCCAAAATGGGTCATTTCTCTGTGCTGAGCTGCTATCTTGGACTAATTAGGGAGGATTAAATGGAGGGGAATGTGTATTGCTTAATGCTTGGCTTAATGTGACGTTGGTACTGTTATCAAACGGATGTAATTAAACGATGGCAATATGGTTATTTCTATCCCGACGCTCTTTTGTTCAATGAGCTCTTAGCAATCAGTCCGAGAAGAAGACGCGCAGGCAGAGAGCCAGGGGAAAGCACCCCATTCTGGAACGGGTGCAAGGAAGTCTTACAAGGAAACGCCGTGTCTGTTTTACAGATTTTCCAATTGAATAAAAAAATGTTCGCAAAGGTGTGCTTTGTCTTATCAAGTTCCCTGCCTTCTGGCGGCACCTTTTTTTTGTCAGCACTCAGGGACAGGAAGTGCAGGCAGTGAAGAAGAAAGCCCTCATCCCAGATACGCGTCTACCGCCTCTGGACCATCATCTGCTGATTAAAAGCCGGGTTTAAACGGTTTGATTTCAGCAATCTTTTAAGATCATCACTTGTACAAGGTGCACACCGTATGGTCAAAGGATTGTGGACACCTCACCATCATACTCATATGTGCTTGTTGAACATCCCATTCCAGATGTAGTGCCTCTTTGCTGTTATAATAACCTCCAGGCTTTCCACTAGATTTTGGAGCATGGCTGTGGAGATTTGTGATCATTCAGCCGCAAGAGCATTAGTGAGGTCAGACACGTCGGGTGAGGAGGTCTGGGGTGCACTCGGTGTTCCAGTTCATCCCAAAGGTGTTCAGAGGGGTTGAGGTCAGGGCTCTGTGCAGGACACTCGAGTTCTTCTACTCCAACCTTGGCAAACCATGTCTTCATGGAGCTTGCTTTGTGTACAGGGGTACTGTCATGCTGGAACAGGTTTGGGCCTCTTACGTAGCTCCAGTGAAGCGAACTGTAATATACAGCAAACAAAGAGATCCTATACAACTGTGTGCTTCCACCTTCGTTGGAAGGCCCAACACATACGGTGTAATGGTGATTCGTCTACATACTTTTGGCCATTTAGTGTACAAGATGATCCCAATAAACTCTTGGTTGATTGTGTGTTCTCCACGTCAGTGTATACAATGAAGATCCTCTAATGATTGACATGTGATTAAAGAAAAGAACAACGCTACTGCCTACATCAGTCAGTGTCAGGCTCATAAACAAAAAAAACATTCATCAAAATGAGCTTGAAGTAATAAGGATGTGTTGTTCCATCCATGTAGCATCTTTCGCTATTGACACCACAGCTTGGTTTGTGTAATCTTGTGTAAGTGAAGTTACGTGTTCTTATCTTGGCTGGGAGATATCAACAGCAGAAGTTCAAACTCTCAGCCTACAGATCTGTAAGAACATCAGGTTCGCAACTGGCAGGTGTGAAATATTTTCCTCCGCAAAGCAGGATAGTGTTGAATTAATCCAATCATCACCCAAGTGGATGGCGTGCCCTTTTCCCCATCATGTCATCCTTTCATAAGTCTCAGAACACGCTGTCGGAGATCGTAATCGTTGTTTCCTAATAATTACGCTTGCACCTGAAATGGAGTGTGGATCAAAACCCGTTAAACGTATGATTACATTTGCATACATCTGCATGCTAATAGGAGTCGCTGTCACACCTGGGGATCGGTGATGATGCTGCTGGGATCTGCAACACTGAGCCCAGGGTTGGGCCTGTCAACAGAAGCCACCTTTCATACGTGTCAATCACAAAGTTGCAAAAACAAGCTGCAATGATGATCTTCCCAGCATGCACCGGTGGTTCGTGGTGTGCTAAGCGGCTCCGGTGGAGAGCGGGCTCTAATGACTCGTCAGTAATGAGCCGAACGAAGCCGAAGAGCTGAGCTAGCAGCTGGCAGAGACATTCTCAGCTGTGCACTCCCGTGTTCGGTCCGCCAGAGGGGTTTATGGGAGTATAAAGAGCCTAATAGCTTTGGATCATGGTGGAATCAGTTGCCAGCTCGATTTGATGACTTGTGCTTGTAGTTTAATGGCTCCTCTGCCAGCAATGCCACTGACAGGGGGACAAATTGACAACCGAGGGCTAAAAAGACAGACCGATCATTGACCCAGCCATAACCTTTAATGCTGTCTGACTTTTCCCCTTCCCTGGACGGCTAATTAATATATGTTTATAGCGCTGGTACGGGCATGCCTTTTCCAGGAAACCTGGTGGCCTTGGTGTGAAATATGGTAGGCTTCCTCATGAGGAGTCAGGGCCAGGGCTGAAGTTCTAGCAAGATTTTAATAGGTGCTTTTCTGCAGAACTATCAAGGTGGAGCTTGCTGTACTGGCCCAGTATGACCCGACTGGCCCAGCATAAGCTTCACAGACTGACCTTTTTACATCCTACCTGGTTGACAGTTAAAACGTTTAAGAGGTGTCAGAAAAAAACAAGCTCGGAGTGAAATTAGGCATAAGTTCACATAACAGGGGAGAAAAATAAACAGCAACACAAGTTTTCACTCTTTGAATGGCAGTATTTTTTCAAAGTATTTTTGTTCCTCAAACGATTCTTGAACCTCGGTGTAAATACGCCTATAGCAGCAAAGACGGCTCATTTATTTAAAGCCTTCCTTAGGAAAGTCAGCCTGTGCATTTTCTTAATCCCAGGGGATTCGCGTGACGCTAAGGAGGACACAGAGCTTCTCTTTCAACAGTGCTAATTACGGCACCCAAAGTAAACGCAGAGCTCCTGGGCTCCTCACAGCGTCAGCACATTTCGGTTGGGGTGATTTCTCTGTTAAAAGCATGAAACGAGCAAGCCGTTGCTTGCTCGCGCTAATTTTATGGTGCCGTGCAAGAACAGCGGAAAGAGGTTTCTTAATGACCCAATTACCACCTTATCTAATCTGCGCTGACGTGCAAAGGGCCGGGAGTTCCTGTAACCCGACAAACAGGACGACAGAGTAGAGTGCAGCATTTCCACAGCTCTATATAATCCCAACCCAAAACAGTGGTTCAGGACGAGGATGTATTGTAGTCAGACAATAAATGTGAGGGCAAGCGCTCTGCATACACTGCGGTTTCCAATTATAATCCTCATGACACACTGCAAAGTTTTATTAGCTCGCACACTGTGGAAGGATCTGGTAATTCGCTGACAAGCTAATCAGAGCAGCGCAGCAAAAAAAAAAAAAAGAAGAAGAAGAAGAAGAAGAAGAAGAAGAAGAAAAAAAAAAAAAAAGAGGTTCCCCCATCCCATATTTCTCACATTTAATGAGGCAAAGCTTCAAGCTGCAAGCACTGAAAGCATCGAAGTGAGCATAACCGTGGCATCCAGGAGATCTCCACTGTGAGACCTGCTTGGTGATGGATGGAGCGTTAGAGGATTGAGGGTACCTGAGTCATCCGAGTCTTTGCTCTCGGGCGCATCCTCCATGTCATCATCGGACATTTCCATCTCCTCTTCCCGGCGAATTCCCATCAGCTCCTCGTTATGGATGTTCCTGATTTCCTGCGGAACAGGAATACACAGTGTTAAACTCGGAGGCTCCGGGGATTTTAACAAGCACATAAAGTTTATGAATTAAAAATGAAGCTCGATTTTTCTTTTTTTTTTTTTTACTGAGCTCCTACCAAATTCTCTGAGCGCAGGTGTAATCAAGCCAGCAACTTTTGGTACTCCTTGTTGGCTGACCTTGCTGGGTCAGATAGTTAGCAAACTAACACTGTGTTTAGAAAGTTGTGTGTGTGTGTGTGTGTGTGTGTGTTTTACTGCCTGGCACCGATGCTTGAGTGAGATACAGATTTTCCAGGATGAACAGGGGCGTTTGGAGCAGATGTCTCTGCATGGGTGCTGCCTGCTGGCCCACCTAATAGGGAGCTCACCGACTAATGAGGTGTGCGCACACATTCACTTACATAAAAGCTGCTATGGGGAGACACACCAACTCCCAGAGAAACTAAAGGCTTAGTGTAAACACCACCATCTGCCTGATGCTGAGGGGCCGAGCAGGAAGTGCAAACACAAACACACCCATCTGGCCAGATAGAGAGAGAGAGAGAGAGAGATAGATAGAGAAGGAGAAGATGGAGTGAAGGTAGACGAGGTTATAGAGAGGGAAGGACAGAAAGAACAAGACTGACAGAGCTCTCATCTGGTGTGCTGCAGTTTTCTTTTAAAGTTCCCTCTGTGAAGGCAGAGATTACCATCGTCAGTGTATGAAGCCGCGCATCCTGCAGCACACGGCAGCCAAGACAGAATTCAGGTCGAGACCAGAGAGCTACTGTCTGAGAAAAACAATTAACGTTGTGTTACCATCCGGGAGGTACTTGACACCGGAATGCTTTCCGTACTCGGTATAACCTCATGCCATCTGACCAGTCAGTAGACACGGAGCAAGGGTGAGTCAGAATTTATGTGCTCTGTATCTTTTCCGTTTTCTGAAAATAAACCACATCACCCGTAAAGTGACACGTCGCTGATCTTTACTGCAAAGCTCCCCGGGGAATCTCCGCACCGAGAAGTCCGCGATCTAACACCACTAAGGCTGTTCTCAAGGATTAAACGTCCCCTAAAAACCTGTTCATAAACGAGCTCCTTACCTTCATAACGGCAGAGCGGCTCAGCAACTGGACAAGCAAGGACACAGCATTATATTATTATATTATAAACACCGATTCACAATAACACTGAACGCAATGCAGAGCTGAAATCCAACTGAAGTACCCTGACATATAGATGAACCAGTGCAAGAAAAAAAAAAATCACTCTTTTATAAATGCATTTGTAAGCCAAACCAAGCTAAAAATACCTGCCAGATTGATCAAATTTCAGTAACGCTGACTTTCTTCATACGACGAGTCGCATTAATTAATCGATGCATTCATGGCACAGGTGATTTACATTTAGCGACTCCAACTAAACTCCAGAAAAGGAACAGCTCATAGAGCTGGAAGCAACAAAATGACAGCTAAACAGTGAGAGCGCCTCCTAAACGCAGCACGCACTAAATCTTCCAATAATGCAGCTCAGCCAATGCGGCGCATCTCCGTCCCATCGCAGATGCACGCCGTCTCTTCCTGCTTTTACAGGGCACCGCTTCTTTTGTCCTCGTGTCTTTATGATGAATCCGTTTCGGGTTGCTTTCTTCATGCGAGAAAAAAATGTTCATTAAATGTACATGCACAGATCACGGACCTGAGTGATTTAAACGGGAAATCCGTGTGCGAATTTGCAATAACCCGTCACGTAAACGATTTGAAGCCGATCAGTCGGTGTTCACATTAGTGAGTCTGCTTATAAGCAGATTTACACAAACTCAAGAGATCTCTTAGGATGCGATACTTCTCCCAAAGTAATCGGAGTTTCCAGAATACCACATTGCTTGAATAAGTGCTCCCGCGCACAATTTTATGAATAAATTTGTCAGCGTCCGACATGATAAATGAGGCCCTCTGTGCCTAAGAGCACATGGAATAAAAAAGAATAAATCGAATAACATCTGTTCTCTGGACTGACCAGCCTCAATCAGGATCCAATTACTGGGAATCTTCTGGGAATCATATAAGTATATAACACTCGTATGTTATGACCGATGTGTAGTTTGGAGAGGACAATGGGGTCTTTGTGTTCCATTGTATACTAAGGAGAACACAGCTAATGATACATCATGTAGCCAACCAGCGTGAGGTGAACAAGGACAACGCAGCCCCAGTTAGGGAACCACATTGAGGTCCGACTCATCCAAGTTGTCACCGCTTAGGAAAAAAGAAGGCAGGAAGGTATCCACATTTCCACCAATAACTCCGGTACGCAGGTTAGCACATAAATAAAAATGAACTAAAACTCAAACAGCACATTCAGACATAATGAAACACCTACCTTATGTCATGACGAGACTCTTTTGCATCAGTGTAATGCTTGTTCCAAATCCAGAACCCATTTAAAGCCAATGAGATTACATGATACGACTCTGAAATGTGAACAATTCCTGTCGAGTGTACATTCATTACTCGCTAAACAAGACCTTTCCAGCCCTTTTGGATTAGCATAAACAGTATCAGCCCTGCGATCCGTGCAAAATGCCGCTGTGTTGCAGCCTGGAGAAGGAGATTATAGTGTTAATTACACGCCCAATTCAGCCTTTGCTCACTTGGTGCTCAAGAGACGAGTCTCGACACTTACCGAATGACCAGAAAACGACAACAGGCTTATACTTCATCAGCCTCCTCCGCCCACACAGAGCACGTTTTGCTGCGGCTCGTTAATTAATGAGGTACCCGTGCATCCTGACGTCTCAATTTGCTTCGAAATGGACCAAGAGAGAAAAAGAAAAGAAAGAAAAAAACAAAGTGATTTTGTTTTAGGATTGAAACACGGAGCAGTGAGGCTGTGGGATAGTGCGTGTGAGATGGACTGTGTGTTATGAATACACTGATCTGCAGAAGAGCTCTGGGAGTCGGAGAGGTAAGCGTGGGCTAAAAGGGCAATGGTCTCGCACTCGGCCAGCGCTTTCTGTGCAGCACTGCTTGTTCAGGTGTGTTACCTGCTAAGCGGTTGTGTGCTGCTGGGAGCTCGGCCACTCTCTGGTGATTTAGAGCTACAGTTCTGGTACAGCCCTCGGTCTCCGTTACCCTGCTTAAGAGCTAATTAATGCACGCCTCAGGAGAGAGCATATGGAACTGTACTCGAAGACGGGGAGTAAAAAAAGGGCTAATGGATCAGTAAAAAATATCCTGCATTAAACGTCAACACATTCAGTTAAACAGAAAGAACAAAGCAAAAATTGAGAACACCAACCTCTGCTTGCTTGCGCCACATGTCCAGGTTCTTGCGTTGGGCTTTGGAGAAATGGTCCCATGCCTTTTGTTTGGAAGCAGCGTGGAATACAGACACAATCTGCTCAACTGTGGCAGGGGGACGCGGGGGGGCCAGTATGTACCGTCCAAAGAAAGACAGAGAGAGAGGGGCGATTGGGGAGAAGCAGAGGAGTGGGGGAAAAAAAAACTGGTGTCAGATAGGAAGGCAGTGAACTACTTTTCTCGCCCTACAGCAACAACACTGGTGCATGGATGACTAACTTTAATGCTTAAAGAATTCACGGAGGAAACACTGGGGCATTTTGACCTGTTTGACTAATTCAGACCACTGAGGCAACTTCTGTGCAAAATCTCTTCTAAGACATCATGAACAAAGTGATATATATATATATATATATATATATATTTTAAATTACCGCATCACCTCTGATCTCTTTTGAAGCTCTGAGCTGTCAGGAGAATCAAAGGAGCACTAGCTTATTGGAAAAAGCAGGTAGATGTGGAGTTTAATGAGACTCATCTGCAGGGAAGCCACACGTCATTACTTTGCAGTGTGTGTGTGCGCGTGTGTGTGTTCTGACGGGACGTCTTGCTTGTGTCAACTTATTAGTGGAAACCTTACGGCAGAAGGTTCATCCACTCGGTACTGAGAGATGAGCTTTGGCACTAATCCTTCAGGAGGGAAGCTAAATATTCCAGGAGTGGAGAACATTCTGTACCACATGTCAAACTCCAGTCCAAACTGTACTGCAACGCTGTGTCGGCTTTAACACCGCTGAATCAGAACTTCTGCCAATTAACACGTTCCCCGTGAGCTGAGAGAAATGCAAACGTTAAACCCCAGAGGCCTACGGGGCTGCAGCTGTGCAGTTCGACTGCACTCTTCTTACTGAAATCATAGTTTTAAGGCTTGCAGCAGGAGCCTTGGGTATCTATCACGATTTATACGCTACGCATCACGATATTTAGGTCTACTGAAGAAGATAAACAAATGGAAAACATGAACTCAGACACTTGTTTATACAGGCAGGGCGTTCGAAAAAGAACCAGTGAGAGTAATTCATTTTGTAGTTATTATTTTGACCACATGCCCTATATGATCACCCCTTTTCTCAGCCGCTTTGTATTTTTTAATAACTGTTAGTTCCGATCCGTTAATATGATTAGTCGAGCAGCGTTCTAAGAGTGCCAATATTTTTTGGACACAGTACTGGGATGTTTCACTGTGAGTATCACTCCGCTCGTCCAGGAATTTCCACTTCCTAGTTCGAAACGGTTGCTGCAGCGGTGGTGTCATGAATATAACTTAAAGCACGAGAGCTCGTCAGAACTAAACGAATCCCGGAAGCGCATTTCACGGGAATGTATGTTAGCTAGCAAGACAGCTAGCCAATATGCTAGAAAGGGAGTGACTTAGTGTTTGGCCATGCTGTGTCCAAAATGTCACTTATCAGTGTCACGCTAATAATGTCTTGTTTATAGAACCGTTGTATAAAAGCAATACGACACTCGGTCGTGCTGTTGTACCGGATATCAGAACAGTCGGGATTACCTACGTGTGACCAAAACACATCCGTACGGATGTGCACTCCTTCTCCTGTGATATAGCGTTTTTGAGGACATTAGTTTCCAACTTTTCTATGGACACCGTGTACAATTCCCAACAGTACTTGCGATAGTCTGAGCGAAGCGTATCGGCCTGTATATCATCATGACGCCGGAAGGTTTTTATATATACACAAAAGAGTTAAACTGCTCGTAACTGCTCACTAAACGAGCTAGATTGGATTTGGTGGATTATTTTCCAATCACGGAATGTCGTGAAGTGTTTTACTTCTCCCTGACTACAGCAAGTTGTTTCGTTTCGCTAATTCGAGAACGACATGTCGTGCTTTTGATCCGTTTAATGCTGTGGAATGTCCACTTAACAAGCTATGAACAGTTGTTTCCTCATCAGCCTCTCACGATGTTAATGACAAACATGCAGCTTGTTAGATAACAGAGAAGTCAAAGCGCATTGTCCGCAGCCCACCAGTTGATTGTTATGCTAAAATTATGCGGGTATGTGTAATACAAGTCCGTCGTTGAGCTGTTTCTATAGAAACCATACCATACTTGAACGAGCACGTTCGTTTACACCGTACGGTATGTTATAGGAAATGAACTGTGCAGTGTGTGAAGAGTCTGAGACACGCCCAGCGCGGCGATGTGATCACTCCTGCTAGAATCGCGTTAATATTATTCCGGGGCCGTCACCTTGCAAGGATGCGAGGGAAGACTTTTCGCCAATTAACAATCTGTCTCTCGGTCTCCTCCTTTTGGGGCGAGGCTAATAAACCCAGTGGAGTCAATAGGGTTGAGAAAGCTCAGTCTGAGATAAAGGCGAGGTGGATGAGAGTACTGCGGCGAGATCAATAATGGCTTCGGCATCCTTTAATTTGATGGCAGACATCGATTTAGAAGTAGGGAAAAATCACATGATTATATGTGTGGGTGTGAGAGAAAAGAGCGGTTGTTAGTGTGATGAGTGTACACCTATACAAGTGCCACTCCTGGAGTTACTACAAAGTGTAGTTTCTCTTCTGATTGGTCACGGCTGATATGACTGACTGAGTTGGGTTTTTCTTGGTACCTCGATTTGATGGTAGATCTTCAGGGGAAGGATTCTGGCGGTGATCACCGAAGCAGACCTTCCTCTGATCACATGCAGCCAAGATATCATCTAGTTTACCAGCTGCATTTTGGCGAAGAAAAGAACTTTTTAAATAAATAACTCTTTCAAAGAAATTTTTGGATCCTCCGAGAAAATGTGCAACAAAAGAAACCTATTTCAGACTTCTTCACTTGTGTTCTTCAGTCTGTTTTCCCTCAGTGGAGTCGAGTAGTGGTCTGGAATGCTCAGTACTAAACTTATTTACGCGCTATTCATTCTACGCTTTTGTTGCCAAATCGGCATGCTTGCCTAGGATGTGTCAGATATTCTCTCCGCATAACTTTTTCTTGACTGGGTCCGAGACCTCTACTCTCTTCGTTTCAGCTTTCCAGTGCTGTATTGTTCCCTGCACTGAAGCCATTACTTGAATCTCCTCTTTAAATTTCACTTTCATGTCTGGAGGATACAATTCTGTAAATATGTCCATATGAAGACCTCATTAAAGAGCAGGGTTTGTTGCTGAAGTCTTGTAATTCACTGGAATCTTCTAGCTTCTGATCTGATTACTGCTGCTACCTGCTACAGGTGATGATGCTAGCGCGGCTACGGGGTTTACGATATTGCTTTATCTCTAAGCGACACTAGTTTGCCTTCTCACATGGCTTTAATACACTCATAGGGTCAGTAACAGACCTCTATGTCATATATTCAGCAGAGTCTTGTCACAAACATGACTAGCATAACAGTTTATACGTACATATACAGCCCAGCTGAGCCATGACGGGGACGTTTTACCATTGTACTTGTTTACGAGCATGCCTTATTGAACTGCATGACTTTTTATAATAAGGCAACACCTAGCCCATGCTAACATTCAAGTGCCTTATTACTGAACAACAAAGGGTACGGGCTACATTAACATGTAGTATAGCACGCCTACCGGGAGAACACTAATGCAGAAATCATAACATGTACAGCACGTATATCCACCAGCTGAGGGGAGAAAAAAGACTGTAGAACAGCGGTCACCAACCCTGTTCCTGGAGATCGACCTTCCTGCAGGTTTCATCTCCAACCAAAATCTAATACACCTCTTTGATCAGATCAAGAACGTCTTAAGGCAACGATTAGCTGGTCAGTTGGGCTCGATTCTGGTCGGAGCTGAAGTCTTCAGGGAGGTAGATCTCCAGGAACAGGTTTAGTGAACATGCCGTCGAGTGTTGTTATGAAGCCTGGCTCTTCTGCCTTTCCACCAGATACCGAGATGATGAAGTGCGAAGGCTTTGTGTTGAATACAAACCTCACAGACGGAAGCAACTTAAGGCAAGGGGCAGATTTCGAAATGTGTCGCAAAAGGTTTGCTTCAGATGCTTTTCCTGGACATCTGTACTGACAGGAAGCACATTCGCTGGTTATTTATTATTTTTTTTAACATAAAACATCAAAAATTTAAACATGGATTGTTTATTGATTGCCGTTTCGACGTCCGGCCAGAAGACATGGCACACGATTGTAGCGAAGTAAAAAGCTTTTCTTCAACGACTCAGGTGGCTTAAATCAACAAACCTCTTCTTGCTGTCTGGGATCATGTTGGAATTCGTTTCCAAAGCCACACGTAAGGCTAGCTATAGCTACATTTACAGCGTTTAGCGGACACGCTTGTCCACAGTGACGTACAGAAGTGCTTTGAGTCTGTTCAGAATTACTGGCGTTCGGATTCGGATCGCCTCGTTACAGGCATTGGTCTGGCGGTCTAGCTAAATATGATTTTGTTCTCAACTGAGAGCTGCCTGTGCCTGTGATATGCCTTTTCTTATCGTGTGTACAAAGTCTGACGAGAAATAACTCCTTCTTGTGGAAAACTAAGCCTAATCATTTGCACAATAGAAGCCAACTAGCTAAATTAAAGGCTTGGTCTTGTAAAGGATTTGGTTTTCAGGCTTCACTTGACCTCGACCACTAGACTTGGTCTTGGACTAGACAACACTGAGCTTGACTACGGGCCTATTTTGTAGTCTCACAGGTGCTTCAGCTGGCCTTGAATAAGTGATTCACAGCTACATCAGCAACAACCGAAGGTTTCAGAAAAACTGACCAAACAAACCACGAGTTGCTTTGTTGTATCTGCTATGTCTGAGAACAGAAATACAAAAAGAATCATTTTTTAAATTTTTTCCTCTGGATTTTGAAAAAAAATATTAACTTTTTTATAACTGACACGCAAAAAAAAAAAACCCTCTAGTGAGCGAGTGTGTTTTTCTCTCTCCAGAGAGCAGTGTAATATTATGTACTCTAAAGAAGTCTACTCTCAGGACTATTACGCTCAGGTATTAATGTCCACCACCATGTTCAGATCGGAGTCCCGGTTTATAAAAACAGGAACATATGCCTGCAATAAATCAGTCATTATGCTTGAACGGAGAGCACCTTGTTTATAGTCTGTTAACGGAATCTGTCATCTTGGCAAACACTTTTTTTAGTCAGATTTGGTTTTTATTCAGCTGTTCTGGCTTTCAGTGCTAAGCTGTGAGACTGAACATGTGTATGTTTTATCCATGCTCAGTTATGGCTGATCTGATGACCTGTACTGCTCAAACAGTCCTTTTCCTTTTCCCCCCGGACTGACGAGGGCTCTCGCGTGTTTGACATCATGACAGTGTGACGGTACAGCTGTGCTGTGATTTTCTCTTCTCCTGACTCGCTCGGCAGATAGAAAACTGGGACGGTGCTAGACGCCGGTGGAAATCAGCCCTAAATCATTAAATCCCTGTCAACTTAAATCCTCTCCGTAATGACACATGCAAAAATCAGTTTTCGGGCACAGAGATAAATCCCATCACTTAAATTTAAATTAAACGCGTCGGTCGTCGGTCAGTAATTATCGGTATCTGCTACATAAATCTAACGAATTCAACTAATGAAGTGATCGGTAATAGATTAAAAGAATAAATAACTCAGTTTTGAATACCTGCCATGTGCGTCTTAGCAATTGGAGGCGTAATCTGTGTTTGAGCTTCATTTCTAGGCTCTGAACTTTATAACCATGTTGTCTTAGTTTTTTTTTTTTTTTTACAAGCCACTATGACTGTTTCATGAATTTAATAATAAATCTGACTGCGCATTTTCAAACGAATGGAATGCATAGCAAAAAAAAAAAGAGAAGGATTTTCCAGGAATTGGAATTTTCCGTGAGTTGAACGCATTAGTCAAAGCTAGGAATATTTTACACTGATTTTCCCGTTATTTCTTTGACAGCTAGGAAGATTTTTTCCCCTTCCTGCTTTCACTCCCACCCGCTTCCACGTCCCATATTTAATTTTCCGTCACTTTCAGCAGCGTTTGAAAATGACGCTCGAGCTTAAAACAGATCCACACAGTCTGCTCTCTCGTGATCGCCTGCGTCCAGCGAATCTTGCGGTCGGTAATAACCAGGATAAAGCAATAAACTTTTTTGGCCTGCTAGCATAAAAACATTAAGCAAAAGCATTTGAGGACATTCCTGCCTCATGTGTTACGACTTATTTCCATATGTGGAGAAATCCCTGATTCGCGCACGCACAGCAGGGCGTCTAAACATTCGCCATTTCCCTGTTTATTAGCTGGCATGTGGAGAATTGGGAGAAGTTGGCAGAAATCTCCAAACCGCAGCCAAAACTCCAAACCTACACTCTGAGTACCGCTGGGAGGCATGCACTGAAAACAAAACAAACAAACAAACAAAAACGCAAACGTAGTTGATGCCGCTATATATCCGCAGAGTGCTGCGCAATCAACTTTCCTGCAGTTTATACGATAAGATGGATATTATTCTGTATGCAGATGCGACTGGAGAAGATACAGTATTCGAAGGCTCGCCGGCATAATTTGAAGTGGCAGCCGAAAGAAACGTGGCGGATAAATAACAAACGGCACGCGCATACGCTGACAGTTAATGCGGCGAGCTGAAATGTGCCACCGCTTCAAAAGAAAAGCAAAAGCAACTTTCCAAGCACCAAAACTTGAAAATATATAAGATTTTTTTTTACATGCACTCCTCAAAAACCTGTGCTGTCAGGAATCCAATTTTGTAGTGACATTTATAAGGGCCGAGACACGTTCATAAATAAGTTCACCAGTACACGAAGTCTCCCAAACACACGTGGTGAACGAATTCTCCCATCACGTGGTTTTTTTGGCAGAGTAAGACTCGACATATCACAATGTCTTTCCAAGGCGTTGTTTAAATCAATCGGTATTAAGCGAGGGTTCGTTATAGCGGCTCATGTGCTGGATGGAGCACCTCTGACCGTATCCATTACCCTTTCCAGATCAACTTAGAAGCGATCAATCACGCTATTGACCGGCTGATGGCGAGGAGCTGGAGAGTGCGCCATGCCGAAGTCGAGTACTGTATACAGTTTATACGGCTAGGTGGAGACAATTGACGCAGAAGTCGCCAAGGTGGTCTGAGATGCCTACTGTCCTCAACTCATCCCCACAGTAAACACATCATACGCTAAACACATGTGGCTTCTGTTTGTTTGCTTTTCTTTTTTTTTTTTTTTGGAGGAATACTTACTGGCGCTCGCTCCGGCCGTCCTCGTCAGGAGTGCTCTCCACACGCTACTCATCTCACACTACTGAAGGCTCCTGCTAATGCTTAAGCAGCTCTCCATGCCTGTGCCGAGGCAGGCTGAATACTCTACCTGCGTCAGCGTTCGGCTCCAGACTGGCTCGGACCTCTGGAGCACTTACCTGCTCACTCTTCAGTGCACTCGCACCGCAGCATGCACAACAACACGATGGCACGGTGCGCACCTCAGCACCCGGGTCCAGTCCCAATCCAGCTTGGGAATAATTACTCCATTCCAACTCTTTATTTATCTGATTCGATTTGAATTGATTCATTTGAATCACAGTAATGAAAGCGATTCAATTACGGCGCTAACGAGTTAAAGTCCAGGCAGGGTCTGAAGTTTGTCTCTTTAGCTTTGCACTAAGCTTAGAGGCTAATCTAACTAATAAGTAAGGGAAGATTAATGGAAGCCTCCAGACACCAACGGAAAAGGGCATCGCTTGGCACAGTGATACAGAAAACTAAATTATACAAATCAACCTGCAACTATATTATCATCTGAATCCCTTCACACCTCTTACCTGACTCCGGTGCACGTGCAAAATGATACCGCATTACGAGCTGAGAAAGAAAGTGATTCAGCCTCAAATGGAGCGATGGCTGTTTTTAGCTGCGATGACATTTTGTCCATTTTACAGATAAAGACAGGTGTGAATACGCGCTCTCCTTTCGTGCTGACCTCGTTATCCTGGCAGCTCCAGTGCAAGGCTAAAGAAGCAAACTTTAGACATTGAACATGTTAAAACCTGAAAACACGGCACTAATACACTACACTGCATTTAACCCCTTAAACTCTCAACTTAGCACCGAGTCGTTCATAATAAATGTTGATGTTCGGCAGTCTGGGAAAACCCATCGCATGCTCAGTGGCCGGAAAATCACGTTCTGACCAAAACACTTTCCCCACCATTTATTTAATTTTTGTCCATGACCTACTTTGAGAAAATGTTCAGTCTGCTTAAAGATGTGTTGGGATGTCCTTACGTAGTGAACGCATACTTTGCTCTACTGTTCATTGCGCAATGCACAAACATGCCACCTAAAGAGACATAATTCATTCAGCTGTAATCAGTTATAAATCCCAGCTATCAAATGCCCTGTGATGCACACGCACCAGCGCTTAGAGTGTATGGTTATATGTATGATGGCTATATTTCATTCATTACATGTTGAATTTTAGACGGTAGCCAGATTTTAAAAACGAGATGAGATAAGAGAAAGGAAAAAAATAAAAAACAAAAACACATTTTTTTTCAGTTCAGTTCAGTAGTTTTTATAAGTAATGACAAAAAAAATAAAAATAAAAAAAAAAGACAAAAATGTTAAAGACTTCTCAGGCTGCCAGATGTATTACATAACTAGTATGGATTGTTTAGTACCTGCATTCAAAGTATTTGGAAAGGTGTGTAGTTATGAGAGTTAAAAACTTGTGCAAGTCTGGACATATACACCAAGGGCTTCTGGGAGTTTAAGAGGTTAAAATAAAACCGCTACCACGGACCATTTCCAACGTATAAACAGCGCGTCTGATTTTGTCTTGAATTAAATTAGAATTTCCTTTTGGGTCGGTTTTCCCGTTTCTGCCTCTCAATTCAAATCGGAATCATTTCTTTGGAATTGTACATATAATAATTCCCAACCCGTGACCTGACCTCAGCCCAGATGTTTACCGTACCGTATCAATGTGTACGAAAAGTAAAACAACAGGTCTGACGGTGAGGCAGGACGGAACACCTGCAGATCGCTCTCCAAGTGCTTTATTTTGATTTTCTGCGCGAGTAAGATAAAATGCTATTTGGTGTGGTTTGGTTCACCAGGTTACATGTATTATGTTTTATATCTCATGTGCACAATGTTGTCCATCATACTGAATGTATGCTTGAATGAAAATACAATCTAATGCTGATCCTGTGGCTTTTATCTCTCGCTCTTTAAATATCTATTCATGCTACGGTTAGTACTTACGTCTCCACAGATTGTGTTTGTGTGCTGGGTGTTTTCCATATCCCTGGGCACTGGATCAATCATCTCTAAAGTGCCACTGCATTATGCTTTCCATTAAGACGGCTGAAAGTGTCGAGAGCTCATGTTCTGAGAGAGTGCACCCATTTGCTGAGTGTGTCTCTTTTCAGAGTGTTAAAAGCAAGCGTTGCTTTAAAGTGGGCGGGAGGACTGCACTCACATTGCACGAGGATGCAGGCCAGGGCGTTCTTAAACTTCTCCTTGGCTTCCTCCATCTCCTTCTCGTGCGCCGCTTTCTCGTTCATCAGCCTGCGGATGTGGCTGTTAGACGACTGGATCATGGAGTAGAAGTTGTTGGCGTTGCGGCGGTTCACTTCGCCTCGCTCCACCCAGGTCAGCAGCACTCGCACTGCCTCGGGAAACTTGGAGTCATCTAAAAAGGGGAAAGAAAGGGCGAGAGAGAGAGAGAGAGAGGGGGGGGGGTATGGTGGGGAGTGGGGATGCATCAGTACTGATACTGGTATCATTCCAACACTGTGCTCATTTACTCATAAGAAATGCTACAATAGCAAGCTCACACGAATGCATCAGTGAGCGTGGAGCAGTCAAGGTGGCCATGCAGAGAGACGCTCATGACACATAAAGTTGTCTCAACATGACAACATGAAGTTGTGTGAACATGACACAGTTCAGTTCTGCGAGTACTGAGACACATACACAATAATACCACTCTAAACACTCGCTTCGGCTACTCGTGCACTCTCTGTTAAAGGGGAAGTCAATGCCAGTTGGGGACGTCGTGGGCCTTTCAAAGTGGACAGCCTTTAATGACCATATGAGGAAAACAGATGGATTCTTATGTACAAGAATTTTTATTTATTTATTTATTTTTTTTATGCCATCATCCCGCATTAATAAATGACCCCTCACGGCAACCTGAATCAAAAAGATGGAGTCATGCCAACTCTGCTGGAGTCAACCGCCAGTCCGCAAACTTCAGTTAACATTCAAAACTTCCAAAAAAAAATAATCTATTGTTAAACTCCGTACTGGATATTTCCGCCTTCCGGACTGAACCTTAGCTCTTTTGTATGACCGGTCAAAGCCCTCGGTTCACATTAGCAGGTCAGTTAACATGATGCTAAATTGAGATAAAGCATGTAGTTTAACACACGTAGTTTGCCGAGCCGCATTATCTGAATCGACCATTGTAGTAGAGTCATAAGCAACTCCCTGACGTGTTTTCTAGATGCAGTTGTTAGCCACCATGCACTGATGTGACCTCCTGTAAGCACTAATGTTACCAAGGGTTCTGGCTCAGTTAGCTGTTGCTAGTTCAGGTTAGCATGGCCGGGAAGCTTACCCAATGTTAGGGATTTGATACCGCCCACAAGCTATGTAAATATCATATGTACATTGTTTTGTAAAAATTTGTTTCACTTGTACACAAGCATCTGGACGTCACCAATGTGAAAACTGTAGCAAAACGATTAATGGGTCGATTCGATTCATTTTACTGAACTGATTCTGCTGAGAACCCGAACCAGGTATTTTCTGAAAAGTCCACGTTAGGCCATACTTTCCTGCTCTTTGTTGATTGTTTGTACCTCATTACTGTGCGCACTCCATAGTGATACCAAACTTTCTGACTGACTGCATACAATCAAGACCGGGAGCAGAATTAGAAAAAAAACAACGACTCGGTTGTCATGGTGATCTGGTCTGAACGACTCAGTAAGAGAATCACGCAAAAAGAACGACTTGCTCGCAAACTGCACACCACTCATTCCGAGCTTTAAAGATGTTAGCCAATCGGAATGAAGCTATTTACATATCAAATAATTAAATTAAAACGCGTACGGCACGTTCCCTTTCAATATAATGTTTAAACATCAAGGCATCTCAAATATAAAACTAAACATTGCTAGCAGCACACAGCAATAACCGACATAAATGACATGCTCCTTGATGCTTCTGATTGATTAATACTAAGTAGGATCCTCATATCACCATCAACTACTCCCAAAAAACCATGTACTTATACTTGAACAAACAAACGCTCGCGATGCACCCCGGTGGGTAGAGAAGAGTGCTCTGTGCCAGGAGAATCACATCTCATCTCATCTCATCTAAGTCCCAGCAGTGTCAAAATACATCAGAAAGCACGGAGAACCTACAGGCATGTACACAAACAGCCCGACTGTGAGGAAAGAACATCACAGAAGGAGGGACGGCATCCAAGCTGTATTTTGGCTGCTTTTAGCCGAACGCTAACTTGGGTGCCAATGGATGAACAAATTCTGCATTTTGTGACCAGATTGCGTAGGACAGGGCTGGAAAAAGAGCGACGACTTACAAACAGTCCTCCTCCATGCCTCATGTCAAATTAGCCAAAGGTTATATCGCTAATGAATTATCAAACAATTAAGCTAGCAGTTACTCGGATGCAGCTTTCGCACTTTAAAAGTCTGTTTTCAGGTTTTCTGCCCCATTAGACTGGAGTCCGTAAAAGCCTCCCGGCAGTGAGATGTGTCTCAAAAGACAGAAAGCAGAAATTTGCTCTCACGCTTTACTCCTCGAAGGTTAATAATACGGAAGCAACAGGAGAATAATCAGTGTGGTCTGGTGTACAGTGAGGAAGCCTACGCAGCCTCATTCCAAAATAAAGGGACCAACTGAAGGACAGATTCGTCGGTTGTTACTATGGAAAATGGAGGGGGGAAAAAAACAAACCAGCCGAAAGACATTAACATTGCATTTTAACATTTTAGGTATGTCTGAAAGAGAAGGCTGCTGCCTTGATGCCTACGCTGTCTCATTAATCACTGTCTCACAAAGCAGCACTTCACTGTCTGTCAAAGCACCTGTAAGGGAAAAATCTGGATCAGGCTTTGAAGGCTGCATATGTCACAGTGTTGCCAGGTTACTGAACACTCATCTGAAAAAAGTCCATTTGGCAAAATGAAATAATGTTCAGGAGGGAAAGTGAATGTTCTGCGAGTACGCCAGTCCACCAACCAACCCTCAAAGTCATAAATAATTCACTCACAAACTTCTCCCAATCACCCTAGTGTTGTCTATCACTTTCTGTCTGCTGTTTTTTCTAACAGACTGGCTGGCGGAAAGGATTATGGGATATGAAGACCGGAAATGGATACATCTAGTTCAGAAACTGGCCTTAGGAAGACATGTCAGAGAAAAGCATCTAAAATTGATCATTTCGGAGATTTCACGACGTGTAAGACTTTGAAATGGTACAAAATGCGAACAAACAGCTACGACGATTTACAACAGAATAAAATAAGTAAAATCAGAATACAATATATAAGTCAGTGGACTAATAATAGTCATAGTAGTTCCTTATAGTAAGAGTAAACTGTAATTAAGCTGAGTAATCCAGCCCGAGGTAGTGCAGAGACATGGGAGCTCGCTGCTGAAGCCTTCTTGTTTTTATCCTGACCAGATTGAACATCCTGCAGCTCATGAATCTGTAAATGTTTACGCTTTACCAAAGCAGAAGTGATCTGTAACTGACAGCAACGCGGCGCAGGTTTCACTGCACGTTTCTCCCGTTCGTTATATAAGATTCTGAAGTCTGAGTTTAGAAAAGTGCCGGCGAATGAAGTAACTTTGAATAATGACGGTAAGGTGAACTCGTCACTTGTTTCTTGTCACTTGGTGGGAATTTCAAGTGTTTATTCTGAATAGAACCAGAATCTAGGATTGTTTTCGTGGGAATGTCATGATCACGGGTCTGTTTCCTCAAAAATAAATAAATAAATAAAAACCCCTCCTGTTAGTACCACTTAAACCATGAAGAATACCAAATTAATTATTAATACTAGTACCTGACCATCACACCTACACTACCAGTCAAACGTTTGCACACACCTTCTAATTCAATGTTTTTTCTTTATTTTTATTACTTAAAAGACATTTCAATGTCTTAAAGTAATGATGGACTGTTGTTTCTCTTTACTTAGTTGAGCGGTTGTTGATATAATATGGATAACTCCAGATGTTCAATAGGGCTGTTATAAACAATACTGTATTTGTATCATTTATCATTTACTAGTTACTGTATGTCTCAAATTAATTAAGAAGGCAAGAAATGCCACTAATAAGCTTTTAAGGAGGCGCACCTGTTCACTGAAAAGCATTCCAGGTGACGCTGGTTAAGATAATGCCCACAATATCATCAAGCTAAATGGGGGCGACTTTGAAGAAGCTAAAATATGAAACATGTTTTGTTTGGGTTTTTTGTTTACTACATAATTCAGTATATAGTATATCAGTATATCATAGTTTGAGGTATTCAGTATTGTTTTACAATGTAGAAAACAAACAAAAAAAGAAAGAGAAGGTGTGTCCAAACCTTTGACTGGTAGTGTGCATGTGCTTCGTCCCCAAACTGCTGCCACAATGATGGAAGCACACAACTGTACAGGATGTCTTTGCATGCCGTAGCATTACAATTTCCCTTCACTGGCATTAAGAGGCCCAAACCTGTTCCAGCATGACAACCAGTGGTGGATTTAGGTACGGGCAACATGGGCATCTTGACAGAAATGGCAACGGGCGTCTGCACAAATGGTGCACCTGAAATGCTGGCATTTGGTTTTTTTATTGCTCATTTGAGGGTCAATTAACCTTGTCGAAGTGAGTGCCCTGACTCTAGTCTGGGAGCTAGGTGTCCCTCTCAGGAGTACCAGATGGGGAAGGGGGCAGGGGTAGGATGACCTCGGGTCTCCCCGATGGAAGCCTGAGGTAGGGGGAGCGGAGGAATCCACCAAACAGCCCAACACTGACTTTGTACAGCACTAATGCGATTAGTAAAATCAGTCACACTATGAAATACTACCAAATAAACAACAATTCATTTATAATCCTGTGAAGATATAGTTTCTAGTTTCTAGTTTTCACATACTGCTACATTCTTTCTTCTGCTTTGTGTAAAATATCATTAAGAATAATATAAGATCAGTCTGATGACTGAGTTCTATGGATATAATCAGGGTTCATTTCACTACATGGTGTACTTACTGTGTACGTGAGAATCTAGTAATGTTGAAATGAGCACCAAGGTGAATTGGTTTAGTCTTGACTCTTGGATGACAGTGTTGGGGGGTGGCGGCAATAAAGCCGGATCAACACAAATGGATAAGGAATGGTCCGAGGTCTTTATGAAAAAGAGGAAAGAAGGAACACGAAAAAAAAACCGGCATGCAGATACGTCATCTCTCTTTATGAGTATAATATTATGCACGTAATGCAATAGGCTTGTATAACACTTATGTCTGACAGCCTGTGTTGATTGCTATGATGTTACACACAGGTTGACTACATTCCGATTCTGTCCAGCTTACACAACACTGGATATAATTTCACATGGTTACATCGTGATAATGCGTGTAACTAGCACATACTGATTTAGCTATCTTTCACTCAATATAAGAGTCTTATACCTAGAATTATCCAAGGAGGTTGTTTGGTTCATTTGGTTTTCATCAAGGAAGGAAAGAAAGATCAGGGTTTAGATGGCAGCTGTACAATTTAGTGCACTATTTCCTGTTCGGAGTGCAATAGTGGAATATTCAGGTTCTCTTCTTTGTAAGTGTGTAATTCTATTTGTGTGATTGAGGATTTGCGCAGTTTAGTTTTGCATGTGTGTTTTTATTAGCAATAATGTAATAGTTTGATGGGCGGCATGGTGGTGCGGTGGTCAGCACTGTCTCCTCACAGCAAGAAGGTCCTGGGTTCGATCCCCGGGTCACCCAGGGTGCCTTTCTATGTGGAGTTTGCATGTTCTCC
>JAQQZR010000012.1:5081294-5109502 GCA_030068235.1 Notoglanidium macrostoma
AGATGCTGGGATTGGCTCCAGCTTCCCCGCCACCCAGACGGATAAAGCGCTATAGATAATGGATGGATGGATGGTAATAGTTTGATTCTCTGTTTTATTTGATATTTATATACTAGTCTGTGTCTATTTGTCTCTTGATACTGATAAGTGCTATTTCCATATATAATTTTAAATGTTATGATTATTTATTGTTGCTCCAATTACCCAAACACACTCGGACTCTTCGCTCTGTTAACTGAATGCTGGCACTGGACTGTGACTCGTTTCAGCTACATGAAGAAATGTAAATTAGTGCTGAGAGCTAAACTGTACAACCAGAATATATTATGTTGTAATTCTTATTTTCTGGTTTATTATTTCTTAAACCATGAAACAGGGGATGTGACATCAAAGAGAAGATCCATAAACTTCAGATCAGTCTGGTCCAGAAAGCAAAATCCCTCAAAACAAATCTCCAAATGATGTACATTAAATTGTGTGTGACTTGTGTTGTCACAACTGTTGCAGATGTGCTGTGTATGAAGTCGGATCGGTTTTTAACACTGGCAGGAGAGCCAAGCTGTGCATGTGTATGTGTGCGTGCGTGCGTGTGTGTGTGGGAGTGAAGCGTGATGGGAAAGCCATTGTAATGAAGGGCATTAGGATTCTGCTCAGAGCTTCGGTGTCTCCTTTTAGTGTCTCTATTCGAAAAGGAGTGCCAACTGAAGACGCTTCTTTGTTCAGACCTCTTTAGTGTGTGTAAGTGTGGAGTGTGTGTGTGTGTGTGTGTGTCCGTGTGGAGTGTGCTTCTGCTGCAACAGCATATGCTCAGCTTCAGGAAGCCCGCAGGTCTGTTTAACATAACTCACCCTAGATCTGAGCACACTGATAAACTGATGCACGGACAACACACACACACACACACACACACAGATCTATGCCATGAACAGCACAATAACTATCAGTCTGTCCTTACTGTCCTGATTCAACACACACACACACACACACGCACACACACAGACACATAAGTACACACACACACACACACACACACACATATGCACACACATACATGCGCAATAAGGAAGCACAAGTACACAGAAGCAGGTGTGAACACACACACACTCTCAGACAGCCAACAAATCAATTGTGAGTACAAACATACAGATGCAAATAGGTTTAAACACACACGCACAGACACACACACACACACACACAGCTTTCTCATGGTGTAAAGGGGTTGCTTGTGGGCCATAAAGCGGTGTGTGCTGATTGTCATTAATACATCAGCACCTCTCTGACCGAATCAATGTGTCATAAAGATGAATCATTCAGGCTGTGTTGATTATTAATAGAATCGTTTAGTTTAACATCCCTGACCAACACTCTACCAGTCCTACGCTTTAGATTAAACACTACTCTAACAACTCATTCATCAGATCAAAGTCTGTTTGTTGCTTAAACGTCAGGTACCAGTTACGTAGCACCTCCTACCTAACTGGTGACGAATCAACTCGAATCGACTCGTGTCTGAACTGAATGTTTGGACAGAATGTTCCTTTCAAGTGTGCTTCACCTGGAGGATTTCCTACAATATATCCTACACTTCCCATGATCCTGTGCATGAGCCACAGAATGCTGTGTGGACAAATGCGTTGTCTGTACTTATTTTTGCCTTTGATTAGTAATGAGAATCTTTGTGTAGCCACAGATTCTCCGAATATTTGACAGTGTGATTTCAAATCACCGTCATCTCAGCTAAAACTAATCTCAAGCCATGAGCAGACAACACAGAAATGTGGCTCGTCACTTATTACCACTTCCTGTTTAGGGCCCGCCCACTTGTTTGATGGACATCTACAAACATCCCACTGCTCAGGCTGTACTTTGTATTTTGTAATTCAGCCCTTGCGATTGGGTTAAAAAAAATAAAAAAGATCTCCAGAGTCCTATTTCCATTTTAATTCTCCTAAATATACAGGCCGAGAAGTGACCGAGACTCATTTCCCGGCTGATTGTAATGTCATGGGCGAGTCTGATTGTGGGTTAGAGGACCGGCAAGGACCGGTGGCAAGGGAAGGGAAAGGAAAGAAAGAGGTGCATCCCACAAATCAGAGCATCCTACAGTGGAGTGGAGTATACAGCACTGTAATGTTTAAACATTAAAACACTATATTTGGAAAAAGAACACTTTCATTACTAAACTTAAATGACTCAAAAAACGTACCAAAAAAAAAAAAAAAATCTGTTCTTTCATTCTGCCTCAAACTGTGGCTCATCGTTCAGACGCTAAACAGATGGTGCTTTCTATTTAGCAGCATGCGACTTCAAACCCAGGGAGACAGACAGCGTTTAGACCCACACAAACACACCATGTCAGTCTGCAGGAAAACACACATCCTTTATAAAGCGTGGCGATGGAAAAATGTGCGGGGAAGAAAAAGAGAAAGGACCTGAATGTTCCAGTACGAATAAAGGAAAGCTGATACCAGGTCTGTTGTGATGATAAAGTGCGCACCTTTGATTTTTTCCCCCAGCTGGCTGCATTCGTGCTCGGAGTAGTGAACGATGGGAGGTGGGGACGGCGGGCGCAGACGGTCCTCCTCTATCCTGCGCCGGTGTCTTTCTTCTCTCGCCAGCATGCGCTGCCGGCACTCCCACTCGTACAGGTCGTCTCTGGCCTGAGCGTAGTCCACGTGGAGCCGGCCCGTGTCCTTCTTATCCGTGCTGGAGCCGAGACGGATCCGGTAACCTGTGCAGAAGAGCGAGATCAGAAAATCAACAGGTTTCCTATTAGATGCGAAAGCTCGATGCCAGTCAATGCTACAATGCCAGCTGCTCAGCGGAGGAATAACACACACGAGCAGACAGTATAATGAGTGTAAAAGGCACACTTCCTGAAACTTTTAATAGCTCCTGTTGACAGGCCTGGAGCCAACAGAAAATGGGATTTAATTGGTCCAGACGGTTTCGGCTGTTTATCACAGTATTTGGTCCTCGTCCCGTCCAGACGGTGCGGAATCAACGCCACCTTCTTCGCCATTGTCTCGGGCAACACTCCTGACCAGCTCAAACGTCTCCGAAAATGAATCGATGAAGCCAAACAAATGTTTGTTTTAAAAAAAAAACAAAAAAACAAAAAAAAACCTTCATAATCAGCATTATGAAAAATAAAAAAAAACCCCCGAGTGTGACAAGCTAGTGATGAATTAATTTGACACTGAAAATGAAGTGTGAAATTTCTCCTTACAACGCTCCAGCACATCTTATAAATGTCCATAAACAATAAATAAACACTTCTTATCTAAAAAAAAAAAGAAAAAAAAGTGTGTGTTTATTCCGTAAAGAGCACCTGCAGGGGGAAATGCTGTGTTTATCCGGCTGTGTCCTTTGTGCTATAAATTTATGCCAGTGTTTACTCTGTTCTTCGCTCTGCCACAACCACAGCTTCATGACTGCAGGGAAAAATCCTCCTGTGCACACGCACACACACACACACACACACACACGATACTTCTCCCTTCAGACACCTTGTATTCACACTTTACTCCTCCTATGTTTGCAGGTCTGCAGTGAAACCATGCTAAGTTGTTAATTATTCGTGAAATTGAAAAAGACAAAAGAAATTCGTCCAAGAGGAAAAAATCACGCAGATGACCCGTCTAAACCAGAGCTGCCAAAATAAATTCCAATTTAGTAGCCTAACACAAGTCTGACAAAAGTTGCCTTTCACAGCTATTTTGGATGAATGATCCATTGTTTATTTCACATAATCTATTGGGAATATATAGCACACATCAGAGAGTTTACAAACACCCTAGTGCGGAGGCGGAGGCGGGATCGAGCCTGCCTGTGGACCGACAGCGAAGCTGTGGGATGTAAGTGGAAAGGAGTGACACCTGTGATGAATTAATGGTAATGATTGTGTGCACTGCGCTCTGTTACAGTGATTGGCCGAAGGTATAAATGCAAGAGAGAGAGAGAGAGAGAGAGAGAGGGTCGAGAGGGTGAGACAGC
This sequence comes from Notoglanidium macrostoma, assembly GCA_030068235.1. Classification (NCBI taxonomy): domain Eukaryota; kingdom Metazoa; phylum Chordata; class Actinopteri; order Siluriformes; family Auchenoglanididae; genus Notoglanidium; species Notoglanidium macrostoma. The sequence goes on from JAQQZR010000012.1 coordinate 5,085,291, forward strand.
CAGGAACCAGCACAGAGTGCTGTGTGTTTACCCGTTTGTGTGTGATCAAAGTGTGCGTGTGTTATTAAAGTTTGTGTCCCCCAGTGCGAGACTGGAAAATAAAGAGGAAAGCCACGCTAAAAAAGAGAAACTGGAAAAAAAAACTAACAAAAAAACCCACCGGTGAGTTAACCTGTCTGTCTAAGCCTTGGACAGTCACTCCTAGGTAGTGAGCATATATAGTGTACAGGAGGATTTTTTGGATTCTGCCTAGCTGGCTGGTTTAGGCTTAAATATACTGTAGGTGCCAACATTTGTGCACGTAGAGAAACAAAACTAAACAAAGAAACTAGCTTATGTCGTGGATGAGACGTTTCCGTGCCTTGCGCGTTTACTGAGCACATAGCGTAGTCCCGCCCCCTTATTTTCTACTGGCTGACAAAGCCATGGTTTGTGATGCTAGAGTTCACCTAGAATACGATTGGTGCAAATAAATAAATGCTGGTAGAAGTGAGTGTGTCGTGACCTGTATCCTTTCCCCTTCAGAGACAAATGAAACGTGACGGATTCACGTGTGTATCCGATGTGGATCAAAATAGTGAAAATCTAAAACGTAGCCTTCGTCCTACGGTTGTGATATTGCGAGTTCCATTCTCAACGATGCCACAGCTGTCCAGCTGGAGGTCAACAGACTGTTCCTGCTCTCAGGGTGGGAGGGGCATGTTCTAGCTTTCCTGTCAATCACAGTGACGCTAGCCAATCGCTGGTGAGCTCATGTATGCAGAAGAGGGCAGATAGCGATTTCCTCCATGTGTGCGACGAAGCACAAAGATGCTGCTGGTTGGGTTCACGTGTCTCAGACTAAGTGTGTGTTCACCCTGATGTCCTCTTTTGTGTGAGCAAGACAATTGCTGATTGGTGGGAAATGGCACGACCAAATTGCGGAGGGAAAAAAAAATCTAAAAACTTTAAAGTTCAGGATAAATTCACAATGATACTGATATATTATTTCGTGCTTAAAAAAGGTGTCACTCATATGTGATGGAAAGACATATTGCAGCACTCCTGCTAATGTTTACTCTCTGCCAGTACAAATGTAGAGTTCAATGTGTTTAAATACTAACGGTGATTTTAAAGCGATTTGACAGATACAAAGCTGTGCCCGAATAACTGCACACGAACATCCTCGGAGTTCATTCTTCATGTAGAACAAGGAAAAAAGCAGAAAGCAAAAGGCCTCATAAAAGACACCAGTGATATATGCCTTTGTTTATGGGCCGGATTGTGCACCTGGAGCACAGAGACAGCTTTTTCGTTTCTTCCTAGACTGGGAAGAAAGAGAGCGTGGTGGCAGATTGGCCGTGCCCACGGAAATGAGACGGGTCTTCGCACTTTATTCTGGCGTCTGCCCCTATGCTTTATAGCCCCCAGACGTCACTAAATATTTTATACGGTGTGTTCTGCGTCTGAAATGAGTGCCTTTATTTATGGAAAGGCCTGCAGAGCTCCATCACGGGGCCACGTGATGTATGACGTACGGCTCTGGTCTCACAATAGAGCCGCGTTCGCCTGAGACCACTTAGAGACTTAGAGATGTGTAAATAATGCAACCGGCATTACTGAACTTTAAATGTGCTTCATCTCTCTCTCGCACACACACACAAACACATATATATACACACACACACTCTATATACAGCAAAAGTTAGCATACAAACATCAGTTTAAAATTTAAGACCACTGTACAATGAGCAGATGAAGCAGTATAACAAACGAGCGAACGCAGGCCATGCAGCAGTGCCATTTGTGTGTCATTTGTATTCAGCACATAGGTGGTGCAATCTATTTTCCTATGTGTGTGTGTCTTCTCGTTGACCTCTGGTGTCATGAGCACTTGGGCAACTGTGAGTGTTGGCCTCCTCCCCCTCTTCACCACCCATGAGAGATGGAGCAAAGTCCCTCCTCCCTCGTTAAATCCCCATCAATCCATCAAGCCAAGCCTAGCCGCGGGCTTACAGACACGCTCGCCTCGTATCCATTAGGCGAAAGGTTAAGTGAAATGATTCCGAATCGTACTTATGTAAATCCCGAGTCGGAATCTAAGTCGACGGGAGAAACAAATATACATTAGAGCGGTTTTGGGACATACCTCCCCATCAACTCTGCGAAGTGCTCCAGGATTTATGGTACGACGTAAAAAAGCACGAACAAATCAATAAGTGTGAATGTAAATGCCAACAACGTACACTCTGTGTGAGGGGGGGTAAAAAAAAAAAAAAAAAAAACCACGGCTCTGGAGAAATAAAGGTAGTAAGTGGAGAGAGAGAAAAACCCATTTGTGGGTGCGTACCAGACAGGAAAAGTGCCTTGTCCACTGTGTGCTCCTCAGCGAAGCGAATGTGGCAGAAGTTCTTCTTGCTCTTACGGATGGCGCTGATGGCGCCGCACTGCTCGAACACTTCTGATATGATCTGCTCGGTGGCGTTTTCAGGCAGACCCCCTACAAACACCGTCTTACAGCCCGGGGGTCTCTCACGCGTGGCTGGAGGAGGCAGGTCTGTGGAACACACGACAGAGCACACTTATCACTCATCAATTCAACGGAACATCTGGATTCAAATGTCACCGAAGGCCCAGATGATGAATGGAAGACTTTAGAATTACATCATATTGATCATACTGACTGTTCTGTTACAGGAAGCAAAAAAGACTTATTTTGCTACATGGTCACCAAGAAGCGACGCAACCAGCTGCCGCTCGAATCAAGTTGAAATCTTGGATAAACAGAATTAGATGGGACCACTGGGCTGGCGGTGAGTAATCGATGGAACATAGCACATGCTGAGTGTTTTGGAGAATGGCTTGAGGCTGAATATCTGAAACTGGTTAAACTCACAACATCCACTTCTGAGACACAGCCTCGCGCAGGTCTTAGTCTAGTGAGTTGACCGCAGTGTGCTGTGATAAAATCAGCGGCTCCTAATCATGCCCTCTTCTCGAACACTTACTTTCACTCTTAAAGGGATTTACAATGAGCTTGCCTACACTGGAAGTGCAGAGTACTGCTGGGTAGGAATACAGCTAGTCCAGGCCTAGGGAGATTTCAATTCTGATAACCAAAGTCATTTTTTTCCAAACCGTCATGGTGGCCAAACATCGGTAGACCAAAATAGCATACTGCAATTATATTGCTAAAAAATGTCCAACTGTCATGCAGGTAAGTGGATTGGCTATGCTAAATCGCCCCTAGGCAATGTGTATGTATGGGAGTTGTCACTGTGGAAAACTAATCAACACCTGTTCTGTTACAGCCGAGCAAAATTGACTATAATAAAGTACTGCATAGTACACAAAACATTTGAAGCTTGAAGTTTCACAAAGCAGGAAGCAAACTGCTTTCCATTTCATCGCCTCTACACTTCTTATAGAAAGGTCAGAATTCCCCAGAAAAGCTCAGAGCAGTGTTGTACAGCAGGTAAAAGATGTACATTAGTTACCATAGAGACAGGAAGACTAATCATAGCTATCACAGACCATGCTATTTTAAACTCTATGACTAGCAATTAAAAGTAAGGAAATGAAATACATGAATCATTAGTCAAAAGTAGGGGATATCATGTGAGATCAGAGACATATTAATAACCAAGACTTGCCTGGTGTTTATCGCAGACAACCGTCTGAATGTGTGTGTTAAGCAAACGTATTGGGCTTTAATTGCAACTGGAGGTGCATTTCCTCTGGAAAATGAGAGTACGATTGCTGCATGATGCAAAAAAAAGAAAAAAACCCAAAACAAAACAAAAAAAAAAGGCCAAGTGTGACTCATGACGGATGGATGTGTGAGGTGGGTGAGCGGGTCGCGAAGTTTGGTGGCTCACGGATGAAGGCTTTGATTCCGAAACTCCGTTCATTTGAACGTCGGAAAATAGCTCCAGGAAAATGAGAGAAGGAGCGCGTCTTTCCAAAAGCTGTATACAAGCACGGTGTACTGGCACAGGAAGGACGAGTTGAAGTTGCGGGTCGGTATCATGAAAACCGATGGAGAAGAAGCAGGATAAATAAAGTGATCGGACCGATAACGATAGTGTGATCGTTAGTTAGCGATCATGCCGGAAAAGGATAAAAGTCCAGTGAGTCCGATCGTTCAGTCCTTTTGCTGGATTTCACCAGCATCAGCCGTCACTGCCATTCAAACCTGTGAAGAGTAGGCCGATGAATATAATTTTCTCTCGCAACTGGCGCAGAAGAAAACGTCCTGAAAATGTTGGGGGTCCAAGCATCCAAGTTGGGGTCCGAGTGACCAAGCCAGCTCTCTGGGTGGGAAGGATGATCAGAATGATACTACGCAAATACGGGCATCTCGGAGCTCATGCGTGCAAAACGAAGGCAGATAGCATGATGGAGAACCGCGTTGTAATTAACTGAACACATGGAGGATTGTAAGACTGCACCTCGTATGTGAAATGCCTTTAATCAGACAGCTCCAGCATAGGGTTTATTACAAGTGCCTAAGTGAACCAGGTGTTTGAGAAAGGGGGCAATGCAGTTCACGGTGCCGAGGGTTAACACCGTGTTAAGTTACCCTGACGCAGTATGAGCGCTGCCCCGCTGCCCACTCAGTGTGTGTGCGTCCACATGCTCTGGCTCCAAGCCACTCGCTGGAAATAGATGAGTCTTTGTCGCCCCCCCGCATGCACAGCTGCACACACACCATCCATCATCAGCTAGATTATCCTAATTCCTGTTTATTGCTGCATCTCTCTTAATGATGAAGCCCCTGCCTACCTGATACTTCAGCTAAGGTCAGCTGCTGTCTCATGAAAACGGACCGGCGTTATAAAGCACTGCCTTTTATCTCCTAACATGAAATCGGGTGGTAAACACAGCCGTAGCGTTATCAAAGGGCAGCTTCGCCGTGCACATGACCAAATGCCAACTCTTCACCTATTAATATGACGAAGCCCAATAACTCGACGGCGGAGACGACTGGCGTGATAAACGGAAAGGTCAGATTCTGATTGTGGATTTAACACAAAAGGGTGTGATATTTCTGATTCGCGTCGGCTCGAAAAGATTCGTTAACAAGACGTTCTACTCTGTTGACTCAAACTAACATTTACGCGAGCAGCGTCAAGAACTCTCAGGATAAAGACCGGGTGAAACGTCTGGAGTGGGGCCATGCTTCTCCAGCACAGGAATTAAAATCCGTTGCCTAAAATATTGTAGATAAATACACAGTCAACGACAGTAGCATATCTTTCATATCATTTGTTTCTTGGAGCCTTGCATAAATCGGTGCGGGATCCGTTCCGACAGCGTGATGAGCGAGAAACGCGAGGACTATTTATTCGATAACCGCACCGCATCTTGTGCACGCAATAAAATCTACGCTCATTATTTCTTGACTCGGCGCTCCGACACCGAACCCGGGGTCCGGATGCGGCGTTATCACCACGCCGCTGAGCACGGTTCTCTGAACGCTGACTGAAGATGACACTCGGGAAGCCGGGATGGAAAGCACGCTGACAGAGACGCTAACGCTAATCAGTCTGAATGATTGCACTGTCGCAGGTGCTCGAGTCGCAGGAAACACGCCGCACGGGGCCTCGGCACGGCGAGACCTCAGCCCTCGTGCACGCACAAACAAGCAGCCAAGCCTATTTTAAAGCAGGGACATGACAGCTCGCTCGGCGGAGATGACAGCCGACGCACACAGAGAAGAGTGAGAAACATGAGTGTGAGCTGAGTGATGGGGTGAGGCGACACACTCGCTCTTTAGAACACACACACACACACACACAAGAGCTGTACAGAGGTGCTTGAAAGTTTGTGAACCCTTCATAATCCTTGTTCTATATTTCTGCCTTAATAGACATCCTCCTCAGAAGTCCTAAAAGTACATAAAGAGAACCCGATTAAACAAATGAGACAAAAATATTATAGTTGGTCACTTATATATCAATGAAATTGATCCAGTATTACATATCTGTGTGGCAAAAGTATATGCACCTCTAGGGTTAGCAGTTAATTTGAAGGTGAAATCAGAGTCGAGTGAGTCGACGGGATGACAATCACGTATTCAAAAGCTTCTAAACCATCTCTGAAGAGTTCAGACTCCACCAATCTGCAGTCAGACTGGCTGACTTTGCTGCTCGCACGTAGGATAAAATGAATTTGCCGGCGCTCAGTTCTCTCAGACGGTACTTCATCACTGGTGGAGTGAGAGAAGGATGAAAGGTAAAAACTAAACTAAAAGCCGCACATCCTAACAAGCTCCGAACGTACGAAGCTCCTCTGTCGCTTCAGACCCTGGCCTGCACCAGCCCTCATGTTTTCCACTGCAAAAGACTGATAGAGTCGATGAGGTTCCATCGATAAAGCGCAGCCAGTCTGCTGTTGTTCAGCAGGTGGAGTTTTACGAAACGTGCTCAGAACAGCTACTGATTTGAAAACTTACTACTCGCATAATAAAACACCACTATAACAGTAACCTGAAAATAATCCCAGGGTCGATATTTAATTAATGTTGAAACAAACATATCATCAAGATTGTACAGGAAAATAACATACCCCAATCTGAGGCGCGATTCAGATCATCATACTAATCACGTAACGCGTTTCCCATCGTAAGTGACATCACGGTGTACCACAGCGTGGCTGAAATCTCGAATCCGATTGGTTAGAAGTTGTGAAATATTTTTGTATAAATTCATGGTTTGGACAGTAGTTCCGGAGAGATGGAGAGAGAGAAGGGGGGAAAGGAGATGCTGGTGAGGCCATAAGTGATAAAACTTACTAACTTGTCTTGCAGATGTTCAACATCATCAAACGGAACTATTAACTGTTAAAATATGCGACATGCTCATTAAAAAAATCAAACCGTAAAAGTCGACAGTATGTTAACGCAGATTTGCACAAATCGTATTTGACTTCACACGTATAACCGGGTCAGTAGTGGAAGGTGTGGTGATCGATTTCTTGCACCTGGTGTGACTGTTCTTATCGCTACAAAACACTTTTATATGAAAAGTCAATAGAACTTCTAATCTGTGACTTGACACAGTGAGACAGGATGTGGCAAGAACACGATTTTCCCTGAGTTTCTCAGGCTGTCTCTTTTTCAGCGACTTTTCACTCGTTTGCTCTCACCTCCAAAGTAATCCGTAATGTCGCAGAAACATAAATGAACTTGCACTATGGAGAAAAGCTAATGACCGTGTGCGTCATGCTTCCGTCGTCTTAGCATCTGTCACCACGACCTCACAGCCAGCACTGCAAACAACCACGAACTCCAAAAGCCAAAATTCACCGCCGGCCCACGACCCTGAATCCAGCACACACCTGTTTCCCATATACACACTCCCTGACACGACCCAGACTCACACACACACACACACACATTTGTCATGGAAAGCCTTTGATCTCTGTTACTCTTAGTCATATCCTTTGACACTCGGTCTCCTGACACATTGCTTGGTTTTAATTATGATTTTGGGTTTGCCATTGTCTGCTTGGCTGCCTTGTGATTTTCAACAAACTCTCTGCATCCAGCTCGTTGCTTCATTCTTCAACAGAACTGTCATAACCAATATTTGTTTATATCAGTGAAAAATTATTTTAATTCTCTAAATATTTATGGGCCTTGTGAACGGAACAGACATTCCATTACACTGTATACTGATACTGTGATCATTTGAAATTATCCCACAATATAAACATTTGTCCACACAGCCCACTATGACTATTAATATTAATAAATAAGGCATTAGCTAGGGCGGCACAGTGGTTAGCGCTGTTGCCTCACAGCAAGAAGGTTCAGGTTTGAGCCTGGCCGCCGAACGGGGCCTCTCTGGGCAGAGTTTCCCCCCTTCCCCATGCCGACCTTGGTTTCCTCAGGGTGCTCTGGTTTCCTCCGACAGCCACGCGGATTAGGTCAACTGACTACTCTAAATAACCCATAGGAGTGAATGTGAGTGTTAGTGATTGTTCGTCCCTGTGTTAGCCCAGTGTGTACCCCACCTCTCACCCGAGGTCAGCTGGGATTGGCTCCAGCTTCCCTGCAACCCTTAACGCATAAGCGGTATGGATAATGGAGTGAAGTCTTTCTACGCTCCTCGACAAAATCCCTCATTAAATAACATCACACGCATCCTCCGAGTCTTCCTCGGGAAGAGATTTGTTGTTCTCTTGCTCTAAAGTGTCAGCAAATCTTACATACAAATGCGGCACGGTGAATAAAAGTCACGTCGAGTGGATGCTTTAAATTTAATTCGAGTTAACGAGCTCAACGCCGTCGACGTGTCAGGCTTACTCCAATGACGCATCTACTTTTCCATATCAGCGGGGAGAGGAAGGGCCTGAGGTAGTGTCGCTCAGTTGCCATGACAACGACGGAGTCGTTTCGGTGATCGCCGTTAAAGTAAGACGTGTAGGGGGTTTAGAAGATTTTGCTTCTACATGTCATGCCAAATGTAGAGCCTGGGTATTGCTGTTTGTTTGAAGAGTGTCTGGAGATGATACACTCGCTAATCCAAACTCTGCGCACGCCTCAATCAGAGCTCTTTCCAACCCCCACGGAGCCGGTGACTAATTTCAAACAATTCCACATGCTTCAAAGTCTACCGGGTTCCGGTGCCGAGCGGCTGCTAATCCGGTGCATAGATATAGAAAAACACGCCATTACCCAATGTGTACGTAGTATTGGAAGGGGCCAGATTTAGTCATTGAATAAATTACTGTATTGCCTTCAAACATTGTAACTGGGAATCAGTGGTTCGAGAAAGAAGACAACTGCTTTCCTCTGAACACACAGCACCTAACTAAAAGCAGTACGAACTGGCGTGCGATTTCTGTATTTAATCCTTGTCTATGCAGACGATGAAGGCGCGACTTTGAATGTTTAACTAAATGCCGATGTGTTTTACGCAGAGCTGTCTTAAACTCTGTAATGGTTTGTAACGGCTTAAACTGGTGGAAACGCAGGCAGGGAGTTGAAGAGGTTCTCCAGGTTCTGCAGAAGCATCCGCACCAGCTATGTTTACACAGAGTGGAACTGGCAAACATGTGTGTCTGTGTGTGTGTGTGCATGCACTCGATAAAGTGCATCATATCACTCTCTCTGCATGAGCAGAACATCAGTAGGAAAACAGCAGGTGATCACTGCTGTCTGCTGAAAATCCACACATCAGCATGGCTTCCTACTTGCTGTGTATTGTCCTTGCTGAGAACAGGAAGCGCAGTGTATCTCGGCACGAGGCCTCTGAAGCCTGCCGTGATCACAAACAGCTCAAGCAGGCTTTCCCCAGGGTGCAACGGTGCATGAAACCGCCACTCTTTTTAGTTTTGGAATTTGTTCCAACACTCCATGCTCTGCTTTGATAATAACAGATGCATGTTTCCTCCTGACCCCCCCGTGCTGGACATACCGAAGCATCACCTTCCAGTTTGTAAGCTGGAAAAAAAAAAAAGCAGCCAGGCACAGGCAGGTTCAGGCAGTTGGATGTGTGTGTGTGTGTGTGTGCTGTGAGGCAGGTGAGGAAACAGACCAAATGGCAGTGCTTCTAGCTCGCAAAGGTTTTAAGAGACATGCTGAGTGACATAGCTCCCCTAGCTGCAAGCCAGACAGAAAGATGGAGAGAGGAAGCAAGACAGCTGGAAGACAGAGGAGAACGAGAGAGAGAGAGTGAATGAGAGAAAGTTCATTTTCAGGCTGTGGGTGAAAGGCAGCATGTGCAGCCTGAGCCCATAATGACAGCAGAGAAAAACCAGACGCAGACTTTCCGCTGTCCTTCACAGACGAAAACAGACAGCGAGAGCTCAGGCGCCGAGGGAATTATATTAGGGAAGCTAGTCAGGCCACACATGCTTTCAAACGCAAGATTTCAGAGAGGACAAAAAGCAGACAGGGACCCATTAAACTCAGCAGGGTGGAGAAGGACATTGGGATGGAAGTGATGCAGAACCTGGGAGAAGCGCAGAGAACGATCAGGGCGTGGGTGCTTTTAATCACGGTGGCTGTCACAGCAGAATCTTTGTTTTGACATTAAAGGGGCCGGCTCGCTCTTCCCAGAATCGAATTCCTTTTTGTTTTGGAAACACGTGACTGGTACCTGCTAGCTCTCTGTGCGAAACCTCCGCAAATTCACTGCTGGTGATCGCTTCTAAACCCATCTTGAACTTTTTCTTCATCTACCGGTCATACGTGGAAATGTTCATCTGTTCTTTTCTTCGCAGCCGCCTGTCAGACGGCCGAGGACAGTTCGGATCCATTACATACGGATTACCATGGATCAGTCGAAAAATGTAAAATATAAAATACCGACGCGTCGATTCTGGGAAGCGTGCGTCGGCCCCTTTAAAGCTTATACCTGAATCATTAGAACCATGGTTCTCAAAGGCTCTGGTAAGGACAACTGCTGTGTTTCAATTCTGTTACAGTGGTGGACATCATGACCCACCCACCATTTATCAACATTATTATAACTTAGGAGTGAGTGGAAAGTTCCAGATTAAAAGCACCAAATATCAAAGTTATTACTGTAAACTTCTTCCCCAAACTGCTGCCACAAAGTAGGAAGCACACAACTGTATACGATGTTCTTGTATTGTATTTTTCCAATTTCCTTCTCTGGAACGTAGAGGCCCATGAACATATGGTGTGACATGATGGGAGTGGAAGAACTCAAGTGGTTCCACTGAACATCTTTGGGATGAACTGGAACACTGACTGCACCCCAGGCCTCCTCGCCAGACCTCACTAATGCTCTTGTGGCTGAATGAGCACAAATCCCCCACAGCCACACTCAACAATCCAGCGGAAAGCCTTCCCTGAAGACTGTAGATTATTATAACAGCAAAAGGGGGACTAAATCTGGGATGGGATGTTCAAAAAGCACACATGGGTGCGATGGTCAGGTGTCCACAAACTTTGGCTGTATAGCGTATATTAGAACAACGAGCTTAATATTCGATCATATTGGATTATTATTATTATTATTATTATTATTATTATTATTAATTTTTTGCAGATAAAGGAGTCTCTGATTGTAAAAAGGATTGAGAAGGCCCGCTCTAGACCCAATCATTCAATGAACGCATTTACTGTTGTACAGCATCACGCACTACAAGATAGTGACAGTGAAAGTCACGATATCATGTTTGAGCAGCATTATTTCTAAAATTCGCCTAATGATGATAATTTCATCAAAATCAAATTCAAAATCTGCCTCGTAAAACCATCACAAATAAACTGTAGTATTTATATATTGAATGTAACATTTTAACGAGCCAACACAATATTAAACCATGTAGTTTTCCCAAACCATAATGGTCTTAAAATAATCTCAAGACGACCAAGCTTACTCACTAATGCACAATGAGACCAGTTTCATCCTACATGAGAATGTAAAAGACTATGCATTTCCTCTTTGGCCAAAAAAAACAAAACAAAACAAACCTCTAGATAACCAAATTGGGCCGCAAAACATTGAAAAATAAAAATGAATGTAATATTTATATAGCGAGAGATTAAGAGGCACCTATATCGCGAATGTTCAAATAAATGTATTTTGCTACAATATTTTAATATAAAATTTTTTTTTTTTTTTTTTTTTTTTTTTTTAAGTATTGCTCAGTTCTACAAGCTTCGGTATGAGACGGAAAAGGAAATAATCCAGGCTGTGGTTTGGAAACTTCCACCACAAACAGCACTCAGGACTTTGTTATTGAGACTGAAGGATTTTCTAAGTGCTCCTAACAAATGAAGGAGAAAGAAGAAGAAAAAAAAAAAAAAAAAAGGGCTGCGCTCAACCACTGCTTTTCCTCCAACCTGCAATGCAGCTATGGATTTCCTGTACCTAAACAAACCCAACAGTGCCGAGGGCCCAGGGCACGGCACGCCGGGCCGCACGTGTCCTTCACTGTCCCGTGGTCAAGGTCATATGGAGGACAAGGCTTCTTCTCTGAGATGGCAAAGAAAAAAAAAAAATCAGGACTCTAAAGATGTGCAGTGGAAGACTGTCAGCCTTTGTGCGGTGAGGCATATGTCAGGTTTCGTGTGAGCAGCATCCACTAGAGTCTGCGCTGCTTTCATCAGTTTCCCACCTGCATCTCGGTCTACAGCTAGCATAAAAAAAGCTGAAAGCCCTCATATTGGCAGCCATTACATAAACCTGACCTAAAAACGATAGCTTTCTTCTCTCTCCTCAGCTTGCCACAACATAGCATCAGTTACTCAAACGTGTCTGCAAGATTCAAAAAACAGCCATGTAGCTTTGCACTGCTCAATCTTCAGTTTACAAAGATCCTTTCCCAGCGGTTCTGCAGAGGAATCTGAGCGTCTGTGTACGCCACGCTTCTGCAACGTGTCTGTGTGCAAACTACGGTGCATTACAAACAGGAGCCAATTTATTATTTAATATGCAACACATTACTCTTTTCACATGCTATTTCCAATTTATTAAATCATTAAAGACTTGATGCACATTCAGCATCCAACTACACTTTAAAACGTTTTTTTGTTCCTTTGGTTGAACCCTTAAAAGCTTTATGCAGATCATTACAGTCAAGTATTTTCCAAACTCATCTACAATCATAACTACCTCATCTGGGGATAATACTGTACACGTAAGTATTACACCATACTGCAGAACTGCAACACAATACTCTACTTCTTTACTATTTCTATCTATGCCATGCATAGATTTCTCTATTTTATTTCATTTTGATATACTTTACTTTACAATATTTATTGACTCTATCTTATTTGATATTTCTCGTATTCGTGGTTTATTTATTTATGCACTTTTGCCTTGTCTTTTATGTGTGCTAATGAGGAATAGCCTAAGCGTACTTCTGTTAGAATACGTCCCTGTAGTACACTCTGCGCGCTATGCACGTACTTGAGTAGCGCGTGAATTTCAACACGGTCATGGTGTCTCAAATTGAATACTGCAAGTTGTGCATTTCCCGGAAATGACGATCGCGACGTTAGTATGCTTGTTGCATAAACAGCTAAAAAATATCTTCCGGCTTCTCTTGCTCACCTCTTTAACGCGTTTTAAATTTTCCTCGCGTGTGTGCGTAGATATTTCACGCGACGTGGAATTTGCGTTGCTGTCGGTGTTGACACATACCCTCCTCCAACTGGCTGAAAATTGGTTGGTGGTCAGTCCGCTTCGGCTACATGACCAAGACGGCGACCGTTGAGGGTGGGAAGTGTGCAGCGCTGCACACTCAACATATTGGCCGTTTTAAGTACACCATCTGGGTACTATTAGTGCACTGCATGATGACATGCTTCTCAGTGTGAACGCACTTATGCACTCAGAATAGCAAGTGTAAGAACACAAGTACATGTATTGAGATGTCTTATCTCATCTTAGCTTAGCTTATTTGAAAAGGTTCCTAGTTTTTTTTGGAAACCCAATGAATCCTAAAAGAACCCTTCTTCCTAAGAGCACATATGCATGAACTGGGTTACACAATGGTTTTGGAGTGTTTTGGGACGGGTTCACTGGATAATTATGGGGTTTCTGCCTACTGAAATGAATCTTTTCTTGATAGAAACTCTGACCTCAATAACAACATTCTGAAAACATTAAGTAACTTTTAGGTTGAGGGACTCTTTAAAAGCTCCATTACAATAACGCCTTTTCCCATCAGAAAGGGTTCCACATTTTAAGAACACTTAATTATCCAATGAATCCTGAACGCATGAGAGAACCCTTTAATTCGAGAACCCTACACAGAATGTTTACAACAAAGGAGCTTTCTCTAGAGTAGAACTCTTCTTCTTTTTTTTTGTTTTATTACGCAACTGCGTGTTACAAAATCCATAACATTTGTAATTATATCCTATTAACACCTAGAACCAGTAACAATTTGAAGTTAGATTACTAAGAATTTAGCCAAGCTGTCTTGGAACTTGGCACACACCTAAGCGGTTCTTTGAATGTTCGTTAAAGCTTCTCAGCCTCCTAAAAATGGTTCTACTTGGAAATATTTCTAACAGAGAAAGACCCTTGTAAGAACCTTTAAATGTTCCTTCAGAGTAGTAACCAAGAACCCCTACGGGTTGTAAACTTTGTCAAAGAAGAGTGTGCTAGGATTTATTTAGTGCATCTGATAGGAAAGTTTGTTATGTGAGTGGGGAATATCAGGGGCACTAAGAGTTTCCACAAGAGGGGAAAAGTTGCTTCTTACTACAATCTTTCATCTACAGCATTTGTGGTGAACTTACTTACCTACTACAAAAGAAAGCTCCTGGTTGTATAGACCATTCTAGAGCAGCAGTGTACGCATGGGCATGGCATAGTTCTGTTTACCTCATGCCATGAATGTAACTAGCAAGGCTGGACTGGATGAGATAATGCATCTCATCAGGTCCATGATGACATCCAGTTGCTTTTGCACAGTTCTTGAGCATACGGATGAATGGTGTCCATTCTCATACCTCAATGCCCAATGCGAGGGCTACATGAAAGGTCTCAAGGACATGGACCAGTTCAGGTAATTAGCTAATCCTCTGAATCTCTTCTGCAGTGTAGCATATCTTACATGCCACAGAGGATTCTCAGGACTTTTAATTACAGCCCGGTCTTCACCTCAACATCCCCCAGCCTGCTTTAGACCTTCTTATTTCTCTTGTCTATATCTATCATGGAGATCCATGAAAGAACTAAACCAGGCAAGTGAAACAGGGGAGAAAGAGAGAGATGGGGATTTTCACCTTTGTACGAAACCACTTCTCAGTAATCAATCACTCCACCCATGTGAGTGGCAGGTGGCTTTCTCAACAGTCAGACCTATTGGCGTGCTCCTCTAGGGCGAGGTATATCACCTGTCAGAATCCTAATGTCAGGTCAATACAGCCTGCAGAGCCTCACTGCAATGGCAGAGTAATTTTGAGCAAAACCTTAATGACCAGCTGTTTGTCTGGTCAGGCATTCCAGACAGCATCGGCAAGTCAATAGAGTGCTTTAAAATGCATGAGGACTGAAAATAATGCATATCGATGCATGAATGCTAACTGGGCTGCGAGATGTAAATTGTGAAACAGGATCTTAAAGGATGCTGCATTTGAGACAGACTCACTGGGGTTGGGGGGAAACAAGGTGCAGCTCTTGCAGTGGATGATCTCCTTCACAATCGGCAGGTCTTGAGAAATAGGAGGGGGCACGATGCCTAAGCCGGGCATCATCGGATTCATCGGAGCAATACCCGTCATCATGCCGAGGCTGGGGTCAAAATCTGCAGGGAAAAACAAAGTACAGGTAAGGGAGGTGTTCAGGAAGACTTGCAGTATTCCTCATTGATGCATGGATTGTAAAAGACTTTGAATGCAAATGAGAATTCAGTGCTAACTGCACTACATGTTCAAAAACAGGACTGGACAGTGTATAACGTGATCCATAGAGAGATGTCTACATTGGCGAGATAGCTAACTCTTACCTGCGACATACTGCTGACATACACAAACCTGAATAATAATAATAATAATAATCTGAAGAAATATATCGAATCTGGCTCATTCACTTTCATTGGCTTTAAGAGCGCGATCAGATTTGTCATGTTGTGCGAAGAAAGCCATGTTTGTTCTCAATGGTGAGTCGGTGTCAATCACACAGCACAGTGACCACACTAACAGGGAAACTTTTTCTTAATTATTTTACTCAGCTGGCAGATGCTCCCCCACCCAAAGCAATTTACAATTGAGCCGAGCAGATGATCAAGGACCCAACTGGTTTCATTTCACATGTTTTTTTGCTATAGTACATGGCTCATCCTTGGTATTAAATGAAAGCAAAAAGATTTCAGCCTTATTTTTTTGGATATGGCCACACCCGCTCTCTACCAAGTTCTCTCTCTCACCTGTGGCGTGTGTTGAACATTAATGGTAATACGTGCAGACTGCCTCTTTTGTGCAGACCACTACATCGCCTTCAGTTCTTACAGCCAAAAGATGCCTCGGTGTGAAATATAGTACTTCATTTGCCTGTTTTGTAAGAGCCTGAAATGCTCAATTGAACAACTAACATTGTGTGACTAGACAAAGCACCTCATGTTCCATTGATTATTGCTTTCCAAGCTCCTAAACACAGCCTTTGTGCATTTGGTCACAAATGTGCCATGCAACAAACTATATACTGCAATTTAAACAGTCTCCAGATAGATGCTGTGAACAAAAATCAATGGCATTTCATTTCAAGTAATTTTTCTGTGCCTAGTCTGCTGTGGGAATCCACCCATTGCATCGTGAGTCACAGCTTCACCACCTCCACTAGATCTCAGGGAATAAAAAAAAAAAATACCAAAACCCAGCAGTAGTCCTTACAAATGAAAACAAAGTATACGATATTAGAAGTAAAGTTTGAGAAGTAAAATGTCGGTCAAAGTACCCTAGGGAAAGACGGGTTGAAATTGCATTTGCGCACATCCCATAAGAATGCATAAGACAAGACAAGGTGCCTTTAGATGATCCAGCACTTCCTGAGCAGACAGACGGCTTTAAATGAGCCTCAGCAGCCGTACGCGAACTGTATTAAATTACACACCTTAATCCATTGACAGGAAACCCCGTTAGAGGACAATGACGAGAACAGAGACGGCAACGCCAAACACTAAATGCATCACTGCTCTCTTACAAAAGATGGACTTGAAACGGACAGGGCCAGGCAGAAAAGACCAGACAGCACAGCCAGATTTAGACAGATGAAGGAAGTGCAGGTGGCAGCCGTCCTGTGCAATAGCACCATTAGCAGGTTTGGGATGGAAAGTATAGTATGATCAAATAGATGCTGGAGAGCAGAGTCACTCCGTCTGGCTTCCTGATTATATTAGTAAAGGCGTTTGCATCTCACACGCACTAATGGAGGAGGATGATAAGTCTCAGCCAAGACGTCCAGGTGATGACCTCTCTCCATGGAGCTCGGGTGAAGACAGCAGGACTGATAGCAGGCAAAGCAAAAGCACATGATGCTGCTGAGCTGTTGGTGTGAATGGCTCTGCTCTGCTCCCCTGTTCCTGCTTTAGCATAAAGAAATGCACCAGTATTGTATGTAAATGGATCATTATCACATACACCTGTACTATAACTAAGCACCTGTACTGATCCAGGGTACGAATGCACCAAACGGGGTATATGAGTGAGACCGAGACGGTGCAGCACATTATTTGGTCGAAACAAGTTATCACAATTGTCACAAGCTGCATTGTAGTCAGTGTCACATGACACTCCTATTGAGTATAATGGAAAACCCGGAAGGCTCAACGCGTTTGTCTCATCACGTCAAACCAAGACCAAAAAAAGACCTTGAACTTCCTCAACTGTTGTGACTGTTTTTAAGGTATACCCTTAACCTCGAGAAATGATGTCACTACCGTACAACCCCCAAAGAAACAAGCCTCAACTGGGTTACTGATAGCTATGGAATGGATTCGTGAACTTACTATGGTGTATCACAAACATTTTAAAGATATTATAGACACCTGACTATCACACTCATGTGTGGTTCTTCTCCAAACTGGTGCCACAAAGTTGGAAGCACACAATTGTAAAGGATGTCTTTGTATGATGTTGCATTACAATATGCCTTCACTGGAAGTAATAGGCCCAAACCTGTTCCAGCATGACAATGCCCCTGTGCACAAAGCAAGACATGGTTTGCCAAGGTTGGAGTGGAAGCCGACTGCACCCCAGGCTTCCTCACCCACCATAAGAGCTTGATCTCACTATTTCTTAAAAATCCCCACAGCCACGTCCCAAAATCTAGTGGAGAGCCTTCCTAGAAGAGTGGAGCTTATTATAACAGCGAAAGAGGACTAAATCTGGAATCTGGATGTTCAACTAGCACGTAAGGACGTGATGGTCAGGTGTCCAGAAACCTTTGGGCATATAGTGTATGTAAGAAGTAAAACAGGAAAGTAAACAATGTTGACGTGCTGTAACGCAGCCCATCGTGAAGCGGAGTTACCATTAATCCCGCTTGAGTACGTTTTGATTATTTCCCTATAACAGTATGCCTTTTATTAATGTTAGTCTATTTAGTGTTTTATTCCTCTTGCACCACAGCAAAGTGACAACATTTTTTTAAAGGACATATCATACCTTGTACTCACTTTAAAAGTTAATTCCAGTTATCACTTGTTATACACAGGAGCCTCCTGCTGAAAATGTGAAATCATTTGGACTGAGGTATAAACAGTTACATGCAACCTACACAATGTTCCTATAGCGCACCATGTTATATAAATTCACATTTCCTTCTCCTGTATTCATAAAGTTAAAAAAATGAGCAATTTAGAAAAAGCCCGTCACTAAATTGCCTGACAGTTAGGGAATGATTGAATGTGAAACAATACCGCCGTAATGCACACTCTTTGGAAAAATAAAGAATACAGCATGCACCTCTTACATATAATAAAGCCAAAAAAAAAAGGGGATTCAAATTGATGAGGGAGGAAGATTCGTGTCAGGTGGTGTCTGAGTTCATGCAAAGGGAACTGTGCGACAGTAGTTCCACCATGTCATGAGAATAGACGCTTTTTTTTGGCTTGTCGCTTAAATATTCTCTTCGCAAATGAGCTTAGCAAAAAGAGTACAAGGAAGGAGGGGCGTGCAGAGATAAGCTCGGAGTCGTGAGGTGTACCCAGACATGAAATCAGTACTCATACAATTGTAATGGTCTTTCATTTGCAAAGAAAGTAAACAAAAACAAGACTGGATGTATACACCACAGATGCAGATATTCTTCCTAATAAACAGACAACAGAAATCCTCTTGCAGGAGAAGCAGCTGGTTTCGCGAGCGGCGCATGCAGTCAATATATATGGCTGATTTGTTTACGGCTGAAAATAGAAATGTATTGTTTTCATCATATGTCTAGGATGTGTTCACGTCAAAGGTATATATACAGTACATTCGTGGTCTGAACTTAAAGTTTCAGAGTATTCCTTTTGAACAAAAGCAAGTTAGTTTTCTGCCTGTAACTTTGACATCATTTCATTTTTAAGTCAGGAGGCACCACTGATAATATTATAGAAGGTTACGATTCTCCATAATTGTTATTTATGGTTATAAATATCGTCGTCATTGCCCAATGTATCGCCTTTGTCCTGAAAGTGCTCAGGTGAACGGTGTTCTCTCCAACCGTTGGAGCAGGCATGCACAGTTTGGCTCTGGGGAGGACTGAAACAGTTCAGTGTTTCATGTAGTTCCTGTCAGACACTCTTCCAGCACTCAGTACTCCGGCAGTGCGATAGCAGGCACGGCATTGATGAATTATGGAACCCACTTCTGGCTAGAAACAATTAGAGAAATCAAGGTCTTGTTTGTAAATAAAAACAAAACAAAACAATCCATTAAAAATTAAGATGATATGCAGTCATGGCATGAAGGCCAATGACCTCAAAAAAAATAAAATAAAATAAACCTTTGGGATTTGATCAAACACAGGAGCCATGCTTCCCTTTGGTCTGGGAAACACTAATTATTTACCAGTTTGTGGATCCGGTAGAAACCCAGGTTGTATTTGCCAGACCTGCGTAACAATACTGCAAATATGCAGCTATGATTTACTGCTTTTGTTCCTCTAATAACCCAAACCAGAGTGGAGACAAGAGCAAGAGCTGCTTGCAAATCAGTGTAAAGCTCCACATCCTTTATTGAATAAAAGTTTTGCTGTCAAGAGCAGAGATTCTGTAGCTTTTATCTCAAATCCCAAACAGCCACACAGTCCCACTATCACTGAACACAAACAAAGTATACAACACTGCGTCACGCATAACCACAGAGTACAGCAAAGTCATTAAACAAGTGTTGATCTTTACATATTTCGCAGTCATAAATATGGTTATATATAATTCAGGGTCCTCCAATATTGACACAACCAGTCCAACATTTGAACACGCTACACTGAACTGAAATGTCTTAAATGCATTTCAGACTCATGAATAAAATTGATGCTTAATGCCCAGATTAAAGTATTTTTACTTCAAATGAAATTATTTCCCCAAACAAATAGTTTTCATTTAGGACTTCAGGAGACGTAGGAGCTCGGCCTGTTTGGGAAGTTATGGCCACGTCCCCGTTAATATGTTTTGGCTCTATATCAGAAACGATCCGTGTCCATACTGACATGCATGAAAACACATGTCCACTAGGCATGCATGTGCCTGTATAAACAGGAAGCAGACTGTCTACTCTGTAGTTGGTTGGCTAATTGCAGATCGCTCGAATAATAGCTCGTATCCTCAAAATGCTCCATTTTTTTGGCTAGGAAACTCTGGAGTAGTAGTATGGACGTCAGGCTTAAACATAGCATAAGTGATGCATTTGAAAACTAAAATGAATTAGTGTGGACGTTGCCTAGGTCTCCTGGGTGAATCTCTGTCATTAATTAAAAAATAATTATCTTGATTTAATGCTTTTCTTGGTTACTGCGTAGTTCTCGACGTTATTTCCAGTTGGTAATGTCTTCCTGCCTTATAAAAATTAAGACCATGGCAGTGTACATCTAAGGTCTTATATGATATAATAGCCCTAGAAGATGTATTCACTGTAGACATTATCCAGCCGTCAATTAAAAGTGCAATGCAGTGGCATTTAAGAGCTGAAACGGCTGGCAGCTTGTGCGCAGTATTAAAGAGGCTCCTCTGCTCTCCACTGATTTTCTGGGCAAACGTTTCCCCCAGCAGCAGTTCAAGTGAAGGGCATGGCTAACTCCCGAGAGCATGGTGGTTAGTCTCTAATGAGACACACACAGCTCCAACCCCCAGCCGCTACTCCACACGCCAAAATGTTAGAGAAATCTGCAGCCCAAGGCAGCGAGACTGGCCGTTCCACATCACAATCAAACCGAGGCGAGAACGCTGGCCTGGGAAAAGCTGGAGATTTTTCAATGCCAGGGGTGGAAAGCCAAAAACATCCTTGGAAACAGCTGTGATTTCATCATGTTGGGCTTTCTCATTTTTGCTAATATTGCAGCAATGCAATGAGAGCTACAGGGCATAATAGGCTGACAAAATGCAATATGGAGAAATGAAGGAAAATCCAACTCGAAAGGAGAAATTCAGCAGAAAACTATTGTTCAATATGTAATTTGCCATGTTACACTCTTTGCTATTCTCCAGCATGACATTTCTTAGCCTCAGCAATTTTACGGACATTACAGTGTTCAGATCGCTGCCATGTTTATATCCAACAACGGTTGTCCATTAGTTGTAATATGTAGCAGCGATCCTTTCTGTACCATTAACGCAAGATTCTGCATTAGATTCTGCTTTCTCATGTGAAATGGTAATCTTACTGAAAATTTACTTCCACCTCCAGAATGCAATAGCAAGAGAGGGTTTTCTAGAGACTAAGTACCCGTTTAACACATACTAATGTTTAAGTAAGAATTAACACATTACATGGCATGTTGTTATTGGAAAATAAACTGGGTGGTGTGGTGGGTCTGAGGTGAAGCAGGGTTTCTGTTGCCAAATGAAAGTTGACAATTTTCCTATAACAGCTACATTATGAAGTGGTTTATTCATTGTGCCGTTAATTTTTGCCATGTGTTTGTCGGGAGATTGGCAGCACTACACGTTCGACCAATTATCGTTCAGTGTCGTAAGGGAGGAGGTCAAGGAATTGCCAATCATGACTACAAAAGGAACGTCATGGAACACATCGTAGAGTTGGCAAACTAGGTGAGAAAATACCCAAAACTCTGACATGCTAGGATTTCCGTTGGAGGTCGCCACGGCCCAGGCGCCACATCACTGTTTTTTTGATTATGTCACACTGTACGGTCTTGACTTGACAAGTTTCTATTTATTAAAAGCAACACGTCACATTTTCATCTGCTCATAGGGACATTTAGTGATGTGGAACTGACATTATTGCAGCTACAAACAGTTACTAACAGCCTCTCAAAGCTAACAAGACAAAATACAGCTTGTTGCTGAGAAACCACGAAGTCTTCCATCATAAAGATTTAAAGAAACAGCTTTGTCATTACAAAATGCCGATACTACACTGTTTATAGCTTTATAGCAGATTATAACATTGCAACAAAGTGCATTCATGGGCAGCATGGTGGTGGAGTGGTTAGCAAGAAGGTCCTGGGTTTGAGCCTCAGGTCAACCGGGGTGTCTTTCTGTGTGGAGATGGCATGTTTTCCCCCTGAGTGTGTAGGTTTCCTCCAGGTACTCAGGTTTCCTTCCACAATCCAAAGACTAGGTCAATTGGCTACTGGTGTAAAGAGTCCCAGCCACTACGGTGCGCACGTTTATGTGGTTGTAGTGCTGGTCCCAAGCCTGGATAAATCGGGAGGGATGTGTCAGGAAGGGCATCCGGTGGAAATCCTGTGTCAAATCGACGAGCGGACGATGGATGATCTGCCGTGGTGACCCTGAGTAGGAGTAGCCGAAGGAAGATAAGTGCATTCACCTTCATAATTCATAGCGTATAACAGCTTGGGGAAAGAACTCACAGTGCACGAGTGGAAGCTGGACTTATACCGTTCTCTGTGCGTCTGATCGTCACCTATAGAAGCCTGATAGTCTTCATCTTCCTTTCCCATTGCCTTGAGGCTTTGATAGGTCCAATCAATTCTTTTGTCAGTCCCTGCATGTAATTGGATTGTAATCAAAATATAAACAGAAGCAAATGAATGGAATCATTGTGCTGAAAAGAGTCATCTATTTTCATTAGAGAGCTGGCTGGAAGGTGCAGCGTACAGTCTCATCTGCTCTGCCAATGACAATCCAGCCATATTCAGCACTATTGACTGTAAATGTCCCGCCATGTCTAATTCCATTATCCGAAGGAACGGGGTGCAAAATCGCTACATGCTTGTGCAAAGTATGCCCAGGTGGCTGCCTCAAATCCACACAAAACAGCCCTCATAATCATCAGCAAAGGACACCGATTCCCACAAGACTGCATGCTAATGCTGTCTGCTGAAATGACACGAGCCTCTGCGTTATTAGCAGACGTGCAGACAGACAGGCGGATTACTGTAATGTGTGTAAACTGGGCCGAGTAATAAACAGATTCTTAGTTTCAAACCTTGACGGAAATTAAACAGAGCTTGTCATCCATATGGTTGTAATGACACATTTCTATTTGCTGCCTGTTTAAAAAGAAAGGTAGAACAGATGCTCTTATGTAGCGCTAGTTATCCTGAAAGCAGGATAGTGTAGAGAAATGCAAATGATTGCATTCAGGCACTTAAAGTACAGAGGCGCATGAATAGCAGTACGTCCTCTACGCGGCTTGTTCCCTCACCTTTCCTTTCCGGAGAATCTAAAGAGAGGAGCTTTTAATAGAGTTACAGTTACTGAGTCTTATTTATATAGCTGGATAAAAAGTCAAAAGCCAATCCACTTGGCTTGAGCTATAGAGCTTTCTGAGCCGTGCTCTGTTCAACGGCAGCGCAGCTGAATCCTGCCTTAGAGAATTGGAGGAGGAATAAAAGCAAGGGCTAAAAAAGCTAAAACGCGCTTGCACTTAACGGATCAGTCAGACCGAGGTAGCTGTTTACTTGGGCAAAAAAACTGCAGCGCTCCTGATGGTGTTGGGAGGAGAAAGTGGAAAAGAGGCCTCGAGCACGTAGTGTGTGTGAGCTATTTATACACCTCCACATTCGAGCAGCACTTTTTTAGTGCTGCAGATTGGTAGTTGGCAAGCTGTGTTCTTCATATCTGTTACCTGTGTAACTTTTGTACATCTGGGAGTTTAAAAGCCATATCCACTAGAGGGCAGGTCAGAAGCAAAACATACCTCCAGCACTACAATTCCTTCTTTGATTTTCACGTCCGCTGACTTTGCACTAGATAAACAATGAAGAAGGTGGAAGGTGAGGAGGCTGTGATATGTGTCTCTAGATATAGAGAACACCATTGTAGATGGTCAATCAGCCAATTAAACCTGATCATTACGCTCTAATTTCTCCCAAAATTACACTAATGTTCAGTTTGTAGGCACAAATGATAATTTCAACCAACCCTGGGTCGTTCTTGAGGAACCTTAATTTTTAGCTCTCGCTGCATTAACCATGGACTGTATTTTTCTCTTTCAACTGACAGTAAATAGACACTAAATACAATATTTGTATTGTATTTGTAACAATACAGTACAATGTAAATACAATTTTCATCCATCCGTTGTCTATACCGCTTTATCCGTCTGGGTCGCGGGGAAGCTGGAGCCAATCCCAGCATCTTGGGGCGAGAGGCGGGGTACA
>JAQQZR010000012.1:5109602-5127120 GCA_030068235.1 Notoglanidium macrostoma
ATGTCTTTGGACTGTGGGAGGAAACCGGAGCACCCGGAGGAAACCCACGAATGCACGGGGAGAACATGCAAACTCCAGACAGAAAGGCACCCTGGGTGACCCGGAGATCGAACCCAGGACCTTCTTGCTGTGAGGCGACAGTGCTAACCACCGCACCACCGTGCCGCCTAAATACAATTTTTTTATTCGAAAAACACAATTGTGAATGGTCTGTGTTTCCACTGAGTGATGTTATCAGATTAAAGCTGGGTTTTCTCCTCTCGTGGTAGTTATTCCCATTAAACATGGCGATGGATCTCCAAGGCCTGATAAATGCTGCCATGGGGAGTTTGATTGCATCCACCGTATGTCATGTGACTTAATTGCAAAAAATGTCTTTCAATTTCAATTTGTGCATCATGCTGCTTTACTGAATTACTTCCAAACCACCAGATGTGAGCGTAGAAACTTTTTTTCGCAGTCTTTGGGAGTTTTCACGTCTTTCCATTATTCGGTTTTTAGTTTGCGATTTCAAAGTGCGCAGTAAGCAGGTTAATGGAAACCCACCTAGTTACTAACATAAAGTATTATATAATACTCCCTTTTATAACTGTGTGCTATACTGTCAAACAGTGTAATCAGGAAACTCATTACGGTTTAATTTGATGTCTATTTAGTTGAAGTTATCAACTCTTCACAGATGGAGACTTGAGTATGAAAGTGTTCATAACAATTGCAATCCAAAGTCATCTACATGGTTTCTAAGTGTATATTTATGCTGTCCTTATGGGGACAGCCTCAACAGGAGCGAGGGGTTTCCAAGTGACGAGAACATCTTAATAGTTACACAGACCTACTAATGATCAACATGGCCACGAGTCCTACAACAAGCAGTTATAATAAAGCAAAGCAACCAGATTGCATTAAAGATTGGAGGTGTATATAATGTGTGTAGAACTTCTGGTGTGATGCGCATGCATACATCATGAGGGGCCGTTTAGGAAATATTTCAAACGTCTGTTACACAAACACATATGAAGCACATTCACATGAAACCTTCACACACATCCCTACTACTGAAAACCCACACACATACAGTATGTGTGAAATGCTCATATAGACACATGTGAAATAAACATTCACACACACACACACACACACACACACACACGGAACACCTGTATCTGTATGAGCATTTCATGTGTGTGTGTGTGTGTGTGTGTGTGTGTGTGTGTGTGACTGAGCATATCGTGTGTGTGTGTGACTGAGCCTTTCATGTGTGTGTGTGTGTGTGACTGAGCATTTCATGTGTGTGTGTGAATGAGCATATCGTGTGTGTGTGTGTGTGTTTGTGTGTGTGTGTGAATGAGCATTTCACATGTGTGTATGTGTGTGAGAATGAGAATTTCATGTGTGTGTGTGTGTGTGTGTATATGAGAGAGAGAGAATGAGCGTTTCATGTGTGTGTGTTTTACCTGTATCAGTATGAGCATTTCATGTATCTATATGTCTATATGTGTGTTTCAAATATGTGTGTGTGTGTGTTTTCATTAGTATGGGTGTGTGTGTGTGTGTGTGTGTGTGTGTGTGTGTGAAAGTTTTACATGTGAATGTGTACATGTTTCATATGTGTTTGTGTAACAAAAGTCTGAAATACTTCCTAAACGGCCCCTCATACATCATGAAGACACTCCAAACATACCGTGGATATAAAAAGTATAGACACCCCAGTTAATTTACTTTAACTAAGGGGTTAATTTATCCCCTTTAATGTGACCTGTAACCTGTACAATTCAACTGAAAAACAAACAAATCTGTTCAGGGAAATAAGGGGTCACATTAAAGGGGGGAAAAGTTTTGAAATGATTTATTGTGGTCTCATTTTTGTACATCGCAAACCTGGCATTATATCCACTGTATGTCTGCAAATCTAATCCTGTCTGAATCGTACTTGGGCCTTGATGTGTATTACAGCCTTAACTGGTCCGCTGCAGTGACGCAAAGAGCAACTGTGAAGAGTTTAAGGTGCAGTAGATGGAGTTCTGTTAGAAAATGGTGCTGCTTTATAACTGTGTAATTGTAAGTTAATGGTTTTTATAGCTGTAGTGCTGATGATTAAGCCTTGATTGGAATTTAAATCAACCACCCATACAAAACACGTACTAGGGATTTGCTAAAATGGAGGTTTTGCGTCTGGCTGATTGGATGGTACAGGTCTAAAGTTAAAATGTGATTATTCAGAAGCAGTAAAACGTGCTGATGCAGCAATGCAGAGGTGTGTATTAGAAGTAGTGAGAAGCGGTGGTTCTGGGCAGGGCAGGCTGGGAAAGTAGGGAGGCAACAGCTGTTTTCCCCTGTGTGATTAATGATGGAGGGAGCAATGCCAGACAGCAGCAACCCCTCCCTAACACACCTTCCTTCCACTCCAGCTGCCTACACAACGGGAAATCGGCTGAACTCCATCCAGAGAGCAAGTAGAGGACTAGCAGGGCAGAGGAAAGTCTACAGCACTAACAAAGAACCTGCTTCTGCTGCGCATAATTTTTCGACAAAAGGCAGCACGAAACAGATTAATCCAGATTAATGAGGATAATATGACGCGGTGGGACATTTGGATCTCCATCTTCATTCCTCAGCCCACTGAGAAGCAGGAAATCAGAGGAAACGGTATTCCCTGCGGAGGGGCTGATTGGAAGGCGAGGGTGAAATGAGATCTAGGGAAATAGGGCACATCAGCAGCACTTGCAGCTTCACTACACGGCTCACAGGACGACGCTTGATTCAAACACGCATTACCATTCCAGCCTTTCAAAAGCCAGAATATAACCTGCTTGGTAAAGGATATAATTTGCTCTCGAGCAGAGATCTTGCATTAAGTTGGAGTATCTTGCATGAAAGCGCCATACATATTAGCAGAAATTCAATATTGCAGGAAAAAAAGCGGCGGGTTTGGCTCGAATATGCACACAGTCCAGCCCTGCTGAAATATGCTCTTCTACTGTGGTGATGTATTGTATATGATGACATGTCAATACAAAGAAAATGAAAGGGATCGTTTATAAAGTGCATGAAGTGGCACTTCCAATGGGGTGCTTGGTGAAAATACATGGTATTAAGGAAAAATAAACACAAGATCGCACCCTGGACTACCATTTTTGGACCTTTAGTGTTTCATTTAGTCCATGTTGAAATTGCAGACCACTGTGGAACGCTCTTATTCGTGCTGCGTTTTCTGCACAAAGGAATTTTAGTGGAATTACACGGAAAGAGGCCGTGTGTTAATGCAAGCCAGAGTTGAAATCACAGGAAGAATGACTCAGCCATTTATCTAATACAAGCCAACAGTCTACATTCAAATGTTTAACACATTTATATAAAGCAACTCAATAAGAAAATACATAATCAACAGCCCTAACATCTAACCTAAATATAATATTCTAGCTCTTTCAAAAATCAATGGTTATGTGTCAGAAAGGTAGAATTACATGCAGGCAGTTAATCGTTTAAATGTGGAAAAAAAATAGGTTTGGAGATATTCCGAACTTGTTTTAATTGTATAATTTATCACTTCTGGGATGTTTTTTTTTTTTTTTAGACGGTATGTTCCGGTATTGGTCTTGCATTCATTTAATTAAACATTAATACAGAATTGTGCAAAAGTCTTGGCACATGCAAAGAAATGCTGTAAAGCAAAGACGGCTTCAAAAATAGTGAAATTAAAAATATTACAATATGCAGGAAAACAGTAATAAACTAAACAATGTCAATATTTGGCTATTTTCGTAAATAGTACTTTGATCAGGAAATGAGCTTTTAAGTTTTACTGAGCATCTTGGAGAATCTGCCTCAGTTCTTCTGGAGACTTTGGCTGGTACACTTGCTTCTTCTTTGTAGTAAAACCCAGGAGCCTTCATTAGGTTTTCTGAAAAGTGGTCTCTTACGTAATATGTTGCTTTCTTTACTGACATCGAAAGATTTTCAAATACAATTTTTTATTATAATTTTTTTTTGTTTGTTTTGGAAAAGCAATTCTCGGAAATCTAAAATGTTTTTGTACTGACGCAATAATGCAGATTTATTACAAAATCTGTACTAAAAAAACCTCTTTTGCACAGTGCTGTTTGCCCCAGCCCCCAGGGATGTGTCTTACACTACAGTCGTAGCTCGTTAGCAGCAAAATTGGTTTGTTGGTGTGTTTATGGCTTCCCACACTCTATTCCATTTCCCATTCATTTGAAAGTCGGAGCCTGAAGTATTTTTTGAAGGATGGAATGAAATCAAGAACAAGATTCAGCCTTTATAGACTTGTGGGGCTTCTCCATCAGTGACATCATAACTTCATTATATCAAGTAGTATAATCTTAACGTTTTAGCTATAAGCCTAGTCTTCAGACACATCGGCGATGTACTTCCTGTGTGTCTCTGTGACCATCCATTCCACTGGCGATTAGATAGATCACTAATGCTGCTTTCAAGTCTTCCCTAAAGGTTTGCGAGCATGAGTTTGGAAGTGGTGATTGTTACATGGTATGTGGTTTTTGGTAGAAAAATGGAAGGAGTGAGAAAAATATGGATGGCGTCAGGAAAAAGCGGATAGTGTAAGAAAAAATTGGACGGTGTGAGAGAAAATTTGGATGCGATGAGAAAAAACTGGATGGAGTGAGAAAAAAAATGAATGGCGTGAGAAACAAAATGGACGGCAGGAGAAAGAAATGGATGGCGTGAAAAAAAAAGTGGATGGGGTGAGGATAAATTGGATGGTGTGAGAAAAATGATGTGAGGAAAAAAATGGATGGCGGGAGAAAAAATCTGGATGGTGTGAGAAAAAAATGGATGGCGTGAGGGAAAAAAGTGGATGGCGTGAGGGAAAAAATGGATGGCGTGAGGAAAAAAATGGATGGCGTGAGGAAAAAAATGGATGGCGTGAGGAAAAAAATGGATGGCGTGAGGGAAAAAAGTGGATGGCGTGAGGAAAAAAGTGGATGGCGTGAGGAAAAAAGTGGATGGCGTGAGGAAAAAAGTGGATGGGGTAAGGATAAATTGGATGGTATGAGGAAAAAATGGATGGCGTGAGGAAAAAAATGAAAGGGATGAGAAAACTTTTTTGCTTTTAGTCATTTTAATGCGTCATCAAAGACAAGCAGTTCATTTTACCTTACTGAAAAACATTAAAGAACGGTTAACATGCAAAGTTTATGTCATTCCATCTACTGCACGTTACCGCCATATTGGCATCGTTATTGACTCACAAGGTTGAGGCTGATCGAGAAGCTCCTGTGTTGTAATTACGACCTTGCGATGGGGTTCATGTGCATTTGGCTCGTACGTACGATATCTCCGACAGGACCGGAGAAGTGACCGTGAAGTTTGTTTGGATTTGGTGGGGGTGGGGTTTATCTCGAATGCTATTGGCTGCTGTGTAAATCGATCACTCTGACTTCCTGTGTCTCAAGCAATTTCAAAGAAACTTGCCAGTTAGCCAAATGAAAAACATGTTATGCTTCGGTTATTAAACTAGTGCTGTAGAGTACAGCTAAGCAATTTCACAGACTGACGATTGGTCTTTCATTTCTGTTCTCAACTACAAAATGACTAAATATTAGTGATAAACCAGTTATTCCACCACCTCCGGTGTAACAGCACTTTTTTTCGGCAAATGTGAACTGTGTAAAACAGGCTGCGAGTGTGAGCGGTAAAGGTATGTCGATGACATCCAGGGTGTTGAGGCTAATCTTAGCAGAATAAAAAAGCTGACTGGTGCAGGATGCACCGCCTTGCTATAGCGTGTAATGGAATATACTGTATATGTGAAGCTTTTGGAGAAGGAGGACTGCTCACAGCTGTGTAGGCTTTAAGTCCCACCTCCATTGATGTAACTCATAGCAGTGCACCAGCTGATAAGTTCTGCCTGCCTCTCCATCTGTCTGAGCCGCCTCTCCTCTGAGTAATGCAGGAATGAGTAGTGCATTCACACTGTGCCACCATAAAGCAGCCAGCCAAAAAAGCCCTGAGACTAATTATCCACGCTGGCTGCATTGAGAGATCGGTGGGCTTCGAGTTCACACACAGATATCAGACACAACATGTTTCCTCCCTCAATGTGCCCATAAAGCTAACCAAAGCGCAATCTGAACGCCCATTAAGTGGTTTATTCTCGTTAATGGCCAACGTCAGCCGATAAAGTGCTTCCTCGGAGCAGAAAGAAGCAAAGAGTCAGTAAACAAACATGACCAAAAATTTGAACAAAAACATCTTGCTTGGATTACTAAAGCTACATCTATGCTTCCAATGCGGGTTGAATTCATTCACGACGCCAAGTGTTTGCTCGACGGGGACAGTTTCGTCTATCTTTATCAAACACGTCCATGTTTGGAACGCACTTCATTGCAAACGCAAACAAAACCAAGCGGGAATGGTTTTTTTCCAGTTCAATCAAAAAGCATTTGCTAAGAATTAGTGCTGTAGTTTACAGACTTGAGCCGTCTTCAGACTGTGAGATTTCAGCAGTCTTTTATGATTACTTGTCGCACTGTATGACACGGTCCCGGTAAAGTCTGGACTGAATTTTATAACGGACTGCGTGATCTTGAGCTCGCCATGACATGATTGACCTGCGGTGCAGAAAATGGGGTCGGATAAACAGAAACATTCTTTAAAGTACTTACTACTTCAGGTACTAAGGATATATTTTGTCAGCTAGCATTGTTTCTTTACACTTTGCCATTGCCACTAGTGAATTTGTAGCGGTCTCATAAGTTTTGTGTAATCCTGTGCTGTCCCCCGATTGGTGGCTTGGATCGTCGTAGCAGCGCTCACACTTTAAGACTTCAATCAAAGTTTTCTGACACTGCCAGAACTCTGTCGTCAACTGTTCATAATTGAGCGTCAATACTAATTTCCATCTAAAGATTTCTTCTACTATGTGCAAATGTTTTGATCTGTACAGTATAAAAGCAGCCATAGCCATGATTAGACCAGACATACCTGACATGAGAGGCTGTCCGGTCATGCCCATGGGCGCCATCCCTAGGTTGTTCATGGCAGTGGCCCAGGCGTTCGGGTCGGACATGGGCATTCCCAACGAGCTAGACTCCATTGCTATATTACGCAGACCCTCTGTACGGACAAGAAAAGAAAGAGGGAAAAAAAATAAAATCAAATCAGGATTCCAATCACTCTCGCTTCATTTCCACTACATTACCAAAATAATAAACATATTACAAAACTGCAGGCTAAATAAAAACTTTCTCAATATCATATCCTCCTTTGGGAAAGCCACCCGGCTCTACGGAGTATCGCTGCGTAGTCGGAATAGTAAAGTGAGCATGCAGACATACACAAAAATGAAAATGAATAATAATTGTGTGTGAAAACCTAACAAACAAATTACTATAGGAGAAGGAGCCTCCATTGTCATTTCTAGATACCAACGAGCAATCTACGCTCGGGCTGCTCTCATTTACATTCCTCTACATCCCTGCAAGGAGGGAAATGGACTCCATTATAAAAACATTTAATCTGCTATTGAAAGGGGAAAAATCCACACAGAATGCGAGCTCATCCAGAAGAGTAAGTATTGGCCTGCGAGCTGAGAGGTTAATGTTAATGTCTGCCTGTAATTGATGGATGGTGCACATGGGGCTTTACTGAGGCACTGAGAGAGAGGAAGAACATATGGTTTAGCCATGAAAAGCTCTTGGCTTTGCAGCCTTTGTTCCACACCGGGCTTTTACAGAGAGCTCAATGTCAGCGCAGGAGATGAAGAGAAATCCAGCTACCAAACCATCCTCTGCTATGTTCTACAGCGTGTGGTATACATGAATCATTGGTCGGTAATAGAAACGGAAACTGCATTTAAACCTGCATAGCACTGATTAAAATCTTTTGGACCATATTCTACCCTAATTAGTCTCGCTAGCAAAAAAAAAAAAAAAAAAAAAGTAGTGGAGAGAACTTTATAACTGTTTCGTCAAGACAAAGTTGCATTGCCAACAATTTCTGCAATGAACTAGTGTTTTCATAGCGTGCTTTATACCAGTGTTGCTGAACTCTTGATTCTGATTGGTCAGAATGAGTTGATTCCGGCCGCATGGCGAATCACAGGTTCATATTAATGGGTTTGTTCTAATTGTTACGCAACGTTGCCATTTCTACAGTACATCGCTTGTATGGCGGACTTTGTAAAAGTCAGGAGTGAATTCATCCCACCGCGGGAAAGTCTTCAGAACGCACTGCTTAGCGGTTTCTTCGTAACACGGCAAGGTGAGCTGTCCGTCATATGAACCTCGGGAGAGTCTAGTGAGCGGACGACGGTTTATAGCTGCTTTATGACATCGGCGATAACAAGAACGAAGCCTACAACATTAAAAGAAAAAAAGGAACTATAAATGGATGATGTCGCTCTTTTATACATTTAAAACGCTTCAAAACGTGATGTTACTGGAAAATAAGAAACTTTATCGATTACAACCGGTCGCTGATTATTTTCCTGCAACAGAATGTGCAGTTTAATTCTTTACGTAAAGCGGCCTGCTGAATTCAGTTCTTTTTGTACAGCCACATTGCCTATGTTTTGTCTTTCTTTCCACCTTTCCAATCCATGTCTTACTATAACCCGAGTACCAGACACACAACCAGTACTCCTCCCTACATTTCCTCTATTCACTTCTGCTCTCTTCCTGCTTGCCACTTAGACAAATAAATATTTCATATCGAATCATTCAATAAACCGCAAAAACAGAGCTGAACGATGCTTAATTTGAGCCATGTCTCTGCGGATGCAGTTTCAGAAAATATGAGATTTTGACAGTGTGTGTTCCAGGAAATATTTTTGAAAAATCCATTGATTCGGTGCTTTTATTTGAGCACGAGTTCCACGGAAACAAGAGCTGGTGTGTTTCGTAATTATGCGGAACAGACGAACAAGAAAAGCATGAGTTCCCAAATAAGGCTCATGGGAAATGTATTGAAAGAAAGAAGTAACAAACGTTCTCGGAGCACAGACCATAAGCAATGCTAACTTTTGGACTGGATTTAAACAGAGTAGTGGCTAATGGTTTAAAAAAAAACCAAAAAAAAAAAACCTTTAATTAACTATAAGTCATCATTAACAGCCAACAACGCATGTTTACTGTAAATCCCAACTATAGCTGCTGTTCTTTGCCTTACTGGGGCGTATTATAACTTCAATAAACATAAAATG
This sequence comes from Notoglanidium macrostoma, assembly GCA_030068235.1. Taxonomy (NCBI): domain Eukaryota; kingdom Metazoa; phylum Chordata; class Actinopteri; order Siluriformes; family Auchenoglanididae; genus Notoglanidium; species Notoglanidium macrostoma. The sequence goes on from JAQQZR010000012.1 coordinate 5,118,784, forward strand.
TCCTTAAGGAGCTGTTTGAGGTGTGGCATCCTCCAAATACATGAGAACTCTTTACTCTTCTAGATTTATAGCCTGGATGATGATGGATTTTCCATGCTTCATCAGATGGGAATTGACCTCTTCGCTGGGAGGAGTTAGAAGCGTAAGATAAATATAAAGCGAAGCCTGCAGGACGGCTCGGCATCTGTTAGTCACTGCTTCTGCTTTATAGACAAAAATGCCCTTCAGTAGGCTTATTTATCACGAGTGCGACCACTGAACTAACTTTCCGTTCATTAAAAAAACAAAAAAAACTATTTAGATGGTAGAACCCTGGTGTGTGTGGGAGGGAAGGAGGACTCAGGAGACAGGTGACTTTTTACAAGGCTTCGTGCTTCTTTTATTTTTCATTTTTCCTGCGAGCGTCGTCTCATTCGCGGACGCACACGTGCACGAGCATAAGCACGCTGCTCAGCTCTCGCTCGCTCACTGGTTCGTGGCGTCGCCTAAAAGACAAACAAGACGTATGTAAATGCACCATGATCACCCACAGGGGAGATTCATCACGGGTTACCGGCCGGTTTGCCCCTACTGCAACACACACACACACACACACACACACACACAAATCAGTGTTGGTAGAGTTGTTGGAATTAAATGGAGAACTGAAGTGATCATTCAGGTTTTTGTGCTTAGTTAAACGGTTATTAGATTTTTGTCTGCTCAACTGTTTACTCAACCAACAACCCTGTAGAATGTCAGACATACCAAATATTCTGTTCAATATTTACTCTATACTGCCATATTCACGTCTCAGGAACAGTGAGATTAAAGAGGGCTCTTGTTGAGTTCGGTTTAAAATCAGCTAGCCAATATGAAAATTAATCCGGCGTCATATATGCACTCAGTATTTGAGGTGCACGGCATCTCTCTCTCTACTCGGCTCAGGTCTTTTTTTTTTCCCCCCTTTCTTTTTCCCCAGGTGTACGTAATGAAACCACATTGAACACCCTCGTCACATTTCTTCCACGTTCCAGAAGTCAGGCTTTCCGCATAATGAAACGTGGTATTCAGCACCAAGACAAGAATCACAGAAGGGCTGCACAGGCTGAATTTTACAACTGAGGATCCTCCGAGAAAGGAGACAGGACGGAGGCATTAGGTATCCCAGAACTGTTCATTCTATTTCTTTTACTACTTTTAATAATTCTTTTACTATTCACATCTTTACATGTAACACGTGACCACGTACTTACAATAAAGTCAAACGATTTCATTTTTATTTTATCTGAAGGGAGTGCAAACTTTTGCACTTGACTGTACTTTGAATGTGCTACTGAAGTTTTATAATTGCTGTCATTTCTTTACGGCTTTCCGTTCCTGTCCATTAGTCTCGGTCATACTATGCGACACGGCGAGGTTCAACCCTGGGATCTGATTGGTCGGAAAGTGTTGATTCATTTTCTAGAACGGCAGTGACGGCACTTCCAGGTTTTAATATTTAAATTTATGTTTTTGTTCTAATACGCTATCGGTTTTGCCGTAACAACGTACACGCGGACTCGTATAGCGGATGCGCCGCGCTAATGGACTAAATCTTTGGGGTTTCTCAACAACAAGGTAACAAATTTTGTCTCATGACCTTTGAGATGCCCAAAATAACAACACAGAATAAAACAATTGAAGCGAAGTAGTGTTTAAGACTCTGTATGCTGCTTTGCATTTATGACTTCCGTTCCTGGATGTACGAAAAGGTTTCTGCTTGAGAACCTCTGAGGTGTATTTAGAAATTCTAGCTGAGTGTCGGGGGTGCGGGGGGGGGGGAGTGAAGGCCCTGAGTGTGCAGATATTTAAGCTGGGTAAACACAGAACCACCTCTGAGAGCAATATAAGAGCGGCCTGGACATTAAGAGCCGAAACGCAGGTCCAACAAGGTTCAACCACTCTGATAAAATATTAACCACGGTCTAATTGAATCATACAAGAAGCAGACTGCTATTTCCGTCTACAAGCACAGCCAAGTGAACGAAAAAGAAGAAAGTGCTGACTAAACCGTTCTTTTTCCTGAATTGTTAATAACCAGCATTATTTTTTTTTTTCTGTATGTGTGTTTTGGCTGGAAAGGAACTCACGGATTGCAGCTCTGTCGTTGGCAAGAGAAAAAAATATATATCTGTACTCAGGCAGCCAAACAGTGACTTCCTTTAGGGAATGAGTCATATTTCCTGCCAAGAGTGATGAAGACTCTAAACGTGACGAGTCAGAGAGATGAAAAAAGGTCTGGAGGCTAAAGCGAACCTGAAGAAACAGAGGGCGCTGAGCTCTGAGGCAATGAGGCCTGTCTGAACTTCTGCACCACGACTAATGGATTAAAAGAGAATCAGAAAACTGTGGTGACCTCTTACAAAACTGCGCTGATGTCAAAAAATGTTCGACTAGCAGCAGTTCAGTTTAGTTTTTCTTCCTACCTACCAGGGCAACGCTTTCATTACAGAGTAACGGAGAGAAATATTCGCCTTTACGTCCGAGACGCGTTCTGGAAAGTAAAGATCTCTGCATTCATGCGTCGACGGGAGTTAAGAACGCAGGACTGCATTTATTCGGCGGACACGCTCGAGCGCCCAGACACGTCGACGGCAGTCACGACGAATCATCGTTTAGAAACTTTAATTAACGAGATTAAAAGTTTGCATAACAGCTGTCTTGCCCGTGACTGACAGGACAGACTGTTGTCATAGCGGCACCGTCTCCACTCTATTCTTTCCCTTCAGTACTACGGCGAATGGATTGCCGGATCGGTTGCCAGACACGTCTTAGTGTGAGGAGATAATTTAAGATCTGTAAGATATGAGATGCTGCTATCGTGACAGCAGCATCAATAGTTTTATACCACAGCGCTGTGGAATTCTCCGCTCTGATTAGTCGGAAGATTTCGGATAATTTCCTAGAACAGCAACGCTAACAGAAATTCCGGCTCCAGGGCACGTGACAGGTTTACGTTAGTACGTAGTTGTTCGACAGGATTAAAAGGACTAAGAAATGCTCTGTTATCGTTTAGCAAACCAAAAAGGTACATTCAGAAGATTTCTATGAGGAGGCATTTTTGAAACGTTTAACATTTATGGAAGGAGTCTCCAGTTTCAGTAGCTGAAAGAAAGAAAAAAAAAAAAAACTTTTTTCAGAAAGGCAGCGTTTATATATTATATTTATTAATTATTTATTTAATATTCACAATACAATCTTCGCATTACTCAGTTTTTTGAAAGAAAGCTGGGCTTTGGAAATCTGCGAATTATAAAAAAAACCATGTAACGAAAACACGTGAATTTCGGATTTAAGTCGCGTGACATGCCGAGCAAACGGAAACGCGACCTTTCTGAAATGAAGGGTGCTCCGTAAGAGCCGTCATGACGGAAGGAAACCCAGCTCTATTCACAGAACAGCTCTCAGCGGGAACACGGACCGTGTCTTCCCGGAAATTTCAAAAATATCGCTTCCATTTTGCACAAAACCGCAATGGGAACCTGGAAACAAATGATGCTGCTGAAGGAGTGGCTCGTTTCATAAGGGAACACAGGAACGTCTCGTTTAGAACATCCACAACAATAATGTAACTATAAAAAGATTGAATAATTTGATGCCATTTATTAAATACCAAATTGTTGTTGGAGAACTTTTTCCGAACGCGCTGGTATGAGAAAGTAATCAGCTCTGGCTGGTTCCGTTAACGCAGTCATGCTGGGCACAGAGTCTCACACAAACCCTGTCTTTGATTAGTCTCCTATAACAGCACACCAAGTGTTTTAATTCCTAAATATCCTCTACATACTCCATTCACGTAATTATCAAATCAGCCAATCGTGTAGCGGAAGCACGGTGCATAAAGCGTGCAGATACAGGTCAAGAGCTTCAGTGATCTTCGCGTGGATCCTGTGGTAACTCACTCTTCACAGCCACTCTTTGAACCTGGAGGTGGATGAGCTGCAACAGCAGAAGACCACTGTCAGCCAAGAACATGCTACAGCAGGCGCAGGCTCGGCAAACCCGGACAGATCGGGAAAAGTCTGCCTGGACCGTCTGGTTTTGGTGTGTGTCAGAAATATACCACGACTTATCCGAACGCTTACGGAAACGATCTGCAAAGACAATGATTGTTCACCGAACAGAACACACCAAAAAAAGCCAAAACCCCCCCAAACATCTGTTCAAGTGCTCAGTGCTGGCTTTTGTGATCTCACTATTGCGAAGCCCAATGCTTAAGAAATGATATATTGCGCAGACGCAAGTTTCCCTCTGTTTTTGTCACTCTTACACACACACACACTCTTTCTCAATAAAGCTGTCAGTGGCTTCCTGCCTAAACGTCCCCATGCAGTATAAAGCAAGGTGTGGGAAATTTATTTTACGACCTACAAGGTCTTAACAGCTAAAGGGCAAATTGCCTGGGTTAGTCCAACGTTTCCAGGACACTTCCCGGCTCGTCAGAGCCAGACGCGATGATCTCCGACAGCACGAAGGGAACCGTAACATCGTGACAGGAGGATAAAGTCACACATCTTCCCTTTCGGTGCATCCTGATTCTGACATCGGCAAACTTTCTCCTAATGATCATAATGAACACGTCATCACGTCATCTCGTTATTGTTTACCTCAGAGCTGAGCGAATAATGTCAGACTTTTACACGTGTCAGTACACAAGGGCATCATTATGCTGGCGAGAAGAAGAGGAAGAAGAAAAAACAAGAAGCCCACAGTTTGGAACGGATATATATTATTGTGTAAATTAGGCACATTTAGCTCCAAATTAAGGCAGAGCTGTGAGAGGAAGGAATAATTTGACACCTGATGATTAGGTGGGTGTGGGCGAGAGAACCGGGCCTCGTCTGCACTGCATAATTTGGCGCACAATTGATGTGTCGCTTTTAAACGGAACACGTCTGTTAAAGCAGCGTTCCGGCCGCGTCGAGAGCCCCTTTTCATTTCGAAATGGGAAACGCTCGGTCCCGCCCGCCGTCCCGGGAGACGTCGAGAGATTTTAAAAGCTAAAGCGTGCAGGCATTAGACTGCAGCGCCGGTTGATAGGCAGTTCCTGAAAGCCTCATTAACAGCGGGCCTTTTGTTCCATGACCTTGAAACGGGAAGCGTAAAACAACCAGCGTGCTATTTTCCAGGACCGCTGTGAAGCCCCTCGCTGTGCTACGTCTCCCGGTGCGCAGCTATGAAGCTGATTTCACGTTCCGATGCTGAGAGCCTGTGCTTTTTGAGAACTCCGTGGTGATTGACAGTAATAGAGATATCAGGTGTTCTCCCAGGGCGTCCGACACGTCGACGCGGCCTCCGATGCTCAAAAATGAAGGCTAGACGGTGATAGGAGCTGCTCTCTTATGGAACTTTCCTACCAGTTCGTGCGAATTCGATCCTTGTTGATGCAGATATGGATTCCCTATGGCTTGATTCGGCTCGGAAGAAGCGCGATTACACAAGTAATTACGCTATCGAGACTTTCGATTTTCCCGGCGTATGAGATGATATCGACACCGGGGCTGAGACGAGTATTTATTTGATTACCGTTTCCAGTTACAGGACGGAGAGCTCCTATAGGCGAGGTGTGAGTGCAGGGCGTCCGACGCGGCCGGACGGCTCATCTGGGAAATATGGCTATTATTTTTCCGCGCCGAGTCCGGGCGAAAGACGAAATCCAATTTAAACGGAAGTAGCGGATTTCGGTCCAGCTGCAGGACTGAAGAGACTTCAATTCTGGCGACACTGGTGAAGAATATCGGTCTCAGAAGTTTTAGCTACGATGTGTACTTAGCTAATTAAGCTAGCTGACTCGAACCTGAGCTTAGGTTACGGTCTGCGCGTGTCCCCGTGGGTTTCATCGCAGTGCTCGGCTTTCCTCCTTCCTCCCAAAAACATGCCACTGTGCAGGATGATAAATTGCGTCTAGCTGTGAACGAACGTGCGAGTGGGCGTGTATGCAAGATGCCTCGTGATGGATTGGTCTTCCATTCATGAAGTATTCCCAGGATAAGCTCCGGATCCACTCTGACCCGGATAAGGTGCTTACTGAAAGCCAGGGGGAGTTTTTAAGACTCCGCTGCGTAGCATATCATTCTTTATCCTGGACAGGGTTGCCATGGATATCCCAGGTACGCTGGGATGGGTAGTGGAAGTACATCCTGAACAGGATGACCCAAACAAATTGTACACTTACTCATACCGAGGGATAATTTATAGTTGCCGACGTGACCGCTAGTAAGAGCTTTTATCCATGATCTCGTGTTATCTCGGGGGCAGCCAATGAGTCTAAACACGGATTCGAAATGAATGCCAGCATAAACGTTTGGTCCGCTGGACACACCCTCAAACACGACAACAGCAAGCATTTTGAACACCGCGTGCACTCTTTAGTCATCTTCGCACCGTAACTTCGGTGCCTGGATGAAGCCGATAATCAGTTTTGAGTTCCAGTCTGGCACCGGTGGCCCTTTTCGCGAAAGCGGTACAGCTTTGAGTGTGTGTTGGAGCTCATCGGGGCTGTTTAAGGACAAGGCAGCGGGACAAACACGGGCTGACAGCGGTGCTGCGCTGGCACCAATCCAACCTCAAGCCAGCGTGAGTTAACAAAAAGCAATCATCAACGACCGACACATCATTACCGACTCCGGCAGCTCATTCGTACCGGCCGCAGAGAATGGTTCAGGGTTTCTACATCGCGTTTACGTTTTGTGCACGACATCATGCTGGGAAATGTATTAGCTAGACCTGGCTAACTGCAGGTGATCATTCTGTGATGGAAAATGCGGAAAAGATTATATATGAAATTAGCAGGAATAGAAAACGACCTTCAGAGAAAGTACGAGCGTGCGTCGGAACAGCGAAACAGGTCCCGTTCCTGCCGTCATACATGAACCACGCTCTAACCATGAACGCGAAAAAGAAACAGCAAGGCAAATCAGCCGGTGTGGGCGCCGCACGCCGCACTGACTCCACCACCAATACTGAAACACTTTATACATTATTCAGCGAGTAAAAGGAAATTCACAAGGTTCCTTTACACCAGTGAATATATAGAGTCATCGCAGATGACATTCAGCTCTTAGGTGCAAAGGCAGTTAAGTGACAGCGGGAACATTTCGGAACGGCCGTCTGGCGCTTCCAGAGTGACGGAACGTACAAAATTGGCTGCGCCCTGCGTAACGCTCGAACAGCAGCCACTCATCAGCACAAGCAGCTGTGAATTTCACATTAATGGCTTATAGCCAGACGCATCATGTTCTCACGATGCGCCTCATCACGGCTTCCCCTTGACAAACTCTCGGAAAATTACTGGTCGCCACGGAAAAAAACAAAACAAAAACTGGGCCGAGTTTTCGTTGCTGAACGACTCCACCGTGGGCATTAGCGTCGCTTATACAGCGGATTGAAAGGGTGAAAACAGTGCAGTGGGCTGCTTGAAACTCATTCTGGGTCACGTGATTAGCAGACCCAATCACCAGCAACTGGAGTACCAATTCAGTGGAGTTTGAAGGATTTATCAGGTACCATGATCTGTAATATTTCTAGAGCCTTGCTCTTATTATTACATTTAAGCAAAGCAGAGCTCGTCTGGACTGGAGATACGAGCCTGTGCCGGTGAATTAATGCTCGGCCTTCATGTTTGATCTGGTCACGTTGTGATTAATATGTGAGCTACGTTTCAGCTGATGAGACAGACAGAGGCAGAGACGGAGCATAAGAAAGACAGGATACATCTCTATCAGGGTTCGTAGCATATCTACCAACACCTTTTTCCCCACAGCAGCAGGAATGCAGCATGGATAAGCTCACATTGGGAAATTTTTAAGGCTGATCATTGCCCAACAGCCACCATCACGCTTCAGTGGCAGACTTTCACTCAAAGGCTGTGCTGAGCTTCACTCCGTTTTAACGTTTGAAAGGTGTGTCCAACCCTACAGCGGAGTGTTTCTCCCATCAGACAAGCTTCCACATAAACTCTATTCGGGAAGCTGAGTTTTTTGCTTTTCTGGGAATGTTTCGCTGAACGTTCTTTTAAGATTATTACTGATCACATTGTAGGATATTATCCCACTAAAATCTTTGCTGAGTTCTACAAGACCGTGTAAGAGCCTGTTCATGTCCAATTCTGCAAACCATAGATGAGATGAAATGTGATTTAATAATGTGATTAAATAAAATGCCGTCTGATCCAGCAATCAGCTCGTACAGGAAACGGGCTCACAGACACAAACAGTCTTCAGCGTGAGCTTGATCCATTATCTATAGCGCTTTATCTGTCTGGGTGGCGGGGAAGCTGGAGCCAATCCCAGCATCTTGGGGCGAGAGGCGGGGTAC
>JAQQZR010000012.1:5130177-5142068 GCA_030068235.1 Notoglanidium macrostoma
CTGGGTGACCCGGGGATCGAACCCAGGACCTTCTTGCTGTGAGGCGACAGTGCTAACCACTGCACCACCATGCCGCCGGTCTCTCTTATTAGCTGTTCACGAATAAGTATATATTGTTATAATTTCTGAATTATGTTATATTTCTATGACAAAACTGCAGAGGATACAGACTTTTGCCATCTCTGGCATAGAGCACGATTTCCTGTTTCCTAGGCACAGAAAGTACATGCCTGCCAACCTCTATCAGAGGAAAAAACAGTCAAATCCCACAGAGTTCCTCAGAGTCTCCTGGTGTCTTCAGACACCTCCAGCATCCTGTGTCCTGCTCCGGGCCTTCTCCTTCAGTTAGATCCGTATGACAGCGAGAACAGGAACACTCGCTCCCTAAGGCTCACCCACAGGACCTGATTTTCACAGCTTGATTGTGCGCGGCACAAAGTTATCCGAGATAGCGTTGCGCAGCGGCATCATCTGTGAAATGAGCCGGATTTGTATGAGTTGGAGAGCTGCTGGTGTGCGGCCTTGATGAGGATCCTCACACACGTCACAAAGCTCAAGGTCTGCATTTCCTTCAGAGGCACGTCTTCCTGTCTTCAGCTTGCCTCCTGCGCTGTGCTTTCACAGGTAGTGGGCTACACAATCTACAAAGCTCGCTTTGTAAAGTAGGATGTTAAAATTGAGATGTTTACCACGTTTGACCATAAATCAAACGTTTTCCTGCTAAAAAAGAAAAAATTCCGGAGGGAAATGCTTGTGTGGGGAAAAAGCATCCGTACAGCACATCACATCGCTGTCTGCTCGAGTCAGAATGGGCCGTGCTTCGCTGTTCACCACTTCTGAAACCTATTGATGGGATTAAAAACTTTCATACGGCCAAACAGTAAGACGAAAACAGCTGTTTTTTTTGTGGAGCAGCACAGGGAGGATCACTGCGAGTAGAAATGAAAACGTGGAACATGGAAAATGTTCTCACACCACCGTTCCTTACTCCCTTTCACAGTTCACACTGTGTATCTTCTATTTACATAAAGTCAACCTGCACGCAACATTTTTTGCATCTCTCTCTCTCCGGTTTCGAGTACACTATGTAGGTCTCTAGCAGAAATAGAGTATGTATTCCATGATATACTCATCATTAGTGTAGAATTACCTGAAATTATGAATCGCTGTGTTTTCGTAAGCTTAGAACGAGCCCTTTATATCTACATAGGGAGCAGGTCGTCGTATACAGGGCTGCCATTTTGCACTGCTACAGTAGCCCAAAATGGACAAACCTCTAGAGAGCGCCTTCCACGTTTTGAATTCTTACCAGTGGCAGCGTGAATCCGGAAGGAAAGAAGACAAGGAAGAATAAATGAAAGGAATCAGTGATCGATTGCTGGTGCTGGCTAACAAGCTCAATTTTGAAAAATGGAGGATCACACATTTATTTAGCACGGAAAAAGTAAAGGGGTGTGAATGCAACTACTTGGAAGTATGCTATGGGCACCTGATGGCCACCGTAAGCTCTATGAGAGGGGCATTAAATCCTACATAGTGGACCTATATGGACCGAATGGATTTGATGACACTTCCCAACGGAAATCCCTCAATTCTGAGCCTAACCCCACCAACAGCATAATTGTGAAAAATGCTAAAAGTGGGGCTATAAAAAAAAAAAGGGGGGGGGGGGGGTCGTGAGAAGGATGAGAGTGAATTTTTCTTCATAAAAATGGGTATTTCATCCACATTAACACCCACACTGGTGTGTTTCATCGCAGCACGGTCATATCGTCAAAAACACACATTTAAGTGTGCAGGTCCACTTTAAGAGATTATTACAAAAAACAATAAAATATTATAGTCAATTCTTTCCTTGAAGCCAAGTGACCATAACATTTTAGTATTAGATTTGAAATCTCCTAATGCTTTAGCACCTTCATACTACGGTCCATATCCTGTCCAGTGCAAGCCTTCTCCATATTCTACGTAGGAAATGAACCAAAGGTCTGGAGCACATTACTGATAAGTGTCAGGTGCCATCTATCACTGGTTATTAAAAAACAAACAAAAAAAAAATCACTAACATTAAGCTAGCTTTTATAATATGCATTACTTTTACTGGAAGGTTACTTTTCCATTACTTTTATAACACTGTACTTTTTTTTTTTTTTTTTTTATAGATTTCCTAACACCTATGGTTTATTTTTCATTGCCTATTTTATAGTTTTTTTTCCACTGTATTCTGTTTGGACCTCAGATTGTAAATTACTTTGGCACTATTATAGTAGTGTTACTAGTATAGTACATTACAGTAACACTTCTATGATATTAGCCCATGTTCTATCCATTTGATAAGAAACAGAGGACTTTTCTTTCGGTTTTTGTGTTTAGGCTAGTATTTTTCTCTCCTTGTGACCTCATAACACACAGATAGCATGAAGAACTGCGCATCCTCATTAACAGAAGATACACCACGCCTAATAAACTGCTCTGCTGACACATACGCGCCGAGCACTTCAGCGAGAGACTAACGCCGTAGTGTAAGAACCATCGTTTAGGAGGCAGACGATGATGTTAATGCTTCATTAATGAACAAATGAGTGGGGTGTGTGATAAGCTAAGAGTTTACTGATAGACTGGATTGCTGCTTGCTTGACTGCTGGAGGGCCTCATCTTCCTCCAGTCTTCCCCTTACTAAGTTTAATTAATCACAACAACTTAATTAACAGACTTTAATTATAGTTGAAGACGGGGTTGAGCTCTTTGTAACAAAGTGCCTACATGGGGAAAAAGAAAACGCTGAATTCACCAGTGAGCTATACTCATGCACTGTGAAAATGCATCCTGCTCTGTTAAAAAAAACAAAAAACCCTCACTTGCATAAAAGGGTAAATAACCAGATGTACCATTAGCATGAAAACGATCAATAAGAATGGCGTTTCACACAAGATTAGCATGGTTCAATGAATCCATCCAAATCGTAAAAGAAACCCGTAGAGATGTCAGTAATTTCAGGAAGAGTGCAACTGATTCAGTTGGCAAGCAGACGTAAATAAACCCTGAGGGTTTATACTAGCTCGGTGTCAGCCAAGGCGGTTTATATTGCGTAAATGGTGCATGAAGGATTAGCATGGCAATATGAAGACATGACAAGGTTCCTGTGTTACTAAAGCAGGTCCCACTTAAAGCATGGCAACGAGCGAGCATGGGCTGCTAATTAACAGCGCCAGGTGATTAGCGCTCCTTTTGTAAAAGCTCGCCCGAGGGTCTTCGCCAAAATCCAACAGCAGAAAAGTCAGTCAGGAAAAGCGCCAAGAGATCACGTGTCGCTGAAGATGGTTGTCGGGTACGAAGATCTCCGCAACTGCGACGGGATAATCAACAGTCTTATTGTTCCTAATTACAAATGTCGTAGCTTTGCAATCTCCGCTCTATCAAAACATGACAAATGTGAGATTAAGGTAGGCTGGATAATATGTAAATTCGCAAATCGGATGAATGCGGTAGATTTTCCGAGAGCTACGAGAGCACTTGAGCTGTGATTCACTGTGAGCTCAAACAAAATGAAGAGTGTGTGAATGAATTCCGCGTGTGTTATTACAGAATTATATCACATGCTAGAAAGATCGCAAAAATAACGATTAGTACTTTTTCCCCATTTGTTTGTTAGGGTTGGGTATTTTTTTTTCTACGGACGTGACCGGATATGGATGCATTAAAATGTAAAAATATGAATAAAAAGTGTGTGAATGGGATTAAAAAAACAACAACAAACAAAAACAGTCCTGTATGTCCAGCTGAGACCGATTATGAACTCGTAATATGAACTCGGTATCAGTATTCACACACCATGCTGACATTTCTACATCTGGGATTTTTCCAGTGTTTACAAAAGCAGTAGGGGTTAGGCCACGCCCACTTCCTGTTTACATTCAAATACAGTTATTTAGAGCTCTAAGCAGACGCAGATACTGAGTGGCATTATGCTGCACCCCTATTTCATGTGCACACATACACACACACACACACAGGCTTAAATATTCATTTGCTACACATTTACCTTAGATCATCTAATATTTCCCTCTCCGTATTTATGTCTAAAATGAAATCGTGAAAGTCTATTGTTTCTACTTCTGTTTGCGATCTTGATTTTGACACTGTCCAGGACCCTAACTCCATAAACTAGAGCACTTTGTAATCATTCCAGCTTCATATCTGATTCAGCTCAGCTTCTGACATGTTTTAGAAAGTGTTTTTTTTTTTGATCAGGAGAATCACTATTCTGACTTGATCTTTGGCAATCTCTTATCTCTGCAGCTTGTAGAGAGGAATAATAATAGATGTTGTGATTCCTAAACCCATATAGATCTCAAAGCACAAAGGCAGCCTTTTTTTCCCTCTCTCCTTGAGATTGCTTCACAAATCTTGAAGGTCCCTGGAGTGGTGACATCAGCCACTCAGATAAAGTGAATGTACACAGGAGAGGGAGAGGAATTGGGGGGGACATTGGTTCCAAGTTCCTTGACGCCTCCCACGTAGGGAAGATTAAAGAATGAAATCCCAGTGGCGCTGCCTCGATTTGGATCTGTGGGAGAAATTCAAGGGGCTAGCTAGATCAGAGACGCACGCATGACAGAACTTTCTCAAGAGACGCGCAGGAGGAATCTCAGTCAGACAACACCGTCAGGCAGGGGATGGGATGGGCCGGTTTGGAACAGAGCCAAACTCGGATGCACTTCAGGACCTCGGAGAAGGGGTATTTGTAAAAATATATAAATAAATAAATAAAAAAAGATCAGCACTATGACGCAGGACAGCGTCTCCCGGAGGATTCAGTGATCCATGGCTGATGGTACATGACGAGTCAAGTCTGAGTACGTACAAGCAAAGAGCTTCTACGATACTTATAAACAGCTTCATCGGTATGTCTTTCTGTAAACGGAAATAAAACCCTCGTGGATTAACCTGACTACCAGCTATATCCTGTCTCACAAGCAAGTCAGGAGTTCAAGTTATGCATGTGACAGCCGCTTGACTCCTTGCTTGAGAAAACACAAGCACGAGATTAGATTTTTCTCCCCTCTGCTCTTGCCTTGTTGGGGGGGTGGGGTGGGGGTGGGGGTGGGGGTTAATGTTACGTCACCTTGAGCTTTGATCTTCCAGAATAAATGACACCAGGCATACGAAACCCCTAATTAACACTATTTTCACATGAACTAAAGAAGAAAATTTAGATTAAATGAGAGCATGTGAATAAAAAAAATAAAATAAAAAACAGCTAAATTACTGTAGATATTCATTTCAGGAGGAAAAAAAGCCGCCATGCTGAGACTACATCATTCAGCTAAGCCATTTAAAAACTAAACAAATAGAAACATTAACTACCTTCATATGATCCTAACTGCTTGTACAATGCATGATGTTTTGGAGACTGTTTTGTCTCCTACGGTGCAAAGAGTCATTACAGATGTCTTTGGAGGCAAAAACCCTGCATGTAGGCTACAGATGTAGGAAATGCACATGAGCTCTGTGTCTAGTTTTCTTCCCTGACAAGGCAGTGTTTGCTATCTGGAAAAGCAGGACATCCTGAGCAGCTCTAAAAGCCATATACAGATTGGATTCCTTTTATAGGTGGGGTAAATTTCGTTTATCATATGTTTCGTTATATACCTGTCATGTGCACATATTTAAAAAGATTATGCCGTATTTTACTTTGAATCAAATGACCTGTAGAAATAACCACACGACGTACATCCTGTCCAATCGGACATGTTGGTAAAGAGTCCCTTATATCCTATGGGAAATAATGGAAGACAGTCCAGGATGTGATCTTTTCTATCGCCTTTGTCCAAAGTTTTCCCAATCCATTCATGTCCAAAACATAGCACTTCATGCAACTAAAGTGTTTATTTCTATAAATGAGGCCTGTAAGCACAAAACGCATTGCATGGCGGAGGCTATAAGGACATGCTGTGTTAGAGTAGCAGAGGCGTTTCCGCGTAGAGAGAATAGTGGGTGGTCATGCTTTATTAGGTCTTGTTCACCGAGTGAATCCCACATGCTGAGAACATGCAGGATGGAAACAGCGCCATTAGATTCCATTTAAAGCTGGATGTGTTGTTTGCGTCGCAGTGAAGTCTTAGAGCAAACTGGAATAACATGCTCCGTAAGCCTATGGAATCTGTTTCCTGCATGAAAATGAAGACATTACCGATCACACAAGTTGAGGTAACGTTAATACGGATGAAGAATGACGAGCCGAGCTCAAAAGCAAACAAATAAACTGGATGCGTATGTGTTCGATACATGGCTGGAAAGCCACAGCTGGTGAGGAAGGATTACACATTGTAGGCAGAGAGAAGGTGCAAGTGTTACAATTTTAACAATGAAAACTGTGCCAGGTATTAATCATCTCATGACATTCACAATACTGACTAAAAGGCCATTGATGCGGTCATCTGTACAGCGCAATCAGCCAACAAATGATGTTCATACACTTGCTACTTGCACGTCAATTTTTAAAGTAACACAGCAGAGCTAAAGAGCAATTGCATGTCTTGCTTTTTTTAGTGTCTAGCCTAGGAACAGCTTGAAGCACATGGTTACTTTACTTTAAAATATGGATCAGGAAGCATTTCAGCCAGGGGAAATATACGTGCAAAAAAATAAAAAAAATAAATAAATAATAACAATAATAAAAGAAAATTGTATTCTCAGCTCTAAGAGAAGCAGCAATGTTTTCTTAAAACCTATTCATGCAATTACTCATTTAAGCTCTCCAAAGCAGCTCAAAGCACCTTATGGTAAAGGACCCAACACGATGGTGCTGGGATTTAATCTAATCAACCCCAAAGCTCAAGCCTTGCCCATTGAATTCAAGTAGAACCCCATGCAGAAGCTTCAAGGACCATTGAAGGACCCTCTTTAATTACGCATTAGGGCCTTGAACCAATGATAATGTGTTTCATTAATGGCATGACACTGATCATCTGATACAATTGTAGTTTCTGATAACTTTAGTCATATTGAATACAGTATTTAATTTACCAAGCATTTAACTACAATATTGATTTAAACAACCGTCTTAATTAGCAACCTACACCCCTGTGAGTAACCACGGCTTTGCAGATGGTATACTAAAGGAAGAGTGAATGAATCATTGGAACGTATGGGGTCTGGAAAAAGCACATTATTCACAGTTTATCTATGCTGCAATACTGTATTTTTCCTTTAGCCAAGTAGCAGAGTTGTCAAAGCCTTGAGCTCTGCTACTACTACGTTGCTTCTTTTAGTTAATAAGCAGTGGTGATCCTGACTAACTCCATAATCAATGCACGACTGTTGCAATCGAGATGCTTTTGACAAGCCTATAAACTATATTACATTGTGGATGTAGTTTGGATGCAGAATTAGTCTAAGACTATGATCCCAGACTATGCCTAATTTGTTGAAGGTTTAAGACCGTTCTTGGACACTAAAAGGTACATACAGTACATTCTGGAAAATGAAGACACTTCCTTTCCTAAAGATACTTGATCATTACAAGGTCATGGCCAGTGCATATCCTTTAGATTGGATGCAAACTGTTACTATTTACAGTGGTACAACAATCCAGTTTCAAAGGTCCTCATTATTTCCCCCAGGTTCAACATTAGGCAACAGATAATTCATTTGTTAATTCTTGGGTCTGAATGGACAAGTTCAGATTTCAGAAATCTGCACCAGTACATTATAAAGCAATTCCAACATTTCAAGGGGGGTAAAAAAAAGTCCAAACAGTAACTATTCGATCAAATCTGTTGTAATAAGAACTCACTACTTGGTGGTAAATGCTCAAAAACTGGTACATTCAGAGTACTGTACTTCCACCAGACAAAATTCACGTTACAGCCTTGATAATCAAAACTTTGATTTTGCTGTTGATTCAGAAAATCCAGCAGAGATCCAAATATGTACAGACATCTCACAAGACATCCAGCCAGCCTCTGTGTGCCATGTTTAACATACAGAAAATCTATCCTGGTATTTAAACTGTCCTCGCCCTTTGAGGTACCCTGCCAGTTTTTAATATAGAGATTTACCATAGGGCCCTTGGTAGTCCCTGTTCCTCTTAGGTCACAGTACATGAAGACACAGAGTACATCAGTGAGATCTCAACAGCCGTGGTATTGAGTTATGAAGCCCGGCTTTGGTGTAAGGCCAGACCAGGTGAAGTTGGCATCTCTAGGCTCACTGGTCTTCTGCTTAATCTATTGAGGAGTATTCTCAAATAGGCATTATCTCAGCCGGGGTGTTGCTGCTGCCAGGATCTTATCAATTGTAGCCAATTATAAAGGAAGGAATGTAGGCCATTTTAGGCAAACGTCAGCATCTCAGTAACCCCTCGCTACTCTTATCAGTCCTATCACACTTGACACACTGGCACTCTGACACGTGCACAAGCACTGGACCAGCAGGGTTCAAGAACCTGCTCCAGAAATGCAAAGCAGGATGTTATTAGCATGCCGTTTGTTTACCGCTTCTTGGGCAACTGAATTATTTATTATCTGCAATCAGCAGTTCTGGTTTAGAAATTACATTTGTCCCCCCACTTTTCTGTCATAATGTCTTGCTTAGAAAAGACAAGACAAGTTAGGGTGCACCATCAAGCCATTTATTTATTGGGTCGTGGTGACCACCTTGAGCTCTTTTCGTATTAAACACAAATGACAGAATCTAAAAAAAGGGCTCTCTAAGATCAAGAGACGTCTGAGCTCTTGGAATTATTGATATGACCCCTGTACGAGACTTTATGATTTATTAAACAAAGGAAAATCTATTTAATGAGATCTTGACCATCGTTTGCGCAGATGTCTGCCTTGCCTGGGGTATTAATAGCAAATTAATGAAGTGAGCAGCAGATATGCAGACCTCACTGTAGATGTTTGCCTGGTAAATGTAACAGGGTGATTAGAGGGTAGGAGAAACAGGAGGTAGGAGATATAAAAATTTGATTTCGCTGTGTCCAGTCCCCTTCACTGAAGTTGTGTGCATGGGAGGTCTCTATCTGGCTCTGTTCACTTGAATGATTTAGCCATCATTCTCAGGGTAGCTATGGTGGTTGGCAACCTCCCAGTGGAGAGCATGCTGATTCCAGCAGCAAAGGGGGCAGTGGTGGCACCCTCATTTGTATCTGCTAATGGCTCGGGCCAGTTAAATCGTCAGATATTTGCTCACAGGGAGCCGTGAGGGGCAAATACCAAAGTACAGGCCGTTGGCCATTAGGAAAGATATCGAACGAGTGGCTGCCAATGATGGCACATTTGACATTGCGACTGATCAAGTGGCTGACAGCAGAGCTGCACTCAGACATAGCACTGCCACATCAAGTATCATTAGACATGATGGCGACATAAACTAATCCTGCCTGTCATTCCAGGATCTCCTGTCCTTCAGCCAGCTAGGCCAGACAAATGCCTGTAGGATTTCTGCACAGAACTGCAGTACCATCTAATACCTTGTCCTTATGGTGTGAGATAATGTGCAGGTCAGATTGAGCTGAACTCTTGAGCTCTCCATGCTGAGGAACAGAGATGATTGGCTGTAGAAAATGTGTTGTTAAATGCATGAGTGACATGTGAGATTTGCCATCTCCCCTGTGGTGACAGATTTCATACTGAGGCTCAGTGAGCTACTGGCTGGCTGACTGAGGTCTACTGGGAAATATCACCTTGCAGCTAAATGAGTGATTCCCATAGCTCAGGATGCAGTAATCAATGGGGTGAAAGCAAGGAGAGGATTTACTTGTGATGGGGTAGCTCGCTACGGATGCAGCATAGCTGATCTCGGATAGACAGAATTAAAACTTTGCTTCTATTGGCTGCCTTGTTGAGTAGGTATTGGTTACTGTGGTGAGGAGATATTACACAAGACATGTTATGGCCAAGCTCAAGTTTATAAGTGGTTTGACCTGGCTTCTATTACAGTGAACAGATATGAAGAGTGAACCATTATGTTGCATAATGATTATGACAATCTGTTCTGGCTTGTGCTTCTCTGCCAATGAGATCATCATTGAGGCATGTTTCGTTGAACGTGTATATAAGTGGTACTTGACCACTCTATGTGGATGTGAACCTACACATTTTCAACTCATTGGGCCACAAATACTTCTCTCAGGACAAGATCAGGCCAAAGCAGAGCTTTTTAAATGAAAAGCAGTAGCGTGCTACACATTTCCCCAAATCCTGTGGAGGCAGGAAGAAAATTTGTCCTCCCACTTTTATGTCATAATTCCTTGCTAAGATGAGACATGACAGGTTAACGGTTCACTAAAAAGCCAAACCTGAAGGTAACAGAAACATTTATCGGGTTGGGGCGGCCATCTTGAACTCTTTCACATTATAAACAAATGACCGGATCTCCTCTCCTCTTTCAGAACCAAATCGGGTCAACGCAGTGCTTTTTACAAGAAAAGCTGTGGAGTTCCATAAATTTCCACAAAGCCTTTGGCCCTCCATATGTTCTGGAGTTCTCTTAAATGAACATCTCTGCCTGGATGTGGCTGCCAATCAGAGTGCTTCCTTTTTTTATTCACAGGAAAAAATGGAAATGCCATTACTACAACCTGGCCAAATCCTAGAGATTAAAATAACAGCAAGCCTGAAACATTAAACACACCTCAGTGGTATCACCACCTTTATGAGAATTCAGGTCAAGGCACTACTTATAGATGTAGTGGAGTGAATTGAAAATATGTGCATCCACTTTCATGAAATATAAAAAGCTGTCACCGCATAAACCTTGTTGAGAAAATGATATATTCAGTAGGTAAGTATGTGTAATGCACCAAAATACAGGTCGGCAAAAATCAATGTTCGGATGTGGAGTTGTGGGTCAATGATAATACAGAAGAAGATAGACATTTGGTCAAATAATGGGTTTAAAAGGAATAAAAGGAATAATTTTCTGCTTTTCACAGGGTTGTTGTGTATCGAGCAAAAGATCTGGAATGACACTGACTCATTCCCGTTTAGTAACTGCTCACGGTCTCTGATTGGAAATTAATTGCTCATTTCATTTTAGCAGTAAGACACACAGGCAAATCAATATTAAGGCACACGAAGAACATTTAAGCGTTGCTGGATTGAGATGGGAGATATTACACTATGGGTTTAACGTTATAACATTGAATTTTATGAGCGTACTGAAGAAATTGGCGGTAACCCGATTTAATGTCGGTTTCATAAAAGCATCCTTACACCGTGTATATCACTATGAGTGGTTTTACACACAAGTAGCTGATTCAATGTTGGATCATTATGCTATTTTTCTGTGTAGCTAAGAGAGCAGCAAGTGTGCTTGTGAATTAGTAAGAAGCAGGATTTATCCTGATGGTGAGATCATGAAGTCAGTAAGCTGGTTATAAACACCGAGCTTTATTAGTGTGGTTGGGGGAAGACTATTTTTAACCAACGGCTCGATTCTTCCTCTCTTGGTCCTTGTTAAAAAACCTTTCTATGTCTGATTTTTTTTTTTCCATAACGCAGCACTACTTTTCTAAGATTTATAAGCTTAATTTAGTCTAATTTGCTTTCATGCTCTGTGAAAATCCCATTGAGTATGATTATGATAGTTTCACTATAGCACCCAAAATGATTGTTTGGTCATTAGTAATCAATCCAAAAAGAATAAATATGGCATTTACTAGGGATGGACTGAATCCTTTTGTCAAAAGATTTTTCTACTAAAGTTTGGATTAATTATCCAAAAGCACATCACGGTGAATATCGAGACCACCTATAATAGATTCGGGTCATTTGATTTGTTTTACACCCAGGGTGCCTTTCTGTCTGGAGTTCGCATGTTCTCCCCGTGCATGCGTGGGTTTCCTCCGGGTGCTCCGGTTTCCTCCCACAGTCCAAAGACAT
>JAQQZR010000012.1:5148289-5174728 GCA_030068235.1 Notoglanidium macrostoma
CGCTCTGCAGCAGCTCATTAGAATGCCCGGCAGGACAGAGGCGTCTTCCTCCTGGGTCAGCGGTGACGCCTGGCAAAGCGGTGACAGAGAGAGGAGACACTTCCAGCGTTCGTTTCACCTGTCAGAGGCCACGTAGGACAGCGGCTATTAAGAATTCAGGAGAGTTCAGCCTCTGTTTCTTCACTGCCTCAGCCTGGGCTTCCAAAGATTCAGCTTATATTAAAAAAAAAAAAAAAAAAAAAAAAAAAAAGATACAAGACCTCCTGCCTTAGACTAGAGTTCATCTGTCTGTTTAATTTAGTCCCCAAAAATACCCGCCGTTTTTACCTTTATCTACATGTGCACGAATAGTGCGAATCCTCATGCATAACAGGACACTTTTTATTCAGGAAGAAGTGTTTTACTATGTTTAATATGCATGCGCATGCAGCTCGGCACGGAGATAATGACTCCGTCCCGGTGTGTAATGATGACTGATACTAATAGAACAATCCTCTGCTATGCAGGAAAGCAAGCGCAGCTATTGCAGATGAGAATGGATGACATTTACTATTCCACTGTAGCAGTGTAACACAAGAGAACACGCAATCGCACGCGAAGAACAGCAGCACGCTTTTAAGACGCCGCCGCCTACATCTGAGAGCGGAGCGCTGACACTGAATGACATGTTTTCGCTAGCAAGCGTGGGTGGGTTTCTTTTAAAATGGGTACACTTCACCGAGTCAAGCCTCGCTGCTCACGCTACCCTGTTTTCTAATAAATGCAACAACAAAAAAAAAACCCCAACAACAGCGCTCTGTTCCCTATAGCTCCGTAAAACCCAACTTTTACAAAGAGGAAACTGACAAAACTAGACATTTAATTATCCAGAAGAAGAGGAGTTAGGACTGGGTGTTCTTTCTGGCTCGATGCACAAACAGGGCTTTCTTATGCTACGTTCATATGGGGTCGTGTTCACCGTGTTAAAGAGAAGATTCCATAGAAATTGCCCATTTCAGAAGCCTTTCCTTAGAAGTTCCCAGATTATCTGAGCGGGATGGAGTTTCCTGAACATATCACTACACTTCCTGTCCTTTGAAAAAATAAATAAATAAATAAATAAAATAAATAAAATGATAAAGGAAATCTCACCGGCACCTGCTTAAGTGTATAATCTCTTGTAGACATGTACCTACGTACTGCCGCTGTAATCATGAACGCCGTCCTGTGCTCACTTGTTCTGATGTTTTCCGGACGGCTTCCGTTTTGAGTCTGGCGACGTCTTCCTCGCGTTGTCTCGGGGAGATTTTCTTTGCCGTTGCTTCGCTCGTTCGGGATCTACCTCTGCACCCTGATTTGTGGAAAGCTGCTTTTTTTGACAATGTCTTTTTGCTGAAAGTGCGACACAAATAAAAGGGAATTGAATTCAACGTGACCTGATACGCATGTAAGTAAACAAATCAGATGGTGGGAGAGCTGTTTCTGGAACCGCAAACAAGGCTTGCTTACAATAGCTCAAAAAAATAAATAAATAAATAAATCAAATAAATAAAAACATCAGTATGCCTCACAGCCTACACAGATGTTAAACTCTGACACCAATGAAATATTTACCGTATCACAACAACTAGCCCTTAACAGCCTGTGGCAGCCATTTTTGATGTACTGTCACCCGAAGTGCCACGGTACATCGCCTTGCATTTGAATTCAGCGAAGCCAGATCTGACATCTCAGTCTGACTGAGAGACGGTCCTCGTTTCAGCTGCTCATATGGCCATAATAACAGATCCGACATGGTCTAAATCATGCTTGAGGACAATTAAATAATGCTTCAGCTGTGAAAAGAAGTGTCATAGGACACAGATGTTGGAGTCGGTATCACGCACGCTGATATTTACGATTATCTGGGGCGTGTGGAGGAAACCAGGGCCAGACCAAAAATTTACGACGTATTCCAAGCCGACATATCCAGCATGTAAACAACCGGCCACGCCAGTCGGTATGTGATATCCACAAGCTGCACGCACATGAAATCCCACTGAGGAATTCTAATATCCCGAGGTCCTCGGGGCCGACAGATGCATTCAAGATCCCCCTCTGCTCCATCGCAACTGTTTGTCTTTTCTTTCAAAGTCTGTATCCACTCCTGAAAAATAAAGCATGAATGCAGCGACACATCCATGTGAACCGAAAAATATACCCAGCGCTTTTGAACACTACCCTTGCACCAATATGTCCGTGGTGTTGTTTGTGCTATGCGAGATCTCAAAATAGCGCTACAGAGAACATGATCTGGACCACGGTTAGGATTGTGGGGTTTTTTCCCCCCAGGCTTGCACTGCATGTGAGTAATGACATGGCAAAGGAAAGGAGAGCTTCAATTGCGTCGAGTGAACATCACATAGGTTCAAGCCACAGAGGAGAAAGATGCATGCGCCGAGTTCCATGCAAATGGATATTTAAAAAAAAAACGTTCGTCCACTGAAACTAAAAGTGTCGACGTGCGTCAACGAAGCCGGTTATGGTTTTGCGTTTGTAACGAATGTGTTAGGACTCCGCTAATCAGGGCCGCTGATCCGCCGGTTATTTCGCGGTTTCTAATTTCTTATTTGAAAATGTGTTCGCAATTTATTTTCATTACACCCTCGGATATGATGCATGCTGTACTGCTTCTGACAGCACCACTTTGGTGGGACAAAATGTACTGCCAAAGGAGATTTCGCATAAGGCCTGGGCAAAGACTTCTTTCCTCGATGTTATTCTTGACGAGTTTGACGTAACCATTTTAATGCGGATAAAGATACTCTTGGAAACGCTGGTTATGTTTACGTTCGGTTAAAAAAAAATATCTGTGCACATGTCAACAGGGCCGCAGATTAGACAAACAGGATGCCATAACAATTCATCAGGACTGGCCTTGCATCATGAACTGGCAGACAGACAAAGGTAAAGCAAGCGAGGGGGAGAGAAAGAGAGAAGCAAAGAACAGGGAAAAGACCTGATGTCCTGCCAGTTTGGCATTCGAACACAGCTGTACATCTTCCCTAATCCACTGATCGTGGAGTCCAATCGAGCAGCTATTATTTGAAGCATACGCATGTCCAGGTCAATTAAAAATGTAAGGCGTAGTCTAGGCCAACATATCCAAAACACAAACAGCCGAGTGAGGGATGTGATATCCACAGCTGCTCCGCTGCCACGGCGTGATCAGAGGACTGCTCTAAAGCAGCCAACAGGCTAGCTTGCCAGGCGGCGCTAACCATTTTTCTGCGCCATCAAGAACCAAGGAGTGGAGAATGCAATCTGCAGAGCGCAGGCATAAATCTGAGAGAGGGTTTTAAAAAAATAAAATAAAAAAATAAAAATAAAAAAATGGAATCATTTTTCCAAATTCTATTACTCCGAAAAGTCATCACTCTTGACTAAAATGATTCCCTGAGCTACGTTATGTTTCCTGCAAGCTGTACCCTGTCAGAAATCAGTTTCTACGCAGAAACACGGTTGTCCCCAAAGGTACATGCTCATGCGCAGTGTTCCGTTCAAGTGCGACACGGTACCAGCTCCGGTGTGTATCTCCGTTAACCTAAATGAGGACACAAGAGCTGAACCCTTGAGGTTACGGCCCCAATGACCCGCTCTGAAGGAGCTAATGACGACATTGTCCCGTTTTCCTCCAATGCAATAATACGAAAATAATCGTCTGATGCAATGTTATATCGGTTTATAGAAGATGAAATGAAACCAGTCCCCATTGCAGTCAGCGATTTATCATCTGCAATATAGGCACAAATAAAAGGACTGACTATAGTATGTATTTCACTGTTTATTTAAAAAAAAAAAAAAAACAAATTTATAGAAACTGTCAGGTATTTCTCTATCTCATTTCTTAATATAAATGAACACCCAAGTGCAACCATTCATTCATTTGCTCATTCATCCTTTCACCGCCTGCCCACTTGGTAACGCTGCATTTCCTCCTACACATTTCTGGCTACTCGTCCTTCTCCACAATTTTGGGAAATCTACTATCACTATATATAAAGAGTGAGGCTGTATAGCAGCTGCAGTTCATTACACCAGTTTAATCCTGTGGAGCCGCTCCTACTGCTGAAAACCGGCGAGTCAAATCGCTTCAGAAATGCTTTCGGTGAGGATTCAATCGGTTTATAATTCATCACGCAAGGGTTCATTCCCCCCCCCCCCCCCCAGTAAATTGGCTTCAAAACATTTTATCCATCTTATTTTCTCTTTATTATTCCTACAGTGAAACACAGAACTCGCAACCTGCTCTTCTTCTGTGTGTAAAATGACTAAATTCTGGTGCGTTCCATGCGACAGCGCCTCCTAGAGGACACGCGCACCTTGCGCCAAGTATAAACGCTTGACCTGCGCGAGTGTCTACCTGCGGCGTTGTTCCAGTGCAAAAGCAGAAATCGGTCTTAATAGGTTCACTGTCAGAAAAGGTTCCAAGTAGGGCCACATTAGAAAGCTAGCCATCCAAATAAACCATTTTCAGAAAACCCTTTGAAAGTGTACCTACCCTCACTGGTCATTTCACCAGGCAGACCTGTGATGTAGGTCATTTTGTAGGCAGCCACTGCTATACGCGCACTTTCTGGAGTCTATCGAGTCAGAACGTAGCAGACCCTGTGTGCGCTTTAGTTCAGACAACGCACTCCAGCGCTTTTTACTCCTACTACCATTAGAAAAGCTGGAGCACTAATGACTCGGGAATGAGTGTGAACTGGCAGACCATCAAAGGAAACAACTACACGGTTATTACACAGAAGAAAGAGCAGATTCACACTTGGGAATGTTGTTCTCGCTGCCTCCATTCAGACGCAACAGGGAGAACAAACGTTTACACACATATATGCTCCCCCCAAGACACGGACACACACACACACACACACACACACACACACACACAGACAGTTAGAAGGTGAGACTGGCTGTTGTTGACTGATGCCTGGGGCTTCCTGAGACACAAAGACTTTTCACAGCTTATGTAGATTTATCTATTCAGCCTTTTCTTGTGGCGTGTTAGACAAAGCTAGAGAAGTGCCACCCACACCTCCGAGCACAGCAGGAGACGTATGGTGGGTTTGTACAACCTTTCATCACTGCTACGTCAATCTGATGAAGCGACGAACAGCGGCAAACGAGGTAAATAACCGCTAATTAGCTTTTGCTTGGTCACTGCTTGTCCCCACAAAGAGATCAAGCTGAGGCAAGAGACAGAAAGAGCCGCAGGACACACTGACTGACTGACTGACTGGCTGAATGCAGCTGGCCCTGGTAGGGATCAGTGCAAACACTTCGGACACGTATCGGCAATCAGTTTGTGTCAGATCTCATCTGATGTGTCACTAGGTCTTGTGCAGCTACGTGCACGCGGCACGGCGGAACGGCACGAGGTGAAGCGTGGATGAACAGCAAATTTGACTTTATTCAGGTCAGGCGTAGCGTACTTTAAAATAGCTATGGCGACGATGACAAGATGAGTTGTGACGGTTTCGTGTTTTAGTACCGTGCACATGGAGGAACTATATTTCGTTCCTAACATTACATCTGTCTATAACGAGAGGAATGACAATAACGATTAACTTGGCCTGGAAGAACTACGTATATGTCATTCCTAACAGTATATCTGTCTATGATGACAGGAATGACTTGACTTGGTATTACTAAAATCTGGAGATGCAAACAGCTGGCCGTGCTGCATGGCAATCAGGCTGGTAACAATCATTAAACCATCAGCTTTTCTCTCTCTATTGCTTTCCTGGAAGCCTCATATTTTTCTGGCACTAAAAAACCCTTTCAACTGATTGTCAGCCAGCAGCTTGTGGCACTCTTGGACCTTGATCTCAGAACTTGGTTCTCTAGAACTGCAGCTTGGATGTTCTTCTACAGCTGCAGTTTAAAAATGCTCTTGAAGTTGAGCTGCGGCTTGTTATCCTTTCCTCCTGGTTTTCGCGCCAGTTCAATTCTGATGTACAAAACCTACCTCTGTAAATGACCTGAGAAACAGAAAGCTGATACAGATACTGCTCTCTGGAACGCAAAACACATACAGACCATACAGGCATCGTGTGCCTAAGGAAGTTCTACCTAATAGAATTGCTAATGAGTGTGCATGATAACAAAATGATCACACACACACACACACACACACACACACGTCCAAGCCCACGCATGCCCAGGCACACACTTCAACAAAAGAGGTTTCACTAGCAAGGAATCGATAGTATGACACGTCCTTGTCTAGCCTACTCCTGTGTGTGTGTGTGTGTGTGTGTGTGTGTGTGTGTCAAGTCGATGTAAAGTGACTACAACAGCCAAACACACAGTCGTACACACAAAGACAGAGTCAGATAGTCCTGACATCCACCCACACTCCCCTTTCACTAGAGTGCTCTGCTTCTTTTTCTTCTTGGCTCAGCAAGAACAAAACTGGCCTGCTTCCTCTTCCCTGCTCTTCCACACTCATCCTCTTCAGAGCCAATCGATAGTGTCTTTAGCCACAACTCCCAGGCACCACTTAGCAAAGGTTAATGCACACATGGTGGCAAAGGCCCACAGCGGTGCCGCTCGCCTGTTCCTCTTCCAACCCGCCGCACCGCCGACCTTCACTTTCCCGTCCTGCTCAAAAAGGCTACTTCAGGCCCAGAGCTATTTCTCAGCGACACTAGGCAGATGGCGAGTCTTTTAAGATGTAAAAATTGCAGCTTGGCTTTGCTTTTTAAAGGAGTCATGACATCAGTACTGCTAAGTGCTCAGTGAAACCGGGCAGCGTGATCCACCGTGGCTAGAATCCCGAGCTGGTAAGCTGATGAGCATGAATGCTTATAATGGCCTTCTGCAGGAATGATATGAATTATGCAACATTACGTGCAAGTTTCCTTTAGTAGAACTGCTTAGCAACAAGGAGGCCTAATTTTCTCCAATCAGGCCAGTTTCATGGTAAGACAATCACAAAATTGAGTTTAGAAGTGGGTGGAGTGGACGCTGAAAAGGTTAATAAAACCAGTTTTCAATCACTTGAGAATTTCGTGTCAGGTGTCGGAGATTTGAGGACTGAACTGAAAATAACTGAACTTTAGAAAATATAGAGTTTTGAAAGCAATGTGAGATTATAGAGCGACGTGGGCATGGTTGCTGCCTCTACATATAGTATATAGCTGTTAATCAGGCACTCCAATTACAGCCATTTTTATGATTAGCTTCTTGGGAATAAATGCAGGAGTATAATAACTACGCAGCGTCACCATGGCCAAACTGAGTATTCCTGCGGCACTCCCTAAAACATTAAAGGCAAAAGCAAAACCACAAGTGATAAAAGATCTCGGCTGACTCTTCAAGTCCCAGGCCTAATCCACTGAACCACTGAACACGCAATAAGAGAACTCGAACACAATTGGCCCCTTTGAGGGGTCTGTGAGCCGAGTCGCCATCCTGATCTCAAACAGAGAACGAATAAAGAAAGGACAGCAATCGCAGAGATGAAACAGCTGTACCATATTTGGACCAAAGAGGGGGAGGTCTCACAATGCGGTGATTATAACTACATGAAACTGTAGAAACTTAAACCACCACACCTTCCTTGCTGAAAAGAAGACTTCTACAAGGGAAACATACAGTATTTTGTTTAAAGCATGTCGACTTGTGTAAGGACGTTCAAATGAGGGGCCGGAGAAGGGTCGCCAAAGCAGGGTAAGAAGCGTAATTTGGTAAAATAGTCTGAGATTTAATTGCCAGGCTTGAGGCAGCAGCATAATGTTGAATTCATTGGTTGGTCTTCAGTAACTGCTTCATCCTGGTCGGGGTTACGGTGGAGCAGAACACTATCCCGCTGCGCTGACCCTCGGACCTTCACCCACTCCTAAAGACAGCCAGGGATGGAACCTCGCTAATGACGTGCCATGGCTAATGAGATGAATCTATCCATTACGGCGCTTTAATGAGATTAAATCTGCATGGCTAGTAATTAGTCACCACCCTCCCCAGCATTAACTCTTCTCCTCAGAGACAGTAAGAACCTCCATCGCTTGGCTTTGCCAGAGGACATTAAAGGGACTGGACATATAATAATCCAGATGCTGTGACTTGTCATTTTGCCTTTTTTATATTCTCCCTTCATCAGGGAGTAAATTGATCAACCACAGTCATGATGGATAAGAGCAAGCCTTAATGACAGACCGGGCAGCTAATCAGCGTCGTCGCTAACGAGGAGCGCTGTTTGCTAATTCTCGTTTCTAAGCAGATCTGCATGCTGAAGTCATTCAGAACAGTAATGGAGCAAGAGAGGACTTGCAGGCAGCAGGGCGCTCCGAGATGCTCTAAACAATTCTCATTATTCAAATGAACGTAATCAGGGGCTTATCATTTTAGATGGATGCTAATTGTTTTCAGCAGACTTCCTGAGCAATATGCTAAAAGTATTTTTGCCGGAGGAGAACGCTGTACCACGACAATATTTGAACAGGCACAGCATTGAACTGTTCGTCGCCTCGTAACTCAGTGGTGCAGGTTAGCGGCGTGGAGGCTATAGAGCTTGAGGTTTGTGCCTTTACAACGATCATTTTCTTTAGCACATGGAGTCCATGCAGTAAGAAAATGAGTGGTGTGAAATGGGCAGATTAGATTAGCTCTGAGAGGCTTTGATCATGCTGGCTGCTTTTGATCTGCACATCCGGCTCCTGACTGCGACTGCAGCACAATGGCCCATTTCACTTTCATTTGTGTCAGCTGTGAGGGTGTATAAAGAACAGAGCGTGGATAAGAAGCACGTCGTTTGCATTCATTTACGCCCTAATCACAGTCACTTCAAGCTCTGAGTGGCTTCGCGGCTCCAGAGGCAAATAGGACCACCAAGAGTCGGGAACTAACAAAAGTGCACCGCACTTGGTGTGATGACTGCGTTTGGCTGCAATCTCGTGTTTGAACGGAGAAACATCATGGTGTCTGTATACATCAAGTCTGACGAGGTGCCATCATCTCTGACTGAGAAGCGCGCAAATCTCAACGCAATAACAGCCTGAGAAAAGATGGGCTCATTAACACTGACAATTCATTCCATGTAATTAACAACACCAATAGCACGCAGTCTGAACGTGAGCATCCCTTATTCTCCATTCTCACTCGCAGCATTGTAATAAAGGTTTAATGTCACTCTTCCACAGGGAAATACAGAAGGCAGCAGGTAAAGTCAAGTCTCAGCCAGAGGGCTGCTTGTCATTGTTTTTTTTTTGTTTTTTTTTTTACTGCGCAAAACTCACAGCAGACTCGGAGAGGTCAAATTCTACAAGCCTGGATCGGAAGCACCTAATACTCCTGCTGTTTACTTTACTGCGGAGACATCAATCCCCTGCAGAGGGCAAGAAAACACCTTTATAACTCTAAGTCCAAATAACTATAATAGCACTGGTTTAAGAATAAAAAAAAAAAAACTAATAATAATGTTATCAAAAAGAAACCTCTAGACTTTCCATAGCTACTCTATATAAAGGTATTTTCATATACATTAATGCTGTTTAAAATCACAGTAGTATCCTGCAGCCATATCCTGTCTCATAGAAAATGTCTCAGACTTAAAAAAAAAAAAAAAAAAAAAAAAAAAAAGGTAAAATAAATAAATAAATAAATAAATAAATAAATAAATAAATAAATAAATAAATTTCTTTAAAAGTAACTATCATGTTTTGATTGCAGATGATAAATTAAAAAACTATATGAAAGCATGACTCCAAAATTTGTAAAGTGTCAACGCTTCTGAATCCATGCCTACCTGGAGGAAGATTTGGTCTCTTCCTTTTCTTGCTGCCGTTGTCAGTACTGGTCTCCAGAGGACACTCGGACACCAGAGGCCCATTGGCGTTATTAAATTGCAGTGGCTCGTTGTTGGTTGAGGGGTCAAAGGGTAGCGGGTTTAGTCCTGGCAAAGAGACACAAAAACAAAGACACACAAACTGTTAAAAGTGAAATGAATTTAATCAGTATGCAAACTAGCCAAGGCATAACCCTGGTTAGAGGACGCCACTTCAGACGATGCTTGACTGGGATGTCAAAGCGAGATGATATAAAGTCCAAACGAGTCCCTTTGAATACTGCAGTATTCATTTCCATTCTCATTTGAAAGGATTATCCATACAAAGGTTCCTATTAGTCATTAACCCCTCTGGCTCATAATACGAACCCATTTTACATATATATATATATATATATATATATATATATATATATATATATCCAGAAACTACACTCTTGTTCTTTCTGTGAAAAAAAGCAGAGATAAGGCAACCAAGGCCAAATTATTGGATGAATTATGAGTTCAATAACAACAACGATACTGCCACAAAACCAAGGCAAAATAATTAAAGTGATTGTTCTGTTCAACAGACAGGTGTTCTGTTATCTTCTACAGTAATTTTGAAGTGCCATTCAAAAGGCAAATGGGAAACACAGCACAGTTCTCATGCAATAGTCATCACCAATGCTTTGTTTTTCTTTAAAAATCAGGAAGGGTGGAGTTCTGAAATGTCACCTTGTGTCCTGTAGCTTTCCCTCGACTTCAGAGAGAAAAAGGCTACCACAAAGTTCACCAAGCGACACTTTAACTGTGCGCTGTACTTTCCTGCACCTGACCTCCGAGGCCTGTTCTGACAGTACAGTGATACAGAAACTCTCTCATAAATAGTGGGACAGAGAAGCCCAAAAAAAAAAAAAATCGCCATAGAACTGGAGTGTACAAGCAGGTAAAAGCAAGAACAGAACTGAGAGACGATGACGGATACGAATCTGTTACCGAACGTATAAAAAACATAGAGGGTTGGATTTGGAACAGTAGGATGCCAGGACAACGAAGTAACAGACACTGATGACAAGTTAAACAGGGCTTTATGCGCTATCACTTTCCTGTTATCATTCTCTAGAGAGCTTTGTAAAGTAGTGAAAAGTCCTTGGCAAGTAATGGGCTGCTAATGAGAGACGAAGGCTGCTGGTCTGTTATGAGTCAGAGTAAAAACTCCGATTAAGATCTCAGCACACACTCATGACACTCTTGCATTTTCCTGTCCATTAAACCAAGCCCTGGCATGGAAAATGAGATTCGATACACCTGCTTGATTCATAGTCGGGATTCTGGACCTTAATGCACTATGAATATACCCTGAGCTGCTAGTTTATCAGGTCCACCTGTCATATAGGCGCACTCTGAAGGTCTACAGTTACTGACTGTAGCCCATCTGTCTCTATGTATAGCCTCTGTCAGTCCCCCTGCCCTGTCCTTCAATTGATTGAGACCATCAAAGGACCATGACTGACCAGATGTCAGTGACTACCACATGACTGCCATAGGTATATAGTCACCTGGAGCCCTCTAATGATAGTCCACGGTCACTTGACTACCACAGGACGATGCCACCCTGAACCCCATCATTCTTAATAGCCCTTTTACTATGGACAACCACAGGACCACCTTTGACCAGATATGGTGGTTCATTTCCATTTGACTACCACTATAGTTCCTTGGACCTAACCATGGTTAATAGTACCTTTAACATGAATCACTATAGGACCACCTCTGAGCAGATATGGCAGTCCATATCCATGTTACTTCCATAGGACCGCAGTTCCTTAGACTCCACCATCCTTAACAGTCCGTTTTCCATGGACAGCCATAGGAGTGAAGAAATATGGTTGTCCATTTTCCCTTGGCTACTATTGGGATATGGTCCATTGGCTGCTGCGATGGTTAATAGTCCCCTTTCTTTGGACAGCCACAGGAGTGAAGAAATGCAGCTGTCCATTTTCCCTTGGCTACCATAGGAATATGGTCCCTTGGCTGCCACTACAGTTAATGGTCTTTTTTAATAGACAAACACAGGACCAACCACTGACCAGATATGGTGGTTCACTTCCGTTAAAAGACGGGGTGCAGGGTGGCTGATAACTTGTCCATATTAAGAGAAATTAGAGAGGAACTGAGAAATATCTCTAAGGTAGCACAGTGACGCAACAGGTAGCATTGTTGCCTCACAGCACCATGATCCTGAGCTCATGTTACGGTCTGTGCAGTGTTTCATGTTTTCCCATGCCCACATGGATTTTTTCCAGGTTCTCCAGTTTCTCCCTACCTCACAAAAACATGCCAAAGGTGGATTGGCTAGTCTAACTTGCCCCCACACCTTATTTACTTGTGTGGGACTCTTCAAAAGACTGTCATCCCAGGTTACCACCAGGCTGTATTAGTGCCTTTTTGGGATAATCTCCAGATCCACCCTGACCTTGACCAGGATAAGAAGACGAATGACTGAATGTATACACAGCATTATGTATATTATAATATATTGTGGGAAAATGGCATTTTCTTGCAAACTCTAGTCTACAAACTGTACATCATATGTGAAAATGCCTTTAGGAGACATGGACTAGTGAGATGCCCCATGTGGTGCTGCTGCCCTTTATATGAACTTAAAGTGTATAACTATAGTGTGTTTATGACTTATCCACAGGGGTACATATCACACACAAAGGGATGCTTCCTGGAGAGGAGTGAACCGCTTTTATACCCATGGACTGGAAGAGTCTATCCATGGCAAAACAAAACATATAAGCTTCTATTAAGGAAACCAAATCCAAAAAAAAAAAAAAAAAAAAAAAAAAAGGTATACCTTTTCTTATAATAGAAAAAGAAAATTCTTCTTTTAAATATATGGAGAGTTCTTCTTTTTTGGCTGAGATACTACACTCTTCCCTCAGATTGTGATGCTTCAATAGAGCCACTGATGAGATTTAAATGAGTATTACTCCTCGAACTGCTGATAGGCACTGAGGACTGAGACGGATGCAGATCACACACGCAGAACACATACACCAGTCTTATCTTTAGACAGAGAAGGGGGGGGGGGTAATGAGCAAAAGAAGGCGAGGGAGTAAGCAGAGAAGAGAGAAATGAGAGAAGGAGAGGGAAAATGAGCAGGGAAAAGGAAAATGCAGAAAGAGTGAGAGAGAGAGTATAAGAGAGTGGGTGGGAAAGGCAGCTGATGAAGGGCAGTTCCTGTGAACAAAAGCTCTTACTATTCTTCCGAGGGAACTGCAGGCCGCCGGCTGCCTCTGACACCAGATGAGACTCATGCATTTATTCATGTCTGAAGACCCCGTTTTGGAGAATGCTTCGCTCTCTTTTTGTTATCTAAGCCGAGCGATTCAATAAAATGTTTACAGGGGAATTTTAACCATCTCAAAGCAATCGGCAGTAGCACGCTACACTTCACCATCATCGATGCCGTGATGAATCTCTCATCTTGAATACATAACACAGCCACTCTTCTTTTCAGATACAGCGCTAGCTTTCCTCTTAATGTTTCTATCACAATGTAATAGCGTGCGTTGGAGGGAAACCGCGTTCCCTTTCCACTGGGCTTCCGGGCATGATCTAAAAGGACAGGCCATGACTACTGTGCGCTTATAAAGAAAACAAGACAAAGTGCCTAAGAGGAAACACAATCGCTACTACTCATGGCTCTTCCTCAGACCGACAGGGAAATCTAATGCAGCACAGAGGAGACCAGGGGAAAACTTTCCTACCCTCTTTTTCTTCTCTCTCCCGAAGCTTTTCCAAAGCCTAGCACGTACATTTGGGACTCACTGCATGCCGCGTGTACATGTACAGCTCCCATTAATAAAATGCTTGAATGAATTTTCCCCATGAGTGCTTGTCGCATGATTGAACACAATTCGTTTGAGGTCAACTCATGCCTAGTGAATATTAAACGCACAACGTGAGGGATGTCCGTTCCATGATTTACTGTAGTTCCTTAGTGTTCACCAGTTTCTCTCGCCGTCTCTCTGCCCATCACTTTCTGTCGCCTCATATACAGCTCGCTCTCCATCTGGCAGGCTTGGCAGGTCTTCCCAAATCACCTCTCAGGTATGAATGATGCTTCAATTAATCTTGTAAACATGTTGGCTGGTCTGCTGTACAAGTGTCTAATTTACACCAGCCCTTTTAATTAAGCTGGCTTATGAGATGAGTTGACTCCATGGTTCTCTTGGGAAGACGAGGAAGAGCTTCAAATCAGTTATCGCTTCTGCATCAGATTAAGTGTTGCCTTTATTTCCCAAATTTCCGGTTTATACTACTACTTAAACAGTGTTTATTTGACTTGGTTAACTGTTATTTATAAGGCAAAATCAAACTGGAGCTGAAGTCTAATTTTCAGTAATTAACCACTTGCTTAAAGGCAAGTTCACTTCAAAGGTCAGATTTATAGCAGATAACACCCATGCTTTTTAATTTGCTTCATTTTCTCCGGTTTAAGTTGAATGTCAGGCAAATGAATAATCGCGGAGCAGTAGCTTACAGTTTAGTACTTGGACGTTCCATTAATTTTCCTTTTTTTCCCCCTACAGTCTTCTCCAAACCTTTCACTTATCAAGTCCCTTTATGACTTAAGTTTGGATTACTGCAGTTATACTGCTCAGGGTTCGAAAATTAGTCTTGTGCAATGCAATGCAATGTGCTGTTCCTGGAGAGCAATCTACAAAGTGACAATAAATAAAGAAAATCACAAACTCTCACAAACAGAATATCACTTGCTTTTGACATAAGTGTATCAGACCTGTCTGACCAATTGCTTATCTTGGCATGGCCTGGCCTTGCTGAATCCTGACTCGACCACAAACTGAACGAGCTGAACGTGTTCACAATAGATATAAGTAGATTTTACACTTCAAGCTCTACACTGAAATTCTATCTCCCACTGAGTATAATCCGGGGTCACCTTGGACTCCAGCTTCTCCCTGGACTCCCATGTCTAAAGACTCCATCCTTCTTCCACCTTATCTGCGATGATACAGAAATGAGGTCATCATTCTCTCAGCACAGAAATACTCAAGGCATTCATCTCGAGGTGCCTCTCTTATTTGGGATTGAATAAGCTCATGATCTGTTATTTCAACTCCGAAGGCTTTAAGAACGCAGCTTTTGAAACCCGGGTCTACCAAAGCAAGTTTTTCTACTGCAATATACCAGAAATATTGGTATGAAAAAGCTTGAACTGTGGAAAACTGAAAATTTCTCCTTGTTGGGCATCATTGGGGTTCCTCCCCAAAACCAAGACAAAATCATTGGGGTTCCTCCCCAAAACCAAGAGAAACTAATGATACCCGTGGTCAAGTCTAAAAACACTACTCACTGTTAATTGGTTACATCACTGACTGTATAAAGAAATGGACCTCGCATCATCTCTAAAATGTGAAGCCGCTAGCGTCACTGCTGGCTTTCTGGAGAGCAATGTTTAGCCCAGTCTTGATGGAAACATTAAGAGGTTTCATAGTAAAAGGTTAGTGTAAACACTCTAGCTACCTATCCACACAACAATTGTGCTAGCTACCTAGCCACATAGCCTTCATCTAACCAGGCAGCTATCGAAATCTGCACAACAAGCCTTTTGTTCATCAGTGAACACACACTACTAATAAGATTAAGATGGATTTTATAAGTAGTTAGTTAGGGTACAGATAAATTAATGATATATCTCCAGCTGAACCTATACAAGTTCTCTGGCTAGATGTAATAAAGAAAATCTGTGAAAGTGATTGTATTCATCTCGCCATTTCTACCACAGAAGGGGGCGGGGCCAGCAAAGAGCCGACTTTGCCTTTCGCCTGTGCTGTATAAGCTTGAGAAGGAGAAAGTCCCTACTGCGCAGACTCAAATTCGACAACATGGGAGAGGTCTTTTCTATAGAATGAGAGTGAATGGGAGCATCCCTTTTTTATATAGCTGATGGGTTATAGATACAACATATAACAGCTTACACAGAACAAAAAGATCAGGCTTGACACTTGTTTATCCAATCAAGTGCAAGATATTCTTAATATTTCACAAAATATTATTAATTGTATGACCATACAGAGTGTGAATTAGTTATTTAGTTATTAGTGAATTACAATTTAGTTTGATGTAATCGTATTGTCATTAATAACTGGTTGAAGTTTAAATAACTGAAGGACATTTTCGCCAAACTGTACATGAACCCTCTGCCATCTGGCCTTTTGGTAGCTTTTATCGTTGCTGTCAAAATGACCATTCCAACTGCCTATCAAGCAGGTGTGGAAAACTGAACTCCAACCAGCACCCAAAGTTCCACTGGCTCCAATTTCTTCTTGTGAATGTGAAATGGGAACCCCCCCCCCCCCCCACCCCCCCAACCTCTATATCTTCCTTTCCTATTTCCTCCCTGCTAATCTTCTTCTGCTCCCTTCACTTGGGACGATTTGTCTTTCGCTCTGTCACCATGTCCATGAATTCTTAGCGGTTTATTTTTTTTTTTCCTTCTCTCTGGTTGCTGGATTCCACAAACCCTCTGCATGCCTTTAGGTTAAATATACATGAATGCCTTCCTTTTCTTAGCTTATGGTGAATGAGAAATGCTCAGTTTCTCTTTTCCATGGCTCCGAGTAGGCTTGCATGAATACAAAGGTGGTGAATAAGAGATTCTCAAATTCTCTTTCCTATGGCTTTTTTACATTTATTTATTTATTTGGTTGCATGAATACGGTGCAGATCTCTTGTTCCCCGATGAACCCTTTCTGGGCTGAGGCCGAGGTCTCCGCGCTTGGTCACCTAGGTTTTCCGCTCTCTTCCCAACAGGGTCCATCTCCTCCATTAGAGCGCAGTCGGGCTGAGTTATTTAGGCAGCACTCAGCGGCTGGTCAAAACCACTTCTCCCCTTATGAGAAAAAGATGAAGGGAAAATACCACTCATGCATCAGAGAGAGGGAAAAGATAACATCACTATGGCTACAGAAGAGTGGATTTGAAGCAAAAGGAATAGGAGGTGCGGGAGGTGTGAGTCCATGACAATGACTGAAAGCAAAGGATATGCAGTGAGAAGAGAGAAAATGGGAAATAAAATGTAGTGTGGTCTGGGTAATGACACAGAGCAAGAGCTTTATCGTCCATGAAAGACCTTTATAATAGGGATGTAATGCAGTGCCACTATCTATACCTCGACCTGTTTAGTATTCCAAATTTGGATTTAAACCCCAAAAACGGGCAGGGTGGTTTTTTCTTTTTTTTTTAAATTATTTAGTCTTCTGAATCCTAGCACTCTGTCCTCTACTCACTATAACTCACCTCCTGCTTGTGCGACTCGATTACTTTATAACCAGATGGAAATAAGATGTTAATGCTATGTATGGAAGAACAAAGCAGGTTCAGTCCAGATGCTGGAGCCTGATGCAGCTGTGGCTCCCTCAGCTGAAGCCTGTTAACGCTCAGTGCACTGCTGTCACTTCTCCTCTCTCCTCTGGAAGTCTCCGTCCGCCTCCTCTCTCCATCAAAGGTTCTTTGACCTCCCAACAACGACTTTGTAGCTTCCCGGTGACTCCGAGACAGTCGTGCAATATTGAATGTAACGAATGATTGATTATTGCAGTGAGAATACCTGGCTGTGGAGCTAGCTAGGATCTGAGCCACCTGCTCCACGCTGATTTAGTAAAGCAGCTGCACACATGAAGCAGGAGGGCTTTATCACAGAGAACCGATGCTAGACCTTCTGCTGTGCCACTGGGAAACATACTCATCATGGATTTATCATCTCCCCACTGCGCTGGGTTGCATTAGGCACTGAAAACACGCAACACACCGCTCCTTAGGCCGAATCGATGCAGGTCGATGCGGTAGCAGATAATGAAAGCACAGACGATCTGATGACATAACACTAAAACACTATTGGGCATTGTTTACAGATCAGTGGTGGGGAATGGAGGTAGTTTATTAAAGACGTGAGCTGCTCTGCATGGATAGAGGGAGGCTTGGGGCAGACCTGGAGGTGTTGAGCTCAATACAGTGATCCCGTATGACACGTTATCCTGTCCCAAACCCTGGGGAAAGCCATAATACGGTTGTCACATTAATGCGTTTCCGCATATACACCTTACATTTTCGGGTTCTCGCATCGTTGTGTCTGGCTGTGACTCTCCACAAATATAAGCTGGATTTTGCCTCCCTCTGGACACAAATTCCATTTCTCAGAGCCCTTTGGCCGTGTGATCTGCATGTTTACATCTGTATCTTACACGACGGCTATCCAACACACACAAGAACGTGGTCGGGACAGAATCGCAAACGGCCGTCTACTTTTGGCTAGGCGGCGCTGCACGCTAGCTACATATTTAAGAAAACGCTTCGGCCCAGCTTATGACGACACTGTAATTCCAACGGCATGTATAATAATTAACCGTGAAACCGTGATCTTTTTGGACAAGACCATCAGTGTGAAATAATCCACATGGCAGTATTTCTAGCCCGCTACATCTTCTGCACTGATGCGGCGCTCTGAACCGGACGAATCCTAATCCTCAGACACCCACCTGTTTGCCTGCTGTTCGGAAATGAAATCCGGCTTTCGAGCGCCGGCACTGACATTACAAACGCCCAAAGATCTGTTAGACATGTAGTTAGCAGGCTTCGCTGTTTCTCTGCCAGATGCTTTACGGTGCCAGTACAACACACGCAGCTCCTCTGCAGAGACGAGCGATCGAGAGCTGTCAAGCAGACTTCCTCGCAGCTATAATGTTTTTTGACGCCGTTCCAGCATACTGTTTTTAATGTTGCGGCATATTCCAGCACATGCCCCTTTCCCTTTAACACCACAGGCTGTATTAACGCCAGCTGGGCCGGTGTCACTGGTGCCGTGATTTATTCAACATGGACACTGTTTCAATCAAAGCCTTACATTCAGCAGGACCCGAGAGTATCAGAGCATCACAATGGTGGTGTGTGGGGGCTCAGGGCCGAGCCATTAATCTTCCCTGAGCCTGAACAACAATTTAACACAAAGATTATGCCCAATTTATGCACCTGAGGGGGGAGAGCGAGTGCGCCAGTGTGTGCTGCTGAGCATTAACACATCACTGACCTAATGCATTAATGCATCCAAAGGACTCGATCTTCCTTTCTCCAAATTCTCACCTGGGTTCTAAAAGACGGGGGGACACGGACACACTGATGCTGCTGTTTATTCACTTGTAATCCTTCAGCGTAAAACTCAATTAACAGGCTTAGCAGTGACACCCGAAATACCTTCACGGGAAGCGCAAAAAAGCAAGACGTTCTGCTTAAAGGACAACCGTGGCTGCGATGTGCTGTTGCTGATTTGCCTTCGACTGCATGAAAGATGCACGGCGTGCTCCAGTTCCCTCTCATTTTTCACCGTGTTGTCCAATTCGCAGCCAGAGTCTGCGCAGTAGGGACGTCCTTCAGTCAGAGACGACGGGTCTGAGATCTACGAGATGGTGCACGACGTTAGCATAAAAACTGAAGGGAGAGCAGAGTGTACAGATGGAACGTGACGGAAGAGCTGCATAGATTAAAGAACTAAAGCTCTGCTGCACCGCTCTCTTTACCAGCAGGCATCTGAACAGCATTGTGGGTAATTAACCAAAGACAAAAATACACCAATGACGGAAGTTAAAACATCCTCATTTCTGGATTTCATTATTGGATGCCGTCGATTGAAGACCATATAGATTGCAATTAATCCCATCGATACGAAGGTCATTCGGGGAGGATTTTTCCTTTAACTTTTAATCGACAGGCTAATGTTAAGACCCGACCGGTGCTTTTTTTAAATGAATGCGTGAATGGATCTTCGTTTCATTATACAGCAGGACAATGAAACGCTGTTTAGCTAGCCTCTGGGGAATGGCGTGAGGGTGGTGGGGGGCATTGCGCGAGGTGATATTGTGTTGATATAGGGGTCGCAGTGTTCAGTCGTAGCAAAGAATGCACTGATGTAACAGGTCCCATTCTGGAAGCTCTCACACCTCTCTGCACTGTAGCGCGCCAGAGACCAGATGCTGGGGAATGAATATTCACGCTGAAGGGTCTGTGTGCGGATAGCTGCTGTAGCACTTCAAGGTCAGGCGACAACCTGGTGCTGCCACTTCACTAAGCCTGAGCGCGAGAGCCGAAATTAGCCGGCGGCCGAACCCTGGTCCACTAATTCTTGTGAGCATGGTGATGAAACAACAGTCATGGGGTGTACAAGGCAGCACTCAGCAAGAGAGGCTTGAGCGTCGATCCGGGATAACGGATACGAACGAAGCGAGGTGCATCTCTATT
Organism: Notoglanidium macrostoma; assembly: GCA_030068235.1. Classification (NCBI taxonomy): domain Eukaryota; kingdom Metazoa; phylum Chordata; class Actinopteri; order Siluriformes; family Auchenoglanididae; genus Notoglanidium; species Notoglanidium macrostoma. Next base: position 5,168,403 of record JAQQZR010000012.1, read on the forward strand.
CTTAGTTGCGCTGATCCGGCACGCCCGCTGGCACATTTCTAAACGCATGCATTGCCTGCGCGGAATGTCCGAGGCCTCGGCCAGATAAACGAACGAGGTGCTTTAATGATCTCGCTTACAGGAAAAATCTGAGTGGTGTGCGGAATTCACACCGCTCTATTAACACAGCTTTTCACTTTGCTGCTCGGGTATTTCTAGAGCGGAGAGAGCGCCGAGCGAGGGTTTTAAAATTAATCTGCAAATTATACTGAATTATGTGCTTAATTATCTTTCTTATAATAGACCTAACAAATAAATGGCACAAGGGTATAAAGTTCCGCAGAGCAAGTTTTTAGACGTCGTCCCGAACCACTCGAGGCCAAAACAGTCTGGAGGCGTGAACAGACTGGAAGTGAAGTCAGCTTTTGAATGGATCAATTATGAGTTGTGAAGTTGGCTCCAGGAGTGTAAACAGGACTGCTGATTGGGTTTTAACGGGCCATGTCTGGCACAGCAGGCTCTTTATAGAGCGCTAGGCGAGATGCCGGCCTCAAAGGTGGCGCTCGTGAATGGCAAGCAGTGTAGATTTTGCTCCACCTGCCTCCAGTGCGTACATGCAAGAGCAAACATGCTTCGTTAAACACGTGACGCCAAACACGCAGGAAAACAGGCGGACAGGCAGCACAGAGGCCTCTCTATGAATACGAGCACAGAGAGACCCACAGAGGCTGACTCGGGAGTGACGTCCGGCTGCTCGTTAACCTTACTTAATTACGCTTTCCAGAACGCGCACAGCTTGTCTCTGTCTGAGCTGCCCCGTGTGTTTTCTTTTACACAAAGAGAAACATTACCTGGTGAGCTGCTAATGCGAGCGCACGTTCTCATAGCTGTCTGTAATCGGAAGAATAACCTGAAATCTACCAAAAGGGGTGCTAATGCATTTCGACTAGCCCTATCACTCATGTCAAACGTTTCCTCTTGGCTAGTAATCTTGCACCTCACTGTTTACGTTATTTGTTTATGGAGAGTTTAGCGTGTACTGTGTTGGCCCATTAACGACAGCCAAAGGCAACAAACATTGCAAGACAACAGCAGCGTTGTCTCTTCAGTATCACGGCGGCATGAATAATGCGCGTGCCTCCATTAATCACAATTCATCATCGTACATCATAATGCCATCGGGTTTAAATCCGCATGATGATAATATGCTAGGTTTTATTATTTGTGGTTTCCTTGCCTGAAAATCGCAAAATCTGGTGCTATTGCCGTGGCATGTGCCCAGCTGCGCAGCTGCGCAGCGGAGCGGCTTGTTTTCTGTTTATTTATTTATTTAATTTTCATCATTTCATCTCAGCGTAGCTTTCCGCGTCTGGATTTGATGAACTATCGGGAGACCTGGTGACGTTTACCGTGAAGCTGCGAACCATCATCCTTGTTATATACACACATGTAGACAGCACATTACATCACAAACATCAAAAGCCTTATTTATCATTTGTATGACGTGGGTCGAAAAATCCTAAACGGGAACGGATGGTTATTTCCTAAAACGTACTCGATATCCGTACGCATAAAACGACATGTATGTTGCCAAATATTCCCCGCTCATAGCTTTTAAACCATGCTGATCAGTGCTGTATACAGAATGCTCTTATATATGCTATGTTTGTTGCAGCGTTCCGCAGGGACCTTGGCCTCGGCTCTCCGTGTCTGGAAGTGACTCATACGCCACTCATCCTTGTGGGCGGAAAAAGTGTAATCAATCTGGGAAAACTCTGTATAATGTGCTGCTGATGAGGGCCTCCGGGGCTGGTGTACATGAGTTGCTACCTGAGTAGTGCTTTTCATGAACTCCTCTGCGTAGCTTTTGTTCATGTCGATAATTAAAGTCTATATCCAGTAGAGAGCAGGTCACAGCCGAAATAACCCACGACTGTCATTCGTTCGTTTGGTAAGCAGTTTATCCTGGATCCGGAGGCTAATCGGGAACACGAGGCTGGAACAGGAGGCTGGTCCATAAATCACACCTTCACATACTCACTGACACCGAGGGGTGATTTAGAGTGGCCTTCCCTAATCTGAATCGGAACCCTGGCATGTTGGGAGGAAACCAGAGAACCCAGAGGAAACCCAAACACATGATAACCAGGGACTCTACACTACCCGTTTGCTTGCTGCACACGGTCACCTCAGGGGAAACACATTGCACATGTGATGACGACTAACAGCGCGGCTCATAGCTGAAGAGCTGAATTATTTATGATTCGTCCGTCCAACTGAATTTTCTCATGCAGTCTTGAAGCAATCGCCTCTGTTATCCTCAGCGATGAATCAGAGACGGTAATGGATGAGGATAACAGCACACCGCCGTCCAAACACAAAACTGGTCTCAATCTCCATTTCCCAATCGTCAGGAAAACCTACTAGAGGACACAGAAGAGAAAAGCCTGCGCTAAGGTTATATTTGAAACGGAAAGCAGCTCCTGCAGCCTGCGCTGAGGCATGCCGATGCTTTGCTGAAGCTTCCTCTGAGGGAGGGACCGATGGGATCGACTAACCCCTCAGGCGATACCTTTGGTTTATTCGTCCTACCGGTTCCGGACCGCTCCGGGGACGCTCCGACCGCGAGCGGCTCTCGGGAACGCCCGCTTAACGCTCATCTCAATTCCGAGCCAAATGTGTGGGAACGGTGGAAAGTCATTAAACCGCCGTCAGTGCATCCTACAAAAATAACAGTTTCTAAAGACGCCACTAATGAAGGTCAACAGGATGAAAATTACGGCAAAACAATGACCGTGTCCCTGAGGCCCAAGTAAAAGTTAATATATTCCCATTAGAGTAGGGTGACATTTTCGGAAGTCAGGGAAAAAAGAAAAAAGAAAAAGAAAAAAAAAATTATGCAGCGGACATCGTTGCGGCCTGCTGTGCTCAGCATTCATCTGAGTCGTGAGCTGCAGTTTCCAACAGGAAACAAAACCCACGGCTGTATGACCGGGGTGGTGTTGTGGATAAACTGCTAAACACACACGAGACTGCATTTTCACTTCAAACCTCTGGGATATCCAGACGAACACAGATCAAGGTTGTTTCCTCAAATGTTGTGACGCCGGACGTCTTCAGGAGACGCCACACTCTAGGCTTCTCCCATTCATTAATTTTTCTCTTGAGGAAATTAAAGTGAGTGCCTCATTACGATCACTCGGGTTCAATAGATGTCAAATACCCACTAGGAGCTCTTGCTGAGCTGTTTGGTCCCCGTGTCATGGCTTCTGCTTGCGATAATTGCCAAAATTGGAGCAATTTGCGGCGCCGAATCCTAATATCCTGTAATTATCTCATTTTTCTTACATCCAGGCAAACAAAACACTCCGACTGTACTCGTCTGAATTCACACAATGAATTCTGATACAGTGAAGTTTAGTAGGTTTTTAACGCTGAAATGTGAGTCAATAACGATCCCAGGTGATGAAAAGTGTAGGATTATTAGCGATCATATTACATTATGAGAGGAATAAGGAAAGCGCTAAAAGATTGTAACAGAAAATATAATACGAAATTATACAGCATTCCTGTTTATTCGATTAGATTACCCAGTGAAATAAAACAAATACGTTTTCCTCTTAGGAAATCAACCTAACTGCCTTCTTTTTTTAATACAAACACTTAAGCTGTTATTTCAAAAACTAAAAGAGCCAAAATGTTTCCTGAAGGCTAAGGTTAAGCTAAGACTTAGGTGTAACAGCATTAATTAGTTTTAACAATTACGTGTAAAGTAAAGATAGTAAAGATTGCAGTGTGTGTGTGTGTGTGTGTGTGTATACCCAGTAGGAACGGTAAGACCAATTCCATTCAAGTCGCTTGGCCAAGCCTCACATGAATTGGAGGCGTCGCCCCACCGGGATTTCAAAATAAAAGTCCTTGTGGCTCTTTCACCATAGCGCCAACGGGATTGGAAAATAAAAGTCCTTGTGGCTCTTTCAGCATAGCGCCAACGGGATTGGAAAATAAAAGTCCTTGTGGCTCTTTCACCATAGCGCCAACGGGATTTCAAAATAAAAGGCCTTGTGGCTCTTTCACCATAGCGCCAACGGGATTGCAAAATAAAAGTCCTTGTGGTTCTTTCACCATAGCGCCAACGGGATTGCAAAATAAAAGTCCTTGTGGCTCTTTCACCATAGCGCCAACGGGATTGCAAAATAAAAGTCCTTGTGGCTCTTTCAGCATAGCGCCAACGGGATTGCAAAATAAAAGTCCCTTAGTAGGCTGAACTCTCCTCTCACACGGAGGATTATCATGGAGGAGGAAAAGCTACCATATTGAATTGCATAGCACTATACTTTTTTGCATCACATCATATCGCATTGTGTCGAGTACAATCGTGTCAACTCGCCCTGCATTGCGTCAGGTGAATCGAATCGTATAGCATTAGCAGCTGCTTCATATGCATCTTTAATGTGTCAAATGGAGATGGACATCCCTAGTACCCAGCATGAGATTCCCATTGGCAAATCAGCCTCCCAAATATTCTGGAGGTAAAGCCAGAAATAAATACGCAGGGAAAACCGGTATAAGATCTGAAGATTTCAGTAATCGGCTTTTTATCTCCATGAGAGCAGCTCGTCTGAAAACCTGTAATTTCCTCATTCCGGTTTGCTCCAAAACAAGCATCTGTGCCTCATGCCGTGCAAGCGGCTGCTTTTTTCAGGTTCGGGGATAAGTGACAACTCATCACACGCAACAACAATGCACACGAGCCATTATACAATCAAAAGTCATTATACTGGTGGCGAGGGAGAAATTCATCCTCACCCCCTGCCATTCTTCCGCACGTCTAGGGAGTCAGTGAAGGTTAATTTATTCAAATCTCCCAACCACTCATCTCTATTCCATTAAATAAAGCTAATGAATCTTTGGTTAGTGTCTAATCAGCTTCACGCTGTCACAAGCCCCAGATCTTTGCAGCTGCACTCTAGCGGCGCCATCGAACAGACACCGTGGCCTCTCTGAACTTTACAGCAATTCCAACAGAGAGGCCTACACATGTTGCTCAACAGAGAGGAGAAACTGAGAGAGATAGCGAGAGCACACTGAACGGCCAGATAGAGACATCTGAAGTAAGATTAAGCTCTTGGCTCCCTTTCAGCTGATGTTATATAGAGCTGGGGGGAGGATTTCTAACGTACATCACGCTAATCTCTACAATTTAAGAGTCCTGGAACCAACACACACGAAAAACAAAACGTTTCTGCTAAAGGCAAATCGTAACAACAGTCTCAAGGAAATGAAACCATTAAAGCAAATCATGGTCCACGACACTGTCCCAGGAGACTGGTCACACATGTCAAAGAAAAAAATTTATTCCTTCGTGCTACAATTCCTGCATCGAACTCCAGAACAAATATTTTTTTATAATTGATTCATTTACCCTGAACCGGGCCAGGTTAGTAAACCAATAACAAATATCTCCCTTTTTTACTTTTAATGGCAAGAATTACAAATTAGAAAAAAAAAAAAAAAATGCAAATGACGTGTTAAAAAGAACAACAACAAAAGCATAAACAAATAAATGTATACCCAAAAGCACGGTGTTAATATTATAACCTTCCTAAATGTCGAACAACTGTTTCCAAAACAGCTAAAAAAAACCACTTGGAGGCAGGAATGAAGTATGCACATGACTTCAGTGACTGACTATGGCGTGGTTGTTGGTGCCAGTCTGAGTGTTTCAGAAACAGCAGATCTCCCGGGGTTTTCTCTCACAACAGGGTCTAGAATTTGCATAGTGATGGTGTGAAAAACAAACAAGCAACAACAACAACAACAACAAACATCATCCAGTGAGTAGCAGCTCTGCTGGTGGAAACGCCTTGCTGATCAGAGAAGTCGACAGGGAATAGCAAGACAGGCTCAAGCTGACAGGACGTTTACGGTAACTCAAATAATCACTCTTTACAGCTGTGGTGAGCTGAAGAGCATCACCGACTGCACAAGAAGTCAAACCTTGATGTAGCTACAACAACAACAACAACAAAAAAAAAACACATTGGGTTTCCTTCCTGTCAGTCAAGAACAGGACTCAGACGCTACAGTGAGGCAAACGAGGCAAACGTAAAAACGTTGCCTGGTTCGATGAATCTCGTAATTCAGCATGTGAACAATAACGCCTAAATACGAGCTCCTCGAATGTCAATCGTCATTACGTGATGATTAACTACCCTGACTGAATCCACCCATGAGTTCAAACACTTCTAATATAATGTAAGGTAATACAATGTAAGGTTTTTCACTATAGGACACGAATTCTCATCACAGGAGCCTACACGACTAATCCGGTCCTCTGAATCTGT